>OX387239.1:94273105-95473105 GCA_947561735.1 Cenchrus americanus | reverse complement strand
TAGGTAAGAAGGGACCATAAAAAAACCTCGGTCTTACAGCGAGATTTGTTTTGTGCTTGAGTGTGGCTTTGGCTTTTTTTTCTTTCCTTTCGTCACTTCGTCCTGTGCATGTTCACCAAAGGCCCTGCATGATCAGCAATACCAATTAGAAACACTAAGAGATTGAATTTTTGTGAACAAAACCTACAAATATTGTACCAAAGGTCCTGCATTGTCAGCAATACCAATTAGAACCACTAAGAGATTGAATTCTTGTGAACAAAACCTACAAGAAACTAACCAGTTCAAAACCGGTTGGAGGTCTGGGAACTTTAGCGGGAGATGTTGTTTAGCAGAATCTAGATACCAAACCTCTTTGAACTTCATACAAGTGATCATTGTTACCCAATGGCTAGTGCAGTAGGCACCCACCACATAGTTGTTGTTCATTGCATTTGAGATTGCTTTGCCAACTTGTTGAGTATGCTGAGAAATATTTGTTGAAGTAAACAAATCTGGATCTAAAGACCCAACACTGATCAGCATCTCTGCTGCCTTGTCCATCATTTTCCTACAAAAAATCAAATTGTTAGCATGCATGAACTTTGTGGTCAAAATTAACGAAATATCTTTTTAGGTTTTAAAGGACTTACAATGTCCACAATCACATGAAGGTAACATCCAGAGAAGCCAGGGTTATAAGGTTATACACACTACTGAATTCAATGTTTAACATTAAAGCACCACAACCACCTTTAAAGTAGTCTTGATCCACCATTGCTGGAAAGGAAAGTTTATCCTTACTGTGTTCCATGACATAAGAATGCAACTTGGCACAATTTGGTCAAACAGCCTTTACATTTGCTTCTGACAACATAGGTGCACCATGCTTGTATTTTGTTCAGTCCTGTTCTGTACCAATAACACAGTTAAGAATCTCATCTTTAGACAGAGGTTTCCTTGCCTGGCTCCCCACTTGCAGTGGAGATTGCCTGGGCTCCTCCTGTTGCAGAGGCTGCTGTACTTGTTGCAGCAGCTGCTTAGGGGGAGATTGCCTGCGCTCCTCCTGCTGCTGGAGAGGCTGCTGTTTCATCTATTGCTTATCCTCATGTTGCATCTACTGCTTAGGCGTAGTTTGCCTGGGGCTCCTCCTGCTGTTGTCAACGCTCCTGCTGCTGGAGAGGCTGCTGTTTCGTCTGTTGATTATCCTCAAGTTGCAGCTTCTTCTTAGGAGGAGTTTGCCTGGGCTCCTCCTCTGGTTGTTGTCAACGCTCCTGCTGTGTAGTTTTGCTGATATGCTGATGTTGCTGCTGCTGTTGAGCCTTCTCTTGCTGACACTAAGCTGCAGTACCTCCATCTTATGTTGTACCCCTGCTACCTGTTGCGGCTTCAGGGTTGGGATGTCTCATCATGGGTGGTATAAGGATCCTGTCCTTTGGCCATTGGATCCTTTGAATGAGAGCCTCAGCTAGGGTTGCTACGACACCCCTATCAATTGGTACAAGCAGAGGGTAGTGACCCGCATTGGCCCACACATAAGAAGGTTGAACCACAACATACCCATCCTGCGCCGGTACTAAATGGCAAGCCTTTTGAAATGGAAAGACTTTCACTAGTGCGAGCTCCACGGTGCCATCCAAAAGGCTGCACGCTATTGGCTCTGTCAGCTTATCTATTGTGTCCAGCATAGGTGATCGACTATCACTGTGCACTTGGTTCGCTTCGTCACCATTGGCATTCCAATGATCTTGATCTTTGTCATCTTCCTCGCTGTCATGCGCATGTTCTTCCTCGCGGTCATGCCCATATTCTTCCTTGCTGCCATCCATATCTTCTTCCTCGCTGCTACTGACAGGCGCTGGTAATTGGGAAGGAACAAGTGCATTTTTTGTTATGTTGATGCCTGATAGTTTTAGGGCATGGACAATTGATTTAAATGTTTTGTCCATCATATCATGAGCATCAGACCTCCTGTTCATCTTCTTCCGTTACATTCCAACAAATTCTTCACCAAATCCTTTAGCCTAGCCAAGTGAACTAGACATGTCTCGGACCCGACCTCGATGCTCTAGAGTCTCAAGTGCTGCGGTGAGGATATCATCCTCCCTAACCCCAGAGAAAGAACCATCGCTACCCTGAGCTGCAAGTATTTTCAACCTATCTGCTACCCCCACCACCGTAGGGTTACTGAATCTTATGCCCCCACTTCCTTCACTAGTGTTCTTCTTCTTCCCTACCGTTGCCCACAGATAAGGTCTCGAACGTCCAGGAAATTGGTCCCAAGGGTTTTGTTTTCCTTCTGCAGCTAGCTTTGTATCCTCCTCCTCTCACTCTTTCCTATTACAACAATAACCTTTTCTGCCCATCTTGTGTTGCTCATTAGCAATGCTCTCTTTTGTTTCATCTCCTGGCTCAATTGCTGAAATTTTGGAGAATTGGTTTCCTGCACAAACATGTCCCAGTCTTGTTGCTGCAAAAAGGCATGCTTCACAAAGGGAGTCTCCTCTTCACTCACATATTTTTTTCTTAAATGGGCCTTGATCCGCCGTTGCAAGGTTCCAATCTTTGATATAGCTGCCTTAACTGCCTTCTTGCGAATAGATTCTCCAGATTGGCTGGGTAATCTAGCTTTTCCTCTAAAATTATGTATAGATGGTCCTTCTCCATTGGTGAGAGATCATCAACCGCCTTGTTGATTGACACCCTCTCCCGAGCAATGAGACCACAGACCAATGAAAATCTATCCCTCACAGCATCTGGGGTAGGCCAAAAATTGGCATCAAGTCCAGTTGCAGTCAACTTGTCTTCTGGCCATTTGGTTTGTGTCCTTGACCCGCGGGATCGAGTACTACTTGCAGCAGTCTGTGCTGAGTGACCCTGTGAAGAAGGTTCATCGACGATGGGTTGTGATGGTGCACTGGAGGTATAGGAGTTTGTTGTTGTGGGAGACTGCATAGATGATATGTCAGGTTTGTTAGTAAAGCAACATAAGCAAGACTGAAAATCTAAACAAATTTCTTATTAGATAAATTCGTTTTCTCAGGCAAAATCGCTGATACAATCGTAAATAAAATCAGCATAGACATACACAGTTCGTATTTTACTTAATTAGCACACAGGGATAGGTGCTAACCATTTTCACAGGGACACAACAATATGCTTATATATCAAAGCAGAGAATAAATTCCTTCCACTGCTCCGTTGTCCAACTTCAGCAGCGATGGATTGTGTGTTCTATGTGTACATGCAACAAGAGGATAAAGCAATGGTTATGACATTATGTATGATAGTAGTGAAACAACACTTACAACACATCATGACACCAAGAATAACAATATATATGACAGTAGTGAAACAATTAACACTCACAACAAAGCATAAGACAATCTAGTTATCACTACATTATAAACCACTACGATGCAATTCCCACTGACATTATGTGGACATCAGAATTAAAGTATGCTAACAGGTCCAAAGCATAACTGTCGATCTGGTACATTCAAAGCATAACAGAAATAAAGTATGCTAACATCCTTTATGCTTTTCATGAATTTACAGTGCAAAAATTATAGCACCAGGAACATGAAAATGAATTTCAACATTTCATATAACTTCATCTATTAGCAACAATTTATTCAAAACAAACTTGGAGCAACAAAATCCATCCATCAAATCCACAGTCAATCAATTGAAGATGAACTATTAAGGCATGTCTCCCTAATCCACCTCGACATGAATTTATAGCAGATTGGGTGGACTACATTATAAACCATTGCGATTCAATTCCCAATGACATTGTGTGGCCATCAGAATTAAAATATGCTAACAGGTCCAAATCATAATTGTCAATCTGGTACATTCAAAGCATAGCAGAATTAAAGTATGCTAACAAGTCCAAAGCATAACTGTCGATCTGGTACATTCAAAGAATAGCAGAATTAAAGTATGCTAATAGGTCCGAATATGAACCCTGGGAGGAGCCGAATATGAATGATGCACGTAACTGTGTTTAATGAAACTACTGGCATGCCCTTGACGACTCTATGCAGCAATTGGAATTTCATGGGCATTATAGTCAATATAGGTGAGAAATTTTGAGTAGCGCGCGCATGGTTTTCCTGCTGACGCTGACGAGTGGGCCAGTGTCATAGGCCATGATGGTTAGTGAACCCGCATCACCTTTTTTGGGAGTTGGGTCAGGCGGGCGTGCAACGATTATCTTTTTATTTTGCCTGCTGATGCAGACGCATGGGCCAGCCACTATTTTCTTTCGAATGAAACGTGCTTCCCTAAAATATTAGAGCCCATAAAGCAACACCTAAAAAATCATAAAAATACAAACAATTCGTATTTGGACATTTAGTATTTGAATAAAGTATCAATAGTCACACTTGTGTGCCCAAAATTTTTAGAATCCGTTTTTACATCCCATGTTAATGATGTAATAATTCTACTAACATCTAGTGTGCTCTAAAAAATCTACAAACCAACATAATTTAAGTATCTAGTGTTCGCACTCAAATTTGGCACAAGGCCGACAGGCTGACGCCACCGGTCAGACCGGTGTCCCTCAACGGTCTAATAGGTGGGGCATCTTGTAGCCGATCCGGCAACAGCCGCACCGGTCTGACCGGTGGGTCTGGTCGGTCTTACCGGTGGACCCCGAGTCCGAGTAGAATTGAGGAGTCTTTGCGAATTTTGAGTTGTAAAAGGATTCCTTGCGGGGCAAGACCTCCCCACCCTATAAATATAAAGGGCCACGGCCGTTTGAGGTGGAATCACCCAATCGATCATTACTTTTTACAAATTTTATCTCTCGAACCCTAGCTTTTAAAACCACGTGCTTTCTTGTTTGTCTCGCCGACGATAAGGGATGTTCTGAGTGGCCTTGGCGACCTCAGAGCAACCCTAGGCGTGCCACCTCCGATGGGGTCCCTCCTAAGGCGGCGATCTTAGGTTTTTACCGTGCGTCTGCGCACACCGGTCAGACCGGTACCTCTGACCGGTCAGACCGGTCTGGGCAGGAGCTCGGCGAGTTCAGCGTTTCGACGTTCCGCGCGATCTAGCGCTCGTGTGTGTTGACCAGAAAAGCGTCAACATACTTTCGGTGACTCCGCTGGGGAAGAAAGAACAGGTTGCTAAAACCGTTCAATCTGACCTCAGCCAGATGGGTGCTCGGTGTGAACTTGACATGAACAACATTATCACCGTGTCGCTGGAAGATCTCTCTCTAGAGTAGTAGTAGAAGTTCAAGGCGCTACAAGAGTACATGCAAGTACAATTCCTCGCTGGCGTTAACAAGGATCGATCCGGCAAGGTGGCAAGATTCAAAGAGTTTGAGTTGCCGGTGATCAAACTTAACGACAACAATATTGAGGTAATCCCCACTGTAAGTAAGAAACCCCCGCCTGAAACTACTCCTATGAAATCTACAATGGATAGCAATGAATTGCTTGCTTCTTACATTGCTCATTTAGAACGGTTAGAAGATCTTGAAAAGGATAGGGCTTTAGGTTTTAATAACAATGAAGTTAACAGTAGTACTCCTAAAGCAAATTCCCAGGGGTCTCATCCTAGCTTAGCACCTTTCCCTGTAAACAATGATAATTTTGCATATGGTTTGACACCAAATCCAGCATCTAGTAAGTACCCTCAGTTCCAACTGTACAGGCCAAACATGGCCGCACCGGTAGGACCGATGCAGGGTACCGGTCAGACCAGTGCTATGGAATTGGTGCCTGATCAACCTTTGCCAATTTTTGTCATGCCAAATCAAATGGTCCCTACTTTTTCTAATACAATCAGTAGTGTTGGACCTCATTATAGTACGACAATAAATGCATTGACTTCCAAAAATATTATTCCAGACGATGTGTTTGAAAGTTATAGGCTAGCTCAAGCTAAGATAGCTCCCTATTTAAATAAGGTGAATTTGGAGAATCCTCAGCCACCACAGCCAAATAATCCTAATTGGGCGGAATTTAATAGATTCAAAGAAGAATTGGCTAATGTGGTAAAAACCAAACTTGGGGTTGACATAGGTAATAGTAATTTGTATCAAAAGCCATATGATCTCGAGTTTGATATATTCCCTCTCCCACGTGGTTGGCGTATGCTTAATTTGATTAAATTTAGTGGTGACGATGACCGAACCACATGGGAGCATATTAGTCAATATACTGCACAACTAGGTGAAGCTGGTGTCTATAATGCCTTAAAAGTACACTTGTTTTTTTATCTTTAACTGGCGCCGCTTTTGCTTGGTTGTCCTCGCTTGCTCCCGGTTCTATTATCTTGGGTATGTTAGAACGTAAATTTCATGATCACTTTTATAGCGGAAGCATACAATTAAAATTGACAGACTTAACATCGGTTAGGCAAGGAAGAGATGAGATTGTCTCTGCCTACATTAAAAAGTTTAAAGAAACTAAAAACCAGTGCTTTAATTTGTCGATCACTGATATGGACCTTGCAGACATTTGTCTGAAAGGTTTAATATCATCCATTAGGGATAAGATAGAGGGCTCTGATTTTCTTTCGGTTGCACAAGTTCAAGTAAGGGCTTTAGTTGTTGAAAACCGAATGAATAAAGAGAAGGATAACATTAAATTGCGTTGTTCTAATGTTCATATTATTGATTATGATTCTGATAGCTTGAACGATAGTGATAAAGAAGTTTATGCTGCTGAATTTGTTTGGCCCTCTAAAGAAAAATCTTATTCTTGTTCATCTCTTAAGCCGGCTAGCAAAGGTCGTCAAGAAGAAATTAAATTTACTTTTGATGTTTCCAGATGTGACCGTATATTTGATGAATTGCTTAAATCTTGAAATATCAAATTAACTCATACTATTCCTCCACTTGAAGAGTTGAAAAGACGTGCATATTGTAAGTTTCATAATTCATTTTCTCATGCTATTAATGATTGCAATGTGTTTCGTCGACAGGTTCAATCGGCCATAAATGAAGGTCGTTTGACTTTTCATGAGATGCAAGTGGATAAAGCTCCGTTTCCAATCAATACCATGGATTTGCAGAAGCCTAAGGTACTGGTTCAGCCGCATCAATCTGAAGCAACTAAAGGTAAGAACGTGGTAATCGGGGAGGCTAAGCCCGATTTGAGAGGAAAGGAGCTAATTCGCAAAGTTGAATATGAGAAGACTCCTGATGGCAAAGAGACATTCAAGGTTACAGTGAGTGCCTCTGGACATGGGGGGCAAGGGTCGTCCACACCCGTCGATCAATGACCATCTGAGCCATCTCCGGCCAGACCGGTCAGACCGGTGGAAGTGACCGGTCAGACCGGTGTACCCCCAGGTCATCCAAGTATGATCAACCAAGCCGTCCGGAGATTGGAAACTGGAAACTTAATGTAGCAAAAAATCAAGGGAGTGGTCCTGAGCCAAAGGTCACTTTCAACATGCTATTTGACAAGTTTTCCAAGCAAAAGGCCGTTACAAGTGATCGGCCGTTAAAAAAAAGATGAGGTCACCTACACACCAAGGAGGATCATCTTCACCTCCAAGGGCTGCTACATGACTCAAGGGTGAATCATCACAGCAAGGGCAACGCTTTACTTCACATGGGCATCATCAAGTTCAAATGCACCATGTGTGGTATATGACGATAATGGAGTGATGTGGGTGCCATAGCAACAAGCCTTTCATCCTGGATGGAGTGGACAGTGAGGACCATGTGTGGTTTGAGGACCGGTGGATGGTCGCTTCCTGGTGTGATGAGTGATTGACAACGTTGTGCGGACTGACTCTTGGCTAAGTATTGTCGGTGCAGGTTGCGGCTTGACTGGTGTTGGTGCAGGTGAAGAACAAGCGCGAAAGGTCGTCGCCGGTGAGGCCTCCAGGTGTGGAGAAGACAAGTAGGCTTGGTTCGAGGGACCTGGTGGCCAGCGGAGTCAAGTGCGGGCCTCATGGTGGCAAGAACAGCGAGAGGAAGTCGTGGACGGTTTCTTGGTTGAGCCTCAAAACCATGGTCGAGCCGGGACTACGTGGGAGCCGAGTCATGAGTGGCGATTGGCGGAGGCTACACCGAGTTCGCGGGGTTTGCAGTGGTTCACCAGAAAACCACTGGGTTACTCGGTTGAGCCACAAAACTAAGGCCGAATACTCAACGAGGAGGTGCGGCCACCCAGGCCGGTCTAAATGCCCAGGAGGGGCGGTCTGACCTCCTGGCCGGTCTAACCGCCTAGGAGGGGCAGTCTAACCACCCAGGGAGGGCGGTCTGACCACCCTGGTCGCTGCCACCGAGAAGCTTCGAAGCGGAGGACACGCGTCGGGATCGCAAGGCTTGTGTCGAGGCTAAGCAGGTTGCGGTCGCTGGGCATCCTTCCGATGGAGAAAATCTGAGGACTTCCAAATTCGCCCTTGAGGGGCTTGTCTAGTTAGGGTAGTTTAGTCTTTTGGGTGCCTCCATATAAACACTTGAGAGGATGGATGGCAGCCAACTCTTGGAACCCTAGTTCATTTTCTTTGCTATTTTCCCTTCCTATTTTCCTTAGGATTTTAGAGGACTAGCTTGAGAGCTTCATGGTGAGATCTTGAGAGAGGGTAGGATGATTGTGAGGCAAGCTAGACCTTGTATGAACCTTCATGGTATGTATAGATGATTCGGCGTGGTTCGTCAAGGCTTTTGTTGTCTCTCCCGTTTTCCCTTTTTGGTGATTTTCGAAGCCTTTTCTTGGGATTTTCGTGGCGGAGTTTTGGAGGTGGTTCTTTGTGGGATTTGGTGTGGGAGTCACACATGAGGACCTTGTGCCTCTTTTCTTGGTGACCTTGCCCCTCCAAACCCGTGGAAAGTTCTCTGATTTGGTGGTTTTCGTTGGAGCTCGAGTTCTTGAGGTTTGGTCACGAGATTTGCGATTCCCCTTGATTGAGAGCGTTTTGGTGCAATTACTTTGAGGGAGAGGTCATCCATGAGGTGACCAAGGCATCCCCAAAGTTTCGCTATAATCCGTTGGGTGAATCGGGAGATCGGGTGATGCAAAATTGAGGGTTGACCCGCGGTTCCCCTTTTTTCCCATTCTGTCTGGGGAGGGCGGTCTAACCATGTAGGGGCAGTCTGACTGCCCCAGGCTCGTCTGGAGAAAGTTTTGATTTTGCTCGAGATCTTCTGGTAGCGTGTTGGCCTTGACCACGGGATTGTATGGTTGAAATCTTGGAGCGTTTCAAGTCCGTTTGCTTGGGTTTTCACTCAGATCTTTGTGCTCAGGGGAGGGAGATTTAACCGCCCCTGGCACCCGATCTAACCGCCCTAGGCCTTTCTGAAGAAAGTTCGATTTTGCCGGATCCTTCTCTGTGAGTTTGTTCGCCTTGATCAGAGGATCGTTCAGGTGAAATCTTGGCTCGTTTTGCTGGGTACAGGAGGTTAGACCGCCCCTGGTAGCCGGTCTAACCGCCCCTAGGCCCTGGGTGAACTTTTGGTTTTCGCCAAGATTTCCTGGTAGCTAGGTTGGCTTTGACCAGAGATTTCTGTTGGTGAAACTGTGGTGCTTTTTGGTGCTCGAAAGAGGTGTTTCGGAGGATTTCTTGGTTGCCTGGTGGAGGCAGTCTAACCGCCCCCCATACCCGGTCTAACCGCCCCCCTCTAGACAGCCGGCTCCTGAGTTGTTTCAGCTGTCGTGTGCGTGTAGGAGTTGAGGCTGTTGGTAGTGTTTGTTCCTAGGACCAGTAGCACTTCAATGGCTATGTGGTTTTGGCAAACGGAAGGTAGCAGTGTGGAGGGTGTGATTTTGGGGGTCCGACCGAGCGAGTTCATCTTGTTGGAGTTTCAATCTCCTTCGAGAAGAATTTTTATCGGCTCCCATTCACTCCCCCCTCTCTAGTTACCTAATCGGTCCTTCAGACAGAAATCAGCTTTTGACAAGATCTCCAAGCCTATCCAAGACCGATTGGCTCCTCGCTGATCTTGTCAGAGTTACCAGACCCGACCGGTCAGACCGGTTGCTATCACCGGTCAGACCGGTGCGTCCAGAAAAGTCGTGCCACCTCCTATGAAGTAAATTTACAAGCCAAAGCAAAAAGAGGAGGTGCAGAAGCTGGAAATTGATCCAGAGAGGACTACAGGTGAAGATATTATTCAGATTGGATCAATGGATGTTCCTATTGGAGAAAATGGCAAAAGACCGATTGTTCCATACGATAAGCTTGTGAGATCAACTCCAAAGGTCGTTGCTGCTAATGACCATGAGGCCAGTGGAAGTAGCTCCAACTCCAAGTACTTCTTGCCAAGGTGGTGTCCTCTCGGATTGACTCTCATACAAAGGAGGAAGCTTCAACGCCTAATATTTCAAGAGAAGAGAGAGAAGGAGCTAGAGAAGCAAAGGGATGAAACTTTCAGCCAGTACATGCCTATGGTACCTCAAGGGAAAGAAAAGAGAGTCAAGACCAGCTCTGAGCCCGCACTGGTCAGACCGGTGGAGGAGTCGGTCAGACAGGTCATACCGGTCAGACCGGTGGACGTCGACAGTCAGACCGATGACCCAGAGATGTTGCCCGGTTTCTCTTATTCGGTTCCCATGGTTTGTGATGACAAGTCCGCATCGGATCCTGCACTAGAAGATGGTGAGGAGCTTGTTGACTACAGTTCTTCACCAGAGTGCATGAATTTGGACAACAACATGATACACATGTCTATGGACGGTTATGTGCTCTCGGAGGAGGACGGTGCGCATCTTGACTTTGGGCCAAAGGAAGCTATTTTGCAGAAGCCTAAAGCTATTGAAAATCATCTGAAGGCTTTGTACATTAAGGGACATATCAATGGGAAGCCTATCTCTCGCATGTTGGTGGACAGAGGAGCGATCGTCAACTTGATGTTGTAATCTTTATTCAAGAAATTGGGAGGTTCAGATGATGAGCTGATCAAGACCAACATGACTGTCAGTGGTGTTGGAGGAGGCGAGCCAATGGGAGCTAAAGGCGTCATCTCCATGGAGCTCACTGTTGGGAGCAAGCCGTTGGCTATGGCATTCTTCGTCACTGAGACACAAGGTAACTTTAGTCTTGTCCTTAGTCATGATTGGATTCATGCAAATCAGTGTGTGCCTTCTACTTTGCATCAATTTTTAATCAAGTGGGTAGGCGACGAGGTAGAGATTGTTCATGGTGATGCATCGACTTGTCTTGCAATGGCCGATAGTTCTACTATGGATAATCATGAGAATCTTAAGTGCTTAACTGGTTTGGATTTATCCAACTGATAACTTATTGATTTATCCAACAAGATGAGAACGATATGTGTGAGTCCATCTAAGACTTTGATGATTTGAGAAAATTAGGACAAGGGTTTACGTCGGTTGATCCTCTAGAGGAGGTTGATATTGGTGATGGTACTGTACCTAGGCCGACATTTGTACACAAAGATATTGTCCTTTGTTTAAATCTGATTTAATAAAGTTATTAAAGGATTATGTTGATTGCTTTGCATGAAACTACAATGAAATGTCTGGTTTAAGTTGTGATTTAGTTGAGCATAGTTTACCTATTATACCTGGTTTAGGCCTTATAAACAACCTTGTAGAAACTTTAATCCTGATATTTATGACCGAGTGAAAGAGGAAATCAATCGGTTACTTGATGCAAAGTTTAGTAGGCCTTGTCGTTATGCTGATTGAATATCTAATACTGTGCATGTTGAGAAAAAATGAACCAAAAAGCTTCGTGTTTGCATTGATTTTAGAGGTCTTAATAGAGCTACTCCTAAAGATGAATATCCTATGCCTATAGCCGATTTTCTTGTTAATGCTGCATCCGGACATAGAATTCTTAACTTTCTTGATGGTAATGCTGGTTACAATCAAATATTTATGGCCGATGAGGATATATCAAAAACGTCTTTCATATGTTCGGGTTTTGTTGGTTTGTTTGAGTGGGTTGTCATGACTTTTGGATTGAAAATGCGGGTGCTACTTATCAAAGAGCTATGAATTTAATCTTTCATGATTTGCTTGGTATCATAGTAGAGGTTTATATCAATGATATTGTTGTCAAATCGGCTGGAGATGATTCTCATTTAGCTGATTTAAGATTTGCATTTGAGAAAATGTGTCGATATAAATTAAAGATGAATCCACTCAAATGTGCTTTTGGTGTATCGGCTAGGAAGTTTTTAGGCTTCATTATACATGAGAAAGGCATAGAGATAGATCCTAAAAAGATTGAGGCCCCAGAGTGTTAAAGCACCTACTTGTAAAAAGGATTTGCAAAAGCTCCTGGGCAAGGTAAATTATTTGAGGAGGTTCATTTGTAACTTGTCAAGGAAGGTGAATGCTTTTACTGAAGGACCGAAATGGTGAACTAGAGAGGGGGGAGTGAATGGGAGCCGATAAAAAATCTTCTTGAAGGAGATAGAGGCTCTAACAAGATGAGCACGACTTCCAACACACGTCTCCGACTCAACTACCCATGTTGGTCAAGACCACGTAGACACTGGAGTGCTACTGATCTTAGGAACCAACAAACAACCTTCCGAGCCAAAACTCACCAACACGCACAGTGGAAACTTGCACGACTTGCTGTCTGGGCTACACCGGTCTGACTAATGGCCTGCGCCGGTCAGACCGGTGACACTGGTCAGACTGGTGGACAGAGCCAGTCAGGTCGGTGGCAACAGCAGCCGCACAACAAATGTTCCATAGAGCCTCAGTGACTTCTCTAGGCCCTGGAATAAAAACACCCCCAAAACATAACCTGCACGGAGGAAGAACCTACACAAAGCCAACCAAAGCACCTCCAAAACTGCCAAGACCTGGCCAGCACCAACACAACCCAAAGACACACAGATTAAGCAACTCACCAGATGCAAATCCCACAAGGGGCTCACACCGGTCAGACCGGTCAAGATTACCGGTCAGACCGATGTAACCTGGGCAGCTCGGGATGAACAGAACCCGCGGGTCAACTCCTCCAAATCCAACTCTTGATCTCCCGATTCGCTCCACGGATAAGAACCAGACTTTGGGGATAGTAGGAACACCTCATGGGCACTCCATAGCCAAGTTATGGTCCACCAAAACTCATTTAATCAAGAGGAATCGAAGGATTTCCGCCAAGAACGCCACAAACCCTAAAAATCAAAGCGAAAACCCCAAAATCGAGCCCCTTTCCTCACGGATTTGGGAGGGGAATCAAAGAAAAAAAACCATGAAGGGTTCATGCATACATCCTCCAACAAATCCCCAAGAAAATGGCCTCGAAACCTCTCCAAGCAAACCGCCAAGAAAAGGCTCCGAAAATCACCAAAAAGGAAAAACGGGAAGAACTCGAACAAGCCTTGAGGAACCATGTCGAATCATCTATACATACCATGAAGGTTCATACAAGGTCTAGCTTCTGCCTGATCATCCTAGCCTCTCACAAAATCTCACTATGAAGCTCTCAAGCTAGTCCTATAGAAATCCTAGGGAAAATAGGAAGGGAAAAATAGGAAAACCAAATGAGCTAGGGTTCCAAGAGTTGGCTGCCATCCTCTCACCTCTTGGGTCATATGGAGGCAACCAAAAGTCTAAAATACCCTTACTAGCTAACTAGGGATACATTCCCCTCGAGGTCGAATTCGGAAGTCTTTGTCATCGCTCCATCGGACGGATGCCCAGCGACCACAAACTTGCTTAGCCTCGACGCAAGCCTTGAGATCCCAACGCGTGTCCTCCACTTCGGAGTCTCCAGACTGCGTTGTCGCACACCGGTCAGACCGGTGCTGCTCACCGGTCAGGCCCACTGATCAGACCGGTCTGGAGCTGCTGCAACTCCGTCTTCGGTTTTTCGGTCTTGACTTTGTGGATCAACCGAGGAACCAGTGATTTTCTGGTGAATGACTGGAAACCCTGCGAACTCGGTGTAGCCTCCGCCAATCACCACTCATGACTCGGCTCCCACGTTGTCCCGGCTCGACCTTGATTTTGAGGCTCAACCAAGAAACTGTCCATGACTTCATCTTGCTGTTCTTGCCACCATGCGGCCTGCACTTGATTCCGCTGGCCACAGGTCCCTCGAATGAAGCCTACTTGTCTTCTCCACACCTGGAGGCCTCACTACAAACGACCTTTCGCTGTTGTTCTTCACCTGCACCAGCACCAGTCAAGCCGCAAGCTGCACCTGCAATACTTAGCCAAGAATTAGTCCACACAATGTTGTCAATCACTCATCACACTAGGAAGCGACCATCCACCGGTCCTCGAACCACACATGGTCCTCAACTTGAACCAAGCGGCCGGAACTCCTTCTTGTCGCACCATGTTACATATCATCGTGAATTCCTTAATGTGTCTATATGGGGTGCCATCAACCAATTCTCTAAAGGGGTTTGTCGCCACTAAGTTGATGATTGTAGGCTTCACTTCGTAGTGGGTTGTGGCAAGCACCAAATCTGATTTTTGCATCCCAATGTCTTCCATTGACGGCATTGCTAGCTCCCTTAGCGATATCTCTTCGTCCTCTGAAGGTGAGGTGAACAAATCCATCTAGGCATTAAAAATAAAAAAGAACACAAAGGAGTTTTTTTCTAGAAAACTAGGGTTAGATGTTAGTAAACAACAAAACTAATACAATATTAAACGTAGCAAACTGGCTTGCTCCCCGGCAACGGTGCCAGAAAAAAGGGCTTGTTGACGGTTGAAACACGTACTCCCTCCGTCTCAAAATAAATGCAATTCTAGGATTCAAAATTTGTCACACAAAGAATGTAACTTTGACTAACCAACCACAAAAGACAAGAGAATCTAGAAGCTTCTCACATAAAAGACAAGCCAATTGCTAGATCTTTCTCATATAAGACAAGGGGTATTTTGCTCATTTTACATCTTCATTGGTTTCTGTGCTCGGTCCTAGAATTGCATTTATTTTGAGATGGAGGGAGTAACAACCTTCGATCTGCAAGTGTACGGACCTACACCTTTTTCACCATGGGGTGACCCCCAAGGTTCTTGTCAATCCGCGGAGCAAGGGGATTGCTAGCGCTTAACCAAGCACTAATCTAGTTGATTAGAAAGCCTCGAAAGAGAGCATACTCTAAGGTAAAAGCAATCTAACCTAAGTTAATCTAAGAAGTCTAAGGTGAAACTAGATGGCAAAGGGTGGACACAAGAGTGAGATTAAGATAGATAAGTGTTCCCTCCCTAGGGTTTAGGATCACATGAACATGCATCTACTACATGAAAAGGGTGTTGCCTACACTAGCATCATGGCGGTTATGCGGCCGCTAAGCCTTTTCCCTCCACCGTACTGTCACTACGCAAGGTAATCTGACACTTTCACATATAACTGCATCTATAACTAAGCATTCATAAGGTTAAGCTAATCACCACGATTACCACAAACCCTACTAAGAACACATGTTGTACATACATATGTGAATAAAGCACTCGCATAGAAATAGACCATTAAGCATCGAAAGGCATAGGGTTCATGTAGCGATCACATGTATCCATCTAACCCTAGGGATGAACGGAGACATTACCCCATCATCTTACAAGGATTGAAGCACATAGGAGTGATGGAGACTCTGGAGAACGTCGTTGATGAAGATGGCGGCGATGAAGCTTGGGAACACCCCTAGGCCAGCAGCTTGGAGTCCTCCTCTTGCTTCCTTCCATCCGCCGGTGTTGATCCTTGCGACGAGCTCATCCAACTCTTTCCCTCATCTTGCGGCGGTGGTTTACTGGTGAATGGCATCGGTAGAATGATTTGTTTGATGTGGCGGCGGACGAGGGATCTACAAATAGACCGAGACGGGGCTAGGTCAAAGGGCGGGCCGAACCGGGCCAGAAATCCCCTAGGCCGGTCCAAACGAGACGGCCAGCCCAGGCCCTTTCTAGGCCGGTTCAGACCCATCTTCCTCCCTATGGCTCATCTTGGCATTTTGGACTTTGCCCCCTTGATTTGTGTCAATTTGAGGTCGTCATCCCCACGATCAAGGTAGGGGGTCTTCTCACATGAAGTCCGAACTTTATGTCTTAGTCCTCGGGGATGATCCGTCATACCACCTTGGTCCTTGCCGCCTTTGGAAGTGATTTCTCCTGGCACTCGAACACGAACAGAACTCCTCAATTGTTCCTTTGAACTTGTTGTGACTCCGTCCCTTATGTCCATGTTTTCCTGCAAAAACACAATACTTCCAAATGCACATACAAAGTTGAACTGGTTATATCATTAGTGTGCCTAGTGGCGGGTTAGTTACAAATCATAATCGAAACCAATGTATAACAAGTACTCGAGATTGACGGAAATTCACCGTCAACAGGCTGATGACCCACGTCGGATTTGCCACTCTCCCAAAATTTTACACAGATAATTCGAGCATCATACAAAAGCTAATCTACTACTGATTTCCTATTGCAATACTCTGTGCGAACTTCACCATTTCACAACGTAGTCTACAGTCTACACTGTAAAATAGAGAAATTCGAAGCCATCCTTTTTGCACGCCGCCGCCGCCGTTGCCTGCGCATGGCTGATCACCGCGCACTTGTGCCGGAGGCGGCAGCGGTTCACCCCAAATGCACCAAGTCGAGTAGTGGAGCGCACGCTCAGACTTCTGGCGCAAAGGCAGACACCCCTCGTTGCTCAACCATCTCAACATCGTATTGCCACCGCTCGTGACCCGCCTCATGTACCACATCACGGTGTCATCGGTGGCGGCACCGTCATTGTCTCTGTAGAGCAAGATGGTGTATGGATAGGCCGCCACATCGTGCCGACCTTCGGCGGCGCACTGGAGATCATTGTATCCCCTATTTTCGATGAAGAAGGCTTTGATCCCGGAGAGGAAGCAAGCCTCCGGATTCCCGAGATCAATCAGCATAGCAAGGAATGCTTTGTAAGTGGTAGGGTCCCACACCCAAGAAATCTCATCTCTTATCCCCTATATCGACAAATGTCGGCCGATGTCACCGTGGCCGCACAAGCGGTGCATGGTCGAGCATGTACCGTGTAGGCTGCGAGGTCAGCATGAGATCAAAGAATGACGGTGAGAAGGTAGCTTCAAGCAGGCATAGGGTCTCAAAATGCCTCCTCTCCAAGTCCAATAGTTTTCCTCATCAATCACCTTCTGTTCTATTGCATTGAAGAATAAACACAAGCTCGTGACCACGTCGCGAACCAGTTCTGTCTTGATACCTCTAAGTGCAACAGGAAGAAGAGCTTTCATCAACACATGGCAATCATGAGATTTCATCAAGTTGAAATTCATTTTCATGTCCTTCACTGACACTAGCCTCTTGAACTTTAATGAGTAGCTTGAAGGTACTTTCAAATCATGCAAAAACTGTCAGAATTCTTCTCTCTGCCTTTGACAAGGTGGTTGCAGCAACGGGAAGGTTCGTCCCTGTCTCTGTTTCCTCTGTATAGAGCTCCGGCCTAATGCCCAGCTCTTTAAGATCCTCCCTTGAATTTTTATGATCTTTTCCTTTGGACTTTTGTTGTAGAAATGTTCCACAAGTAGCTTCACACACATTCTTCTTGATGTGCATGTTGTCAATCGAATGACGCACATCCAACATCGGCCAATACTCTAGCTCCCATAGAATTGATTTCTTGTTCCACATTCCTTCTTCTTCACCATCTCATTTCTTTCTTTTGCCAAGGGTTTTTTAGTCAGTTTGGGTAACTCCTCGATAGTTTTAATGTCCTTGACTTTCAAGTGGACTAGATCTCCAGTTACATGCAACAGCACCTCTCAATTCTCCTTTTCCCCCATTAAACTGACAATCCATTGTTGTATGGACATCCCTAGGCCCACTACTCCGGTGGGTGCCAGGACCGACTACTCAGTGGGCCCCTAGGACTACTCGACTTGAGCTACACTGCACCTGATGGCGTGGAACGCAAGGACTATGGTGGATGAGTACTCAGCTAGGAAGCTGTGCATGTCCTGAACCATCTAAAGAACTCCTAGATGTACACGACTAGTACTCTCTCCCCAAACCGACTTGTAACCCTGCCTCTCGGGCTATATAAAGCGAGGCAGGGACCTCTCTCTCTCATACGCATCATCTTGTAATCACATCCAATCAATCCAGAGCTACACAACATACAAGAATTAGGGTATTACGCACATTGCGGCCCGAACTGGTCTAAATTGTGTGCCACATTTCTCTTCCTTCGAGTTACAGATCTCGGTGAGGCCACATTCATCTACCTCGGGTACTCCCCTTGGTAGGTTGCCGGTCTAAAACACCGACAGCTGGCGCGCCATGTAGGGCATCTCGCCGAAGATCTCATGGTGAACTCGACGGCTTCAATCTTCATCAAGCCAACGGTAGCCTTCAACCTTGGCGACACCTTTGTCTTTGGATCTTGGGTCTGCACAGCTCACGGCGTTGGCTCCTTCCAACGCCACCTCATCATGACACCCAACCCAAAGACCGGGCTCGTGACACTTCCTGAAGTGATCACGAGCACCCTCGCCAGAAAATTCGGCGAAATTTCGCTCTACAACCAACACGTCGACTTCGAGCTCGGATCCGCCTCCGGCTCGAACTCGGCGTCCCTATGGGCCATCGCATGCGAGTCAGCTACTAATCCATCATGTGAAGACGTCCCGCTCCACGAGCACTTCCCATATGGCCTCTGCAACGCTAGCAAGGCCCACGTAGAAGCTCTCGCAGCACGCCGGGCTGGCAAGGAGATCGACCTCGACTACTCTTCGGACTCTAACCCCGCCTCTGGCTACTACTCTGACTCCTCTTACGAGTTCGACTTCGGGTCGGCCCTGTCGAGCCTGAGTCCGAGGACATCACGACTGAGCAACCGCTGTTAGGACCAGCCACCAGTTTGGTTATAACATTCACACCCGCCGGAAGATTCGTCTACTGGCCAGATCGCAAGCCCACATACTTGACAGACGGCAACTCACGCTGCGTCGCCTACCTCGACTCGCTTCCCTTCCAGGAGGGAACACCTCTAGCTCCGTCTGAGGAGCACTCTTCAACTGAAGTGGCGAGTACTAACTCTGGTCTCGGTACCCCCGACCGCCAAGTCTTCATGGTTGCTGGTGACACACCGGGACCCTCAGGGACCCGACCCGACCGGTACTTCGACGACATCTCAGCATACGAGCTGTCTGCCAATGCACCCGCCGATGAAACCAACGACGACAAGAACGCCCGACGTGAATGCAACAGGAAGTGAAACGAACGGCGTAGACGTATCTGTGAATCTCTCTCAATCCGGAATCTTGTAGAGACTCTCGACCAAGTCGCCAGCCGGGTGCACACCACCCCCGAACAGTGCCTCATGTCTATCACTACGATAGCACATCAGGCTCAGGGGATACGCGCGGGCGAAGTCATCGCCAAGCTAGCTGAAGACGCCTACTTCATGAGGCTGGACGGTAGGGTTACCCAAGCACCTCCTCTCAGAACTCATGACCCCAGGCACAATGAAGCTACTAATCGCAGTCCAGCAGGTGGTGGACGCAACTGCCTCCAAGGAGAACAACTGCAGAACCCCAACCGTGTCAGGTCACCAGCTGAGGGACCTTCTCAGGATGGTAATAGTGCTGGTGGCGCCGGCGGGAGCCGCAGAGGCGCTAGTCACGGCGACGGTGGTGGCGGCGGCAGCAGCGGCGGGAGCTCATCACACGGTGCTGGTAGGAGAGCTGGTGGTGGCGGTGATCGCGGGGGCCGAGGTCACGCAAACAGCCATGTCACCGGTGTCTCACATGGTGGCTATGATGCCCACCGCAGAATTAAAGAAATACATCATAAGAAGACCTGAGGCAGGCAACAGCGACGGTTTCCCCGCCTTCTCCACTCAACTTCGCAACCAGCTTCTCCCGGAGAAATTCAAACCTCTGGGATCACCAAGTATGACGCGAAGCAAGACCCAGTTCAATGGCTTAGGTGTTATGCCCTATCCATTGAAAATGCTAGTGGCAACAACGACATGAAATGCCTCTACTTCCCTTTCTGTCTGGACCAAGCACCATTCACCTGGCTCGAGTCGCTCGACAAGCACTCAATAGATGAGTGGGAACAGCTCAAGGCTTAGTTCACCAGCAACTTTGCGGGTGCCATGGGATGCTATGCTAGTACATGTGACGCTTTTTCGACAAGCGCGCTACGGTAGTCGAGGTCACCGACAAGGAGGTCATCAACCTCTTCCAAGACGGACTTTACCATCGCCGCACGTTCGAAGACTTTGGTCGCCGCCGCCTGAGTTCTATCACTAAGCTCAAGGACATGATCACCTCATGGGCCGACGAAGAAGACAAGGTGAACGCCAAGTACGACTCCATTCGCGGCAAGAGCAAGCACAACACGGGCGGCAACGGCAACAACACCAACAGCAACACCAGGGACCACGGAGGTCGCAACAACAACTACTCGAGTCCTAACCGCAAGCGCAAGCCAGACAACACAGTCGTGGCTATCCAACGTCCTGCGAAAGACAACTCGAAAAGGACCTCTGGCGACTTCAAAGACTTGCTGAAAGTGAAGTGCCCGTGGCATCTGGAGGGCAACCACACCACTGAGCAGTGCTACCAACTCTGGCGAGCAGTCAAAGATATTCTAGACCCACGGCCTCCTCACGACAAGAAAGGCAAGAAGAAAGCCGACGTGGGCAATGAAGACTTCCAAGAACCTGACAAGACGATGAATGTCCTCTTCGGCGGACTACCCAACAGATGGTAGCAGAAGGCCACCAGACGAGAAGTATTGAGCATTGAACCAACGGTTCCGACACCCCTTAGGTGGTCGGATGTACCCATCACCTTCTCCCGCGCGGATCAATGGACAAGCTTCTCCGAGCCAAGGTGTTCTCCACACTAGTAGGGATGTTGTCATCAATGACGTTACATTAACGTCATTGAAGACGCCAGTATGGTCACAATTAGTCTTTTGTGACGTTTTTGTGACGATTTTGTTTTGGTCACTATGGTGGCGTCACATTTGTTCATCGGTGATGAAATTGGGTTTTCCATCACAGATGCGTCTCTAATCCGTGACGAAGTAGTTGTCGTCATGGAAATGAATTCAATCTATGACGAACGTCGTTGGTCATGGATACAACTCTGTAACCGTCATAATTTTCCGTGTGCCTGACTGTTTCACGGCGCCGTTAACGGCATTTGTGATGTTGTGACGATCAGATTTGGTCACAGATGTTCCTTTGTTTTGGTCATAATCTCCCGTTAACGCCATTTGCATCTGACGTGGTGCTGACGTCAGCAATGACGTGACAACTGACGTGACGGTGACGTCATCAATGACGTGGCAGCTGACATCATCTTATTGGAATCATCATAGAAGACAAGTTTATATCGTCACGGAATGATATTTGCCATCGTCACCTTTTGATATAAAATGGTCATCAGTTTTACTCTCATTTTGGTCACAGATTGTCCTTTATCGAGCCATGTGACTTGATCTGATCAGTTTTATTTCATCTCAATAGTGCAAATGGTAATTACCAATAGAATTTACAAATAATACTGAAATAACAAAAAACTTGTATAAATTAACAGATCCAGTATTCCAGTGACCATACAACTCCATAACTCAACTCAATTCACATTATTACTCACATTACAACAAATTCGAACTACAAATTACAGCAGATTCTAACTACAAGTTACATCTTATCTCACATCTTATTTTACATCTTGTACTTCTCATAGAAACCACACTTCCTTTCAGCATCCTGCACACATGCCATTCAAAATAGAGTTCTTAAATTGTTGTTGCTTTGCATTAGGGGAGAAGAAAGAGGCAAAGGGGGTATTCTGACCTTGATCTTGTTCTCACCTGAGAGAAATCAAACTCGATCTGTTGCAACTTGTGCATGAGCTGTCAAGCTAACCTGCAGAAAAGAAGTGTAGAGATGAGCTAGTTGACCTGCCAAGAAAATAAGAGTTATAAATAATTACGATTGACCTAACATTTCAATCATTAGCTAATTACCACAGAATAGGAAACTTTGATGCATCACTGTAGATTGAAAAAGACAATTCACATTGCAGATAAACAGAAATCAACACTAACAGGTTAATCAATAACAAACACTTAAATACTAGCATATCCATCATCTCACATGTTATTTTTAGACATGAGCACAAGTGTAAACTGTAAAGAATCCAACTTGTTAAGTCAATGAGCAGTGGTCAAGAAATCCCACTTACAAATTCCAGTAGATGCAGCTTCAGGATTCAAATCTGCCATCAAGTGCACATACACATATACAAAACATAAGAAAGATAAGAGTCAGTTAGAGATAATATAAGCCAAGGTAAAAAATGTAGAGTATCAAATGACATGCTGACAAACAATAAGGCGCATGCTACTCTTACTATTATATATAAGTCAGCACACTAACTGAGTGCGGGAGAAAGTTATGTCCCTACGAAATATCATATTCATTCACAGGAATAAGTGACTGTAAATTTTATTATGAGCCAATACATGTAAATGTGTAGCATAATTAAGTACTATATCATCATGTCATGAAGCAATGCCAATTCAGTGGCCAATGAAAATTATGTCCTACACAGTAAAATTAAAAAGAGGGCATCCAATTAGTATACAAGACAAGCAGCTATGAAATGTCTAAATTTTTTCCCAACCAACAGAGTAACAAAATAAACTCACAGGCTGAAATATCATCTAGACAGGGCCTTGCAATTAATGAATGACTCCACAACTAAATTTAGAGATCCATGGATAAGCAGTCAAATGAACCAATACTGCAGTACTGCAGCATATAACACATTGTTCTGAATAACTTTTGTTGCTTCACTGGAGGAAGGTATATATCCACTAACACTTCAGTGACTGTAATATAGAATTTACTATTAACTGAAAAAGTTAAAAATTTAGGGGGGGGGGGGCGACTATGTGCCGTTAACCTTAATCGTGAAAAGGAATTTATGTTTTTTTATGAAAGAAGAATGCACAAAAAATTTAGTATGGTCATGGTAAACAGAAAAGAACCCAAGCTAAGCAAGTTCTTATCGAAGAAAAATCATCATCAATTTTGTTGCCAAATGCCAATAAATAGCATTGCTATCATTGCCTTCACATTTGGACGTGTCTTCACATAAAAACTGTACATTCTAATTATGTGATATACAATACTCCATGGTAGCTGGAAAAAAGAGCATTCTCCATCATGAACACATTGCTAAGAACAGATCTGCAAGACATACCATTTGGTAAACAAAGATCCATACCAATTGTGAACAAGCTAAAAGTTGGAACAACGATAATGTGTTTCCATGGGAGTCCATAACATATCCTGCGTTCCTGACCCTTATTTGAAGCAACACAATAAAATGTCTTGGTGACAAAAATTAACTTACAAATAGAAAGACAGTAATAATTACGAGGAACTGTGCAGCAATGCATACATACTGACCACACAAGAGACATCCTTGCTTGCTACCATTACCAGAATAGTGTCGGAGGCATGCTCAGCTGCAAGTGTAAGCTGCATTAGGAAACGCTTCAGGTTACAGAAGTCCAATTCAGAGTTATTTTTATTTCCTAAACCAAACTAACCCTCCATGCATCCCCTCAGGAACATTTCAGCTTCCAGCCACCAAAAGATCTTGCAATTCCACGCCCAGATAAAATCACCCTGCCACCTGAAAAACGCATGGGGAAGAAAATATATTTGAATAGGAGCGGACTTGGGAATCCAGCGGGATCACCCATTACAAAAAAATCGGAAGGCTAGAGGAAACAGACCTGGGAATCCAGTGGGGTCAACTGGAACAGGAGCGCCTCCCGTTGTTCCATTGTCGTCACCTCACTCCTCGCCGCCGCGGGACACCCGGCACGTGCTTTCACCCCTCCCCGCAAAACCAAGAAAATAAATAAAAATAAGAGAGTAAATTGATCTGAAAGAGGAGAAGAAATTGATCTGATTTTTGTCGACAAGAGGAATTAGCAAACCAAAACGAAATTCAATCAGAAGATCCAACCAATCCCACAAGTGAATCGAAGATTCCCCACCACCGAACGGAACGGATCTCACCTGACCGGTCCTCCGCGCTAGTCTCTACAACTACGTCTCCAGGCACAGGCTCCTCTCCACTGGGTCGCACCCCTCCGAGATCCGGCCTGCACGCTGCACGGCTTCGAGCTTCAGCCTCCCCAGCTTCCCGCCAGGCTTACCCCCTGCCGCCGCCAGGCCTCTGGCTTGGTTAGGTTTTGATGGAAATGAAGGAGCGTAAGTGTGAGATTAATGTCTTCTCCATGTGCATGGCTCGGTGGCTATGATTGGGGAAAAGGCCGAATGGGCCAACTGCTGGGCTCGTGAGAAATTGGGTTAGCAAAGGGAACGACTGTTAGCTTTTGTTTATTCTTATTTTTCGTACATACATACACCTATCAATGTACTCCATATCATGTATGTGTATAAGTGTATTATGTTGTCAAAAAAGTTTCAAGTGATTATGAGAAAATGATGATGCACATCTTCACTAAAGCATACATGTCTCACATATGTCATTGTCCCAATGTGGGATGTATAGTGTCTACTACTCGTCATGTGGTGTGAAGTTTTGTAATTTTTAGACCACTTTTGCATATTCTTGTAATTATTTTTTGAATTAATAAAGAATAACTGTTAAAATCATCTAATCTTGTAAAAAAAAATCTGAAATTTTGCATGAGCTCCACTGAAGCGTCCCCTCATCCGAGGTGACCAAATGTGACACAAATACCAGTCCCAGGAGGCTGGTAGCACATTTATTACAACAGGTGGAATCAGTCTTTTACATTACGGTTACAAAAAGGGCACGGTAGTGCCAACGCAACAAGGAACAACACAAACGCTAGCGACCACACTACGATAGCAAAGGCTTCCATAGCCTCCTCAGAGTACCACACCATGGAAGCTTTCGGTAGGGCCCTGGTACACAGGCACGGTTGGGTGTAGGGCACAACCTACTCAACGTCTTCGGGGATGTAATCGGGATCCTCCTCTGTAAAATAGTTAGTAAAACAAGGGTGAGTACATACGTACTCAGCAAATCCAACCCCACCCACGGAGGGGCTTATCACAGAATCATGCATAAGGTATAACAAGGATCAGGTTAAGGTTCACTTTGCAAACTTACACATGCAGGGGTTCATTTCAAGAAGGTTTTCGCAAATCATTTTTTTAACCAAAGTGACTCAACTGTTTTAAGAAAAACCACTGTGGGACTACCGGACTTCCCGTCCGTCGTAGCCCAGGCACACAGCCACACACTTCACCCAGAAAACAACTCACGCCAGAAAACATCCCATCCCAAGCACTAGTTTTTGTGACCACACCGTGACTCGTCCAATACCGTGGACACGACTATTCGAATAGGTTTGACACTCTGCAGAGGTTGTACATCTTTACCCACAAGTAGGGTACCGTCACTCGGACACCTTAGTGCCGGTACGGATCCTATCAAAGCCATTACCCACCTTAGCTAACACTACGAGCCACCACGGAAGCACCCAAGGGGTTATCCCACATAACCAGGGCGTACCTCACACCGAGCGTACCCCTACTCCTTGGTCTCCCGCTGCTCACCCGCACACCAGATGGCAAGTAGATTAACTAGTGGGGTTTATGCTAAGCCGTTGCCACATACAACGGTCGAGTGGTTGTACGATGCTTTGGGTCAGGTGAGATGTCACGCAACCCGGTCCTTAACCGACAAGATGGACAACTCCCAACACGCTCAACCACACAGGTACGAGCTTACCCATACTCCTGACACACATGTCCATCCTGTCTACCCAGAACTGTACTCATTTTCCAAAAATATCCCATTCCCACTTTTAATGCACTCACACATTTTGAAAGCACTCACACATTTTTAAAGCACTCATTTAGGCCAAAACAAGGTTCAATCATAGCAATCATGGGTGGCTATCCTACCATGTTTTGCAGTAAAACAATATGCAATTTATAAAACGGGTATAAGGGTATATTTATAAAACTAGGACAGAAGCATGCATCAAAGGGGGAGGTTGAACTTGCCGTCTTCGAAGTCTTCGGGGAGGGCCGGCTCGGCGTTCGGGACCTCGGGCTCCTGCTCGCAGTAGTCGGCTTCGATCTCTGGCTCGGGGTACCTTCCTCCGTCTACCCCGTCAGCTATGGCGTACACACAAGCAAGCAAGCAGTATTAGCACACATGTTTCCGACCGAGCTCGGGGAGGGGGAAGTGAGCGGAGGAGGGGTATATATAGGCGCGGTAGGGTTTGGTCTTAACCGAGAAGGAAGGGCGTGTATGAAAAGGGACCAGATTAAGGGGGCTATAAATATTAAGGACCTATTGGTAATTTTAATGAGGGGGTTTAGGCATGATTGGGATTAAACCCGCGCATGAAATGTCGGGTTAAAGGGATGCTTGGGGTTAATTAGGGCCGGTTAGTAATTTAGTTTTAAACAAAAAGGGCCTAAACATAATACTTAAGTAAGGTGAGGGTTAACTAAAATAGCCTTAGGGATTTATTTGAAAAAGGGCGGGGGGGGTCTTGGTGGATTTGTTTAAAGGGTAGGGGCTAAATGAAAGGAGAGGGAGGGAGAGGGAATAGTGACGGGGGGTCCTGGGGAAAAAGGAAAAGGGGGCGGGGGGGTTTTTGGCTAAACGCGCCCCCCCTTCATCCCCTACCTCGTGACATTCGGGGGCGGGGGGAGGGCAGCCGCGGGGCCTCGGGCGGCGGCGGCCGGCCGGCCTCCCGGCCACGGAGGCGGACGGCGAGAGGGGGAAAAGGAGGAGGGCGACGAGGGGGTTTGTTTCCCTCACTCACCTTGGGTCGAGGCGGCGCGAGGGGGCGGCTCCACGGGCGGCGGCGGACCGGTGGTGATGGTGTTAGTGGCGGCGGCGCTCTAGTGCTCGGGCAAGGGGGAGGGAGGTGGCCGTGGTGAAGTGCGGTGGCCGGGAAGCCTTCGGCCCCCTTTTATAGGCGGCGAGAGGCGGTTCGGGAAGGGGGAGATATTTTCCCCGGCGAGGTCGCCGGCGAGCTCGGGGAGCTTCACGAGCTCCGGCCAGCGATGCGACGGCTCGGTTGGGTCAGCGTGCGCGGTGGTTAGGCGGGGGATTAGACCCGTCGTGCGGGCGCGGGGCAAGTTGCGTCGGCCGGTGGGGGAAGGGACGGCTCGAGCCGGGGCATTAATGGCGGCCGGCGGCCGACCGGTCTCCGGCGGGCGCGGGGCGGGCGGGGCCAAGGTGGCGTGCGGAGGTGGGTGCTCTGCCGGTGGCGTGCGGGGATGTAGATGTGCCGCGCGCGGGCCCCGGCCGGTGGTGGCAAGGCGCGGCCGGCGCCGTCCGGCCGTGCGGGGAGGCGGGGGGGGAAAGGAGGAGAAGGGGGGGGGGTCACCGGTGCGGTGGCCCGGCGTGCCGTCGGCCGGCCGGCTTCCCGCGCCGCGGCGGGGTGCGGGCCGGGTCAACCCGGGGTGTCGGCTCCGGTCGGGAGGCGCGGGGGTGCGGCCGCGGGCGCGCGCGCGGCCGGGGGAGGGGGAGCGAGGGGTAGAAGAAGGAGGGAAGAAAGGAAAGAAGGAAAAAGAAAAGGGAAAAAGAAAAAGGGAAAAAGAAAAGGAAGAAAGGAGAGGAAAGAAGGAAAAAGGAAAAATGGGGAGGAAAATTGAGAAAAAAAGGAGAAAAAATAGGGGAGGGGATTTTGGAAAAATCCGGAAGATTGTCAGGGAAAATTGGGAAGGGTTCTGTGGGGTTTCTCCCGGTCTTTCGGGCGTCGTCGTGATTTTTGGGTCGGCGATGATGGCGAGGCGGACCAGCCGGCGGGACCGCGGCGTGCGCGGGATTCCCGGCCGGTGGCCGACCGTGGCGTTGGGAAGGCGCGCGCAGGGGTGCGGCCGGGGTGCGGTGCCGGCGGGAATCGCGGCACGCACGTCGGGGAGAGAGAGAGAGAGAGAACAGCGGCTAGGGTTTGAATGGTAACTGAGCCCGGTGGATTGGTTTTTTGAAATTACGCATGATTTAGTAGGTGATTTATTTAGAGCTAAAAACGCGGGCGTTACAAACCTACCCCACTTAAAATGAATCTCGTCCTCGAGATTCGGCTAAGTCTCGAATAGGTGGGGGAATTCTTTTCTCAGTGCATCCTCTCGCTCCCACGTAGCTTCTTCCACCCCGTGTCTACTCCATTGGACTCTGCATACCCGTACTTCGGTCGTTCTTGTCCGCTTAACCACAGTGTCTAAGATCTTAACGGGCACCTCCTGGTACCTAAGGTCTGGCTGTAGATCGATGGTCTCCACTGGTACTTGCTTTCCTTCCAGAACCTTCAAACATCGGCGTAGCTGAGAGATGTGGAATACTGGGTGTATATCTGCCATTTCCTCGGGTAGCTCCAACCGATACGCTACTGCTCCGACTTTCTTGATCACTTTATATGGGCCGATGTACCGAGGGGCCAACTTCCCGTGTACTTGAAACCTTCGAGTTCCCCGGATGGGTGAAACCTTGAGGTAGACGAAGTCTCCTGGATTGAAGCTCGCTTCACGCCTCTTCTTGTCTGCGTAGCTCTTCCGTCGGGACCGGGCGCCTTTCAACTTTTCTCGAATATCGCCTACGCGCTCCTCGGCTTCCTTTATGAGTGCGGGCCCAACCAGGGCACGCTCTCCTACTTCTGACCACATCAGGGGTGTCCTGCATTTTCTCCCGTATAGCGCTTCGAATGGCGACATTCCCAGGCTTGCTTGGTAGCCGTTGTTGTAGGAAAATTCGGCATACGGCAGGCTCTGCTCCCAATCTTTGCCATAGGTGAGGACGCAGGCTCTCAACATATCTTCCAAAATTTGATTCACCCTTTCGGTCTGCCCGTCTGTCTGGGGGTGGTATGCTGAGCTGAAGTCCAGTTTGGTGCCCATGGCCTTGTGCAGGCTTTTCCAGAACCTAGAGGTGAACTGGGTCCCTCTGTCCGAGACTATTCTGCTGGGCACTCCATGCAGCTTCACTATATTTTCTATGTAGAGTTTCGCCAATTTCTCTCCACCATAAGTGGTCCGTACGGGTAGAAAGTGAGCGACTTTAGTGAGTCGATCCACGATCACCCATATGGAGTCATGTCCTTTCTGAGTCCTTGGCAACCCTACTATGAAGTCCATACCTATCTCGTCCCACTTCCACACCGGGATTGGTAAGGGTTGCAACAGTCCTGCAGGCTTCTGATGTTCGGCTTTGATCCTCTGACAAGTGTCGCAGTGGGCGACGAACCGTGCAATGTCTGCCTTCATTCCGTTCCACCAATACTTCTGCTTTAAGTCCATGTACATCTTGGTGGATCCCGGGTGAATGGAGTATGCTGAGTTGTGCGCCTCATCCATGATGGTCTGTCGGAAATTTCCACCTTCGGGCACGCATATCCTGTTCTTGTACCACAGGCTGCCTTGGTCATCTACCCTGAGGTCAGGGGCCTTGTTCTCTCCGGTATGCTTGCGGATCCTCATCAGATCTTCATCGGTCTCTTGGGCCTTCCGGATCTTTTCCTCTAGGGTAGGCTGAACACTCAGCTGGCGGACGTAGCCTTGGGGGACGATGTGTACGTTGAGTCGGGCCATCTCCTCTTGCAACTGGGCACTCTTGGGTGCTGCCTTCTCGTAGGTTTTTCGGCTTAGAGCATCAGCCACCACGTTGGCTTTCCCGGGGTGGTAGTGAATTTCTAGGTTGTAGTCCTTGACTAGCTCTAGCCATCTTCTCTGCCTTAGGTTCAAGTCGGGCTGGGTGAAGATATACTTTAGACTCTTGTGGTCTGTGTAGATTTCACACTTGTTCCCGATCAGATAATGTCTCCAGATCTTTAGGGCATGCACTACGGCTGCAAACTCCAGATCATGGGTGGGATAGTTCTGCTCATGGGGTTTGAGCTGGCGGGAGGCGTACGCCACTACCTTCCCGTCTTGCATGAGCACACATCCCAACCCTTGTCGGGAGGCGTCGCAATATACGACAAAGTCCCGTTGAATGTCCGGCGGGGTCGACCGGGGCCGTGGTCAACCTCTTCTTCAACTCTTGGAAACTTCTCTCACAGGCCTCGGTCCAGTTAAACTTCTTCTCTTTCTTGAGCAGCTCTGTCATGGGCCGGGCGATCTTGGAAAATCCCTCGATAAATCTCCGGTAGTACCCGGCTAAACCTAGGAAACTCCTGATTTCACTCACGTTGGTTGGTTGCTGCCAGTTGGAGACTGTCTCAACTTTCCCGGGGTCTACAGCTACTCCTTCTGCAGTCAGAATGTGCCCAAGGAAGGATATCTTCTCTAGCCAAAATTCACACTTGCTGAACTTGGCGTATAGCTTGTGTGCCCTCAATTTTCCCAGTACCACTCGAAGATGTTGTTCGTGCTCCTCCACGCTCTTGGAATAAACAAGTATGTCGTCAATGAAGACCACGACAAACTTGTCCAATTCCTCCATGAACACCTTATTCATGAGGTTCATGAAGTACGCTGGGGCATTGGTTAGTCCAAAGGACATCACCGTGAACTCATATTGCCCGTAGCGAGTGACAAAGGCAGTCTTGGGGATGTCACTTTCCCTGATCTTGAGCTGGTAGTACCCTGATCTTAGATCCACCTTCGAGAAATACTTGGCTCCCTTCGGTTGGTCAAACAGAGTCATCTATTCCGGGGAAGAGGGTACTTGTTTTTAATAGTGACCTCGTTCGGCCGAGCGATAGTCCACACACATCCTCATGCTCTTATCCTTCTTCTCCATGAAAAGCACCGGGGCTCCCCAAGGTGATGAACTTGGTCGATGAACCCACTTCGCCGGAGCTCGCTAGTCGCTTCTTTAGTTCTCGCCAACTCGGGGCTGCCATCCTATAGGGCCTCTTGGCTATGGGAGAGGTTCCGGGGATAAGGTCGATTACGAACTCTATATCCCCGTTCGGTGGCATTCCAGGGAGTTCTTCGGGGAACACATCCGGGTATTCTCGTACTACCGGGACATCTTCTATGGACTTGGCTTCTATATTGAAAACCATTATATCCGCCTGTGTCCCCGGTGTGGCGAGTCACTTGTATCCCGTCCGGGTTGGTCGGGTGTACTACTTTATCGGCGCAACTTATGAGGCCATGGTGTTGGCTTAACCAGTCCATACCAAGGATCACATCTATCCCCTTGGATTTCAGTACTACCAGATCTGCTAGGAACTCTACCCCACTTAAAATGATCGTTACCCGGGGGCATCCCAGTTGACAGTTAATGTCACCTCCGGGCGTTTGAGTTATTAGGGGTGCTTTGAGCAGTACTGTGGGTATGCTATGCTTCTCCACAAAGCTTGAGGATATAAATGAGTGCGATGCTCCCGAATCGAATAGTATGGTAGCCAAAAGCGAGCCGACCGAGGAACTCACCGAGTACTACTCCTTGTGCTTCCTGCGCCTCCTGCGCATTGATGTGATTCACTCGGGCGCGTCCATACGACCGCCGGGGCCTGCCTCATCCGCCGGTTGCCGGTGTTGTTGCCGAAGTTGTTGTTGCCGCGCACCGGCATGCGGTTGGCTCCCGACGCCGGTGGCCTTGGCCCGTTCACCGAGTTGGAGTAGGTGGTGGTGGGCGGCTTTTTAGCATAGGGGCGGTTGGCGATGAAGTGCCCGGTTTCCGGCGGTTGAAACACACTCGGGGAGCCGTTGTTGTTGTTGTTGGTAGTGATCCGGCCGGGTGTTGTTCTGTGGGGGCTTCATGGCATTCTGGTTGTAGGAGGGCTTGAACTGGGCTCGGGGGGTTTGCGAGCTCGTGGCTTGGGATTGGGTCCTGTACTGCATAGGAGCTTGGAACCTGGACATGGGATGTCCAAAGTTTCTCGGCCTCTGGGACCGCTCTTGCTGCTTGGCCTTGTGCTCCATGAACTTGCGCTTGTTTTCCTTCTTTTCCTCGGCCCTTGCTCTCTCCGTGAGGATTGCCATGTTCATGAGGGTATTAAAGTCCGGGTAAATCTGAGGAGTCAGCAGTGTCCTCAGTCCGAGTCAGCCCCTTCTTGAACATCTCTTGCTTTTTGGAGTCTTTATCCACCTCCTCGGGGGCATAGCGTGCCAGCTCTATGAACTGGTACGTGTATTCCTCCACAGACATGTTGCCTTGGCGGAGTTCGCGGAACTCGTCTGCCTTCCGCTTCAGTGTGGCCTCCGGGATGTGGTAGCGGCGGAACTCCTCCACGAATTCATCCCATGTGATGGCGGAGGGATCCTTGGCTGCGGCGCAGTAGTTCTCCCACCAAGCTAGGGCTGTCCCGGTGAGCTGGTGAGCTGCCAAGAGAACCTTGTCATGGTCCTCGCAAGGGGAGGGGCTCCAGTTCCCTCAGGATGGCTCTCAGCCAATCGTCAGCGTCCAAAGGATTCACCGACCCGCTAAAGGTGGGCGGCTTGGTCCTGAGGAACTCGATCAGCTTCTCATTCATGCTCATGGCACGGGGTCTTGGGCGGTTGATGGCATTGAAGATAGCCTCCATCAGGACAGTCTGGTTGGCTAAGACTTGGGCCAAGTCAATAGGAGGGGTGGTGGTGGCAGGACCACGTTCTCTCCTCCTTCATTCTGGTTAACCTCCTGTTCGGGAAGACGCTCCCTCCGATCGGCCTGCGATCCCTCAGCGTCCGATCGGTGGGTCCGGACAGGGCGCCTGGAAACCATTTGTAAAGAAACGGGTTTTCTAAGAGGTCTAGTTTTATGTGATGTTTAAGTGGATTATAACGGATTTCTTTTTGAGAAGGCAGGGTTTACTCTGCCGGTAAGCACACAACAAGCACATAGCAAGCAAGCACAAACAAGTCTTTATTACAAACCAGCGAGGAGGATACATCCCAACTACGCGGACACACTACACGACTAAAGGCTAAGGGCGCGACTTGGACCGGTACGGCTTCATTCCCTGGGTCTTGGGGCACATTACTCGCGAGGGGAGCTGTCTTCTGGGGTCGAGTGTTCTTCCAGCGGGATGAGCAACTCGTCATCGTTTCCGCCTTCGGGGTCTCCGTTTTCCTGGGGCTGTGCTGCGGCTTCAGTGGTAGCTGTTGGGGGTTCGGTGACTGCTGGTGGTGCTGGTGGGGCTTCTATGGTTCCTCCCCATCCTACAAGGGGTGTTCCCAGCAGGACTTGAGGTTCTCCTATGGCTGGAACGGGTGTTCCGCCGTGGGTCCATTCTTGCATGCGTTGGTCCTGGATCCTTCTGAGGCTTTCCCCGGGCAACGGCTTCCACCGCTTATGGCCGCCGCGGTCCTTGCTTCGGCTTGAGCCACTCGGACTTGGTGCATCCGCACCGTGACCTCGCCTTGCTCGGCCCGCCGATCCGCTCCCTCAAGTGTCCGGCTTCGGTCATCAAAGAGCTTGTCCGGGGAGACAAGGTAGGCGACGACATGGTACGGCGGGTCTTCTTGGTGGCGACGCCATTCCGGGTTCCTCATGCGGGCTTGCCAACCGGGGTTCGATGGCGGGGAGGGAAGTACCTCATTGGTGTGGGGACGAGGTGTTCCTCGTAGATTCGGCACGGTAGCGGAGGGCTTTTCCGAGGGCCAAAGGGTAGGTGTCCCGGTGTCGGAACCCCCGTGGCGGTCACGCGCCACGCCTCGATGTTGGTGTGGCGGTTGCTTCTAGCGACGGAGAGGACCACTCTACGGCGGAGAGTGCCGAGTTGCTCGTACTCTCTGCTTGTAGTACCTAGGGCGCTCGGGGATACCGAGGCGCTCCGGGGAGTTGATGAGCAGGCGAGCAAAACCAGGCTCCTCCTGGCACACGCCTTGGGTCCATCCATCCTCCGCCATCTGAAAACAAAGGTAGAGTTGAACAGGTTGTGGTGGGGTACAAGAGATGGATAACTTTATTCAGTAGGAAGGTTGGGGTACATCCTTCGGGGTACACTTATTATCACTAGGACTCAACTTCTAGCCTATCACCCTAGTCTTATCCTCATGGTGACTCTTCCTCTAGCTGGATGCGGCGCTTCTTTAGTGGAAGATCTTGCTCCAGTATCTCCTCTTCAGTCTGGGTTCCTTTGTCCCAGTGGGTTTCTTCGGGTTCATTCTCTTCTGCTCTGGCTCCTTCATCTCTGCTTCTACGCTCCTTCAGTTCATCCCATAGGGCTTTATGGGCCAACAGTGTGCGCTCTCTTTCCCTAAGGTATTCTTGCTTTGTGTTGTGTAGCTCAACTTCTGCTATGGTTGTCTTCACCCTTTCTAGTTCTATCCTCTGTTCTACTCTTTCTGCTCTGTCGATCTGCTGCTTCAGTTGCTGGGCTTGCTCCTGATAAAGGTGGTCTAGGCCTCTGAGGTATATGGATAGGTGGGAGACTGCCTCTTCTAAGTCTTCTTCCTCTCGTTCCAAACCTCTCATGCGATCAATCCACGAGCGTCCTCTTCCTCCGGAGGGTGGAAAGAATCCCATTGGAGTCCTTCGGAGGTGCTGTCTATAGACCACTCGTAGCTGACGCAGGGCCTTCCGAGCAGCCTTGGGGTAGGTGTCGGCAAAGCGAAAACCAGTGGCGTTGACGAACCATGGCTCAATGTCGGGGTAAAGCGTGCTCCTTCCCACAAAGATCGGCGGCTTACACCGAAGGGTGCCGAAGCGTTCGTACTCCCGTAGACGAACTCGGCGGATCCCTTACTCCGACGCGCTCTAGGCTGAGTAGCAACAGGTTAGGGAGGCCATGCTGGACGGGGCAAATTCCTCCGTTCCACTCGGGGTTAGGCATCTGGAAACAGGAAAGAATCAAGGTAAGGATTTGGAAAAAGGTGAGTTTAGCAAAGGAAAGGTTAGAGAGGGCCAGAGGAGGTCTCGTATCCTAGGGTCATGTCCTACGGCCAACCTACGGCTCTGATACCACCTGAAGCGTCCCCTCATCCGAGGTGACCAAATGTGACACAAATACCAGTCCCAGGAGGCTGGTAGCACATTTATTACAACAGGTGGAATCAGTCTTTTACATTACGGTTACAAAAAGGGCACGGTAGTGCCAACGCAACAAGGAACAACACAAACGCTAGCGACCACACTACGATAGCAAAGGCTTCCATAGCCTCCTCGCAGTACCACACCATGGAAGCTTTCGGTAGGGCCCACGGTACACGAGCACGGTTGGGTGTAGGGCACAACCTACTCAACGTCTTCGGGGATGTAATCGGGATCCTCCTCTGTAAAATAGTTAGTAAAACAAGGGTGAGTACATACGTACTCAGCAAATCCAACCCCACCCACGGAGGGGCTTATCACAGAATCATGCATAAGGTATAACAAGGATCAGGTTAAGGTTCACTTTGCAAACTTACACATGCAGGGTTCATTTCAAGAAGGTTTTCGCAAATCATTTTTTGTAACCAAAGTGACTCAACTGTTTTAAGAAAAACCACTGTGGGACTACCGGACTTCCCGTCCGTCGTAGCCCAGGCACACAGCCACACACTTCACCCAGAAAACAACTCACGCCAGAAAACATCCCATCCCAAGCACTAGTTTTTGTGACCACACCGTGACTCGTCCAATACCGTGGACACGGCTATTCGAATAGGTTTGACACTCTGCAGAGGTTGTACATCTTTACCCACAAGTAGGGTACGCGTCACTCGGACACCTCAGTGCCGGTACGGATCCTATCAAAGCCATTACCCACCTTAGCTAACACTACGAGCCACCACGGAAGCACCCAAGGGGTTATCCCACATAACCGGGGCGTACCTCACACAGAGCGTACCCCTACTCCTTGGTCTCCCACGCGCTCACCCGCACACCAGATGGCAAGTAGATTAACTAGTGGGGTTTATGCTAAGCCGTTGCCACATACAACGGTCGAGTGGTTGTACGATGCTTTGGGTCAGGTGAGATGTCACGCAACCCGGTCCTTAACCGACAAGATGGACAACTCCCAACACGCTCAACCACACAGGTACGAGCTTACCCATACTCCTGACACACATGTCCATCCTGTCTACCCAGAACTGTACTCATTTTCCAAAAATATCCCATTCCCACTTTTAATGCACTCACACATTTTGAAAGCACTCACACATTTTTAAAGCACTCATTTAGGCCAAAACAAGGTTCAATCATAGCAATCATGGGTGGCTATCCTACCATGTTTTGCAGTAAAACAATATGCAATTTATAAAACGGGTATAAGGGTATATTTATAAAACTAGGACGAGAAGCATGCATCAAAGGGGGAGGTTGAACTTGCCGTCTTCGAAGTCTTCGGGGAGGGCCGGCTCGGCGTTCGGGACCTCGGGCTCCCGCTCGCGTAGTCGGCTTCGATCTCTCGGCTCGGGGTACCTTCCTCCGTCTACCCCGTCGCCTATGGCGTACACACAAGCAAGCAAGCGTATTAGCACACATGTTTCCGACCGAGCTCGGGGAGGGGGGAAGTGAGCGGAGGAGGGGTATATATAGGCGCGGTAGGGTTTGGTCTTAACCGAGAAGGAAGGGCGTGTATGAAAAGGGACCGATTAAGGGGGCTATAAATATTAAGGACCTATTGGTAATTTTAATGAGGGGGTTTAGGCATGATTGGGATTAAACCCGCGCATGAAATGTCGGGTTAAAGGGATGCTTGGGGTTAATTAGGGCCGGTTAGTAATTTAGTTTTAAACAAAAAGGGCCTAAACATAATACTTAAGTAAGGTGAGGGTTAACTAAAATAGCCTTAGGGATTTATTTGAAAAAGGGCAGGGGGTCTTGGTGGATTTGTTTAAAGGGTAGGGGCTAAATGAAAGGAGAGGGAGGGAGAGGGAATAGTGACAGGGGGTCCTGGGAAAAAGGAAAAGGGGCAGGGGGGTTTTTGGCTAAACAGCCCCCCCTTCATCCCCTACCTCGTGACATTCAGGGGCAGGGGAGGGCAGCCGCGGGGCCTCGGGCGGCGGCGGCGGCCGGCCTCCCGGCCACGGAGGCGGACGGCGAGAGGGGGAAAAGGAGGAGGGCGACGAGGGGGTTTGTTTCCCTCACTCACCTTGGGTCGAGGCGGCGCGAGGGGGCGGCTCCACGGGCGGCGGCGGACCGGTGGTGATGGTGTTAGTGGCGGCGGCGCTCTAGTGCTCAGGCAAGGGGAGGGAGGTGGCCGTGGTGAAGTGCGGTGGCCCGGGAAGCCTTCGGCCCCCTTTTATAGGCGGCGAGAGGCGGTTCGGGAAGGGGAGATATTTTCCCCGGCGAGGTCGCCGGCGAGCTCGGGGAGCTTCACGAGCTCCGGCCGGCGATGCGACGGCTCGGTTGGGTCAGCGTGCGCAGTGGTTAGGCAGGGGATTAGACCCGTCGTGCAGGCGCGGGGCAAGTTGCGTCGGCCGGTGGGGGAAGGGACGGCTCGAGCCGGGGGCATTAATGGCGGCCTGGCGGCCGACCGGTCTCCGGCGGCGCGGGCGGGCGGCGGGGCCAAGGTGGCATGCGGAGGTGGGTGCTCTGCCGGTGGCGTGCGGGGATGTAGATGTGCGGGCGCGCGGGCCCCGGCCGGTGGTGGCAAGGCGCCGGCCGGGCGCCGTCCGGCCGTGCGGGGGAGGGCGGGGGGAAAGGAGGAGAAGGGGGGGGTCACCGGTGCGGTGGCCGGCGTGCCGTCGGCCCGGCCGGCTTCCCGCGCGCGCGGCGGGGTGCGGGCCGGGTCAACCGGTGTCGGCTCCGGTCGGGAGGCGCGCGGGGTGCTGGCCGCGGGCAGGCGCGCGGCCAGGGAGGGGAGCAGGGTAGAAGAAGGAGGGAAGAAAGGAAAGAAGGAAAAAGAAAAGGGAAAAAGAAAAAGGGAAAAAGAAAAGGAAGAAAGGAGAGGAAAGAAGGAAAAAGGAAAAATGGGGAGGAAAATTGAGAAAAAAAGGAGAAAAAATAGGGGAGGGGATTTTGGAAAAATCCGGAAGATTGTCAGGGAAAATTGGGAAGGGTTCTGTGGGGTTTCTCCCGGTCTTTCGGCGTCGTCGTGATTTTTGGGTCCGGCGATGATGGCGAGGCGGACCGGCCGGCGGGACCGCGGCGTGCGCGGGATTCCCCGGCCGGTGGCCGACCGTGGCGTTGGGAAGGCGCGCAGGGGTGCGGCCAGGGTGCGGTGCCGGCGGGAATCGCGGCACGCGCGTCGGGGAGAGAGAGAGAGAGAACAGCGGCTAGGGTTTGAATGGTAACTGAGCCCGGTGGATTGGTTTTTTGAAATTACGCATGATTTAGTAGGTGATTTATTTAGAGCTAAAAACGCGGGCGTTACATCCACCTTTTGGTGTATTATGTTGTCAAAAAAACTCAAATGATTCCAAGAAAGTGGTGATGCACGTCACCACTAAAGCATACGTGTCACACACACGTCATTGTCACTTAGCGAGAGACCTTCATCCCTATGTGAGATGTGTAGTACCAGTTGCTCGAAATCATTTGAAACTTTTTGGGATGCTTATGGATCCAAACTATGATGTTGTGTGAAGTTTTGTAATTTTCAGACCACTTTTGCATACTATTGTAATTATTTGTTGATTTAATAAAGAATAAATGTTAAAATCTCAAATCCTTTTAAAAAATCTGAAAATTTGCATGAGCTCCACCTTTTGGTGTATTATGTTGTCAAAAAGATTTCAAGTGATTCCAAGAAAGTGGTGATGCATGCCACCACTAAAGCATACCTGTCACACACACATCATTGCCACATAGCGAGAGACCTTCATCCCTACGTGAGATGTGTAGTACCAGTTGCTCGAAATCACTTGAAACTATTTTGAGATTCTTATGGATCCAAACTATGATGTCGTGTGAAGTTTGGGAATTTTCAGACCACTTTTGCATATTATTGTAGTTATTTGTTGATTTAATAAAGAATAAATGGTAAAATCATCTAATCTTGTTCAAACAAATCTAATAATTTGTATGAGCTCCACCTTTTGGTGTATTATGTTGTCAAAAAAATTTCAAGTGATTCTTAAAAAGTGGTGATGCACCGTCACCACTAAAGCATACGTGTCACACACACTTCATTGTCACTTAGCGAGAGACCTTCATTCCTATGTGAGATGTGTAATATCAGTTGCTCGAAATCATTTGAAAATTTGTTGGGATTCTTATGGATCCAAACTATGATGTGGTGTGAAGTTTTGTAATTTTCAGACCACTTTTGCATACTATTGTAATTATTTGTAGATTTAATAAAGAATAATTGTTAAAATCATCTAATCTTGTCAAGAAATTCTGAAATTTTGCGTGAGCTCTACCTTTTGGTGTATTATGTTGTCAAAAAAATTTCTAGTGATTCTGAGAAAGTGGTGATGCACGTCACCACTAAAGCATACTTGTGACACACACGTCATTGTCACTTAGCGAGAGACCTTCATCTCTATGTGAGATGTGTAGTACCAGTTGCTCGAAATCATTTCAAATTTTTTTGGGATTCTTATGGATCCAAACTATGATGTTTTGCAAAGTTTGGGAATTTTCAGACCATTTTTGCATATTATTGTAATTATTTGATGATTTAATTAACAATAGATATTAAAATCATTTAATCTTGTTTAAAAATATCTGAAAGACTACTCACAAGTTTAGAAGCATTTAGGAAAAAGACTATCAAATTCGGAGTTAGTACGAGGGAGAAAGACTACTCACAAGTTTTAACTAAAGATTAAAAAGAGAAATCATTCTTGTTCTTGTTCTTGATGTTTATGTGTGCCTCAATTCCATAAACGTGCATGTACTTAATAAGGTCAATATTTACCCCTTCTATCACAAAAGGAAGAATGATGTAGTGGTATGACTTAGTATTCTATTGCAAAAGATCTCATGTTCGAATCCCATGTTCCACATATTTTGTTCGAGTTTGATTTATAAGATCTATTGCATTCAATTAATAAAGATAAACACCCTAATACAACAAAAACTAATGCTTGTCCTATTGGTCAGCACACTTTAATTTTGTTCCAAAGGTCTCTGGTGGTTCAAATCCTTGAGCGAGCAACTTCTTTTGCAATTTAGGTTTATTTACAAGATATATTATGTTTCATCAATAAAAAGAAAAAAACCCAATATAACACAAATTGATTCTCATCTTAGTGGTCAATGCACTTCAATTTTGTTCCAAAGGTCTCAGGTTCAAATCCTTGAGTGAGCAACTTTTTTGCAATTTAAGCACATTTAATGTGGCCCACGCATCGCATGCCGTCAAGGTGGAACCAGACATGTTATCTATGACGATTCCTAAAACTTATATGTGACCAAATTGTTCATGCATCGCACGCCGTCAAGTGGTAGACGTGAGGGAAACCAGGCACATTATCTATGACGAATTCTAAAACTCATCTGTGACCAATTTGCTTCACCATTAAAAGTACTGAACGAGTCAAATAAACGATGACGATATATAATCGGTGACGATTAGATTTCGTCACAAAATAAAATCATAATCTATGACCATTTGCAGTTAGAGTATTGTGACGAGTTTTTTATTTTCGTCATTAATAATTAAGGAAAAACTTCGTCACTTGTTCCTTATGACGAAAATGAAATTTCGTCATAGAAAGGTATTATTCTGTGACGAAGTTTTGCATCGTCACAAGCAAAATGTCATGGATTAGAGTATTTCTACTAGTGCCACTCGTCCTGAAACCAGTAGTCGCGGGCTCCAGACTCAACAAGGTGCTAATCGACGGTGGGAGCGGGCTCAACGTCCTTTTCACCAAGACCTTGAAGAAGATGAAGCTCGACATCACCCACATGCTCACCAAGAGCACATCACCTTTCTTCGGCATCGTCCCCGGTAACGCGACTATTCCACTAGGCTCAGTGGTCCTGCCAGTTACCTTCGGGGAAACCAGGGAGAATTACCGCATTGAGTACATCAAGTTTGAGGTTGCGGATTTCGAGACTTCCTACCATGCCACCCTCGACAGACCGGCTATCGCCAAGTTCATGGCGGTACCCCACTACACCTACTTGGTACTCAAAATGCCAAGTCCTGCCGGAGTACTCTCATTGCAAGGGGACTTAAAAATATCATTCGACCGCGACACAGAAGCTGTAGAACTCGCAGCCACTAATCAAGTACCCAATGCGATGATGGAGATCTACGCTGCATCAAAGAAGCTTGCCCCAACTGAACTCGAGATCCCAGAAAAGACTGACATAGTCAACAAGCCTCCATCATCGAAGAAAGTACAAGTCAAGGTGATCGACCATGGGACAGGCGACAACAGCAAGACTACCATGATCGGGGTGGGTCTTGACCCGAAATAGGAAGACGCGCTCGTCAGCTTCCTCCGGGCTAACCGAGACATCTTCGCTTGGAAACTAGCGGACATGCCAAGAGTGCCCAGGAGGCTGATCGAGCACTCACTCAACGTCGACCCTAAAGCTACCCCCAAATGGCAACATCGCCGCCATTTCGACGACGACAAACGGGGCGCCATCAAAAAGGAACTCTCCAAACTACTCGCAGTCGGCATCATTCAAGAAGTTTTCCATCCTGAGTGGCTCGCTAATCTCGTCCTCGTCCGCAAGAAGAACACAAACGAGTGGAGAATGTGCGTCGACTACACCGACCTCAACAAGCACTACCCCAAGGACCCTTTCGGGTTGCCGCGGATTGACCAAGTCATTGATTCCACGGCGGGCTATGACCTGCTCTACTTCCTTGACTGCTACTCCGGATACCACCAGATTGCCATCAAGGAAGAAGACTAGAGATGACCGCGTTCATCACCACGTTCGGCGCCTACTACTACATACACAATGATGTCATTCAAGTTGAAAAATGCCGGTGCCACCTACCAGCGAGCTATCCAGGCCTGCTTCAAGAAGCAGCTCAACAAGAACGTGGAAGCCTATGTGGACGACGTGGTCGTCAAGACCCGAAACTCCGACACGCTCATCGCCAATCTTGAAGAGACTTTCGCATCCTTGCGAGAGTACCATTGGAAGCTCAACCCCAACAAGTGTGTCTTTGGCGTACCCTCAGGGAAACTACTCGGCTTCATCATCAGCCATCACGGCATCGAAGCAAATCCCGAGAAGATCTCCGCCATCACCAACATGAAAGCTCCCACCTACATCAAAGACGTGCAGAAGCTCACCGAGTGCATGGCGGCCCTGAACAGATTCATCTCAAGGCTTGGAGAACAGGGGCTACCTTTCTTCGAGCTACTCAAACACCAAGAGAAGTTCGTGTGGACCTCAGAGGCGGATCAAGCCTTGGCTCAGCTTAAAGACTTCCTGTCCAAGCCAACGGTCCTCACGCCTCGCAAACAGGAGCAGCTACTGCTCTACCTCGCTGTGACTACTCATGTGGTCAGTACGGCCATCATCGTTGAGCGGCAGAAAGACGGCCACGCCTACCCAGTCCAGCGACTAGTCTACTTTGTCAGCGAGGTCCTGTCAGAGTCAAAGGCACGCTACCAACCAGTGCAGAAACTACTCTATGCAGTGCTCATCACCTCATGGAAGCTACGACACTACTTCCAGGAGTACTCGATTACCGTAGTCACCGACTACCCGGTCGACGACATCTTACGGAACCAGAATGCTACTAGAAGAATCTCCAAATGGGCAGTCGAGCTCGGCGCCCTCAACATCGACTTCAAGCCACGCACAGCCATCAAATCTCAAGCTTTAGTTGATTTCATGGCACAGTGGCGGGAGAATCAGCTACCAACTCCAAGCGAGCGACCAGAGCATTGGGTGATGTACTTTGACGGCTCGCTAAAGCTCGAGGGCGCAGGTGCAGTGGTACTCTTGATCTCTCCAAAGGACGAACAACTCAAGTACGTCTTGCACATCTTCTGGAAGATCTCAAACAACAAAGCCGAGTACCGAGCTCTACTACACGGGCTCCGTCTTGCAATATCATTGGGCATCAAGCGACTACTAGTCTACGAGGACTCCGCAGTGGTCATCAATCAAGTCAACAAGTCTTGGGATCGCAACAAGGAGAACATGAACGCCTACTGCCTAAAAGTCTGCAAGCTCGAGAACAATCTATGGTCTCGAGTTCCATCATGTCTTCTGTGACAACAATGTTGCAGCAGACGTCCTATCGAAGCTTGGTTCTACTCGCGCTCAAGTACCCGCGGGAGTCTTCGTCCACGAGCTTCACGTGCCATCCATCCTGGAGCCGACGCCCACGACCACTGACCTAGTGCCTTCTCAGCCAGGCCAGGAGGTCATGATGATCGATGTGGACTGGCGACAACCCTTCATCGACTACATCCGCGAGCAGAAGGTTCCCTCCGACAAGAACCTGGCCGAGCAACTCGTCCGTCGGGCCAAGTCCTACGTACTAGTGGGAGACAAGCTTTACAGACGGGGAGCCACTTCTGGAGTACTCATGAAGTGTGTTCCCCGGGGGGATGGTAAGTAAATCTTGGAGGAGATCCATAAAGGTGTCTGCGGCAACCATGCATCGTCCCAAACACTAGTCAGCAAGGCCTTCCGATGGGCTTTCTACTGGCCCACAGCTCTGGGCGATGCTGAATAACTTGTCAGAAGGTGCCAAGGGTGCCAGTACTTCGCCAAGCAACAACACGTTCCGACCTACAAGCTGGTCACCATACCACCAACCTGGCCTTTCGCCTGCTGGGGGCTCGATATGATTGGGCCTTTGCCAATAGCGCTAGGGGAATTCAATAGAGTTTTGGTGGCCATCAACAAGTTCACCCAGTGGATTGAAGTCAAGCTGGTCACCTGCTCAAAGGCTGACAGAGTACTCGATTTCTTGGACGAGTTCGTGCATCTCTACGAACTACCCCACTGCATCATCAAAGACCTGGGTTCCAACTTCAACAATCACCAGTTCTGGGAGTACTGCGAGAATAGAGGGATCGACGTCCAGTATGTCTCAGTCACCCATCCTCGGGCCAACGGAGAAGTCGAACTTGCCAACGGGACTCGACGCTCTCAAGAAGCGACTGCACGACGTTGCTGACACAAAAGAGTACCCAGTGCACTCTGGGGACTTTGTACACAACCCACCAAGCCGACGGGGTAGTCACCTTACTTCCTAGTCTACGGCTCCGAAGATATCCTACCTGCTGACGTAATGTGGGAATCACCGGCAGTAGAACAATATGACGAAGGCATTTTGGAAGATAGCAGACAAGTTGATATCGACGGACTCGAAGAAGCTCACTGCCGCCCTCGTCCAGTCAGCAAGGTACCTCGAGGGTATCCGACACTACCATGATCGCAACGTCAAGAAACGCTCCTTCAACGTTGGTGATCTAGTCCTCCGCCACATCTAGAACACGGAAGGACTACACAAGCTCAGCTTGCCATGGGAAGGTCCCTTCTCAATCTCAAAGGTGACCGGACCAGGCTCCTACCGCCTCCAAACACTTGAAGGCCACGACATCAGCAACTCGTGGAACATCGACTAGCTCTGTCAATTCTACACATAGTCGCTCGACTACTCTGGGGTCCAAGTCTGCGCGACTACCCCTGGGCTCCTCACCGTAAGCGGCCTCCTGGTGTACGCACTAGTCTCCGGATTACTCCATTCCAAGATCTAGTGTCACCAGCTACTAACAAACCTCGGGCTGCTTAGAGAATCAAGGACTCTAGCAGCGGTCTACAAGACCATGTACTCTAGATCTAGCCTACACGGCTACTAACGGATCTCCAGTTTTAAGCGGCCGCAGGTCCTAGCATTACTTAGCCATAGGTGGCCTCTGGGTCCAAGCGACTACACTTGTAAATGGCCCTGGCCATCCAGGTGTACTATTTTCTCAGAAATAAAGTTTGATTCATAATCAACTCATTTACTGCGCCTCTCAATTGGGCATCTCTTGTCGAGTACTACTACTCGCAATATCTCCACGGTCTGATACTCCTCACAAGTGGCGGCAACGAGTACTTATTTCATACACACAACATGGATAACTTTCATTCATAAATTAAACAAGTTCATAACAACTTTGTTTATATTACATATGTTTCCAAAGATAACCCTACAGGATCTACTACTGAAGGTTTATCTTCTCCGCGACTTGTTCTGCAATTGGTGCCATTTGCTCCAGAAGCTCCTTGTACTGGTCGTCCATGCAATTCGCAGCAAGTCCTCCGGAGACTACATCTACTGGTGCCTTGGGGAAGTACGACTTCATGTACGCCAAGATTTGATTGGAAATCGACTTTGCCAGATGCTTCACGTAGGCTGCCAGTGGACCGGGGGCTTCCTTCAATCGGTCTACTAGTGGAGCAATCTTGGGTCCGCCTGGATGTGGCACCAGCAGCCTTGCAATAGGGAGCGCGGCTTCGTCAAGCTCTTTTACTTGGCTGCACAGCTTCTCGCAGTCCTCGTTTACACTAGTAGAAATACTCTAATCCATGACATTTTGCTTGTGACGATGCAAAACTTCGTCACAGAATAATACCTTTCTATGACGAAATTTTCATTTTCGTCATAAGGAACAAGTGACGAAGTTTTTCCTTAATTATTAATGACGAAAATAAAAAACTCGTCACAAAACTCTAACTGCAAATGGTCATAGATTATGATTTTATTTTGTGACGAAATCTAATCGTCACCGATTATATATCGTCATCGTTTATTTGACTCGTTCGGTACTTTTAATGGTGAAGCAAATTGGTCACAGATGAGTTTTAGAATTCGTCATAGATAATGTGCCTGGTTTCCCTCACGTCTACCACTTGACGGCGTGCGATGCATGAACAATTTGGTCACATATAAGTTTTAGGAATCGTCATAGATAACATGTCTGGTTCCACCTTGACGGCATGCGATGCGTGGGCCACATTAAATGTGCTTAAATTGCAAAAAAGTTGCTCACTCAAGGATTTGAACCTGAGACCTTTGGAACAGAATTGAAGTGCATTGACCACTAAGATGAGAATCAATTTGTGTTATATTGGGTTTTTTTCTTTTTATTAATGAAACATAATATATCTTGTAAATAAACCTAAATTGCAAAAAAAGTTGCTCGCTCAAGGATTTGAACCACCAGAGACCTTTGGAACAAAATTAAAGTGTGCTGACCAATAGGACAAGCATTAGTTTTTGTTGTATTAGGGTGTTTAATTTTTTATTAATTGAATGCAATAAATCTTATAAATCAAACTCGAACAAAATATGTGGAACATGGGATTCGAACATGAGATCTTTTGCAATAGAATACTAAGTCATACCACTACATCATTCTTCCTTTTGTGATAGAAGGGGTAAATATTGACCTTATTCAGTACATGCACGTTTATGGAATTGAGGCACACATAAACATCAAGAACATGAACAAGAACGATTTCTCTTTTTAATCTTTAGTTAAAACTTGTGAGTAGTCTCTCTCCCTCGTACTAACTCCGAATTTGATAGTCTTTTTCCTAAATGCTTCTAAACTTGTGAGTAGTCTTTCAGATATTTTTAAACAAGATTAAATGATTTTAATATCTATTGTTAATTAAATCATCAAATAATTACAATAATATGCAAAAATGGTCTGAAAATTCCCAAACTTTGCAAAACATCATAGTTTGGATCCATAAGAATCCCAAAAAATTTGAAATGATTTCGAGCAACTGGTACTACACATCTCACATAGAGATGAAGGTCTCTCACTAAGTGACAATGACATGTGTGTCACAAGTATGCTTTAGTGGTGACGTGCATCACCACTTTCTCAAAATCACTAGAAATTTTTTTGACAACATAATACACCAAAAGGTAGAGCTCACGCAAAATTTCAGAATTTCTTGACAAGATTAGATGATTTTAACAATTGTTCTTTATTAAATCTACAAATAATTACAATAGTATGCAAAAGTGGTCTGAAAATTACAAAACTTCACACCACATCATAGTTTGGATCCATAAGAATCCCAAAAAATTTTCAAATGATTTCGAGCAACTGATATTACACATCTCACATAGGAATGAAGGTCTCTCGCTAAGTGACAATGAAGTGTGTGTGACACGTATGCTTTAGTGGTGACGGTGCATCACCACTTTTTAAGAGTCACTTGAAATTTTTTTGACAACATAATACACCAAAAGGTGGAGCTCATACAAATTATCAGATTTGTTTGAACAAGATTAGATGATTTTACCATTTATTCTTTATTAAATCAACAAATAACTACAATAATATGCAAAAGTGGTCTGAAAATTCCCAAACTTCACACGACATCATAGTTTGGATCCATAAGAATGTCAAAAAAGTTTCAAATGATTTCGAGCAACTGGTACTACACATCGCACGTAGGGATGAAGGTCTCTCGCTATGTGGCAATGATGTGTGTGTGACAGGTATGCTTTAGTGGTGGAATGCATCACCACTTTCTTGGAATCACTTGAAATCTTTTTGACAACATAATACACCAAAAGGTGGAGCTCATGCAAATTTTCAGATTTTTTAAAAGGATTTGATGATTTTAACATTTATTCTTTATTAAATCAACAAATAATTACAATAGTATGCAAAAGTGGTCTGAAAATTACAAAACTTCACACAACATCATAGTTTGGATCCATAAGCATCCCAAAAAAGTTTCAAATGATTTCAAGCAACTGGTACTACACATCTCACATAGGGATGAAGGTCTCTCGCTAAGTGACAATGACGTGTGTGTGACACGTATGCTTTAGTGGTGACGTGCATCACCACTTTCTTGGAATCATTTGACTTTTTTTGACAACATAATACACCAAAAGGTCAAGCTCATGCAAAATTTCAGATTTTTTTGACAAGATTAGATGATTTTAACATTTATTCTTTATTAAATCAACAAATAATTATAAGAATATGCAAAAGTGGTCTAAAAATTACAAAACTTCAACCACATGACGAGTAATTGACACTATACATCCCACATTGGGACAATGACATATGTGAGACATGTATGCTTTAGTGAAGATGTGCATCATCATTTTCTCATAATCACTTGAAACTTTCTTGACAACATAATACACTTATACACATACATGATACGGAGTACATTGATAGGTGTATGTATGTACGAAAAATAAGAATAAACAAAAGCTAACAGTCGTTCCCTTTGCTAACCCAATTTCTCACGAGCCCAGCAGTTGGCCCATTCGGCCTTTTCCCCAATCACAGCCACGGAGCCATGCACATGGAGAAGACATTAATCTCACACTTACGCTCCTTCGTTTCCATCAAAACCTAACCAAGCCAGAGGCCGGGCGGCGGCAGGGGGTAAGCCTGGCGGGAAGCTGGGGAGGCTAAAGCTCAAAGCCGTGCAACGTGCAGGCCGGATCTCGGAGGGGTGCGACCCAGTGGAGAGGAGCCTGTGCCTGGAGATGTAGTTGTAGAGACTAGCGCGGAGGACCGGTCAGGTGAGATCCGTTCCGTTTGGTGGTGGGGAATCTTCGATTCACTTGTGGGATTGGTTGGATCTTCTGATAGAATTTCGTTTTGGTTTGCTAATTCCTCTTGTCGACAAAAATCAGATCAATTTCTTCTCCTCTTTCAGATCAATTTACTCTCTTATTTTTATTTATTTTCTTGGTTTTGCGGGGAGGGGTGAAAGCACGTGCTGGGTGTCCCGCGGCGGCGAGGAGTGAGGTGACGACAGTGGAACGACGGGAGGCGCTCCTGTTCCAGTTGACCCCACTGGATTCCCAGGTCTGTCTCCTCTAGCCTTCCGATTTTTTTGTAATGGGTGATCCCGCTGGATTCCCAAGTCCGCTCCTATTCAAATCTATTTTCTTCCCCATGCGTTTTTCAGGTGGCAGGGTGATTTTATCTTGTGCTGATGTCTATCTGGGCGTGGAATTGCAAGATCTTTTGGTGGCTGGAAGCTGAAATGTTCCTGAGGGGATGCATGGAGGGTTAGTTTGGTTTAGGAAATAAAAATAACTCTGAATTGGACTTCTGTAACCTGAAGCGTTTCCTAATGCAGCTTACACTTGCAGCTGAGCATGCCTCCGACACTATTCTGGTAATGGTAGCAAGCAAGGATGTCTCTTGTGTGGTCAGGAACGCAGGATATGTTATGGACTCCCATGGAAACACATTATCGTTGTTCCAACTTTTAGCTTGTTCACAATTGGTATGGATCTTTGGTTACCAAATGGTATGTCTTGCAGATTTGTTTTTAGCAATGTGTTCATGATGGAGAATGCTCTTTTTTCCAGCTACTGTGGAGTATTGTATATCACATAATTAGAATGTACAGTTTTTATGTGAAGACACGTCCAAATGTGAAGGCAATGATAGCAATGCTATTTATTGGCATTTGGCAACAAAATTGATGATGATTTTTCTTCGATAAGAACTTGCTTAGCTTGGGTTCTTTTCTGTTTACCATGACCATACTAAATTTTTTGTGCATTCTTCTTTCATAAAAAAACATAAATTCCTTTTCACGATTAAGGTTAATGGCACATAGTCGCCCCCCCCCCTAAATTTTTAACTTTTTCAGTTAATAGTAAATTCTATATTACAGTCACTGAAGTGTTAGTGGATATATACCTTCCTCCAGTCAAGCAACAAAAGTTATTCAGAACAATGTGTTATATGCTGCAGTACTACAGTATTGGTTCATTTAACTGCTTATCCATGGACCTATAAATTTAGTTGTGGAGTCATTCATTAATTGCAAGGCCCTTTCTAGATGATATTTCAGCCTGTGAGTTTATTTTGTTACTCTGTTGGTTGGGAAAAAATTTAGACATTTCATAGATGCTTGTCTTGTATACTAATTGGATGCCCTCTTTTTAATTTTACTGTGTAGGACATAATTTTCATTGGGCACTGAATTGGCATTGCTTCATGACATGATGATGTAGTACTTAATTATGCTACACATTTACATGTATTGGCTCATAATAAAATTTACAGTCACTTATTCATGTGAATGAATATGATATTTCGTAGGGACATAACTTTCTCCCGCACTCAGTTAGTGTGTTGACTTATATATAATAGTAAGAGTAGCCTGTGCCTTATTGTTTGTCAGCATGTCATTTGATACTCTACATTTTTTACCTTGGCTTATATTATCTCTAATTGACTCTTATCTTTCTTATGTTTTGTATATGTGTATGTGCACTTGATGGCAGATCTGAATCCTGAAGCTGCATCTACTGGAATTTGTAAGTGGGATTTCTTGACCACTGCTCATTGACTTACCAAGTTGGACTCTTTACAGTTTACACTTGTGCTCATGTCTAAAAATAACATGTGAGATGATGGATATGCTAGTATTTAAGTGTTTGTTATTGCTTAACCTGTTAGTGTTGATTTCTGTTTATCTGCAATGTGAATTGTCTTTTTCAATCTACAGTGATGCATCAAAGTTTCCTATTATGTGGTAATTAGCTAATGATTGAAATGTTAGGTCAATCGTAATTATTTATAACTCTTATATACTTGGCAGGTCAACTAGCTCATCTCTACACTTCTTTTCTGCAGGTTAGCTTGACAGCTCATGCACAAGTTGCAACAGATCGAGTTTGATTTCTCTCAGGTGAGAACAAGATCAAGGTCAGAATACCCCCTTTGCCTCTTTCTTCTCCCCTAATGCAAAGCAACAACAATTTAAGAACTCTATTTTGAATGGCATGTGTGCAGGATGCTGAAAGGAAGTGTGGTTTCTATGAGAAGTACAAGATGTAAAATAAGATGTGAGATAAGATGTAACTTGTAGTTAGAATCTGCTGTAATTTGTAGTTCGAATTTGTTGTAATGTGAGTAATAATGTGAATTGAGTTGAGTTATGGAGTTGTATGGTCACTGGAATACTAGATCTGTTAATTTATACAAGTTTTTTGTTATTTCAGTATTATTTGTAAATTTTATTGGTAATTACCATTTGCACTATTGAGATGAAATAAAACTGATCAGATCAAGTCACATGGCTCGATAAAGGACAATCTGTGACCAAAATGAGAGTAAAACTGATGACCATTTTATATCAAAAGGTGACGATGGCAAATATCATTCTGTGACGATATAAACTTGTCTTCTTTGACGATTCCAATAAGATGATGTCAGCTGCCACGTCATTCATGACGTCACCGTCACGTCAGGTGTCACGTCATTGCTGACGTCAGCACCACGTCAGATGCAAATGGTGTTAACGGGAGATTATGACCAAAACATAGGAACATCTGTGACCAAATCTGATCGTCACAACATCACAAATGCCGTTAACGGCGCCGTCAAACAGTCAGGCACACGGAAAATTATGACGGTAACAGAGTTATATCCATGACCAACGACGTTCGTCATAAATTGAATTCATTTCCATGACGACAACTACTTCGTCACGGATTAGAGATGCATCTGTGACGTAAAACCCAATTTCATCACCGATGAACAAATGTGATGCCACCATAGTGACCAAAACAAAATCGTCACAAAAACGTCACAAAAGACTAATTGTGACCATACTGGCGTCTTCAATGACGTTAATGTAACGTCATTGATGACAACATCCCTACTAGTGTTAGCTTCTGCAGAGACTTATAACAGTTCACGAGGTCACAATCCGAGGCTTCACGAAGCTCCATGTGATATACACACTCATGGGACAACTGCTTATACTCATACTCAAGTACCTCATGGGCATCCTTCTCCCGGTTCACGATATTCTTCAGATCGGTTTCTGATGCCTTCAGCTAGTCCACTCGGGTCTCAAGCTCTGCAAACGACCCACGACAAGGTCAGACTACAATAGGGTACCCCATTAAGTACTCACCAGTCTGGCGGATGGCATACCTTTGTTCTTTTGACGCAACGACTTATTCTTGCGAATCAAGTCGACTCTCTTCGCCTGCATCTCCTGTACCTCATTATGGTACTGGGCGAAGGCTCCATCCAGCTTGGACAGTAACAAGGCGGAGTGCTTCCTGGCCTTGTCCATCTCCTTCTCCAACGTTTGTGTGTGGAGCACTGTATCACCGTACCCTTGGAGCATATCAGATTTCTGTCGGGATCTCTCCACGACATCCTGCATAAGGCAACAATCATTATCGAGTACTCAACTCTCATGAAACTCGACTACGCAATGTGCTGCAACGTACCTTCATCCATTGTTCCGCACGGCGTATCGACTCTAAGTTGCGAGCCACAGTCATCGGGTCAACAAGGTTGTCAGCCAGAAGCTCCAGTCCGTCACGACTAGTTGTTGCCGCCTCTGACATCGGCGCCGAACGGATTGGCTCCGCATCCTGGATCTCCGGTGATCGAACAACTACGTCCATGCTCGACTCCGGGAGCACATCCACATGCGCCTCCTCCGTGATCTCAGGGGCTACAAGAGCCTCCGGACCGGGAGCCGCTCCCTTTGCCACCCCGGCTTTGAGCACGGCGCCTTCAATGGCCACGGCTTCCGGGATCGCGGACCCTTTGACTTGGACTTCTAACACCACAAAGCATAAAAAATCAGAATCTAGGGCTACGACTACTACACAGGGTGGCTAGCATTGCTGCAGCACACATGCGCTTCTAACACCAAAAAGCATAAAAAATCAGAATCTAGGGCTACGACTACTACACAGGGTGGCTAGCATTGCTGCAGCACACATAGCCTCCGTGGCCTGTGCTACGACCTCGGTCTGCGGAAGAGGTGTGGATTCCTCAACTCCCGCCGATCGGTCTTCCTCACCAGCTGCTGCACTGGGTTCTGCACCATTCCATGACAGATCGGTGGATTTCCTGCACAAACAGAACTCCAATGTCGGCCTACAGTCACGGTAGGAGCGCCAAGTATGTTGGATTCTACCAAACAAGATTATCAGTCGCCTAATCGGTCCTTCAATTGGTATCAGAGATGGTTACAGATCTTCGTGATTCTAACCAATCTAAGATCCAAAGATGGCGTAACAGGAACGGGGTTCGGGTCCTCCACACTTTGATGGTAGGCGGATGGCTGCTTTCCTCCGCGGCAAGGGTCGCATCCTATGGGATGTCATAGTGAACACAGCTTATGTTCATCCTGTGAACTTTCTTGCTACAGAATCGAGGGACATGTTCAATGCCAACAACAAGGCGGTCGACTACCTGTACCGTTCTCTGTGTCAATCCGAATTCGAACGGGTTCAAACAGAGGACTTGGCGTGCAGGATTTGGGAGTAGCTGGAGAATGCTCATGCCGGGAACGCTCAGGTTCAGGCTCGGCTCTTTGCGACCTACCGAAGAGAGTACGAGAATTTCACTCATCTCCTTGGTGAGTCGATTGATGCCATGTTTCAGCGATTCACGGTGATTGTGAACAACATGAGGGCTAATGTGATCGTACTCCCATATGATGACCATGACAGGGCTGTCAAGCTCCTGCATTCTCTGGATCGTACCATGTGGAGTGGGAAGGTCGAGGCCATCCTAGAGTCAGAGAAGTATGAGACCATCATGGTGGCTGAGCTATTTTCCAAGCTCAAGTCGTCCGAGGTGGACCGTGGGGTGCGTGCAAAGATCGAGAACTCGACTGACCCTCATAGTCTTGCTCTCATATCTGGTTCAAGGACTAATGCTAACATGTCTTCGAGACATTTTTTTGTGTCCACGCCAGATGAGGAGTTCGACGTGCCGGGCGAGGAGGACCTCACGTTGTTGAGCAGGCGGTTCGAGCGCATGTACACCAACCGGAAGAATGCTCGGAGGATCTCGAGCATGTGCTACCAGTGCGGGAAGCACGGGCACTTCATTGACGAGTGCCCGAAAGCCATGCAGGTCAAGCCCGAGCACAAGCACTGTCCGAGGACTGACCACAAGCACTGCTCGAGGGACGACTACAAGGGCAAGAACAAATCCGAGCGGAGGCCAAGTAGGAGTGGTGGTCACAAGAAGAAGGAGCAAACGATGGTGGACGGTGCGAGCGACATCGTCTCAAGCTCCTTCTACTCTTCATCGAGCTCAAGTGATGAAGAAGAGAACCGGCACAAGGGCAAGAGATCGGGCAAGAACATCAACGGCTCGTGCTTTGCCGCCCAAGGCTTTTGTGAAATGAATGTTGTGAAGAATATGGAGCTTGCACTATGTTGATCTCCTGCAGGATGAGAATGATGAGTTGAGACCAGTTGATGGGTTGGTTGTCTAGTCATGAGCCTTAGTTGAGGACGATGATCGAGGCATTTAAGCGTCAGGATGGAGAAGCGCTTGGGGCAAACAAGGTTGGTGAGGGAAGTGGTGAGAATGAGGGGAAGATCGGAGTAATCCAGAACCACCAAAAACCCACCACAGAAACTCTTTTGTTCCTAAACCGAATCATCTCAAGAACCGACTAGACACAACCCCAGCTCCACCAATGCTTCCTCCACAAAACGAAAAATTCCAAAAACCCATCAAGTTCAAGACTGACTTGGGTAATGAGTTCTTTGGGAAGAAGGGAGAGAAACCGAGTGAGGAGAAGCCTCAGCCCCGAGAGAACCCAAAACCAAAGCCAAAACCAAAATCCTTCCATTGTGAGCATTGTGGGAGGGATGGGCACCTTGCTGAGTTTTGCTTCAGAATGAAGCGTGAGGAGAGGTTGGCTAGAGAGTTGGCCAACAAGAACAGGTACCGCCCTTCTCGTGGTGTGCCTGAGCCTAGGTTAGTGTCGAGAGGTGAGGGTATGGTGCGTAACATTTACCCTAGAAAGAGGTGTGAGTTTGGCCTCAAGGTGAGCCACCACATAGAGAAGGTGGTAGGCGTGTTGGTTTGAGCGTGGTGAGTTTGTTGGACGTGCCTTTGCTCGTGGCCAATACGAGTATGGAGGAAATGATCAGAGCTTTAGGTCCCAGAGGAGCTACGGGCCACGGTCTCCTCTTCGTGGTGCGTGTAGTCCTCCAAGGGGATGTCTGGGTGTTCCACCTAGGAAAGATAGGATGGAGTTTGCTAACCCCATGTTTGAGCAAATGGCGAGGCACTGGTTTGATTCGTTTTGTACTAACCCCACTGCTGAGTCTTTTGTTCACTCTCGCTCTCGTTTTTTATTTTGTAGGTGGGAGGCACAGAGGGCTTTTGGTTGATCGAATCCGGTTGCTCTCGACACATGACTGGAGATCGAAGGTGGTTCTCCAGCCTCACCTCAGTGATGACCAAGGAGTACATCACATTTGGGGATAATGGGAAAGGTAGAGTGCTTTCAGTGGGCACGGTGAAGGTGAGTGAGTCTGTGACTCTTCGGCGTGTTTCTCTTATCAAGTCTTTGGGGTACAATCTTCTCTCTGTTTCCCAACTTCTTGATGAGGGTTTTGAAGTCCGTTTCAAAATGGGTAGTTCTCGTGTTTTGGATTCTCGAGGCAATCTCATGTGCACGATCGTCCCCGAGGGTCAGATTTTCAGAGCCGATTTTTCTCAGTGTGTTGGCTCTTCTCGTTGCTTGGTTGCTAGTGTTTTAGTGGAGCTTTGGAAATGGCATAGGAGGCTAGGTCACTTGAGTTTTGACTTGTTGTCATGCTTGAGTGGACTAGGGTTGTTCCGAGGATTGCCAAAGTTGAAATACCAAAAGGATTTGATATGTGCACCGTGTAGACATGGCAAGATGGTCGCCGCCTCTCATCCGCCTCTGACATCCGCTATGACAAAGAGGCCATGCGAGCAGTGACATATGGACTTGGTTGGTCCAGCTTGCGTGTGCTCGGCGGGTGAGAAATGGCATGTCCTTGTGATTGTGGACGACTATTCTCGCTATGCTTGGGTCTTCTTTTTGGCTGACAAGGGAGAGATGTTTGGTTTTGTGAGGGATCTAGTCTTGTGGTTGAAGAACGAGAGACATGGAGATGCTGTTCGAGCTACTTGTAGCGACAATGGCAGTGAATTTAAAAACTCTCATTTCGAAACCTTTTGTCGTGATTTGGGTCTCGAACATCAGTTTTCCTCTCCCTATGTGGCTTGTCAGAATGGTGTAGTTGAGAGGAAAAATCGTTCCCTTTGTGAGATGGCTCGGACGATGCTCGATGAGCATAGGACTCCGAGAAGATATTGGGCGGAGGCGGTGAATGCCGCTTGCCATGTTGGGAACCAGATTCTTCTGAGAGCCTTCTTGAACAAGACGTGCTATGAGCTCATGCGCGGGTGAGCACCTAGAGTGAGCCATTTCAGGGCTTTTGGCTGTCGATGCTTTATTCTCAAGAAGGGTAAGCTAGATAAGTTTGAGTCGAGGTCCTCTGATGGAATTTTCTTGGGTTATGCTAGTCATTCTCGACCATTTCGTGTGCTCAACCTTGATGCTAACCTAGTCATGGAGACTTGCGAGGTGACCGTCAACGAGACACGACCATGCAATTCGTCTGTCTTTGAGAGTGCAGGTGATGATGAAGTTGGCAAGAAGATCTTTGAGGACGAGGAGAATGATGCTGGAGAGGATGATTGTGATGATGGTGAAGCTCCAGCCACGCATGTACCCTCTACTTCCACTACGACGAGTACGGTGCAGGATGGTCCATCCCCTACACTGCCTACGATCCAGCAAGATCAAGTGGAAGCAGCTACTGAGGGGGAGGTTTTCTCCTAGCGAGAGACACCGAGGCGCGTTCAAGTTGATCATCCGCCCTCAAGAATCATCGGCGGCATCAATGAGCGTACGACACGGTCGAGGTCCATAAATGCTTCTCACTTTGCTCATTCAGCTTTTGTTGCTACCTTTGAGCTGAAAGACATTGGGCACGCTCTATCTGATCCTAATTGGGTGAATGCCATGCATGAGGAGTTAGAGAATTTTGAGAGAAACTAAGTGTGGGAGTTAGTAGATCCACCACCAAATTGCAAACCTATTGGAACAAAATGGGTGTGGAAAAACAAAGAGGGAGAAAATGGTGAGGTGGTGAGGAACAAGTCGAGGTTGGTTGCTCAGGGCTATAGTAAGAAGGAGGGAATAGACTATGAGGAGACATTTGCTCCTGTAGCACATTTGGAGGCAGTTAGGATCCTTCTAGCCTTTTCCGTGGCTAAGGGTTCAAATTGTACCAAATGGATGTGAAGAGTGCCTTCTTGAATGGGGTTTTAAAGGAGGAAGTTTATGTGAAGCAACCACCGTGCTTTGAGAGTGTTGAGTTTCCCCACAGGGTGTATAAGTTGAGAAAGGTGTTGTATGGGATGAAATAAGCTCCCCGTGCTTGGTATGGTCAGTTGAGAGGGTTCTTGTTCAGCAAGGGGTTTGAGATGGGCAAGGTTGATAAGACTCTTTTTCTCCTTAGGCAGGGTGATGATATCTTAATTGTTCAGGTGTACATGGATGATATTGTCTTTAGCAGCTCGTCTCACTCTTTGGTTGCGAGTTTTGCAGAGGATATGAGTAAAGAATTCGAGATGTCTATGATAGGAGAATTGAAGTTCTTTCTCGGGCTTCAGATCAAGCAGGCGAAGGAGGGAACCTTTGTGCATCAAGCAATGTACACGAAGGACATCCTCAAGAAGTTCAAGATGGATGACTCGAAGCCCCTGTCGACACCGATGAGTATGACTACAGTGCTCGATGCGGACAAGGACGCAGAGCCAGTAGACCAGAAGGAGTACTGGAGCATGATCGGCTCCCTCTTGTACTTGACGGCAACGAGGCCGGACATCCAGTTTTCTGTGTGTCTGTGCGCTCGTTTTCAGGCATTGCATAGGACTTCACATCGGCAAGCTGTCAAGCGGATCTTCAGGTATCTTCGATACACTCCTGAGCTCGGTCTTTGGTACTTGGCATCCTCTTCTCATTCGCTTCTTGGTTTTTCAGATGTCGATTTTGCGGGGTGTCGAGTCGATAGGAAATCGACTTTGGGTACTTGGCAGTTTTTGGGATCCTCGCTTGTTTCCTGGTCTTCTCGCAAACAGTCTAGCGTAGCTCAGTCTACCACAGAAGCCGAATATGTTGCTGCCACTAGTAGTTGCTCACAGCTGCTTGGGATCACATACACACTGAGTGACATTGGCGTGGAGTGTTCCCATGTACCTCTCATTTGTGATAGCACGAGTGCTATTAGTGTTGCCAAAAACCTCATGCTTCACTCCAGAACCGAACACATAGAAGTGAGGTACCATTTCCTGAGAGACAATGTTGAAAAGGGAAACATAGACCTCATCCATGTACCTACAGAAAAGCAGCTTGCCGATATCCTAAGCAAGCCTTTGGACCAAGCTACATTTGCTCATTTGCGAGGAGAGCTTGGAGTTGTTTTTACTTTTTGAGCTTCAGTTGGGAGGGTTGATGTACATATACATGTTGCATTTTCATTCATGTATCATATCATGTTTGCATCTTTGTATCATAGACTGCATTTGTAACATATGCCATAAAGATGTGCTTCTCTCATATGCTTTGCTCACCATGGTATGCTAGATATGAGGTTATGACTTTGCTTGTGAAGCTCATGAGGTGTATAGCTATGCTCTTGGTAGCTTTGGGATATATATGCTTGTGGATGGCTTCTTTTTGTAAAAATGCTATATGATCCTCTCTTGTGAGTAGAATGCCTCTCTTGTTCAAACTGGGTGCTTATGGCTATATATTGACTAATTTGTGCTTGGAACCATGTTCTTTTCATTTGGGGTCAAAGACCCATTTATCATCATGAATGTTTAACCCACTTGCTACCTTGTGGAGAAGCCTAAGCTTCTTTTTGCCGCAAAGGCACTTCATGTACCATGATAAATTTGTAAATCATGAAAATGGTATGTGAGATGCCTATGCTTGAAAAATGTGCTTCCATGCCTTAAATGCTTTAAATTTCTTATCTTGGGTGCTAAACCGTTGCATGATGTTCACCAATGAGAAATCTCATATCTAGAAGTGGACACATGGCTCGGTGGCTTTGACATGACAAGAGAAGTTTGTGATGACCTTGTGATGAGAATGTATGACCTTGCATGAAGTTTGTGAGTTATATGTTGTGTGTGCTCTTTTTGATCATGTTTAGGTCCTATGCTCATGAGAGGGAATTTTTTGTGAAAAATGCTTTACTTTATTCATGGCTATGTCACTTGCTTGTACGTCCCTTTCTATCTTGTTGGCGATGCTCATGCTCACATTGTGGCTATCTTGCTTGTCTATGTCTCAATTTTAGCATGTTATAGTGCTCTTTGTATATTTGAGAAGCACATGCTTGCATTTGTAGACTTGATTCATGCATTACCAACAAGGGGGAGGAAACTACCCAATTCATGTTTCCAGGGGGAGTTTTGCATCGAGGGAAGAATTGGGAGAAAATGCATTTGTTCAGGGGGAGCTTGCATGCATGCGTTTGGGAGCTCTGTTTCGCCTGAATTTTAGTTGTGCTCTTTTGCTGGTGGTGTCAAGCCCTTTTGCCTCACTTTGAGGAGTCGACAATTTTGGAGCATTTTATCTCGGTTGTGTCAAGCCGTTGCCCTTGCCTTAGGGGACCGAAATTTTTCTCTCTCATCTTGGCTTTTGTTTGGCTTTTGATCACTTGCTTGAGTTTTTCTTTCATTTCTTTTCTTTTTCTTTTTTCTCTGAATTGGTTACTTGTGTGTGTGTTGTTAATGCAGGTTGCGGCTTGATTTGCATTGGTGCAGATGAAGAGTGGCCGCGAAAGGTCTATGCCTTGCGGGGCCTCCGAGGAGTGGATAGACAAGTAGGCCTGACTCGAGGGACCCGATGGCCAGCGGGGTCAAGTGCGGGCCGCATGGTGGTCAAGTGCAGGTTGCGGCTTGATTTGCAATGGTGCAGGACGAAGTTGACGAAGTTGGCTCACAACCGAACTCTACACGCGATGTTTGCGGCGGTTCAACAAAAAACCGTCGGATTAGTTGGTTGAGCCACAAAACCAAGACCGGAGGCTCGGCGGGTGGAGACGGGATCCGGGCGCGCCACGAAGCTTCAATGCCGGCGGACGCGTGGCAGGATCGCAGGGCTTGCGTCGGGAGGACGCGGTCTGCGGTGACGGCGTGGCCGTGTGATGAAGAGGAGTGCTACATGACCTATTTGTCAGGGGTTTTTATCACAACTTAATTGCTAGGGGTAGTGTGGGCATTTGCCTGGCCTAGGAGGGACTCATATATATTAGGTCTAGGGTTTCCAGGCAAACCATCCATCTAGACTGCTTCTCATTTCCTTTCTCCATAGGGTTAGATTTTTCCTCCGTTTGTAAAGAATCTGACCTCCGAGTGAATGGAAGCTTTCATGGTTGCGTAGATTTCTCGCTTGTAGCTCGTTGGATTTGTGTGTCTTTTTCGAGCTATTTTCGTCGGTTTTTCATGCGCGGCTTGTTCCTTCAATTTTGAGGTGTTTGGGTTCGGATTTGTTGGTGGGGATCATGAATAGTTGCCTTGTGCATTTTTGTGCTTGATCGTGACCCCCACTCTACGGATTTGGCCTCCGATTGAAGGATTTCGGTTGGACCCTAGGTTTTTGGTTGAGTTCGGTTGCGATTCGATTCCTGGCTATTTAGTTCGTTTGAGGACCCAAGTTTTGGGGCATAGCATCCCCTAGGGACGCTTCACATCTCCCCCAAATTTTTCCTCTAGAGCTCAAGCCGTTTTGGAGATGCATGGATGGATAGGGATGTTTGACTTCTCGATTCTAGGCTCGGGCTGCTCTGTCCGCACCTGGCGGACAGTCCGCAGGTAGGCCGCGGATGGTCCGCGTGGAGCCGCCTGGCTGGGTGTTCTTTGTGTTCGTCGCTTGTTCTTTAGCGTCTTCCTTTCGATCCAATTTTCCAACTGTCCTCAGTTGCAGGGAGTTTGGCAGACGGTCCGCCTGGGGTCCGCGGACAGTCCACGTGGGGTGTGTTGGTCGCGGACGGTCCGAGGTGTCTCCACGGACGGTCCGTTATAGTGGATGCAGTAGTGGAGGTTCGCGAGTCTTTTTCGGACAATCCGCTGCTGCCTCGCGGACGGTCCGCCGAGGCCACGCGGACGGTACGCCCGGAGCTCGCGGACAGTCTACCTGGCACTGCGCAGGGTTGCTAAGTCCTTTGCTTCTTGAGTCGTGATTCCGCTTCAGGATTGTTTGGGGTTTGTTCATAGGTGTGAGACATGGGTACCCATGGGTCCCCACCGACCAGGATCTCAGCCATCCCCGACAGGCAGGCCCGACCTACCAGAAGACCTACCGACCTGTCCGTGGACCCTACCCGACCTGACATGTGGGCCCAAGACATGAAGATACTTCGTGTACAAGACAAGGCAGTCCAGACAGTTTAAGGCAGTACGGATATGCCTTCCATTATGTAACCGACTAGGATAGATGGAAACCGACTGTAACCCAAGGCATGCCAACCTATATAAGGGGGCCTAGGCGCCCATCAAGGGCACAACGACGTCAACTCCCACCTCGGGGTATGAAGATCTTTTTCCACACATAATCCCACCACACTGGACGTAGGGTTTTACTTTCCGAATGCCTGAAGCAGTCTAAAACCACCGTGTCCTTGCCGTTCTCGCCGAGTTCCGAGTTCATCCAAGAACTACCGCCTACGCTCTTAGGTCCTGATCCCCCCACTAGTCAACCTACAACCGCTTGGGTAGCCCCCTTACGGATCTGTCCAGGTCTCACCCCCTGACAGTTGGCGCGCCAGGTAGGGGTGATCGGGAACTCGCTATGCAGCATGGTGGCCCGACCCAGCGTTATCTTCGGCGACGGCACGAAGAACTTCCTCGACGACGACCTTCTCGTCGGCGCCCTCCGGTCTATCCGCGAGGTTGGCGCGCCAGGTAGGGGTGATCGGGAGCCCGCTGTGCAGCATGGTGGCCAGGCTCAGCGTCATCTTTGGTGACAGCACGAAGAACGATGGCGACCTCCTCGCCGCCGCCCTCCGATCTAGTCGTGAGGTCCACGGTGCGCCAAAGTCCAGTCCACCCGCCCGTACCCACGACGACATATCATCGACGCGAAATCAATCTACAACCGGTGGTGAACTGCTGCCGCGGGAGACCATACCATCTGCTGGTCGCGTATGCGCCGCACGTATTCAGCCGTACAGGAAGACAGCAGGTCGCCACCCGGCCTGGATTCACGATTCCCTGCCTCGAAGCCGATGGATCTACTTCAACTGGAGGCACGTATACGTGGAGGTATACAGGAACCACATGGGTGACGAGAATCGATCTGCAAGACTCCGTAAAGGGAAGAATCTACTTCAATTATTTTCTCTCTGTTCCGTATCCAATCTCAAGTGCTTTTGCATCTGTTTAGCCGGCAAGATTATACTAATCTATTTTCTTCTCCCGTACATGGGGTGCATGCATGTAACTCGTGGGTGACCTCGACGGCCACTTCGACCTCGGCATCTCGACGGAGCGCTACTAGACCGGCACCGGCCGGGTCGTTCATCACCACGACGGTACACTGACCACAAGACCAGATGAATGTCGCGGCCGCCGCGTGCACAACATCTGTATCAAGTTGCTGCTGTCCCGCTGCCCAAGGTTCTGCCTACTTCGACGTCGCGGGATTCGGTTCGACCTACTACATAGCGTCGACCTCGCTGGCAACCTGCTGCGCCGTCACGCGCACGCCGCCGACCTCTCCGGTGTCTCAAGTCCGCGTTGCTGCTCAACCTCGTCGCGGCGATGTGGTATGCATCTCGACGCCATCATGTGTGCGTACGTCATCCACGGTTCCGCCATGGGCATGGCGCAAGAATCACCCGTCGCACTTTGGTCAGACATGGCGACGCACAAGCTAGGTGTTATTTGCAATTAATATTTATACAGCTTCTGTATATCTCGTAGTTCATCTTGACTTCTACTTGTCTCCGCGACCTTAGTAGACCTGCTCTACATGTTTTTTCTGCTCTTTCGATCCCTCCCCTCGGCATGCTCGGGGCCTTGGCAATGCCAACACGTAGGTCGCCAGATCTGAGGGTTCAAAAATTTTTATCTCCTGTTGTGTTCCTGTCAGATGGTGAGATCTGGATAGCCCACGGGGGTGTTAATCCCTGTGGTTTAGTTGTTCGGCGGGGAGATCGAGAGCTAAGAACGCGATGGTTATGCTAGTGTAGCACACGGAAATTACGACGAGACACAAGGACAAGGCGATTTTATACTAGTTCGGGCCTCCGGAGAGTAAAACCCTACGTCCAGTTCTTCGGTTTGTTTTGCTGGCGTGGCGAGATTACATGGTCCTGGTGTCCATGGAGGTGGTCTGTCGGTTGTCCCTGGGAGGACGCCCTTGCCCGCCTTATATTGGGCGACGGACAAGGTCGGTGGACCGGAGTCCAGGTCGGTTACAACAGGGAAACCTATCTCTAGTCAGTTACAATATGGAAGGCTTATCCGAGCTGTCTTAACCTGTCTGGACTGCCTTATCTTGCACGCCAAGTCTTGTGGTCGTTCTGAATGAGGTCGTCTGGGAAATCTTCTGGAAGGTCTTCAGGAGGTCGTGTGGGCCGCCAACTAGGTCGGTTGGGCCCACTGACAGGTCGGCGGGTCTTCTGGTAGGTCGGACCCACTTGTCGGGTACGGCCGTGAGCCTGGTCGGTGGGGACCCAGGGGTACCCATGTCTCACAAGCCCCGAGCGAGGTGTAGGCGCAGCGACCATAGCAAGGTCATGACGAAGTCGTAGAGCTATCGACAGGTTGAATAGCATGCACGTCGGTCCAAAAAAGAAGAACAAATCAGCTTAGCAGCCGACCTGTTTGAAGTCTTGCCGAATGAAGAGAGGTCGAGTGACGACCTATAGGAAGCGGGCTTCTAATAGATTGAAACGACGATGAAAAAATTCAGAGGGCATCCAAGATGCACTCATGAGTAGTATGCGTGCATCGTGGCGGGAGAGATGGCCGGCATGATGATCTGTGACAACCCGCCCAGGAAAATACCGTACTATCAACTAAGACCGATCCACTTTGGTCACTAAGCAATAGTAAAGTATCATCCTGTCGTTAGTTGCCAGGTTAACGCCCGGTAAATCACTTGGACATCAAACAGAGGATCAACACATGCATTAAAACTCACGAGAAGGCGAGTCCAGAGTAAAACATGAGTTAAACATTTTATTACAAACCATTGTTCCTGACATGGAGTACAGATTCAGAGTTCGAAAACAGCGGAAATAAATTGAACTAGCGTAACGGTAAACATCACAGGAGGCCATCCGTGATGTCATCACTTGTCGTCACCCTTCCGATCAACAACGCCTGCAACAACAGTTTTAAAGCAAGGCTGAGTATACTAATACTCAGCAAGACTTAACCATCGGCCGATATCTACATCACCAAACTCTAGACATGAAAGGCTTTTGGCCGGTGGAGTTTCTTTTGCTGAACAGCTACTAAGGGTAGATCCTTACTTTCAATGTTTTAGCACAAGTTCTAGTTGATTACCATTTCTAAATGTGCCATCTTATTCAATCAAGAATTGGACAAGCAATTACTTCATATAACAATATTCACCAGTTCCATCATTATGGGATATCATGGCCAGTTGATTAAGCAGTCTTGGATAACGGTGAGAGGCCGACAATCGATTGATTTAAACCTTTCAAGGTAAACCTAAACACACAGTAGGCTGCCCCCGCAAGGACAACTTTCCCAGGCAGTTCCCAAAAGTCCTCGGGTTGGGAGCAGAGCCTACAGTCCTGGGTACAAGGTTAGCTGGTATACCCCGCAAAGTACACAGTCTCACACATGCACCCCCTTCCCGGTAGCTAGTCGGTAAGGTGATTACTCAAGAGTAGTAGGGAAAAGTTCCCGCGCCGTCTCATTAAGGTACTAGGCTTACCAGTCCCATTCCCGGCAAATGTTTAGTACGTTCAAAAGCTTAGCCCACGAAAGCCACTGGACCGGAGCCCAAATCCCATGCTCTTACCACATGAGCAATCCATTTATAAAGATCTTATGATTCCAACATAAGAACCTATTCTCGCGAGTGACGAACATCACTCGACTTCTACCGGGTCCTATAGCGTAGCAGCTATCGACCTAGCATACTAGGGATAGAGCATAGGTACCTAGGATCATGCATCTAGGGTTTCAAAACGACTCTTGAAACGTAAATGCACAATCGTAGCATACATAATTGCATAATGATCCGGGGCTTCCCTTCGCTGGCAAGGTTGGCCTTGGGCCCTTCTGGACTTGGGTCCAGGTCTTGAGCTACGTCCACGTACTGCAGCTCTTCGTCAGCACCTTCGTTTCCTCATTCTGGCACGAACGTACGTCTACCGTCGGAAAGATCATCACGAAGATGCAATGCAAGATTTATTCGACGGTTTTTTTTTCTAATTTAATTAACCACAAACCATAAATGACAACCAAGGGGTGTATTAGTTGGACACATTCACCTAGATAAGAATACATTTAGCATACTCTTCCAAAAAGGAACAATATGCAGTTCTTTATTAGATATTCTTTTTTGACAGTGACTGTGTACATATATATGTAAATACTTTTAATTTAAATCCACAAACAGTAGTGGGTGGGTATATTTAGCCTTGTGAAAAGATTTACAACCAGACACAAAGTTACTAAGGATGGGTTGGTGAATTTTTCCCATTTAAAAGACTATTAAGCCTTTAATGACCCACATAGCTTTTATTCATGAAATTAATTACTAAATTTTAGTGGAAGGGTGTATTAACCACTAAACACCTATAACAAGTCACTGGACCAACATGCGTGCCTTGGATAGCTAGAAATTAATTATTTTTGAAAATGACAAAAGCTAGCTAGAAAGACAAGGTAAATGCACACAAAAATAAATACTCAACAAAATGATCCAAACTTTCTCACACATGTTATATGGTCCAAAACTAGCCTAGGGATGCAGCACATACACCTAGAACTACTATGGAACTTGAGTTATGTAATTTCAAAGAAAAACAAGCATATTTCAAGAATAAATATTTCTGGTAATTATAAAATTGTGATTAATTCACCAGGGGTGTGTTTTGGAATAAAAAGATAGTATACAAAAGTTGGTTGCAAAAACCTAAATATTTTTAGCTACAAAAATCATTTATGCAGATTCTGCAGAAATGGAAAAACATTTTTATAAAAAGATTTACAACATAACTTTGTGCAATTTTTGGCACAGGAGCTAGTCATGACCTAGCACACAACATATCAAAAATTAGCTATAGAGGATTTATAGATTTTGAGATATTGCAGATCTAGGTTTTTCACATTTCTATTTTTCATGCAAAAACTATCATGAACTAGCTCAGGCAAGAATAACAAAAGTTGTGGGATTTTTCACCACGAATCTAACAAAACTGGGTTTGCATTTTTATGATTTTTCTACGATTTTCTACGCAATTTACAAGAATCAGCAAGATGGTTTTACTATTTGAGTTACCAATTTGCAGGAAGGCCCTCGGATAGAAGTTTTTCTTTGCAATGTGGTCCTTGGGGCGGTCCGGCGGCAATTCCGGCCGGGGGTCGCCGGAGTCCGGCCGGGAGAGGGTAGGGGAGTGACCAAGGGCCTACTAGGGTTTGATTTGGGGGCTCAGTTGTGGGCGAGGGGTTGCCGGAGGGCGGGCACACCAGCGGCTAGCGGTGGTGGCCGCCGCGGCTGCCGGTTTCCGACGAGGGGCGGCTCGGGGGAGAAGGAAACGAGCCGGCGAGCTTGAGTAGTCGGATTAGCAAGGGGGAGGCGCCTTAGCTCGGCTGGGCGGTGGGTTGGCGCCGGACTTCGCCGTGACGGCCCTGGTGGTGCGCACGGCGGGGTACCGGAGCGTGGACGGGGACTCAGCGTGGGAGGGATGGTAGCGGCTCCTTTTAAGGCAACTGGCGTGCCTGCCTGTGACCACTGGACCGTCGACGATGTCTCTAGGTACACGCACCGGCCTCGGTAGGAACACGCGGCGGCGTACAAGAGCGTACGGCGGCACGGAACACCGGGTGCCTCGGGGAGCGGCGTTGGGAAGGCGCGAGGGGGGTCCTTGGGAAGGCGCGCACAGGGCACGGACACCGAGGCGAGCGGGGCCCGCGCGGGCGCGGAGGCGCGCGGCGGCGCATCGCGGCGGGCGCGCGGGAGCGCTGGGTGCATTTCCTGTGTCGGCCTGGCAGTGTTTGACCACGTTTTGCTCAAAAATTTTGAATAGAAGTGCACAAAGTGATGAATAGGAAAGTTGTAGATCTAACTACCCCCTACAACTTTCATAATGGCTGTCTAGTGTTTTTCTCAACAGATTTTGCAGGAACGTCTTGCCAACTTTGAATGTCAGCTTGTTTACGGGAACAGTAGACCCTGCCTTTGCAACCAATTTTTCAACCTTTTCCACTCAAAATTTGAAATGCCAATATGCATGAAAGTTGTGTCCCTCAACAAGATGGACAACTTTCATAAAGGTAGATTTTGAAGTGTTTAGGTGAATTTTGGAGAACGCGACAAAAGTTCCGGACGACATTCACTAACGTCAACGGTTAAGCCGGTTTTGACCGTGCCTTTGACCAAGGGTTGACTACGGGTGTGTGTAGACTTGGTCAAGGGGTCTAATAGGGTTTGTCGGTGAGGTTTTCGGGGTGATGACCCAGGTTGACCTAGGTTTGACCAGTGTTCGGCCGGTTTGACTTGGCTAATCCAGTCATTAGCGTTAATGACGTTAATTAAAAACCTAGGGCGTCACATGATCCAAAAAAGAGAAGAGAAGAAAAAGTAGGTCGAGTAACGACGTGATGAGAAACGGGTTTCCCAACAGGTCTGTACGACGAGGAAAATAAGAGGGCGTCGAAGACGCACTCGTAGAGTAGTCCCTGAGCATTGAAGCGGATAGCATGGCTGGTTTGATGCTCCAAACAGAGAAGAAAACTGAGTCATGGTCTTGATCGAATGAAGTGTAGAGACACCCAGATCTCCTAGCATAGCTGCAAGGAGTCTGGCAGGGCCGACCTCAAGGAGGCCTTGTAGGCATGCCGACCTCAAAGAGGGCTCAAGTCGATGATGTCCAGTATCCGAGGATACCCAACAGTATCTTGAAAGGTGCGTCACATGAAGAGGTCTTCTATAGTCTTCGAAATCAACGATAAAGATGGAAAAACAATACTAATCTTAAATGTATGGAGTGTGGAGACACCTAGATATCCTGCATGGCTGCAAGAGTCTGGCAGAGCCACTCGAGGCATGCCGACCTCAAGAAGGTCTCAAATGAAGCAGCGTCCAAGCACTCGGAAGCACTCGGCAGGGCCATCAGGCGCGCACCCCACGGGGAGGCCTTCATTCCCATGAAAAATCCTGGGTGTCCAAAGCAGGCTGGCAGGTCTACGGTAGCACACCGACCTCAGAAGGTCATGCATCTGGGGCAGCCAACTAGGTTGGCAGGGCCGTAGACACACTGAGGTATTGCGAGACCTAGGTATTGAGGCACGCCGACCTCAAGGAGGTCGTTTTGGTGTCCAGATGACAAGCATAGCTGCTGACCATCCAGCGGAGCCATTAAACTAAGGTATTAGTGACCTCAGCAATAGGCACACCGACCATGGGGGTCCGACTAAATCGTAGATCTCCGTGAAGCTTCTGATTGCCATGGTGTTGTTGATCTCCAGGCGCCCAGATGGATCTGGCAGAGCAGCGAGGCACGCCTACTCCGGAAGGTCTTCAATCGAACCTACGACCATTCTGCTCAGGAAACAGAAATATAGGCTGATTGGAATAGGTTCGATTACATGCAGAGCCATAGCGGGTGCACCAGGACGCAGAGCCTAGCAGGTGCAAATAATAGACATTAGGTCGTAGAGGAAGGTCGTGAAGTCGTCGTCGAAAGAGGGCTAAGTTAGGCGCGGAGCCATCAGTCCGATTTTGTCACCCGAAAAAGGCAAACTGCCCACTGATCGAGGGAGTTACTGTAACCATGTGACCTCTGCGGCGGGGCTCAGGCATCGTTGATGCACAAACGACAAAGACGTCGTGAGTCAGGAGAAAGTTAATGTCGTCGCCTTTAATTTTGCACAGGCTTACAGGACCCCGCATCACGTCGTGACAGTGTCATCACTTTCGCCAGCTGCCCGGGGCGCGGCTTCGGCTATAAATAGCTCCGTGATACTGAAGGAGGCAAGCACCGAGCATTGTTGAGCTATGAAGCCACAGGGTAGTAGTGAGACTATGCCATGGGCATGCAACCGTCCACCAGAGCATAGGATGCAAAATTGTAGGAGCTCTTGGAGCTAAAAGAACGAAGTCACTGGGAAGTCTTCCGAACTGGCGAAGGCGATGGCGAGGCCGCAGGAAGGTCTAGTGACCTAACGAAGGCAACGACGAAGTTGGAGGAAGGTCTGGCGACCTGACGATGACGACGAGAACACCGGGAGGTCTAACGGCTTGACAAGGGCGACAACGGAGCCGGAGGAAGGTCTGGCGACCTGACGAGGATGACGACGGACGCGGAGGAAGGTCTAGCGACCTGACGGCGGCGATGCCGGAGCAATGAGCTGGCCCTGTAAAAGAAAATAAACACCAGGTCGGTGTATCAATCTGTCGAATATAAATATGACGAAGATCTAGTTTGAGCTATGATATGTAGATGTTGATTGTTGAATAATGTTAGCCGGAGCTGAACATTCTTGTGCTATGTCTTATTTGAAAAAGGGCATTCCACTTATCGTGCAAGGCACACATTATGCAGACTCGAAAGCTTTGAAGCTGCAAAGTGTTTCACCCATCTACAATGCTCAGCAGGGAGACTTAGATGTAGCTGTCGGTGCGGAATATGGTCCCGACACTAACCAGTAGATAACGCCTAAGTCTATCCCTCAATGGTCGATGCCAAACAACAAATGACACAAGGTTTATCCTGGTTCCGGCCGAGGGGGCCGTACGTCCAGCAGTGGTGTGCTCGTGGCACTATATTGCTCGGCACGGGGCGCTTGTAGTGGGGCAAGTACAAGCAAGGTGCGAAGAGGTACATCACCTTTGGGGACAATGGGCGTGGGCATGTGCTTTCGAAGGTGAGATAAAAGTGAGTGACAAGATCACTCGTAGGGGCGAGTTGCTCTTGTTCAATCGCCGGGATACAATTTGCTTTCTCTCGTGTCCCCGCTGTTGGATGAGGGTTTTGAGGTGTTGTTTCGGCCTGGTGGTTCTCCCTTTGGACAGGGACTCCTCGAGGGGACCTTGTCCGTATGGTCGTTCCCGAGGGTCGTGTTTCGTGCTGATTTTTCTCGCCTTCTTCAGTGTGGAGCGTTGTTTCTCGTCGGTTCTTCGAGTGAGTTGTGGAAGTGGCAGGGAAGTTGGGTCACTTTGAGCTTTGACCTTTTTTGTCACGTTGAGTAAACTCAATTTGGTCCGAGGATTGCCACGGTTGAGGCTTGAGAAAGAGTTGGTTTGTGCTCCGTGTAGGCATGCCAAGATGGTGGCCTCTTCTCACCCGCCTCTCACCGATGTGATGACCGAGTGTCCATGCGAGCTGCTCCATATGGACCTTGTTGGCCCAAACCGTGTGCGATCCTGCGGTGGGAAGTGGTATGTCCTCGTTGTGGTGGACGATCATTTCGTATGCGTGGGTGTTCTTCTCGGAGGATAAGGGGGAGACGTTTGGTTTTGTTCGAGATCTAGTCTTGAGGTTGAGGAACGAGAGGCACGGAGATGCCATACGAGCTATCCGCAAAGGATAATGGCTCGGAATTCAGAACTCTCGTTTTGAAACCTTTTGCCATGACTTGGGTCTTGGAGCACCGCTTTCGAGTCCGTATACGTCTCCCTGCACGGGTGTTGTGGAAAGGAAGAACAGACCTTGTGGCGAGATGGTTTCGACGATGCTTGATGAGCATAGACTCCGAGGAGTGTATTGGGCCGAGGCGGTGAATACCGCATGCTATGTGTCGAACAGATATACCTCGCAGTGCACAAGAAGAAGACATGCTATGAGTTGATGCATGGCCGCACACCCAAGGTGAGTCACTTCCATGTCTTTGGTTGCAAGTGTTTCGCTCCCCGAAGAAAGGTGAAGTTGGATAAGTTTGAGGCTAGGTCTCGTCGATGGCATTTTCTTTGGTTATGCATCTCATTCTAGAGCATATCGTGTACTCAATCTTGAAACTAACCAAATCGTGGAGACTTTCAAGGTAACCTTCGACGAGACACAGCCATGTAGTCAGTTTGTCTTTGAGTGTGCAGGTGATGATGAGCTTGGCGAGGAGATCTTCAGAGGAGGAGCTTGAACATGGAGATGATGAGGATGGAGGTGCGGTGGCCCCCGGCCGACATGTACCCACTACTTCGACTACGATGATGGATGGACCTTCCGCTACACCTACGACGACAAATCAAGAACGAGGGAGAAGTCGATGTTGAGGGGGAGTGTAGCTTCGAGGCGAGAACCTCCCCGCGAGTTCAAGTGGATCACCCAAACCTTCGAGGATCACCTGGCGATATGAGTGAACGCACTACACCTGGCCGCAGGGTTCGAAACAATTCTTATCATTTCGCTCATGCCGCGTTTGTTGCTTCTTTTGAGCCCAAAGACATTGGACACGCACTATCCGATCGTGCAATTGGGTTAACTCGATGCATGAGGAGTTGGAGAACTTTGAGAGGAATCGTGTGAGTTGGTTGACCCTCCTTGTGGTGTAAGCCGATTGGTACAAAGTGGGTGTGGAAAAACAAAGAGGGAGAGAAGGGTGAGGTTGTGAGGAACAAGTCGAGACTTGCTGCTCAAGGGTTCAGCTTCGTAAGGAGGATCGACTACGAGGAGACCTTGCTCCCGTAGCCCGTTTGGAGGCGATTAGGATCCTTCTAGCTCTTTCTCGTGGCTAAAGGGTTCAAGTTGCACCAAATGGATGTGAAGAGTGCTTTCCCGAATGGTGTCGGAGGAAGAAGTGTATGTGAGACAAATTCCTCCGGTTTGAGAGTGAGAAGTACCCACCGGGTGTACAAGTTGAGGAAGGCGCCGTATGGGTTGAAGCAGCGCCCAGAGCTTGGTATGGCAAAGTTGAGGGGTTCTTGTTCGGGAGAGAGGTTTTGAGATGGGAAGGTCGATCGCACCTTGTTTTTTGCGTAGGCAAGCAGAGATCCCGATTGCGTGTGTACGGGGATGATATTGTCTTTGGTGGCTCGTCTAACTCTCTTGTTGCGAGGTTTGCGGTGGATGATATGAGCCAGGGAGTTCGAGATGAGCATGATGGGTGAGTTGCGCTCTTCCTGCCAAATCAAGCAATCAAAGGGAAGGAACATTTGTGCACTGTGCTGGCACACCAAGGACATTGTGAGGAAGTTCAAGATGGAGGACTCCAAGGCTATGACGACGCCGATGAGTACGACTTCGCGCCCTTGATGCGACGAGGAAGGTGAACACGTGGACCAGAAGGAGTACCGAGCATGATCGGTCACTCCTCTACTTCGACGGCGACGAGGCCGACATACAAGCTTCTCGCGTGTCCGTGCGCTCGTTTTCAAGCGTCTCCGAGGACTTCGCATCGCAAGCGGTGAAGAGAATTTTTGTACTTGCGGCCAAACCCCGACTTCGGCCTTTGGTACTCCGCGTCCTCCTCTTCGGGCGCTTCATGGTTTTTCGCACGCGGATTTTGCCGGTGTTTGCTGATAGGAAGTCCACTTTCCCCCGGGACTTGCCGGGCTGTTCTTTCTTGGTGTCTTGGTCTTCCCGCAAGCAAGCCGAGTGTAGTTTCAATCCACGACCGAGGCCGAGTATGTTGCCGTCGCTAGTTGTTGCTCTCGGGCCTCCTTGGATAACCTACACCATGAGTGACCTTGGTGAGGAGTATACCCATGTCCCACTTCAATGTGATAGCACTGCCATAAGCGTTGCAAAGAACCCAAGGTTCTATCTCTAAAACAAAACACATAGAAGTGAGGTATCATTTTCTCAGAGACAATGTCGAGAAAGGAAAAGATAGCTTTGATCCATGTACCCACACATGATCAACTAGCCGATATTTTCACCAAACCCCTAGATCAAGCAACTTTCACTCGTTTAAGGGGGAACTTGGTGTGTGTTTGATTTCTTGAGTTGGGTGTGTGGGAGTTTCTGCTTCTGGCAGGCCGAGCTCCGTTTTGCCTCCCTCGAGGGAGCTTCGCTTGTAGCATATGATAGCTTTCCTTTGTGCATTTCTGCATTCGCATGGCATATGTAACATGATGCATAGGCATCCTTGTATCTTAGATTGCATGCATTTTGTATCATATGCATTGGTTAGGAAAAGCTTCTCTCATATACATTGTTCACCATGGAATGAGATATATGTCCTTGTGAGCTTGTTTGGTATGCTACGTTAGTTTGGCTTAGCTCTTGATGATCTTGATGAATAATCCATGGTTGATAGCTATGCTTTTGAAAAATGTCACATGTATGCTCTCTCATGTGTAAATGCCTTTACATGCTCTTGACATGTTTTTGTGGCCTTGCTATGCTTAATTTGTGGTTGGATAGCTAGTTTATTGATCATATGGAGCCAAAGGCTCATTTGCCATCATGAATGTTTAGCCTTCTTGATTTATCTTGTGGAGGAGCATAAGTTCCTTTTTGTCGCAAAGACATTTCATGTACCATTTACAAATCTGAAAATGAAATGAAAATGCTTGGAAAATATGCTCCCATGTCATATGTGTCGAATTTAATTTGCTTTGGGTGTTAAACCGTTGCATGATGCCTACCAATGAGAAGTCTCATACATAGAAGTAGGCACATGGCTCTAAGTGGTTTAGACATGACATGAGGTGCTTGTGGGTGTTTGTGATGGTCTTATGATTAGAATGGCCGTCCTAGCATGAAGTTTGTGTGGCTTTGCCATTTTTGATATGCTTTGATCATGTTTAGGACTTTGCTCATGAGAGTAAGTTTTTCGCAAAATTGCCAAAATCCATCTTAGCTTCGTCCAATGGTTGTGAAACTGGTGATCATGTAGTTGAGATCGATACTAAGCCGTAGAGTACCTAACTTGCTCATTTGGACATGTGTAGCATCATATGTTGAATTTTGTATTTTTGGAGAAGCCTCCTAGGTTGAACGTTTTGCATTTTTGGCTTGATTCATGCATTGCCAACAAGGGGGAGAAGTTTGAGCTTGAAATGGCTTACGGCGCATTTAAAGGTTTTCAGTGGTTTCGAGCCATTTCTCGGGCTCGTTGTACACCGGTCCGACTGTGAAGAGCACCGATTCCGACCGGTGTGAGTGCTGGTCCGTACACATGTTAGGCACCTAACACCGGCGGTGATGACCTATTCGACCTAAGTAGGAGCTGAAATTGCTGCGCCTGCCCCCGTTTTCTACCGTTTTGCATGCATTCGTCCAGGGGGGAGTTGCATTGGTTCAGCGGGGAGTTTGTATGTGTGCGTGGGGAGCTTCTTTTATTTTTTTCGAGCTTTGTTTTGGTGGTTTGTGCTCTTTGCTTGAGCTTTGCTTTGTCTCGGATGTGTCGAGCTTCGTTGCCCTTGCCTAAGGGGTCCGAGACTTGTTTCCTTCAAGTGATCTTGCTCTTGCCTTTGTTCGGCTTTCGATCGCTTGTTGGAGTTTCTTTTAGTTCGTTTCTTTTCTTTTTCTTTTCTCTTGTTACTTTCATGTGGGTGCTGTCACGGCACTCATCAAGGGGGATTGAGGACCATGTGTGGTTCGAGGACCGGTGGATGGTCGTCTTTGTGTGATGAGTAATTGACAACGTTGTGTGGACTGACTTGGCTAAGTATTGCGTGCAAAGCTGCGCTGACTCGTGGTTATGTAGGTGAAGAACAAGCGCGAAAGGTCGTCGGCAGGGCCTCCGGTGTGGAGTAGCCATGGCAGGCTTGCTCGAGGGACCCGGTGGCCAGCGGGGCCGGGCGCGGGCCGCATGGTGGCATGAACAACAAGATGAAGTCGTGGACGGTTTCTTGGTTGAGCCTCAAAACCAAGGTCGAGCCGGGACTACGTGGGAGCCAAGTCATGAGTGGAGATTGGCTGAGGCTACACCGAGTTCGGCGGGGTTTCCCGTGGTTCACCGTAAAACCACCGGGTTCCTTGGTTGATCCACAGCCAAGACCGGAGAACCGGCTACGAGGTGCAACAACATCTGCACGGCCTCGACCAAGGGGTCCGACCGGCTCGACTGGTGGGGACCGTCCGATCGGCGTGAGGAGCACCGTCCGACCGAGGTGCGACGACGCAACCGAATCTTCGAAGCCGAGGACACGCGTCGGGATCGCATCGCTGCGTCGAGGCTACGCAGGTGCGGTTGCCGGCATCCGTCCGATGGTGAAGACATCAAGAATTCCGAATCCGCCCTTGGAGGGGCATGTATCCCTAGTTAGTAGAGAGGGGCATTTTAGACATCTTGGCTAAGCCGCCTATATAACCCAAGAGGTGAGAGGTTACAGCCCAATCCTTGGAACCCTAGCTCATTAGTTTTCCTATTTTCCACCTATTTTCTCTAGGTTTTCCTTAGGACTAGCAAGAGAGCTTCACTTCGAGAGATCTTGTAGGAGAGAGGGATGGATGATCTAAGTAGCTGCTAGACCTTGTACGAACCTTTGTTTCATGTATAGATGATTCCGCGTGGTTCCTCAAGGTTTCGATGTGTTTTCCCGTTGTTCTTGGTGGTGATTTTCGGAGCCCTCTCCTCATGATTTCTTTGGGTGTTTTCTGGCTTTTCTTGGGGATTTGATGGGGGAAATTTGTGGGAACCCTTCGTGGTTCTTTGGGTCGTGATCTCCCTCCCAAATCCGTGAGGAAAAGTGCTCGATTTTGGGGTTTCTTGAGTTCTTGGGTTGGAAGTGCTTCCTGCCGGGATTTCTTCGATTCCTCCTTTTTGGACGAGTTTTGGGGATGAACTTTGGCTATGAACTCCCCATGAGGTGTTCAAGATATCCCCAAAGTCTTGTTCAAGTCCGTGAGCGATTCTGGGAGATCGAGATTTGGATTTGGGGAGTTGACCTACGGTGCCGTTCATCCCAGTCGCCTGTGCCACCGGTCGATCGGTGCTCTTGACCGGTCCGACCCTGCAAAGCCCTTGTGGGTTTTTGCTCGAGTGAACGTCTTGGTGTGTTCCTTGTTGTCCCGTGTTGCCGATTGCTTTCCAAGTTTGGGTCCGTTTGGTGGTCGGTTGGCCTGCTTGGTGCCTTGGGGGCTTTTCGGTGCTGCCATCAAGTCCGACCGTGTGTCTCACCGGTCCGACCGGTGTAGAGCCACTTAGTGGAAGTTGCCTGGCCATCTTGGGGCTAGGACCTGGGCCTCGACCGGTGGTGCTCACCCCGTCCGACCCCGTGTGGGTCTCCGTAGACTCGAGGCTTGGTTTTTCCGCCGCGTTTCTGCCCGAAGGTGTGTGTTGGTTCCTAGGTCCAGTGGCACTGCTGGCTACGTGGGCTTGACCAACCTTGGTAGTGAGTCGGAGACGTGTGTTGGAAGCCGCGTTCGTCTTGTTGGAGTTTTCATCTCCTTCGAGAAGAATTTTTACCTGGCCCCCATTCACTCCCCCTCTCCGGTTCGCCGTATCGGTCCTTCACGAGGCGAACGGTCCGCGGGCCCATCGCGGACGCGTCCGTTATTGAGGGTGCGCATCGGAGGTTCGTGTCGTTTTTGGATGGGCCCGTTGTAGCTCGGCGGGATGTCTGTCAGACGATTGGCGTGACGGCCCGTCTGGGTTTCTGTGGCCGGCGAAGTTCTTTGCTTCTTGAGTCGTGCTTCCGCTTCGGGATCGTTTGGTGTTTGTTCCTAGGGTTGGTAGGTCCGTGTGACTACGTGATTCGGCAAACTCGTGTGGGGAATCCTTGGTTGTGAATTTGGGGCATAGGCCGAGTTTTCTCTTTGGAGAAGAATATTTATCGCTCTCATTCACTTCTCTGTCGCCTAATCGGTCTTTCGGTTCGGTGGCACGGGCAACACGGCAAGGTTAGGTGGTGCATGGCCCGGAGGTGTTCGGGTGGTGGGGTGACAACGCGATGGGGAGAACAACAACAAGCGAGGATAGGGTGGCGCGAGCGCGATGGTGAGCCCTAGAGGCAAGGAACGGATGACGGTGAGGATAGAGAGGTGCGATGATTGGGCTGTTAAGGTTCGGTGAAGACGTGTGCAATGTGAATGACGGCGCTGACTCGGATGACACGCCGAGGTCCGTGAGTCGGGGGTGGTGGCCGACAACGCAACTAGGCATGACGGCCGAGGATGAAAAGAGAAACATTTTCTCCTATCAGAACGCATCAAGATAATAATCAAGTAAGAATAATAATATCCTAAAAAGTGTTCAAACTTTGTTCCAACTTCCAACTCAATAATTCGGACAAGCCCAATGATATTGGGCCTAATATAATTGTAACTGAAGTTTTCGTGGGCCGAGTGACTCACCAAGAAGTTTGCACTCCTCAAAACTCACTCTGCCCACACATAAACAATAGGATTGCTGCTGTCGCCGCCTATTCCTGGCCATACCGCGTCCCGCGTCCAACAGCACAAGGGGGCAAAAAAACCGAAGACGAAGAAGGAAGAAACAAGAAATCGGGCGAATCCTTGACGCGTCTCCGCTGTTCGACACCAAATCTCCCGGCGTTCAACTCCCATTCCTCTGCCCTGTTCGTTTTGCCAGCCGATTCGATCAGGGCAGCGCACCGGACTATAGTTTTTCTTTTGAATTTAATCGTGGGGGTGTGGGGGCATGTCGGGCCACCTCGTTCTCCTCCTCTTCCACGAGTTTACAGGGAGGAGGGGGAGAGAGAGAGAGATGGAGAGGGAGGGAATGGACGCCAACAATCTTCTGCATTTTCTTGATACCCTGCTATGCATTACAGGAGGTGCGCCTTTTCTCCCTCTGATCTGTAAATTTTTGTTCTGCGTAATCTCGCCTGTTATCTTGCACGGTTCTCTTTCTGTGTGGCATGTTTGATTCCTAGGGATCTGCAATTTGATGTTTCGTCCTCTCTTTCTCTTGTAGGACATGCGATGGATTTGAAGCCGAGAATGGTGGAGATGATCACTCTGATGCATCAGGTTTGTCTTTAAACTTACATCCTCATTTTCCCCCTTTTGCATTCATGAATGTGTTTGTGTATTTTTCGAGAACGTTACAATGTCAATAATTTGGGGAAAATTATATGGATTCAGATTATAAAGCATACACGCTCGATTGATCACGAGTTTCTGAAATTTGTCGTTACATTCTTCTGCTGGAGGATGCCACTGCTTTACTGAACCTTGCCACCTGATTATTTTTTCTCAATTTTGCTGTAGCCATCGATTTCAAATTTTCAATGTTTTCTTGCTTGCAAACAGCGATGCCTGATTCATGGGTTCCCGCTGCAAATGGCTTCTTTGCTCCAAATGATCACCTGCAATTATTTTCAAATACAGATCCGGCTAATGCGAGGGAAATGTTGGAGTATCTGTTGAACCAACCAGCAAACAAATTTTGCGCAGACTGTGGCATTCCTGATCCAAAATGGGCGTAAGTCTCTAAAAAAGTGCTCATCCCGAACATTCAATTTGGCTTATCACGAATTTGCTAGAGTTGTCACACCTGATATCTAACTGATGTATTCTATTTTATTGCTTCTCGCATCAGCTGCAAATTTTCATTGTTTGGTCAATTTCACAAACCCTAAAGAGGTCTATTATTCTTTTATATATAACTTTATAGTAAGTAATGTTAGACCTGATTGTTTTGTCAGGCATCTTTTTTTTCTGACCAATAATATTGCACTGCTTATCCAAAATGGGCATTAGTGCCATTTAACTTCTTTTGCACTTGCAGGGCCTTGCCTTTTGGGGCATTCATTTGCATCAAGTGCTCCGGAAACACACAGAAGTCTTGGAGTGCACATATCAAAGGTGTCCAATGAACTTTCCTTGTGCTTTTCGTAGTTCCTTTTGTACTGCCATATCTTTCCATTTTCAGTTCCAACACATCAGTTTATTCCAAATTTCCATTTCTATGACGAATACATGTGCACTGCATGTCACTCATTCTTTCTATAAAAAATATATAGCCTCCATGACCAATACATGTGCACTGCAGCCAGTCATTGTTTCTCTTGTCGAAAGCAAGATGCATCACTCTATTAATAGATAATTCATAATAGTAATGCTACTCTATTTTTACTGTCACAGACCTTGTACCGAACTTACCGGATATACATTTTAATTGAATATAGGTGATTTCAGTGAATCTGGATGAGTGGACAGATGATGAAGTCAATTGTTTAGCTGAATCAGGAGGAAACTCTGTTGTTAACGCAAGATATGAGGCCTTTCTACCTGAAAACAAGAAGATAAAACAAGATTGCTCGACTGAGGAGCGTAATGATTTCATTAGGTAGATATTAAATACATTGATTATATCCTGAATACTACTATGCACAGTTCTCCTGTCTGTTCTAAAAGAAAGTAAATTGATTATCAGCGCTTGTCCTAACTCTATCTGATGATTTTTTAAATTTTTCCCCTCATCTTTATGTATGCAGGAGAAAATACCAGTTTCAACAGTTTGTATGTGACCCACAGTTTTCATGTCCTTTACCACTTCATAAGAAGAATGTGCCAGAGAAACACCAGCAGCACAATAGCAACAGACATGGTTTTGGCCATGCTTTCAGGAATAGCTGGAGAAAAAAGGATTCAGATAACAAAGGACTGAAGAAAATGGTGCGATTAACTCATTGATGCTAAATGCACGAGTGTATGTGGCACTCAATATGTCACTTTACATTAATGGTGCGTTTTTCCTGTTTCAGTCGGATGTGGGAATGATAGAATTTGTTGGATTAGTCAAGGTCAATATCGTAAAAGGCACAGATTTAGCTGTTCGTGACGTGATGTCAAGCGATCCATATGTGATGATTATTCTAGGGCACCAGGTAAGCAGATATGGCACCTTGGTTCTGCAAAGATGACTGTTCTCGTTTTCAATTCCTTCGAGACCTAGCTAACACATTCATATTTTTCAGTCCATGAAAACAAAGGTGATAAAGAACACACTCAATCCTATCTGGAATGAAAGACTAATGCTTTCGATCCCGACCCAATTCCACCTCTTAAACTGGTATGTATTGATATGTTTCGACTTCTGAGAGGTTGCAGAGTTCATCCTCGGAGTATTTACCTCATTCATCTATCTAGCGACATAGTATTTCCAGAGAATATTCCACTTCGGATGAAATGTTTTGTTCAAACTCTGCACTGATCAACTAACCTTGTGTTTTTCTCCCCAACCTCAAACAGCTTGTATTTGACAAGGATACATTCAGCTCTGATGATCGGATGGGGAGGCCGAGGTGGACATCCGCCCACTGATCGCAGCGACAAAGGAGCACGAGAACTCAACCATCACCGAATTGACAGAGCTCTACAGATGGTCGGCCAGCGAGACAGCAACAGTGTGCTGGCCAAGGACAGTGTGATATCCATCGCCAATGGCAAGGTGAAGCAGGAGATCACGCTGAAGCTCCAGAACGTGGAGCGCGGGGAGGTCGAGATCGAGATAGAGCGTGCCACTTAGCCAGTAGCAGCTTCATCATGCACAGAGATGGAAGGAGAAGAAACAAGTGTACATGTGTCAGATATGTTGTATGGTAGATAGGTATTGGAAGTCATCATCTATACAGCTCTGATTTTAGGCGTCGTCGTTGGTTTGAATTGTTTCTCTTCAGACTTTTCAGATATATATTTGAATTGTTTGTAGTGATCCTGTGACCCCAGTTGTAGCTGCGCATCAGGATGGTGAAAAGAGCTATAGTCTTTTGCAAAATGCTACACTGGGCTAAATGCTCGGCTCGTCTCGGCGTAGTGCGCCTGGTGGTTGATGAGGCGAAGGCATCCATTGTCTGTCTTCAGAGACTAAGCTCTTCGGATGGTGCTCGGAGCTGGTCCAGAAGGCTAGACAGGGGCTTCAGCTTTGGGTCATGGCTGGCGCAAATAAATTGGGTCGTCTCGTTCATGAGTAGTTCGAGTACTGGATTGGGTAGTTTCGCTTGCTCTAGAAGCTGGCTACAGCGTGAGCTCCGCTCCGCGGTGTTGTAAAAAACTTGCTTGTATGTGTCTCTTCTTAATAATGCTACAGCTCTCCTGCGTATTCGAGAAAAAAGAAGAGTGAAGGATGAGGGACACTGCAACGCAGAGGGCATTCAAAGATATGATTTTGAAGTTCAGGACGAGACTGCCAATAATTATTCAAGAGTCAAAATTAAGCTGACTTAATTCTTTGGAAAGAAAAATTGTTTCTTACAAAATACTGTTACAAGTGTAAAACCATATACATAGCATTAATCGAGCTAGCCTTCTCCGCCACGATCTGTTCGTGAGCGTAAACTTGAGAAATTTTCCATGAACCCATAAAAATGTTCACGTTGTAGGTGTGAACGCACATACATGGAGTACCACACTTCCACACAACAGTTACTATACGTTCGTATATGACATATCTGCAACCATGGCACTGAACATTACGAACTGATCATACAAGAACACAACATGGAGTGTTGACCCTCTGAACGTCTCGGCGGCTCGGCTTTTGAGGTGTAGCTAGCCGGGCAGGCGTCGCCGCCCTTGAGCTCGGTCCCGTCGCTCTCCGGTGTGGTCGCCGTCGGCGTGCTGCGGAACAGAGCAGTCATGAACGGTGTCGCGAGCACCGTCGTCGTCAGCGCCATGATCACGAAGATGGCGAACGTTGTGTCATCCAGCACCTACACACCCACACACAGGCACGTTCAATTCACGATTGAGTGCGGCCAACTGCCAACTTGCATGTATATATGTATTATGTATAGCAACAGACCTTCCTTCCTTGCCGATATTGAGCACGATGAGCTCGACGAGCCCCTTGGCGCTCATGGCGACGCCGAGCGCGGCAGCCTCGCGCCTGGCCATGCCAGTCCAGGCCGCCACCGCGAACGTGCCGCTGAACTTCCCGAGGAACGCCACGACCACGACGAGCGCAAGCATGCCCCACGCCGCCGCTCGCGGACGGCGTCGACGTCGGTGCGCAGCCCGCTGGTGGCGAAGTAGAGCGGCAGCATCAACCCGGACACCAGCGGCGCCACCGCCCGCCCGCGCGCTGCCCGCGAGGCCGCCTTCCCGCGGCACGGAGAGCCCGAACACGAACGCGCCGAACACGGGTGCACGCCGATGGCGTCGGTCGCCGTGCCAGCGAGCAGCGCGCACGCCACCAGCGCCCCGGAGGAGGCCAGCGCGGCGGCGCGGTGGGGCCCGCGCGGCGCGCCAGGCGAGCCATCAGCGGGCGGAGCGCGCACAGCATGAACGCCACGAAGGCGGCCCCCGGATGCGAGGATGTAGACCGGCGCGAGCTCTGCTGAGGTGCCTCTGGGCCCTCCGCCGCCGCCGCCGGAGACGGCGAGCGCGAGCGCGAGGAGCGCCCAGGCGGCGACGTCGTTGACGGCGGCGGCGGCCATGGCGGTCTCGCCGAACTGCGCGCCGAGGAGGCCGAGCTCCTTGAGGATGCAGGCGAGCACGGGCAGCGCCGTCACGGAGAGCGCAGCGCCGACGAACACGCAGAGCGGTAGGAACTCCGCCCCGGCGTGGTGCTGATGAGGCGGCGGCGGCGGGACGGCGATCCTGAGTAGCGCAATGAGGCACGGCGCGGCGAGGAACGGCGGCACGATGCCCGCCGCGGCGACGGCCACGCTGCGCGGCCCCGCGCGGCGCACGGCGCGGAAGTCGAGCTCGAGGCCGACGAGGAAGAGGAAGAGCAGCAGCCCCAGGCCCGACACGGTGTCCAGCGCCGCGGAGCTCCACGCCGGGAAGATGGTGCGGCGGAAGGCGCCCCACCGCCCCAGGGCCGACGGACCCAGCAAGATGCCGCCCTGCACCAACACGCATGCGTTAACCCGCTGCGAACATATTATAAGCGAAACTCTTTGTATCGCTCGTGCGGCTGATCACGTCCGGGTAGCCAGGCCGATCGTGCCATGGTCAAGCCGAGAGGCCCATGCAAGTAGCCATGGTCAAGCCGAGAGGTCCATGCAAGTAAGTACTCGAGACACTACCAAACCGTGGATGGCTTGCACTGTAACTCTTACACACACCGTTTATTTGGTATCTACATAATAGTAATGTTGTATGCTGATGAGTTATTCTAGGTTCAGGATCGGACGATGCACACTTGCCACGTGCCGTTTGGACGACACTGCCAAATGCCAATGCGGTTAGGGACGTCGCACGTTTGTGTGTGCGTGGAAGTGATTTATACTTTTGATTCGCAACTTTTTTTGAACGAACGGACACTAGAAGTGCCTATTTGGTTGCACTATTGCTAACACATACTCTTGCGGGCTTATAGGTTTCAACCACGGATGTAATAAACAAAGATTTATATACCAGGATCTCGGCGACAACTTTGGGTTGGCGCAGCGGCCTGAGCACGAGCGCGAGGCCCTGCGTGACCGCGAGTATGACGGCGATCTGCACGGCGAGGAGCGGCAACACGAAGTCAAGAGGGTTCTCGCCCTGCCACACCCCGTCCGACGCCATCTTCACTGCCGTCGCCGACGAGGAGTTCGCCGGGCGCCATTCCGCGCGCTGATCGGGTATATATGGCTGCAGACACAAGTGTTTGAAGGCCACAGCAAGCCAAACTGCCAAAGACTAGCTTGAGCTGCTGCTGGTGCAGTGCCGGTGCATGCATGATGCTGGCCAGCACAGGGGCTCCGAATTTGGCAGGGGCGTGCGCGCGCCGATGATAGATGCAACCTGGCCTGGGAGGTCGATGCACCTGATGATACGCTAGTGCTCAACTCTCTCGGTGGTGGACGACCTTGCCCCGTCATTTGGGAGAGAGATGGGGGACAAATGTGGGGCGCGCGTGGTGGTGGTGGCGACCTTTCTCGGCACAAATGTTGTCTACTAGCTTCTCCATCCGTTTATGACGTTCTGAAGCTGTGTGTGGAGTTTCCGACTACGACTACATGTGCGCGACTTGTGGACAAGGATGATCTAGTGTTGTGGGGGTGATTAATTTGCGTATCATCAGTGACCATCTCAGCGACTGGTTTTGTGGTGAGTTGGGAGATCCTCTCCGTCTTTACCATTTGGTCGTCGATGGAAAATCTTGACACTATTCGCAATCATAGCCTCTATTTTTCACCCTAAAAAAAAAGAACATTTCAATACTCCTCTAAAAGATTCCACCCTTCCTATATGTTGGCTGTTGATTTCTATGTTGGCGGGTGCTTATGCCACCCATCGGAAAAACTTAATTTTCACCCGACCAAAAAAATTATTTTTCATTCAATATATTATTTCACCATGAATTATTTATTATGTACATTGCCTGCCAATTTTTAGCCGTCAAACTCAAATATGTATCTCCAACCACATGATAACACACTTGTATAATAAATAATTCACATGTTTTAAAACTGCATCGTACACAATAGATCCATGCTCATGTGATCCATCTTTAACATCCTGTATATGACAACAATTCTACATTTTAGAAACTAATATTATGAGCTATCAGTCACAATAATTAATAACTCAATAAACTCACTTCCATAATTACAATTAAATTATGGATGTAAAAACTAATAAGTAGGGAGAAATATATAAACAGCGATTGTATATTAGGCTAAATGAAACTTAATTAAACCATGGATCTAATAATTAATAACTACATGAAAAAATAAAATCAAACTCAATTATATTAAATCCAATCAACTTCATTAATTAAAACTATGCAAATAATAACTAATATGTAGGAATTATATAATAAATAAAATTCTACATTACATTAAAACGGTAAACATAGCATTGGAATGGTAATAATATGACCACAGGAATTTAAAAATAATCCATCTCTAGGTACTTTCTTTCCCTTCTCTCTTCTAGGTCTAGATCAAGTTTTAGATATGACAGCAACCAAATGAAGCTAGAAACCATAGATAGAAGTTGAAAAGGAAGGTTGGAATGACACAAAGTCACCTTATATAGCCACCTACTCCAAGCAAATCAAGAGCAACATCTTCCTCCCTAGATTTGATATTTTTGAGCATTCGAGCTAACCTCGGGCATGCTCCAAAATAAAATGTTGGTTGGGAGAGATGATATCCGAGACTTATTTGGACAGGCATTATGCTAGCGGGCGATATGACCCACCCGCCATCACTATACACTTTACGCTAGCAGGTGCTCCTCCGCTAGCCCAGGACTCTTTATGCTAGCGGATGCCAATAACACCCACCAGCACGCTATATTCCATTAGCCAACACGAATCCATTATGTCCACAATTTTTTTTAGGAGAAAGGAGAAGAGGGAGTGCGGCCTCTATGGCTCTCCGCCACTGACTAGTGACTACACCCTTCGTCGCTTATTGATAGTCGCTAGGAAAGCGTACTACAAAGCGAATCACCGTTTTTGGCGACTAACAACAAAAAGGGGGCGGAACGAGTACTTCATAACAATAACGACATTATCTCTCCTAGAGTAGCCGCACAAATTGCAGCCACAAATTGATAAGTGGTACACAGTGTCCCAAAGATATGCATGGCATAATGCATAATAACCTTTCAGATAGCCGAAAAGAAACCTTTTGAGAGATACTGTTCATACATAGGACGCGAGGTCAGCATGGATGCGAGATATGCATGTCATAATGCTCACACCAATCATGGATGCATAACCTTTCAGATAGCCGAAGAAACCTTATGAGGCATACTGTTCATACATGGGAGCAAGGTCAGCACGATGCTGGGAGAATCATCCTCCTACAGACGCAGACCTACACTCCCACTAACTGATGCTGAGTGATGGCCCTGGGCAGCATCTTCCGTCCCAAAAATAAATTCAATTTGGTGACGGACATGCAAATTAATGCTAGTTGTAAAATTACTAAATTGCCCCTTAACATTTAGATATTTGCTTGCCTTCTCTATGAGAAACTCAGAGCTTCTTATCTTTTGTGTATTTCCAGAAATCAAAATTACATCCTCATGGTATTAACCCTTGACCTCTGTAATCGCATTTACCTTTGGCATTTTATGAAAGAAATTTTCAGCAGCAAACGCTACAAGGCCACACCACACAGGTAGCATCTCATGTGCGAGACTGGTACTAACCCAGCTAGCTGATCTCGAACGTTCCAGAATGCTTGCTAGCCACCATTATTATAAATACCCAAGCTTATGGTCGATAAGATCTGAATGTTACATGTCAATCCCTGCACATCAATCATCTCGATTCCATCTGCGCACGATCCATTAGTCATTTTCAGGCAAATAAAAATCATATCCATGAATTGATCCTTCTTCTCAGCCGTCCGTTAGTCACACTGCTGGAAAAGGTTCTGCTTCTGATGCAGCAGGGAGATCGCAATGTGCCGACGAGATGGTCGAGGAGACGACGACGATTGATGCGAGAGGGCCCTGGTTGGAACGGTCTGATTCGCTCGATCGGCTGCGTAGTGCGTTCAGCTATTCGGTTAAAGTGTTTTCAGGAATCGATCGATCTCTTTCATTGTTAATTATGCGCGTGAGTAGAAAGGTTTGCAACAATGATGGCTACGGTTTGATGTGTGTGAGAGAGAGCGGGGGTCCGGTTTATTTGGTGGTCTGACCTGTCACTGCTGGATTGGACAGTCTCCTTGTTGTAGGCTGCCAAGTCAATCCGACTTGTCAATTAGCTAGTGGCTGCAGGAAACGATGTGGATTTAAGGAACCATTGTTTATTTCCGTATTCCTCTTTTTTTTCTTAAATGAAAATTAAATTAGGGACGACTCGATCAAATTGTTGTGGTTGAACACTATATCTTGGAGGCGACGCATATAATATATTAGAATCCAAGAACAGGAATTAAGTTGTGGCTCAGTAACTTTTAATGCAGATTTGAACTGTTTGGTTATTCCACTAATATGATATCTTTCTAGTGAGCTTACATCTTTACTTAGAAGAGTATCATCTGAAGTTTGTAAGCTCATGCCCTCATTTCGGAATTAAACTTACATCCAAAATTGTTGGTAATATATAGTTGTATCTTGTATATAATCCATTGCTACTCAAATTATTCAATCTTGATTATTTATGCAGGTTTTCAGGGAAAAGAAATAGACAAACCATCATTTTTTTGTAAAAAAAGTAATATTGATCATACAGAAAGAAAAAAAAAGGTTCATCAATGGTGTAGCACGATAAGATGATATTCATTCAAAATTCCGTTTTTGGTACTCTAGCCCATTGCACTAGCCCTTTGACACTCAAACCCTATTTGGAACTGTGATACGAATAATGTTTGGCATGAATACGCGTCCCGACACTAACCTCGCAGATAACGCCTAAGTCTATCCCTCAATTGGCCACGCGCAACAAATGACACAAGGTTTATCCCGGTTCCGCCGAGGGGGCCGTACGTCCCGTTGTGCTGGTGTGCTCGTGGCACTATATTGCGCCGAGCACCGGGTGCTTGCAGTGGGGCAAGTACAAGCAAGGCGGAGAGGAAGCGTGGCTCCCAAGTCCCCGGTGAGTGGTTGAAGATATTGTGGGAGAATAAGAGAGTGAGTAATGTTGCGCCGTGTTCTTCCGTGCTCGTCCGACCCCGTCCTCTCTCCGCCCCCCCCCCGCGGCAGCCGGGGGCTCGCCCTCCTCCTCTTTATAGGCCAAGGGGGCGGCGAGTTACATGCATGCCGCGCCGCCTAGCTACGTGAGGGAGCACGTCGCGCTATGGTGTAGAGTGGGCGGCCGTCCTGGCCGATCTTCGCTGCGATCCGGCCATGATGGCCTACCTTGTACCCGAACAAAGGGCGGCTCGAGGGTAGGAGGCGGCGCATGGCGATGGCGTCCCGATAGGCTTCGAGGGAGATGTCGATGATGGCCGGTACGGGGCACGAGAGCGGCGCAACGGCGTTCCTTCCCAATGAGCTCGCGGTGGTGGAGTGGTTGCCGCAAGCGTTCCGGCGTGCGCCCGCGGAGTCGGCGTGCGCCCGCGCGCGTGGGCACGGCGGCCGCGCCGCTGCGCGGGCCGGGATGGCCGCCCACCGGCCTAGCGCCCTTCACCCAACCCCGCAAGGTCACCGGAAAGTGGGATCGAGGGTGCGCCCGGCCCCCTTTCGAGGGTCGGGCGCGTTAGCCGCACAGCAGCGTGCGCACGGTGTCACGGGACCGACACCGGCCGTACCGCACGCCCACCCCACGCGGGCGGGGATGGGCTCCTCCCCGGGGAGTTGGTGCGGCGGCACCGGGCGTGAGCCCCCGGCGCATGATGGCGCCGTCCCCGCGGCGTCGTGGCGTTAAATGCCCAAGCACGGGGCCGGCGCACGCGTGCGGGGCGCCCGTGAGCGTGGCGGGCCCCGCCGAGGGTGGAGCGAACCCTCGAGCGAGGCGAGGCCTCGCTCGAGGGGAGCGGGCCCTCGAGCGGGGCGGGACCGCCGAGGGAAGGGTCGCCCTCGAACGGGGCGGAACCCGTTCGAGGAGGGGGTTGCCCCTCGAGCCGGGCGGAGCCCGTTCGAGGAGGAGCGTACCCTCGGCGAGGCGGGGCCTCGCCGAGGGGTCTCGCGGCCGGCTATCTTGGCGGGGCCTCCGAAGTCCCCGCCGCGTGGGCCACGTCCCCGCATGGTTAGTTCCCCGCATGGTTAGGCCCAGCTCATTTGATGCAGAATTTAAGTGAGGGTTCCCCCATCGTTTGAGGGGACCCCTAGGGCGGTCCCCGACGCAGCCCCCGAGCATCCGCGGCTTGCCATCGAGGCTCCCGCGATGCCGGAACCTACCGATAGGACGTTCTTCCCTCCTTGTTTGCGAACGCTTCCGTGGGGCCGCGCTAGCGGACCCGCGGGTCTAGCCCTCGAAGCCCCGGCAGAGTGTGGGCTCTCCCCGCAGGGGTTAACCGCGAGCAACCCGGCCGAAAGGCGTGGCACATATGCCAACCGGCATCGGCGGTATTTCAGCCCGCATCGGGGGTGCACGCTCCCCCGTCACCGTTCCCGGCGGGTGCAATTCCAAGGAGGTGTAGCCGTGCGTCAAGCCCCCGAGCCTTGGCCCGTTCGAGGCGATCGGCCGAGCCTCGACGACTTGTTTTTTATCACGCCCTCGCCGTCCCTCCGCGGGCCCGGGAGGTGAGGTTTCCACGACTCCCATCGAGCGGGTCGCGAATCGCGGATTCCTCTTCGAGCCGCTAGCGGGTGGTTCAGGCGGACGTCCATGCCCCGTTCGATAAGGGTAGGCCGCGCGGTCCGGAGACACGTCCATGGAAGCGCTTGCGTGGGTTTGCTAGGTGGGGCCTCGGTCCCGTTCGCTAGGGACCGAGGGCGCGAAGCTCTCCCCGGTGGGATCCCCCCGCTAGCCGCCCTCGCCGGCTCTCGAACACGACATGTGGGGCACCCTCGAGCCGACGGCTCGAGGAACGGCTCGAATGCGCGTGCCCTCGTCGTCCCTAACTCGTGATCCGGGGCGCCCGTTCGAACCCGTCGAGGGTCGCTTCGAACCTCCGATCGCAAGGCCGTGCGGGGCCGTGCCTAGGCCAGCCCCGTCTTTTCGCGTTTGCGCTCGCCGAGGGGTCCGGGCGTGCCGACCCTCGAGGTGCCGGTTGGTGGCATGGCGCGGCATGAGTGCTTTCGTGTCGCTCTATTTCAAGCGTGACCTCGGGCGATCCTCTTACGCGCGTGCCTTCTTTAGGGGGTTGACGTCGTCTCGAGTTGGGGGTCATGCGCTCGAGGGTCCCACGTGGCATGGGTGCCGCGGGTGGACACACTCTACATCGAGCGAGGTCCGGCGACCTTCTCACGGCGATGTCCCGTCGAGGGTCGCCATGTTTCGAGTTGGGGGTCATGCCGCTCGAGGGGCCCACGTGGCATGGGTGCCGCCGGTGGCCTGGCTCTACATCGAGCGGGTCTAGGGCGACCTTCTCGCGGCGATATCCCATCGAGGGTCACCCTTGTCTCGGGCGAAGTTCGCCTCGCTCGATGGCTCTCATGGCAAAGCAAGGGGCCGGGCATTTAATTGCCTTGCGGTCGTGGCCGCGGTTTTGCGACGGGCGGCGCGCTTGCAAGCTTTTGGCAGTGCGCGCGCGTAGTAGGCGGCCGCTGCCGGCGGTCTTGACGGTTTCACCTCGATTCTTTGCGGTCTCGGCGAAATGACGATGTCCCGCTGCAAGGTCAGTAGAGTTCTTGCGGTCGTGGTAGAGAACCCGCTGGCCGACGCGATGGAAAAGGTCCCTGCGGGTGGGCGGTGGCGAGGGCGTGCGTCCGGGGGCTCGCCGGTTGCCTGTAAAGCTGCGGTGAGGAAGGAGGACGGTGGTTTTTTACCTTGGCTCCTCACGGGTTTCGGTCCCCTCCGTCCCTTCGCCTTAAGTTACGCTCTCGCCACGCGCGGTTCCCATTTCGCAGAGCTTTTCTTTCTCGCTTCCTTGTCCTCCGACCTCGCACTGTTCGTCCTCACTTATGGGCGCCGCCTCGGCTTCCGATTAGGGTCTGGAGCCGTGCGCATGGGAGAGGTCGCCATTGACCGACTCGCCACACAGGCGGCGGTCGCCGCCAAGCCGACTTCTCGGCCAACGAAGAAGGGCGCCGGCGAGGTGGATCGTGCCGCATCGTCGCACCTTGAACCCCAGTCCGTCGGAGGATGCACGTAGTAGAGCTTCCTCGCGCTACCACGAGCGCGGCTTCAGATGCGCCGGCGAGCACGTTCATGCGGGCGTGTCTTGTGCTAACACTACGGGGTGGAGGGGCGCACAACTTCGCCCCCAACGCTATCTCGCGAGCGGCCACATTCGTGGGCGTTACCCGAAGAGGCCCCTGGGGATCCCGGTCAATTGGGAGCTGCGGGTACACCTCTTCCACGGGGGCCCGATCACGCGGCCCACGTCAGGAGCGGCCGGCCCGTAGCGCGGTGCGCGCGCCGGCGGGGATGTCGCTTTTGCCTCGCGGGGGCAGCTCGAGGCTACCTCATCACCGCACCATGACGACGAACAACGCCGGGCACGGGAGGGCGGAGATGGGCTTCCTCTGCGCAACGCGCGAGCACGGCAGCCTCCCCTCCCTACTGCCGAGGAGCGGGTGTTCAAGGGCGGAGGCGGGACCGGCGGGGGCTACGGGTTGCCTACGGCCAGCCATACGGCGCGCCGGGGAGTCGAGTCCTCGCCGCCTGCGAGCGGGCGCGAGGGGAAGGAGGCTCAGCCGCAATGGGGCGTCCTCGCCCTCCTTCATCATCGGCGAATCGTCCGTTGATGGAGAGGCCGCTACGCATCTTCGAGATGACGGGGGGCGGCCAACCCCGTCGACTTGGCGAGGTCGCGGATGCTCCCGGCCGCCTGGCGTGGAGCGGCGTACGCGCTCACCGAGGGCGCGGAGCCCCGCGTCGACACCGGGACGCGGCGCTACGGAGGTCGGACCCCGTGGGATATCGAGATGCTTCCCACGGCCGTTGGTGAGTGTGGTTTTCTACTGCATTTTGGTCCTTGTTCTTGATTCCGTTTCTCGATGTGCCGCGGGTGCTCTCGTGCGCGGCGGTGCGATTCCCGATCTTGCCGGGTCCGTTCCACCCCACCCCCCGACTCCCGTGCGCTCGGCGGGCGGCGCGGCGGGGCGGCGGGGGCGGGCGGCGCGCGAGGAGGAGCACGCAAGGCGGCGCAGCGCGTCGCGGCGCTTACGGTCCGTCGAGGTGCGGCGGCGGGAGGAGCGGGGCTCTCCTCCCGGAGCATCGAGGAGCCCTCGTCCTCGGATCGGGACGAGGAGGAAGAGTCGAGGGGAGAGGGCCCCTCGGACGGGTGGCGCTTAGCGCCGTCCCGTCGCCGGGATCTCGCGCGAGGCGTCAGGGCGGCTTCGTGCAGGGCGGGCGCGTCGGCGTCCGCCGCCGGCCGATCGTCGTCGAGGGGCGGCCCGCGGCCGCGGAGGTTTGGCGTGCGCCGCGGGCGCGCGCGGCGGACGTGCCTGCGCGCGCGTCCGTGCCGTGCCCCCACCGCGGCGGGGCGCTCTCCCGCCCCAGCGGCGTCGTCGTCGTGGGGCGCTGTCGGGGAGGCGTGCCCGCCCGCAGGATAAGCTGCTCCCGCTGCTTTGTGGCGTCGTTCGGGGGTGCGGCGTCCGGGTGCGCCCGCGCACGGGCGGCGTGCCCGCGCGTGCGGCGGCGCCCATCGAGGAGGGCGCCACGTCGGGGGCGGCTGCTACGCCGGCCCCGTCAGGAGCCTCGAGGAAAAGGAAGCGGGCCTTTCCCTCCGCGAGGCACGTAGCTCTCGCCTTCCTCCGTGTGGCTTTTGGTGTCTGGTGGTTAGATGTTCTAACTCCCCCGCCGTTCGTGATTGCGCGGGGGCGGTCTTGGCCGTTCCTCCTCTTGCACCGGCCAAGGTGCCGGGGACGAGACGCGCGATCCCCACCCGGCGGCGCTCGTCGAGGGGGTCGCGCCGGGGAACGAGCGCGGCGGCGGGCACGAGCTCGCAAGGCCGGCGTAGGGAGCCTCGGGGGCCCGGCCGGCGGATCAGCCGGCGCGGCGCGGCCGAGGGGGTTGCGGGGGGCGCCGGCCGCCGGTCGCCACGGAGGCGCGAGCCGCCGCGGCGGTTACGGTGGAGGTGCCGCCGCGGTGGCGGCCTTTGCGGAGGAGGCGGAGCGGGCGCGGCCTGCGGGGGCGCCCCCGCGGATGTGAGGCGGCGCGGATGGTGGTGGCGGCCACGGCGCCACGACAGGGCGCCGTGGTCGCGGAGGCGCGGTGGAGGCGCCGGCGGGGGCGGCGCGGCGGCTCCGCCGCCCGGCGGTCCCCGGCGGAGGTGGTGGAGCTCTCGGATGACTCCCCGCCCGCCCGGGTCGGAATCCCGGTGGGCCGGCGGCCCCGCCGAACTCCCAGGGCCTCGGGGAGGGGGCCCTCTGTGAGGCGGCACGAGGGTCGCCGCGGCGGCGGGGGGCCCGAGGGCACGATGCGAGGGCCTCGTCCTCCCGGCCGCCCCGCCCGGCGGGGGGGGGGGGGCGGGGTGGAGGAGATCCCGGCTTTGCGGCCGCTCGGGGGGGGGAGCGAGGGCTTACGGGGCGAGCTCTACGGGCCATCGCACCACGCTCGGCCATGGCCCCGGGTGAGCGAGCGGCGCGGGTCCCACAGCCCGGCCCGGCACGGACGCGTCTTCCGGGTGAGCCACGGTTGCTCGTTTCCCTTCCCTTTTTTCGTTTTCGCGTCTCCCTCCAAACTTTGGCGCTCACGGGATTCGATGTGTGTTATGCCCGGGAGCTCGGCGCGCGCTCGCGAAAAGTATAGCGCGTTCGACCGGGGTGACCGCGGGAGCCCCGCCGGCTCGGGGAGCGATGCGGCGCTACGACGCGCTTGCGGTGCCCTCCGGGACGCGGACGGTGGGCGGTGTACGAGGCGGTGGCGTGGTGTGACGTGCTTCCGAGTTCGGGGGCGAGGACGCGGCGCGTGACCGAGCCTCGGGGGCGGATCCGCGCGGCCCTCGTCGATCGTGACGAGGGCGTGGAGACGCGCGTGAGGACCCTCGAGAGAGAGCGCGGACGTTGGCCGCCACACAGGGAGCGCGGAGGTGGCCACCGCTCGCGCAAGGCCGAGGAGGCTCCGCACGTCGCTCGAGGGAGCGCGGCGCGGCGGCGCGAGGGGCGAGGAGGCGGGGCGCGCGGTGGGCCGGCGGCGCAAGGAGGCCCCGATGACCCCGAAGGCGCCCTCGACGTGAGGGCGCGGCTCTCGTCGCGGCCGAGGGGGCTTCGGCCGGGAGCGCATCGCCGCCGGGCGGGGGCGGCTTCGGCGGAGCGAGGCGCCCTTGGCGACGTCCGGACAGCCGGGAGCGGGAGCGCGTCGCGCGCGAGGCGGCGGAGAAGTCGGCGGAGGAGCGGAACGCCGCATTCTCCGAGGTTGAGGATGAGGCGCGCGGCGCCGCATCGCAATGCCGCCCAAGAGATGGCCCTCGTCGAGCAAGGCGAGACCGTCCGAGCCTCGAGGCGACGCGCGAGTCCGCGCGCGCGACCTTGATGCGGGAGGAGGCAAATCGAAGGTAAGCTATTGTCGACCTGCTCGTTAGCTCTTGCTTTAGAGGGTTCGTTTCCCCTTTTCGATTTCTTGTCGTCTTGTCGCTGCCTGGGCCTGCGCACCGCCCGGGTCACGCCGGCCGGGGCGGCCGAGGCCTGCGGGCCTCCCACAACTCCTCCGAGCGGGGAGAGGCACGGGGGGGAGGCCGCGGACGCGGCCCTCGAGACCTGTCACGTCGTCGAGGAAGGCGATGTCCGGGCGGCCGGCTCGCCGCCGCCTGCGCGCGCGCTCGGTGGCCGCGTCACGGAGCGGGTGCGCCGGCGTTGCACCGGGCGTGCGTAAGGCCCTCGGAGTGGTGCGATCCCACTACGAGGAGTCAACCTCGAGGCGGTGGCGGAAGGCTACATCGTGCCCGTGGGCGTCGAGGACGAGGTGGCCATGGAGCGCGCGGACGCGCTTGTTGCTGACGCCGCCGGAACGCTCGCCGAGGCCTTCGAGGAATTCCTCTTCCCGGACGCCGCCAACGCTGCCGCTCCCTCTACCTGAAAGCATCTGGGCGCTAGGCCCGTTTTTTGTTTGTGTGTATCAGAACTCTGGCCTCGTGGCCTCTTGTAAATAAACAAGTAGTTTCGTGAACATGGTCAGTTTGTAAAATGAAATCGCTTGCTTATTGCGCCTTTTTTGCTTCTTCTTCTTCCCGAGTAGATTCTAGTTAGGGAAGTCAAAGCGCCTTTCGAGGGCCCGCCGGGTTGGAGGCGAGAGAGACGGGCCGTAGCCACGCGGCGTAAGTCTGCTCCGCGGCTCGCGCGCTCCTTCCGCCGTGCCGCCCGCGCCCGTTCAAATCGTGGCTCGTGGTTGAAGTAGGAAACAAACTTAGCGCGTGTTATTACGTTTTTTGCACGAAAAAATGGGACCATTTGGGGGGGTGCCCCCCCCGAGCGTCCCCCCGAGGGTAACTTGGGTTTCGTGGGAAAGCCGAGTTGCCCTTTTATTGGATTCGGAGTATATACATAGGTGACGCCAATCGGGGCGTTGGCCGTGCGTTTTTACAACGTAAAATACTTGGAAATCTAGCTAAGGGTAGAAGGCGACGTAGTTGTTGGATGTTCCAAGCGTTGGTGAGTTCTTCGCCGTCCTCGTTGGCAAGCTTGTACGTGCCGGTTTGAGCACCTTCACCACGACGTAGGGTCCCTCCCCATGGGGGCGATAGCTTGTGGCGCCCTCGGTTGTCTTGGCGTAGCCTTAGGACCAAATCCCCCCTCGCCGAAATCCCTGCGACGTATCTTGCGCGCTTGGTAGCGTCGTAGGGGACCGTTGATACCTTGCGGAGTGCATCAACGCCACGAGGCGTACTTCGTCTAGCCGATCCGGAGTCCTCGCGGGCTCGCCGGTTAGCGTCCTCGTTGTAGCCCCGAACTTTGGGTGAACCGTATTCCGGATCCGTGGGGAGGATGGCCTCGCGCCATGGACTAGGAAAACGGGGGTGAACCCGTGGCTCGCTTGGGGTAGTCCTTAGGCTCCACACGACTGCCGGCGGGGGCTTGGAGCCATTTTCGGCCGATTTGTTGAGGTGGTCGAAAATTGCGGGGTTTGAGGCCTTGTAGAATCATGCCGCTGGCACGTTCCACTTGGCCGTTGGTACGGGGTGCAGCCACGGACACCGTCCACTCGGATGTGGAACTTGTCGCGGGAACTCCAAGAACTTCCGGCCGTGAACGCGGGACCCGTTGTACGGATGATGGAGTTTCGCACTCCGAAGCGGTAGACGATGTCGGTGAAGAACGTAACCGCCCTCGCTCGGCCCTCAAATTCGTAATGGGGCGCACCTCCACCCACTTGGAGAACTTGTCGATCGCGACGAGCAGTGGGTGAAGCCCCCGGCGCCTTCCGCAGGGGCCCGGCGATGTCCAACCCCCACACGGCGAACGGCCATGTGACGGGGATTGTTTGTAAGGCGTGAGCGGGCGAGGTTGGTCTTGCGGGCGTAGACCCGGCACCCTTCGCGAGTGCGCACGACTTCGTTGGCGTCCGTGACCGCGGTAGGCCAATAGAAGCCCCGCGGAACGCGTTGCCAACGAGAGTGCGTGGCGCGGCGTGGTGGCCGCGGATTCCCGCGTGTATGTCCCGCGGGGAGCTCGCGCCCCTCGGGGATTGGTATACACCGGCGGAGGATGCCCGGCCGCGGCGCGCTTGTACGGCTCGCCGTCGACGAAGGTGAATGACTTGGCCATCCCGGCGACACGGGCGTGGCCGGGTGCGGGGAGCTCCCCCTCGAGCAATCCCAGCGATGTACTTCTCCCCGCCGCGGCCGCCCGGACGGGAGCCGGCTCGATGTCCATTGCGACGACCTCGTGGGAGCCGTACCCCTCGAGAAGGGAGAGTACGTACGCCTCGTTCGAGGGGTCCTCTTCCATGGGGTCCGCACCGCGCCGGATTCGAGGGAGCCCCCGAGGGTCCGTCGTCGCCGAGGGGTAAGGCTCGAAGGTTACGGGGGTCGCGCGACGTCGCGCGCGCGCGCGTTCGGGGGAACGGTGATCCGCCGGACGCTATCTTTGCCAGCTCGTCGCGCCTCCTCGTTGTACCGACGGGGGTACATGATTGAGCTCGATGCCGTAGAATTTGTCTTCGAGGGCCCGCACGGCCTTGCGAGTAGGCCTCCATCTTGTCGTCGTGGCGCCTCGCGTTCTTCATGACTTGGTCGATCACGAGTCGCGAATCCCCTCGCACGTCGAGGCGCTTGATGCCCAACTCAATGGCGATCTTGAGGCCGCGAGAGGAGGGCCTCGTATTCCGCCATATTGTTAGACGCGGGAAGTGGAGGCGCACCGCGTAGCGCATGTGCTCCCGAGGGGTGACACGAAGAGCGAGTGCCCGCGCCGCTCCTGTCTTCATCACCGAGCGCCGTCGAAGAACAAGAGTCCCGCACTCGCTGGATCCGAGGGGGCGGCGCCTGCGTGTCCGTCCACTCCGCGACGAAATCGGCAAGGATTTGTGATTTGATGGCCTTGCGCGGGGCGTAGGCGAGCGTTTCGCCCATCAACTCCACGGACCACTTCGGCACCCCTGCTCGCCGCGTTCTGGGTTGCGAATGATCTCTCCTAACGGGAAGGAAGAGACCACCGTGAATCGGGTGGGCCTCGAAGTAGTGGCGGAGCTTGCGCCGCGCGAGGACTACCGCATACAACAGCCTCTCGGACACAGGGGGTAGCGCGCGTCTTCGTGTCCGACAGACCTCGCCGATATAGTAGACCGGCCTCTTGCACGGGCAAGGCATGCCCTTCTTCCGTGCGCTCCACGACGATCACGGCGCCGACCACCCGGGTGGTTGCGGCCACGTAGAGTTGGAGGGTTCGCCGTCTCGCGGCGGCGTAAGGATTGGGGCGTGCGTCGGCGATGCCTTCAGCCTTGTCGAGCGCTTCACGGGGCCTCGGCGGTCCAAGAGAAGCGCTCGTGCTTCGAGCGGCGGTAGAGGGCGAGGAGCCCTTCTCATCGAGCCCTCGAGACGAAGCGGCTCGGGCGGCAAGGCACCCCAACACTTTCTCGCACTCCCTTTGAGAGGTCCCGAAGTGGACCCATTCGCTCGAGGGCCGCGACCTTTTCAGGGGTTGGCCTCGATCCCCCGCCGGGAGACGATGTATCCTAGGAGCATGCCCCGCGCACTCCAAAGCACACATTTTTCGGGGTTGAGCTTGACCCCGTTGGCCGCGCAGCGCCTCGAATGCGATGCCAAGATTGCCGACCGGTCGTCCGCCTTCTCGGTTTTGACGACGATGTCGTCTACGTAAGCCTCGACCGTCCGCCCGATATGGTCCCCAAAAACGTGCCGCATGCGCCGCCGATATGTTGCGCCGCGTTTCCGAGGCCAAAAGGCATCGTGACGTAACGAACGTCCCGAACGGTGTGATGAACGAAGTCGCGAGCCGGCCTCGGACTCCTTCATTTTTATTTGATGATATCCCGAATAGGCATCAAGGAAACGTAGTAGTTCACACCCTACAGTGGAATCAATGATCCGATCTATGCGCGGCGAAAGGAAAAGGAACTTTTGGACATGCTTTATTGAGACTCGGGTGTAGTCAATACACATCCTCCACTTCCCATTTTTCTTTTTTACAAGCACAGATTAGCTAACCATGTCGGGTGGAACACTTCCTTGATGAATCCGCCTCGAGGAGCTTCCGCAGCTCCACTCCGATCGCCCGTCGCCGTTCCTCGTCGAAGCGGCGCGGCCGCCGCCGAACAAGCCGCGAGCATTAGGCGAGATATCAAGGAGTGCTCGGCGACCTCCCTCGGAATGCCCGGCATGTCCGAGGGGCTCCACGCGAAAACGTCGGCGTTGGCGCGGAGGAAGTCGACGAGCCTGCTTCCTCATTTAGGATCGAGGGTCGTGCCGACCCTCAATGCTTTGCCCTCGGGGGCCGATGGGTCGAGAGGGACCCCTTTGGTTTGCTCGGCGGCCTCGAACGTGCCGACGTGCTTGGTGGCGGAGGGCCGAGGTCGTCGTTGACCATCTTCTCCGGCCGTGTTTACCGGCGCTTCATCCCGGCGCTAGCGCCTCTGCATGTTCCACGCACTCGACATCGCGATCGAATGCATGCTCGATCGATGACCCGACGGTGATGACGCCGTTTGGACCCGCATCTTCATCTTCGAGTACGTGTAGTTGGGGACCGCCATGAACTTGGCATAGCATGGTCGCCCAAGGATGGCATGGTAGGCCCCTTTGAATCCCACCACCTCGAAGGTGAGGGTTTCCTTGCGGAAATTCTTGGGGGTCCCGAACCGGACGGGCGGTCGATCGCCCGAGGGGGTTGAACTCGCTTTCGGGCGCGATGCCGTGAAACGGCTTCGTCTGTCGGGCCGCGGTGGTCCACCCCCAATCCCCATCGGGCGCAACGTATGCGCGAAGAGGATATTGAGGCTACCGCCTCTCGTCCATAAGGACCTTCGAAAACCGGGCGTTCCCAATGATGGGATCGACCACCAGGGGGTACCGGCCGGGTTCGGGATGCGGTTTGGGTGATCATCCCGGCTAAAGGTGATGGCATCCTTCGACCAGTTGAGAAAGGCCGGAGGTGCCCTCTGCGGCGAGGACTTCGTGCCGCTCCTTCTTGCGCTGGCGGTTGACATGTCGACAGTGGGTCCCCCAAAAATGAGGAACACATTTTCGACAGCGGGGAAGCCACCGCGTCGCCGTCGCCCCCATCCTTCTTGGCCTCTCGCCTCCTTCGCGGCGGCACGGCCGTAGAATTTCTTGAGCATGTCGCACTCGCTCAAGAGTATGATTCACGGGGTCTTGTGGTAGGGGCATGGCTTCTTCATCATGTCATCGAACACCCCCGGGCCTCGAGGAGCCGGTCGAGGGCCCCGTCGGGCCGGGTCAACGGCGAGGGCCTCGGCGTTGCCGCCGTTGCGCCCTCGCTCGCGCGCCTCGCGGCGCGGCTTCTTCCCCCTTCTTGCCCCGCTTGTCGTTGCGGCGCGGCTCCTTGGACCCGCCCTGCCCTCCGCGGTGTGTCCTCGGAGCGCTTGCCCTTCTTGCCATCGAAAATTGCCCCCACGGCCTCCTCTCCCGGAGGCGAGGCGGTGGCAATGTCGAACGGCTCGTTCGAGTCCGTGGGCGGGCGCGTCCCGGCTCGCGCGCACAAGGTCCCGGCACGTGGTGCCCTCGAGGAACGCGTGCACGATCTCGGATTGTGCCACGGCGGGGAGCTACCGTGCGGCGCTTGGAGAAGCGCCGTATGAAGTCCCGCAGCCGGTCGCCCGGCTTCGCGTGCGGGGAGCGCCGCATCCCGAGGAGTTCCGGGGGCGCACGTATGTGCCCCGGAAGTTGCCCACAAAGGTGTGGACCGGATCGTCCCGGTTGTGGATGCGGCCGGCGGGCAAGTGCTCGAGCCATGTCCGGCCGCGTCGCCCGGATGCGGGGGCAAGTTGCGGATGATTACTTCGTCGTTGGTGGCCCCGCCCACCGAGCGGAGCCGGGGCGGTAATCGTTGAGCCAAACACGAGGGTCCGTCTCCCGTTGTATTTGATGATCGTCGAGGGCCGACGGAAGCGGCGGGGGAACGCCGCCGTGCGGATCTCCCGGCCGAACACGCGGGTGCCGGGGGGCTCCGGCGTTGGGGAGCGATCCTCACCGCTGTCGTAGCGTCCACCCCTTCGAGGGTGGTAGCCCCCCGGCCGCTCGCGCGTCCGCCTTGCCGGGTGCGCCGGCGTTGATGACGTTGCGGGCGTCACCATCCGGCGCCCGCGTGTGTCGAGGAGGCGTTCCTTGGCGGCGTGCGTCCCTCGGTCGGCCGGGTCGACCCGCATGCACCGAGGGTTCGCCCCCTGGTGCCGGATCATCACCCCGCGCGTCCCCCCGTTGGCGGATGCGTGAGGCCGAGCTTTCGGCTTGCCGGACCCGCCGCTTGCTCAAGGAGGGTCCGCACCTCGCGGTGCATGTCTCGAGCCTCGGGGGTCGAGGGTGCCGGCATGGCGCGGCGGCGGTGTTGCGGCGGCGATTAGCTTTTGGCTCGCCCGCGGCGCGGAGTATCCGCGTTGTCGACGTTGGGGACGGGGTTGAGGGCGGTCTCGGACTGTCGGCCCCGGCTCCCGCGCGCGTTCGCCGCGCGCGGGAGGCCTCTCCGGCCATCGAGGCGCGGGAGCGACCGCACGGTCCGTACTCCTGCGCGGCCTTGGCCTCGAGCTCGCGAGCTTGGGCTAGGCGCGCATCGACGTCGGCCCCGGCGGGAGCGCTTGGCCCCGCGGCCGGCGCGTGGCGATCCCGGGGCGGCGTGGACCTCCCCATCTCCCGGCGTCCGCCGCACCGGCGGCGTTGGCCGGTCGTTGGTGATGACGGCGCAGCATTCCCGCGTGGGGTCGTAGCTCCCGTGCCGGGAGTCGTCGGAGCAGCCCGAACCGCAGTCCGTGGCGTCGAGGAAGCGCCCGAACGCGCCCGGGTCCGACACACCGAAGAAGTCCCACTCCGCGTACCCATGGCGGGCCGGCGGGTGGCATCGTGTCGACGGAGCCCGGGGACGACTCGTCCGCCGCCGAAGTGCGGGATCCCCGGCGACGAAGATGTGCCGACCGGGCGGAACCCCGCGCATTGTAGTGTTGACGTTGGCGTTGTAGGCCGTAGTGGCGCCACGCAACCCGATGGGGACGCGTGGTCGGAGACCGCACGCGGTCCCGCCGGGGGGCGGTGGCGGTCGTCGTGACGGTGGACGCACCGCGTTGGGCGGCGGTGCGCTCGGCTCCGCCGCCGCTCGGACCGCGCCCGACGCGAGCGCGGCCCGGAGCGACGACGGCGTCGCGGTGTCGACGGTCCCCGCGGCATCGGTGCTGCGGTGCCTCGCGCCGGTGTCGTGCGTGCGGCGGTGACCGAGCGGACCCCGGCCTCCCGCCGCGCGCGTAGCTCCTCACGGTTGGTGAGGCGCATGAGATAGCCATTCCCCGTGGCCCGGAAGTTCAAGTCCCCGAAGCGGATCTCGAACCCGGCGGAAGGGGGTCTGAGCTACCCATGTTGTAGCGGGTGCTACGGTACTCAGTGCGAATCACCATGGAGGGAGTTAGCGAAATGACCTTAGGCGCTCGTTTGCCCCACGGTGGGCGCCAACTGTCGGTGCGGAATATGGTCCCGACACTAACCAGTAGATAACGCCTAAGTCTATCCCTCAATGGTCGATGCCAAACAACAAATGACACAAGGTTTATCCTGGTTCCGGCCGAGGGGGCCGTACGTCCAGCAGTGGTGTGCTCGTGGCACTATATTGCTCGGCACCGGGGCGCTTGTAGTGGGGCAAGTACAAGCAAGGTGGGAGAAGAAGCGTGGCTTCCAAGTCCCTGGTGAGTGGCTGGAGATGTTATGGGAGAGTAAGAGAGTGAGTGCACAATGCGTTGTGTTCCTCCGGATTCGTCCCCCGCGCCGGGGGCTCGCTTCCCCTTTTATAGGCCAAGGGGGCGGCGAGTTACATGCACGCGCGCGCCGCCTAGCTACGTGAGGGAGCACGTCGCGCTATGGTGTAGAGTGGGCGGCCGTCCGATCGATCTTCGCTGCGATCCGGCCATGATGGCCTACCTTGTACCCGAACGGTGGCGGTTCGAGGGTAGGAGGCGGCGATGGCGATGGCGCCCCCGATAGGCTTCGAGGGAGATGCGATGAAGGGCGGTACGGGGTACAGGAGCGGGCAGAACGGCGTTCCTTCCCAATGAGCTCTGCGGTGGCGGAGTGGTTGCTGCAGTGTTCGGGCGTGCGCGCGGAGTCGGGGGCGTGCGCCCGCGCGCGTGGGTACGGCGGCCGCGCCGTTACGGTGGCGGGATGGCCGCCCACCGGCCTAGCGCCCCTTACCTAACCGCAAGGTCACGGGAAAGTGGAATCGAGGGTGCGCCCGGCCCCCTTTCGAGGGTCGGGCGCGTTCGCCGTGCGGCGGCGTGCGCACGGTGTCACGGGACGACACCGGCCGTACCGCACGGTCCATCCCACGGTGGCGGGGATGGGCTCCTTCCCCCGGGGAGTTGGTGCGGCGGCACGGGGCGTGAGCCCCGGGCGCATGATGGCGCCGTCCCGCGGCGTCGGGCGTTAAATGCCCAAGTACGGGGCCGGCGCACGCGTGCGGGGGCGCCCGTGAGCGTGGCGGGCCCCGGCCGGGGGCGGAGCGAACCCTCGAGCGAGGGCGAGGCCCCGCTCGAGGGGGAGCGGGCCCTCGAGCGGGCGGGACCGCTCGAGGGAAGGGTCGCCCCTCGAACGGGGCGGAACCCACGTTCGAGGAGGGGTTGCCCCTCGGCGGGGGCGGAGCCCGTTCGAGGAGGAGCGTACCCTCGGGCGAGGCGGGGCCTGCTCGAGGGGTCTCGCGGTCGGGCTATCTTGGCGGGGCCTCCGAAGTCCTGCTGCGTGGGCCACGTCCTGCATGGTTAGTTCCCTGCATGGTTAGGCCCAGTTCATTTGATGCAGGAATTTAAGTGAGGGTTCCCCCATCGTTTGAGGGGGCCCCTAGGGCGGTCCCCGACAGTAGCCGACGCACGGGGAGGGGCCTAGGACCCAGGTTTTGCAACCACACAACATCGAATACTCATAACGAGAGTCAAGCAGTTAAAAGAAGAACACGCAAAGGAGAAGTAGGACCCCACAGGTCTGGCGACCCTTATGTTGGCATGGCCAAGCCCCCGAGCGTGTCGAGGGGGAGGAGAACATAGCACAAGATAAAAAATTTAAACCCTCAGGTCTGGCGACCTACGTGTTGGCATTGCCAAGCCCCCGAGCATGTCAAGAGGGAGGGATCGGAAGAGCAGGCAAAGCATGTAGAGAAGATCTGCGAAAGAAATTAAAGCTATAGATATATTTAATTGCAAATGAAACTTAGCTTGGGTGTAGTAGAGATGATCGAGCTGCCGAAAAGGTCGACGAGGTTGGCAAGTTGTACTCATGGCGATTCGCCAGAGGTCGGCGATGTGATCTGTCGTGACAGTGATGTAGTGATCGTATCCAAGATGTCGTTGCCTAGTTCGTGTGACTGGATTTTCCCCTATGATCCATTTGTAGGTGCATGGCACCAGCGTAGGTGCATCAAGTTTGCAAAAAAAGAACAATCAGGGACCCATAGCCACCCAAACAATACTCAAGATTGGATTGGAGAAGAAAAAAAGAAATTCTTCCCTGTAACCCGAGTGCATCACGTAGATTGATTTGTATGTCATACGGAACGGACAAGGAGTTGTTTCGATGAGCTGGACGTGACGACACAGAGGACTCGCGCCTTCTTCAATGTAGTTTAGCGATGTGCGATTGCATCTAGGGCACCAGACCCAGAGGTCGGCTGCACGTGACGTCGCAGGGCGTGGGCAGGTGGTCAAGCGCAAGAAATCCATGGTGTCACCGTGGAAGAGGTCGTCAGAGCGAGCTGCCATCGCACTGCACGAAGAGCTCGCGATCACCCCTACCTGGCGCGCCAACTGTCAGATGGTGAGATCTGGACAGCCCACGGGGGTGTTAATCCCTGTGGTTTAGTTGTTCGGCGGGGAGATCGGGAGCTAAGAACTCGATGGTTATGCTAGTGTAGCACACGGAAATTACGTCGAGACACAAGGACAAGGCGATTTTATACTGGTTCGGGCCTCTGGAGAGTAAAACCCTACGTCCAGTTCTTCGGTTTGTTTGGCTGGCGTGGCGAGATTACATGGTCGTGGTGTCGATGGAGGTGGTCTACCGGTTGTCCCTGGGAGGACGCCCTTGCCCGCCTTATATTGGGCAACGGACAAGGTCGGTGGACCGGAGTCCAGGTCGGTTACAAAAGGGAAACCTATCTCTAGTCAGTTACAATATGGAAGGCTTCTCTGAGCTGCCTTAACCCGTCTGGACTGCCTTGTCTTGCACGTCAAGTCTTGTGGTCGTTCTGAATGAGGCCGTCTGGGGAATCTTCTGGAAGGTCTTCAGGAGGTCGTGTGGGTCGCCAACTAGGTCGGTTGTGCCCACTGACAGGTCAGCGGGTCTTCTGGTAGGTCGGACCCACTTGTCGGGGACGGTCGTGAGCCTGGTCGGTGGGGGATCCAGGGGTACCCATGTCTCATAGTTCCCCTCCCCCTTTGACACGCTCGGGGGCTTGGTATAGCCGACCCAATACGCTCGGGGGCTTGGCTTTGCCAATCTAAGGGTCGTCAGACCTGAGGGATTTTAAATTTAATTTGGTGTGTTCTTCCTTTATATGCTTTGTTTATGCACATTTGAATTGTGTGATTGCAAGACCTTGAGTATCAGACTCCCCCCGTGCACTGGCTACGCCTAAGCCTCCATGCTGAGCTGTGTAGTCGATGGCTCTGTGCCTTGTCATATCTACGGACAACGACGACGATCAAACGCATCCTTTACGGCTCTGTGTCTTCATTGCACCCGCTAGGTGCACCCACTATGGCTCTACACATAAACAGAACTATTTCAATCAGCCTATATTTCTGCTTCCTGAGCAAAATGGTTGTAGGTTCGATTGAAGACCCTTCGAGGTAGGCGTGCCTCGCTGCTCTACCAGATTTGTCTGAGCGTCTGGAGTCCGGCATATGATTTCGCCGAGCCCCTGAGGTCGGTGTGCCCGTTACTTAGGTTGTCAATACCTTAGTACCATGGCTCTGTTGGACTATTGGCAGCTTTGCCGGTCATCTGGGCACCAAAATGGCCTCCCTGAGGTCGGCGTGCTATTATAGCCCTGCCAGCCTGTTCTGGACTCCCCCTTGCTTTAGCATGAAGGCCTCCCTGTGGGGTGCGCGCCTAATGGCCCTGTCAAGCATCTCTGGGTGCTTGGGCGCTGTTAACTTGAGACCTTCCTAAGATCGGCATGCCTTCGGTGGCTCTACCAGACTCTTTGCATCTATGCAGGATATCTGGGTGTCTCTACACTCCGTTTGTTCAAGACCAACCCTTCCCGCGACCCCGTTGTCTCCTACTCAACTTCCTGAGACCTTCCCGCGACCCCGTCGTCGCTAACTCAAGGTCGTGAGACCTCCCTGCGACCCCATCGTCGCTTACTCAAGGTCGTGAGACCTCCCTGCGACCCAGTCGTCACTGACTCAAGGTCCTGAGACCTTCCACGACTCCGTTGTCGCTGACTCAAGGTCATGAGACCTTCCCTCGATTCCGTCGTCGCCGACTCAAGGTCCTGAGATCTTCCCGCGACTCCGCCGTTGCCTACACAAGGTCATGAGACCTTCCCGGCGGCTCCCTTGTTGCCCACTGAAGGTCTAAGGACCTCCCGATGGCTCCCTCGTCGCCCTTTGTTTAGGTCTACGAACCTCTCGACGGCTCCGTCGCCGCCCTTTGTTTAGGTCTACGGACCTCTCGGTGGCTCCGTCGTCGCCCTTCTGTAGGTCTATGGAACTCTCGGCGTCTCCGTCGTCAAACTGTTGTAGGTCTACGAACTTCTCGGCGGCTCCGTCGTCGCCCTTCTGTAGGTCTACGGACCTCTCGGTGGCTCCATCGTCGCCCTGTTGTAGGTCTATCGACCTCTCGGTGGCTCCCTCGTCGCCCTTTGTTTAGGTCTATGGACCTCTCGGCGGCTCCATCGTCGCCCTTCTGTAGGTCTACGGACCTCTCGGCGTGTCCATCGTCGCCTGTTGTAGGTCTACAGACCTCCCGATGGCTCCCTCGTCGCTGTCTGTAGATCTATGGACCTCCCGGCGTCTCCCTCGTCGCCCACTGTAGGTCTACAGACCTCCAGGCGGCTCCCTCATCGTCCACTGTAGGTCTACGGATATCCTGGCGGCTCCCTCATCGCTTACTGTAGGTCTACAGACCTCCCGGCATCTCCGTCATCGTCCACCTCAGTAGAAGGACGTAGGTCGCAGACTTATTCTTCGAGCATCAACCCGACCTTCTAGGTCGCCTTACTACTCAAGGGCTACTCTACGAGTGCGTCTGTGTGACGCCCTCTTTTTCTTCACGTCGCCTCGATCTACTAGAAGCATGCTTCCGTCACGTCTCCACTTGACCTCCCTTTGGTCAGCGTCTCGACCTTCCTTGAATGTGTGGTGGCTTCACCTGATTCCGTTCAGGTCGGAGGTTCTTCAAGAAACAACAGCGCCTTGTCGTCACTTCAAGCCCCTGGACCTACTCCCAAGAGACTTGATGTTTGCCTTCGTACGCGGTCAGGAGGATTTTCTTTTTTTGATCCCCGTGCACCCGATGTAACTTCGTCGACGCAACGTCTTCGCTTCGCATCAACGTGACTTCGTCTCTGCCTCTTCGCCTACACGTCGATCGGGGGCTTGTGAGACATGGGTACCCATGGGTCCCCACCGACCAGGGTCTCAGCCATCCCCGACGGGCAGGCCCGACCTACCAGAAGACCCACCGACCTATCCGTGGACCCTGCCCGACCTAACATGTGGGCCCAAGACATGAAGATACTTGGTGTACAAGACAAGACAGTCCAGACAGTTTAAGGCAGTTCAGATATGCCTTCCATATTGTAACCGACTAGGATATATGGAAACCGACTTGTAACCCAAGGTGCGCCAACCAATATAAGGCGGCCTGGGTACACCTAAAGGGCACAATAACGTCGACTCCCGCCTCGGGGTGTGGAGATCTTTTTCCACGCATAATCCCACCACATTGGACGTAGCGTTTTACTCTCCAGAGGCCTGAACCAGTCTAAAACCACCGAGTCCTTGCCACTCTCGCTGAGTTCCAAGTTCATCCAAGAACTACCGCCTACTTTCTTAGGTCCTGATCCTCCCATTAGTCAACCTACAACCGCTTGGGTAGCCCCCTTGCGGATCTGTCTAGGTCTCACCCCCTAACACTAGGGTTGGTAGGTTCGTTGTGACTATGTGAACTTGGCAAACTCGTGTGGGAATCCTTGGTTGTGAATTTGGGGCATAGGCCGAGTTCGACCTTCGAGAAGAATCTTTATCGGCTCCCATTCACTCCCCCCCCCCTTTCTGGTCACCTAATCGGTCCTTCAATTAGTATCAGAGCCGGTTACGGATCTTCGTGATTCTAACCAATCTAAGATCCAAAGATGGCGTAACAGGAATGGGGTTCGGGTCCTCCACACTTTGATGGTAAGAACTACCAGATGTGGCAAAGGCGAATGGCTTCTTTCCTCCGTGGCAAGGGTCGGATCCTGTGGGATGTCACGGTGAACACAGCTTATGTTCATCATGTGAACTTTCTTCCTCCAGAATCGAGGGACATGTTCAACTCCAACAACAAGGCGGTCGACTACCTGTACCGTTCTCTGTGTCAATCCGAATTCGAACGGGTCCAGACAAAGGACTTGGCGTGCAGGATTTGGGAGCAGCTGAAGAATGCTCATGTGTAGAGGTAGATCAAACGCTTGTAATCCCCTTGCTCCACGGATTGACAAGAACCTTGGGAATCCCGTGGTGAAAAAAGTGTAGGTCCGTACGCTTGCGAATCGTAGGTGGATACGTCTTTTATCCGTCAACAAGCCCCTTTTTCCGGCGTCGTTGCCAGGGAGCAAGCTAGTTTACATCGTTTGGTTTGCATTTAACTTAGTTTTATATTTAGTTTATCTTTTATTTGCTATATCTAACACATATTGCCTAGAAAACCACTTTGTTTGTTTTGTTTTTGTTTTTATCTTGTTGTCTACATGGCGTTCATCAATCAACCCGTGGAAGAACTGGAGAAATCACTAAGGGATTACGCTAGTCCTCGATGTGAAGACATAAAAGTACAAGAGTCGTATTCGAAGCTCGAAGCGACCAATTATGAGATTAAATCCAAGATCATCGAGATGGTGGCGGCAAACACGTTTGAAGGGATGGTTACGGAGAACCCATATAGACACATAAGGCATTTCACGTCGCTATGCAACACGGTGCGTCAAGAAGGAGTTCCCGATGAATGGTTCAAATGGAATCTCTTTCCCTACTCACTTGCCGGCGAAGCAAAGACATGGTACTTGTTTGCATCCTTTGAAGTTGAAGGCAATTGGAACAAGTTGACAAAGAAGTTTTGCAAGAAATTCTTTCCAATTAGCAAGGTTCAACATCTAAGGAGGCTAGTGATCACTTTCATGCAAGGAGAAGAGGAAGGGATAGACCAAGCTTGGAATAGGTTTAATGAGTTGATCGAACAAGGACCAAGACTCGGCTTCTCCGGTGACGTACTCTTGCATACATTTTTCTTTTCCCTAACCCCTAGTTGCATGCAACACATCCAAATGTGTGCAGAAGGGGATCTCATGGAGAAAACACTCACGGAAGCCACTCAACTTCTAAAAAAATTAGTAAAGCGGCTGCCATGCGAAGAGATTGGGAAACACGACTAGCGGGAGAGCCAGAATATAACTCAAGGATGAATAAGTGTGCTGAAATTTCTAAGGAGGCAACCCCGGAAGTCACAAAAGAGGATCCAATCCCGGAAAAGCTTGAAGAGCACATCAAGTCAAGAACTACCCCGAGCGTTGACTTCGCCACATCAAATGAAACAAACAAGAGAAGCATGTCAAGCGCGAAGCCACTAAGGGAGTTCGAACCAATGGATTGGGTTCCAATCGATTTCGGAGAAGTATTCGATAAGAGAAGACTGTTCCCTAATCAAAAGGGGATGACAAGAGCGTTGGAAGTGGATTTCCCACCGGAAAAGAAAGCGGAAGATTCGTACGACCTTGAAACTCACGGTAAGATCTTGCAAAAGCTCTTTGGAGATGATGAATTGGATCCGGAACACATAGCCGAGGTGAAGAAAATCATCGGGATCAAACCTGAAGAATCGCCATACGCTCGCCTCGCTGAAGTTTACACGATAGGATCCGAAGAAGAAGAGAAGACGGCACCACACTTGAGTTGCGAGATCAACGGAGTTCAATGCAAAGCTTTATGCGACATCAGAGGCCAAGTAAGTGTCCTATCTTCTAAAATTTACGATAAAATTCAAGACCACAACCTAGACTTAGCTCCGACATCAACGAAATTAATCATGGGAGATGGTAGAACTATTAGACCTCTAGGTTTGCTTGCAACATGAATGTAAAAATCTCTGGAAAATGTATACCAACCGATTTCTTTGTTATTGATGCTTAGCATAGTAATCATGATCATATAATTTTAGGTAGGCCCTTCCTTAAATTGGTTGATGCCGTGTTGGATGCCGGAAAAGGCAAAGTAACAATGAACCTTAATGGAAAGAAGTACACATATAACTTTCTTCGCGTTTCTAAACACCCTACACCCTTTCTTCCCGAAGACGAAGTAGAGGAGGTAGATAGTGTTTGTTTTGTTGAAACCCTTAGAGACCTGCTGCAAAGAGCAATGGAAAATCAAATTAATGATCAACAAGATGAAGAGCTAGAAGAAGCAACAAAAGGCTTAGAACCACAAGATGGAAGCGTGGAGGAAGAAAAATTCGAGGAATTAGGAGAGATCAAACCCGAGGAGCCACAAGTGCCCGAGGTAGACCTTAAACCTTTGCCCAAAGGATTTAAGTATGAATTTTTGGGCCCAGACAAGACTTATCCAGTCATTGTGAGCGACGAGTTGAGTCCCGAAGAAAATGAGAAGTTGCTGATTTTATTGAAAAAACATAGGAAGGTGATTGGATATTCGATTAATGATCTCAGAGGTCTTAGCCCAACCTTTTGCACTCACCGTATACCAATGGAAGACCAATGTAAGCCCGTAGTGGACCACCAAAGGAGGCTAACTCATGCCATGTGAGAGGTAGTAAAGAAAGAGGTCATCAAGTTACTTGATGCCGGAATCATCTACCCGGTTCCGCATAACGAGTGGGTGAGCCCGGTACATTGTGTACCAAAGAAAGGAGGTTTAACCGTGGTGAAGAATGAGAAGAACGAATTGATACCTCAAAGAACCGTGGCCGGGTGGTGGATGTGTATCGATTATCGTAAGCTTAACAAAGCAACGAAGAAAAATCACTTCCCCCTACTGTCATCGATGAGATGCTCGAGAGGTTAGCAAACCACGCTTATTTTTGCTTTCTCGATGGGTACTCGGGGTTCATGCAAATTCACATTCACCCGGATGATCAACACAAAACAACGTTTACATGCCCTTATGGAACGTTTGCATATAGAAGGATGCCCTTCGGTCTATGCAACACTCCGACCGCTTTTCAACATTGCATGATGGCCGTATTCTCAGAATTCATCGAAGAAATTGTCGAGGTATTCATGGATGATTTTTCTATTTATGGGAAGACGTTCATGGATTGCTTGGCAAACTTGGATAAGGTCCTCACGAGGTGTGCGGAGGTAGACTTGGTGTTAAATTGGGAAAAGTGCCACTTCATGGTTAAGCAAGGCATAGTGCTCGGACATGTTATATCCGAGAGAGGCATTGAAGTGGACAAAGCTAAGGTAGAGACGGTTGAGCAACTCCCACCTCCGACGGATGTTAAGTCCTTGAGGAGCTTTCTAGGTCATGCCGGATTTTATAGAAGATTTATTAAGAACTTCTCAAAGATCACTAAGCCTTTAACGCATCTTCTTCAAAAGGATGTGGCTTTCGACTTTGATGAGAAGTGCCTAGCGGCATTCCGGACCTTGAAAAGTGCGTTGGTGAGTGCTCCCATTATTCAACCTCTGGATTGGAGCCAACCTTTCGAGATCATGTGTGATGCAAGTGACTATGCAGTAGGCGCGGTTTTGGGTCAAAGAAAGGAAGGCCGAGTTCACGACGTTTACTATGCTAGCAAAAATCTTAATGGGGCACAAGTAAACTATGCCACTACGGAAAAGGAGTTGCTTGCGGTGGCATTCTCCTTCGAAAAATTCAGATCTTACATCGTGAACTCAAAGGTCGTTGTTTACACCGATCACGCAGCCATCAAGTATCTCTTGGCTAAGAAGGATGCTAAACCACGTTTAATCCGTTAGATCCTTCTTCTTCAAGAGTTTGATGTTGAAATTCATGATAAAAGGGGGTGGAGAATGTTGTCGCCGACCATTTGTCTAGGATGAATCGTGGACAAGATGATAAAGAGCCCATAGAAGACAGGATGAGAGATGACCACCTCTATCGAGTGCTCGATAAAGACACTTCGATGATTGATATCATTCGAGCAATTCGGAAGATGCCTCTTGACCATATAGATAGAAACTCTCAATGGAAGATAATCTCCGAAAGTAAGAAGTACTTTTGGGATGCACCGTACCTCTTTAAACTTGGCACTGATGGAGTCATGAGAAGATGTGTGCCAAGAGAAGAGAGGCTAGAAATTTTGAGAAAGTGCCACTAAGCGGAGTACGGTGGACACTATAGCCATTTTAGGACCCAAGCAAAAGTGTGGTCTAGCGGATTCTATTGGTCGGAGATGCATGAAGATACTAAAAGATATGTTGCATCATGCCCCGAATGCCAAAGAACCGGGAATATCTCTCAAAGAAATTGTATGCCTTTGAAATACAATCTACAAATCGATTTATTCGATGTGTGGGGTATAGACTTCATGGGGCCTTTCAAAAACTCACAAGGATATGAGCATATTCTAGTCGTGGTTGATTATGTATCCAAGTAGGTAGAGGCCATGCCATGTCGTAAAGCTTCCACGGAGGAGTCCATTACTATGATCAAGAACGTGATTTTTCCTCGTTTCGGTACACCGAGAATCTTGATAAGCGATGGAGGGACTCACTTCACCAGGAAGAATTTCAGAAAGTGCTTGTCCAAGTTGGGAATTGAACATAGGGTCTCTACGGCCTATCATCCACAAACCAACAGACAAGCGGAAACATCGAATAGGCAATTAAAAAGTATTCTCAACAAAACCATAAAGAAGGGAGGCAAAGATTGGTCAAAGAAAATAGACGGAGATTTGTGGGCTTATCGAACGACATTCAAGACACTGATAGGTATGACCCCTTATCAATTCGTCTATGGAAAAGCTAGCCACCTTCCGGTTGAGTTGGAACATAAAGCCTATTGGGCGATTAAAGAGATGAACCTTGATCTCGATGCCGCGGTGGTAAAACGAAGGATTCAAATAAGCGAGCTAGAGGAGATGAGGTTGAAAGCATATGAAAATGCAAGCATATACAAAGAGAGAATTAAAAGGTGGTATGATAAAAGGTTGAAAAAGAAAGAGTTTAAAGAAGGAGATAAGGTCCTCCTCTACAATTCGAGGTTTAAAACCTTCGGAAAGGAGAAATTGCAAAGCAAGTGGGACGGACCTTATGTTGTGCATTAGGTGATCTCCGGAGCGGTAACCATTATGGATGTGAAAGGTGATCAATTCATGGTGAATGGTCAACAGCTTAAGATTTACTTCGAACCCGACATTGTGCCCTTTCACCACATTGATGTCTTCACCATAGAAGAAGTGCCCGAACGTCCGGCCTAGGACGAAAAACAAGGCATGGATTTTTGTAAATAGTTTTTATTTTAATTTTCTGGAGTTTCTCGTGATGATTTACTGGGCCAACTTTTTCCCATGGGCTGAGAAAGCGAAAAAAGGGCGGTACACGGGAAACCGGACCGAACCGGCCCCCGGAAGAGGGTGGGCCGGCCGACCTGGTCCGACCGGCCCAGTGGGGCCCCGGCGGCGGTTTGCCCCGGTTTTCCCCCAGAAAGCTCCTTTTCGACTTCCTTCTTCGGTCAGAAAATTTTAAGGGAAGTTTGAATAAGGAAAATGAGGTTCCTAGGGTTTTCCTTTTCGGACTATTTATTTGGCCGAATTGGGAGCTCGGGAATCCATCCCATCAAGCATACTTTTGCACCCACGCAGCAGCCATGGTGTCCCCGAGGAGCGTAGAGTTGAAGCAAGGAGCCGAGCTCGAGGAGCCATCAATGGAGGAGGCGAAGTGATGCGAGCTCAAGCTACCCGTCGAGATCAAGAGGACCGCCCGCATCCGTTGCGGAGGGCGTGCCCCGACCGGAGCTATCGCTTCTCACAACCCCGTCAAAGAGAAGGTCCCTACTCCCATTCGAAGGTCAACGCGCATCTGTGGCAAGAAGCAGAAGGACTACAAGGAGGTGTCGCCCGAGCCTAAGGACTATGGGGATACCGACTACTCCGACGATCGTAGCCCGAGCTCGTGGGCGGCCGCCGGAAGAGATGATAACGATTTGTACATTTGGGAAGAGGTGCCCAAGGAGAAGACTCCCGAAGGCCCCAACGGCGGCGGCAACGACGACGGCGGTGACGACCATGGTGATGGCGATGATGGCGGCGACAACGGCAGAGATCCTGGCGATGACGACCCTTTCGAGATGCATTCGATGTGTTGTGCAGCTTGCCGTCACTCCATCTCGGAGCTCTATGCATCGGTCGACGAATGTTTCCAGGCCATGGAGGCGATGAGGCGACGCATGGAGGATTTGGAGAGCGTGGTTGAAGATGACTACAAGTTCCTAAATCGCAACGTGCGCAAACTTTTTGGCATGGTCGGGAACATGAGGGGCAAGAGGTGTAATAGTTGCGGAAAGTACCACTAGGTTTAGTTTTCCTGCTTAGGATTTTTGTAAGATATGACGAGGACGTCGTATGATTTTAGCATGGGGGAGAGCTAGCTAGCTAGCCTTTAGCTTTTGAGCTTCAAGTTTAGATTGGTTTGGTTTAGTTTTTGAGAGAGTTTTAGAGTTTAAGAGTCTTTAGTTTTTGAGTGTGTTTTTAAATTTTTGCAAGTTTGAAGTGTCTTAATTTAGTGTTGCGTCAAAGAAAATTAATAAAAGAGTCCTTTAAATTTTGTGTCTTGTGTGATGCTTATCTTCATTCACTCGTTTGTTTATCCTTAATTCTTGATATATGAACATAAGTGTGTGGTTTGAAAAACGTTTACCGTGGTGCTTAGTGGAATTGCTACCTCTAAAAGTACCCATACCACACTTCAATCTTGAGCTACACATGTTGGTTGTGCTATGTTCAATGCTAAAAGTTGGAGGAATTCAATTCTGAAAATTATCTAAAAACCCTTGTAATAAAGGTTAGCAAAACCTCTTTTTCCAAGTTGAGAGTAAGAAAAAATCCTATACGAAGTCAATTTATTTTTTGCTCCACCGTAAGTGTGATTAGCACGATGAGTTGGGCTAGGATCCTTATCTCTTGGGAGTTTTAATTTTGAGCAATGATCATGTCCTTGTACTTATCTTTTGTTGCTGGCCTCATCATTTATTCAATAACGTGACTTTCACATCGAAAGTCCCATACATCGCTGAATTTCATACCCAATCCTATACATCTCTTTTGTACATCGCATTCCTTGAACACAACCTACTTTCAAAGTTTCGTCTTGTCTCTAGCATGGTTTATTTAAAATTTCAGATTGTGTGCATGCAAGAAAGAGTGGAGTTGAGAGCTTTGAAAAGATGTCAAGAGAGGAAAAAATAAAGAGAAAAGTATGAGTATGGAAAAGAAAGAAAGAAAAAAATAGAAAAGTAAAGAAAGAAAAAAATGTGTATGAGAGAAAAAAAAGGAGAGAAAGAGAAAAGAGGAGTGTCAAGAAAAATGTGTATTAGAGATAAATGATTGACTAACTTGTGAAGAAAGATTTAGCGGAACATGATTACAACGCCTTGGATGAAGTTCTTTTACGAGTACTTGCTCGAGGACGAACAAGAGCTAAGCGTGGGGGAGATGTTGACGGTGTATTTTGGTACACCAAATATGTTCATTATACTTTGGTTTGGATTTGATTATGGAACTAACCCGCCACTAGGCACACTAATCATATAACAAGTTCATCTTTGTGCATGCATTTGGAAGTGTTGTGTTTATGTAGGAAAACATGGACATAAAGGACGGATTCGCAACAAGTTCAAAGGAGCATTTACGGAGTCTTGTTCGTGTTCATGAGCCTGATAAAATCACTTCCAATGGTGGCGACGACCGAAGTGTTACGAAGGAACACCCCCGGGGGTTGAAGCGTAAAAGACCGAACTTCATGCACGGAGAACCTCCATCTTGGACGCGAGGATGACATCGTCAAAATCATGCAAGTGGAAGGGGCAAATTGCATAAATGCATGAGGACCCACGGGAGCGAAGGGGCGACCGAACCGGGCCGAAATGGGCCTGGGCCGGTCTTCCTAGACCGGCCGGCCCAGCCCACTCTGGGGGTCGATTCGGCTCCCCCTTCCTTGCACCCAAAGGATCTTCAACCCTAAAGCCCTGTAGGCGCCGCCATTCGCAAAGGGGAGATCCATTCGTACCAGGAGGCCATCCACAAGCTAGAGAAAGAGGAGGGAGATCTCCGGAGGGGGATCAACCACCTCGAAGGAAGCACCCACAAGTGGAGAAGAAGGAAGACACCGTCGAAAGGGTGACCATGATCAACGGTGCTATGTCTAGCACCTTGATGGGGTAATCTCCTTATTCATCCATGGGTTGTAATCGATCTTGAGATGTAATCGTACTTTGCTGGATTATCTATCTATCATCTTGTGTTGAATATACTTTATTGCTTAAGGTTAGCTACCATGCTGTAAAGGGAGTAGAGCTCCAATGCTCCCTTGGATCCATTCAATACGCCATGTCCATCATAGGTCTAGTCATGAATACCTTCTCGTAGTGACAGTACGAGAGGAGGGAAAGGGCGAAACCGTGGTCACAGCCCCCGATAGATTAGATTGGTTTTCATGTTTAAAGCGATTGCATGTTCTAGGATCGTAGACCCATGGGCGAGTGTCTTTTATCTTGATTGCTTAATCGTTCTCTCTGGTGTAGTTTAGTCGTTTTCTAGTTTAATCATAGTTAGGGTTTGAGTAGTTAGTGTGTAGAGATAGATCAAACGCTTGTAATCCCCTTGCTCCGCGGATTGACAAGAACCTTGGGAATCCCGTGGTGAAAAAGGTGTAGGTCCGTACGCTTGCAGATCGTAGGTGGATACGTGTTTTATCCGTCAACACAAACTTACTCTCCACCACAGCCTGGAGGTCGTCGGCCGCATCCTTCGCCTTCCGCTCTGTTGCCTCCAGCTTCTTCTTCAAGGAGGCCACCTCCTTCTCTGCCTGGTGTGCCATGGCCTCCTTCACGTGCTTGATCTCCTGCGTGGCTTCGATCTTGGCATGCAGTGAAGCCTCTCGAGCCGCGGCAGCTTCCGCGTGGACGTTGGTGGCCTCCCTCACTAAGCCTGCCCGAGCCTGAGCCCACTCGGTAAGCGACTACAAGACAAGGATACACGTTTCGTGTTAAGACCTCACAAGACGCTCTAGAAAAATGAAAAGAGTTGAAGTATCAAGGTACAAGTTCTTACCGCGAGTGTCCGCCCGATCGTGAGCGACGCCTCCATAAAGTCGTCGATGTCACGGTGGTTGGCAATGATGTCGTTATCCCACGGGATCCCGATGTACAGGAACCGGTCGATATTGTCCTTGACGTTAGCGTCGCCCGCCTCCGCAGCCTGCTGGCCCAGTGTCGGCTGCAGTTCGGCCATACAGAGGTCGTCCTACTGACCTCCAATGGGTGGAGCAGCGTTGGCCTCGTCCTTCTCCGCCACAGATGTCGTCGTCGCCCCGGCCCCGATGGCCGGGCTCGTGACATCCGCCGTCAAAACTGTCGGCGACTGCTCCACTGACACCTCTTTCCCCTTACGCCCGAACGCCTCCTGGCCTGAGGCATTTTTAGCGCTCTCCGACATTGCTAGGTTTGCCCTGCGTGCAAGTAGCGACCTTAATCGATCAGAAGCAGCAGAGAATTTGATGTGCAAAATAAGAACGGGTATAGGTCTCGTGACTTACTTGGTTGCCGACCTCAGCCCGGGCTTTAGGGCTTAGGAGGGGCCTTCTTCACCTTCTTTTGCGACCCCGCGTCACCCAGAACGACTGCACCAGACCTCGAGCACTCCTCTAAGGTAGCGCCCTTGCAAGGTGTATGCAATGACTGTCCCTCTGTCGCCATGGCCTTGCGGGGCATCTCCGGGGGCGAGACCGTTGCCGCACTCGGCGACTTGGCCTCATTCTCCTCCTCTTCAACATTGATGGTCTCAACACCGGAGCTGACCGCCGCTGTATTTGCCGGCGCAGCAGGCCCAACCCTCTTGCTCTTCTTCTTGGCCTTCGCTGTCTGGGTGGTGGCGATCGTGGCCATAGCTTGGGATGCGGACATCTTGCCCGCCGTCTGCCGTGTGTGTCGCGGCGCCGACATGGAGACCTTTGGCGGCGCCCTTCTTGCGGTGGGAGCATCATCACCACTTCCACCAACGAATTGCAGATGTACTCCTCGATGCATTACTGCGGAGTCACCGGCACGTCTGCCGCATCACAGACCTTGAAACTGCGCTCCTCCTCATTGTGCAGTGGTGAAGGGCACTAGTAGATGCCCTCACAAAACTGAAAAGAGACAAGATAGACGAAAAGACCTGCGTCACAAGTACTCAAGCTCTCAAGAAAAAGGACAACGAGGTCGAAAACTCACCACATCGGGGGGCTGATACACACCAAGTGCCTTGGGGCACTCACGGTTGTGGATGCGCCCAGCGAAGATGCCCTTCGCCTGCGCCGCCATCTCCTCTTTTGGAGACCTTGTGCTTGATGACCCGGGTGGGGTTGGACTGACCCCAGTACTCATAGGTCCGTTGGACCTGGTCCTGGATGGGCTGAATCAGCCTGCGGCTGAAGCTGATAGCCACCGCGCCGTCGGTCAGCCCCTCCGCATTAAACCTCTCCAGGTCTTCCAACAGTGGGCGCAGCTCCTCAGTCTCCTGTGAGGTGAGCTGGTTGGTCCACTCCGGGAAGGGGGCGGGAGCACGTCTCGTCCTATCAGGCAGCGCTGGCACCGGGTTATCGAGGTAGAAACACCCCTGCTTCCAGCTGTTGGTGTTGTCAGGGAATACAAGGTCGATGTACTTAGGCTTCATGTACCTGCGCAGCATGAAGCCAACACTCCCCACGACCTCGGACTTCCCAATCTTCTTGAGCTCGAAGAAGTTGCACCACAGGTGGAAATGTGGTTCTATACCGAGGTAGGCCTCACAGAGGTGGATGGAGGAAATGATGGTGATGGCGTTGGGGACGAGGTGTACCAACTCGATCCTGTAGAAGAAGAGGAGGCCGCAGAAGAAATCACCAGCCAGGACCCCGAACCCGCGCTCGATGTGTGCGAGGAAGGCAACGGTCTCGCCGGTACCCTCCGTCGGGAACTCCTCACCAACCGCCGGCCTCCAGCCGACCTTCATCTTGGGCCTCAGCAACCTCCGGGGTGCCAAGGCTTGGATCTGCTCCTCCATCACAACGGATGGCTCCCAGACGGTCTGCGGCGGTAGAATCTGCACTGGCTCCATCTTCTCCTCTTATAGGCCGAAGGATTTGGATCTGAAAACTACAAGGGTCTTGGTTCGCATGTGAGGTTACGGCACGCGGCGGACCTATGCACGGCGGTGCTGCAGTTCTCTCCGAGCAATGGACTGATGGAGGAACCCTAGTGCGAAGCGAAAATGAAAGCAAGTAAAGGTCCCTAGCCCATTGACCGGCCTTATATAGTTGGGCCCCAGCGGTGCAACGGGCAGCCGCACCCAACGTCTCTTTGGTGAAAATCACGGCGAACCAACGGCTCAGCGCCTTATATAGTTATGCCAACAGGTAGCGGCACCCAACGTCTCTTTTGCGAAAATCACGGTTACCCAATGGCTCGGCGCCTCCCGCGGACCTACCGCTCAACGACTCTTTCAGCCTAACGGGAAGACGTCAGTAACGGCTAGTTCTGTATGGGAATCTGCCTCTGCTAGCCTCTGGTCAGTGCTCCGGCCGACGTGGACCTATTATGCCCCACATTCAAGCCCCCAGAACACAATGTCTCTAGTACTACATTCAAGACTTCACGACCCACGGATGACTTATGGGCCAGCTCTATCACCTATCCAAGGTTGTCAAGGCACCAGCAGCCTCCTAGGTCGCCTCGGCCTCCCAACGGCGGGTTCACACCACATCTCCCAGGCCTAGCTGCCTACATGCCTTCTAGGTCACCTCAACCTACAGTGGCTCAACTTTATCAACGGCCCCGTGCTTAAAAGCTCTACTGCTCGTTGACGACCTATCGGTCCCAATCACAGCTCCACACTAAGGCCCCGATGCCTTCTAGGTCGATAAAGACCTAAAGAGTTCAGGACTGACACCCTATGTTGTGCCACTGCACAGCGGTCGTGTTGGCCCAGGTTGACACGGGTTCTTTTGTCAATTTCTATGGCCTTCTGAAGGTCAGTGTGCTTCTACAGCCTCACCGGGACTTTGACCATGCCATTGCTACCTGGGCGCCTCTCTACTTTAGTCGAGACACATCGTTTACCATGCAAGCATGTGTATAAAAGCTTCATGAGCTACAAAAGACTTTGGCCCAAGGCCAATTACAAGATGCAAACATATTAAAGGTCCTGGTCTACCTTACATGGTGCCTACGGTGCAACCTAGACTGATAAAGCGCGTCACAAGCTTTCTTCTAGCTTCAGGACCTACTTGGAGATCTCCACGGCAGCCGAGGTCGCAGCTGCAACACAGCCAACTCTACGCCAGCCCCAAAAGGTTTCCTGTGGAGTCCCATCGTTTGCTAGGGTTCTCTCACAAGATCCCAAATTGGGCCAGCTTCACCTCGGACCTCTCCAGCCATAGCATGGTAACCCCCAGCATGGCCTTAGGACTCCTCTCACAAGGCCTATCAAGGCATGTACTGCCCCCATGTTGCACTTGGATTCCTCGTTGGGCGCAGGTGGAGTGGCTGATGGAGTTCTCCCAACTTCGCAAGCATTCTTCTAGCTCTAGGAGATGATTCTCTAGCACTACGCTCTGGTGGCCGCACATAAGACCAGGGCACCGCATAATTACTAAGCTACTTCGCCATGGTGCTCCTACTTGGTCCAAGAAGCAAGTGATGAGGCCTCCTATTTATAGCCGTGGAGTTCGGTCTTAGATGCCATCTGCACTTTAGCTGGTGTATCGTCCTTATCCACAGCACTATTACCATGTGGCCCGTGAGGTGTTTGTCTACTTCCGGGAGTGCTAACATGCCTGCCACCCGACTGATGGCAATTTTTGGCTTTTGTTTCATAGTGGCAGCGGCTGCATCTCTGCTTCAGGCAGGACCTATGTTCGTACAGTACGCCCGTGGGGTGCTATGCGACAAGCCTTCTAGCGCCTGGCACTGCTTTGCAGAGATTCCAGATGGCTTGTCTTACTCAGTGGGAAGAGCATTTTTGAAGCACAAGCAGAAGGTCGTAGGTTCTCGGTTCATTTTTCGAGCATCAACCCGACCTTCCAGGTCGCCTTACTGCTCGGGGGCTACTCCACGAGTGCGTCTTACGACGCCCCCTTCCTCTACATCACGTTGACCTGCTAGAAACTCGTTTCCACCATCCCTCCGCTCAACCTTCCTTTGGTCAGCAAATGGACCTTCCCTAAAGGCATGAAGATCTTCCCTGATTCTGGACAGGTCGGCAGTTCTTCAACACGACAACACCTTGTCTTCACTTCAAACTTCTGGATCTGTGTTCCAAGAGATTGATGTTCGACTTCATGTGCGCTAGGAAGGTTTTATTTTTTGGATGATGGTGCTATGACTTCACCATGACTCGTCATTACTTCGTCTCGGCCACTATACCTACACGTCGATTAGGGGTTTGAGAGACATGGGTACCCATGGGTCCCCACTGACCATGGTCCCAGAGGTCCCTGTCAAGTGGACCCGACCTGTCAGAAGCCCTGCCGACCTGCAAGTGGGCCTGGAGACCTTATCCACAACACTAGCAACCTTGGAAGACTCCAAAAAACCTTATCCAGATCCCGGAGGATCCGCCGAGCTTGTGGCGCAAGACTCTCCTCCAGGTCGCGGCTCAACGCCGCTCGTAGGTCCGCAGATCGGGGGATTCTCCCTGTAATCACGGAAGATGACCTTCCTAATCTGTAACCGACCCTGATGAGGTTCCACTGACCTTGAATGGAATCCCTAGCTTGTTGACCATATAAGGCGGCCTAGAGCTCCATTCGAGGGGGCTTCCCCATTCACACATAATTCCACCACATACTGGACGTAGGGTTTTACTCTCCTGAGGCCTGAACCAGTCTAAACCCTTGTGTCCCTCGCCATTCTCGCCGTATTCCGAGTTCCATCCGTGAACTACCACCTATGCTCTTAGTTCCCGATCCCCTCCACTAAACCTACAACCGCTTCGGTCGCCCCCTTGCAGATCTGTTAAGGTCTCACCCCCTGACACTACCCACAGCAGATCATGCCTTGCCGCGTGCTCACCTGGCTTGCAGACATGCCTCACCGCACTCGAGAGGCCTTCGAACGGGGGTGGTCCGATTTGTCCTTGGAGTGGAGGCTGCCCGCTTCACCACTCGACGACGTGCACATCCGCACCGGACGCGCCGTGAGGCAATGTTGATGGCTCAAAATCATGCAAGTTGAACCGCAAGCGCACAGATCATTGTAGCTCTTCTCTTAGAGTATTCCCCCAAGGTTTATCAATACATGTATCAGAAGCGAACTATTAAGATTTACCATCTAATATATCGAAACTAACCTAACATGAAGCATATATTGCATAAAGGGGTTAACATACAAACATTGTATGGATGTATGTATCACATTCGGTAGCCATAAGGTAACATGAACAAAGGTGGCACGAGCTCACCGTCTCCTAGTTGCAACTCCGGCCAAAGCGATAAACTAATCTAACCTGTACCATGATAAAGAGGTATCCCTAGTACTTTCCCATGAATGCCATTGCAAGGTGAGCGCAACAACACACCTAAGATCAAATTCACCATTACATGTTCATTCGGCCTTTTCCCTCCAACATGCTGTCACCACACGAGGGTAATCAACCACCGAATTCCCGTGCACTACTATGATGTATCTGCAAGACATAGACTAACCATCATGAATAATATATTCCTACTAAGGTCATATGCTAGCTACGGATATGAATGATAGAAAACATGCATCATGGTAGATCAAAAGTAAAGCCAAGATTAGATTGATATCACCGTCAAAAGTACATATGTCTTGATGAATCCAAGGCACAGCTCCGGAACTCCACCATGGCTTCACCATGTAGGGCCAACCATGATGGCTAGGGTCTAGCCTAAGCCATCTCCTAGGCAACGTTGAGGAGTCGCAACGGTCGTCGGCTTCCTTCAGTGTGGGTCCTCAATTCTGTGGGTCTCTGATAAATGGAAATGGTGGTTGTCGGGATTATGGACTATTTATCGATCGAGGAAACTCTGGTCCAAAGGGGAGGCCAAACCGACAAAAAAACACAGTGGGTCAACCTACACGTGATTGGCCCAGGGCTTTTACAACCCGCTTTGGGCCCATCTTTAGCGTGCGAGCTTCTTTTGTCGATTGAACCTTCGCTCCTTTGCATGTGGGCTTTGAACGTCATTATCCTCGTGGTCAAGATAGGGGTCTTTTCGCATGAACTCCCATCTATTATCATGGTCCTCGGAATATCTTTTCATTGCATATTGGTCCTTGCCACCTTTGGAAGTAAGTTCATCTTGTATCTGCATACGAACGGAGCTCCTTGATCCTCTTGCATAGCATCCTTTGAACTCAATGCGAACTTATCCATTTAGCGTGTAATTTCCTGCATAAACATAACACTTCCAAAAGCACATGCATAGAAGAACTTGTTACATTATTAGTATGCCTTGTGGCGGATTAGTTCCAAATCAAAGTCGAAACCAATGTGTAACAAGTGCTCTAGGGATGTCATATTTTACCACCAACAATCCCCCCATGATTAAACCTTGCTCGTCCTCGAGCAAGTACAGGATATATTGCTTTATGAAATCAGCATTGCCATATGATGTCATTCCTACACTCAATCATACATAACGAGACATATTGCTCTCTCAAGTATTTAGCATTAAGGTTCATGTTTTGACCGGCTACTTTCATCATGGAAGATAGACTAGCAATAAAGAACATGTCATAATAAAACAAATATTGCACTCTCAAACTTCATCAAACTTTAAACCCTTTACCTTGTTGCAACATGAAGAGTTTTCAAAAAGATGCACATCCAACATAGCGAGGTCCTCTTGCAGGAGCTCATGGAAACTCTCATCGCATCAAGTCACTCAAGCCTCTATAGATTATTTTCAACCTATTCTACTCATATATGTAGGTGGAAGGCTTTTTTAGAATTATGTAGGTGGAAGGCTTATGTGGAGCTTGGTAGGTAAAAATAATAATAGCAAAACATTATATCTGAAATATTGTCGAACTAAGAGAGAGAGATTTATTTGATTTACTAAGAATTGTCAAAAACGCCATGGAAAATAATGTTGGAGAGGGAGAGATATGGAACACACACATTTAGATAAGTCAACATGTGCAAGTAGCAAGTGAATGGTCTCGAGGCATGAACGAAGTCCTCGTTATCTGATTGCACATGGTTGGAAAAATTGAGTATGATCCAATCATTAATCTTGATAGCACTTTGAACTTTAATGAAGCTCCAAGAACTGAGGAGCACTTTTATATCTTTTTCCATTTCTTTTATCCTTTTTTATCTCACTATTTTTTCTTTTTTTCCTTTTCCTCCCTTTTTTCTTGCTCCTCAAAACTTCTTACAACATTGTACTCCTCAGCAAAAGTTAGAAATAGTGTGATGACTCCTCCCCCATGCTTAGATGATGATCGTCATCGAGCATGAAAGGGAACAATGATATATTGTTGATGTGAGTATCAAAATATTCGATCTCCAACAAAAATTAATTTATTCCTCTAGAGGGGCTTCCACACTTTATGGGAGCCTCTAGGTCTTGATCTTCTCGAAGGGGCACTCATTAATCTTCTGAATCTTGGACAGGATATTTTTCCATACTCAACGATAGGTTGTGGTCAATGAGGTAGTCACAAAAATGATAATTTGGGTTTAGATTAAATGCCCAACGAGGTTTGCAAAATTTCCAGTGTAGAAACTCACAATCATGGACAAAAAGGCTAGCAATAAGAAGTTATGCAAAACGGATGACCAACTTCTAAGTCCCATACCACAGAAATCAATCTTAATCCAACTCATCAAAATATAAATTTGCAAACTAAAGGTTTCATCATGAAAGAACATATATGTGTAAAGGCTTTGGTAGGTAGAACTTTGCAAGAGGTTCACGCATGTAGATAGCATAAAAATAAAGTTTTACGAAACAAAACAAGATATAAGGTCATTGGTATACTTAAGTCAAAGAGCAACATAGAGTATGTGGGTCTAGAATTTAGTCATTTAAGCTCCACAAATAGAAGTGCCAATCTTTAATCAATTTAAGTTCCTTTAATGGAGAGCAAAAGGTCAAGTCATATACAACATCATGAGAGGTAACAAAGCGGCAACTTTCATCACTTTTCTATGAGCAAACGAATACAAGGATAGTATCATGGTGAGCACATGGTGATGGTGTTTTTCAGTTATTAAACACAAACTAACTAAACTAGGTTGTCCTCCTAGTAGCCATGTTATTAAAAGAGAGATATACAAAAGGTTTCTATCCTATGGTCGATGGGTGTACATACGTACGTACGTACGTACATACGTACGTACATACATACGTACATACGTACATACATACATACAAGGATAGTATCATGGTGAGCACATGGTGATGGTGTTTTTCAGTTATTAAACACAAACTAACTAAACTAGGTTGTCCTCCTAGTAGCCATGTTATTAAAAGAGAGATATACAAAAGGTTTCTATCCTATGGTCGATGGGTGTACATACGTACGTACGTACGTACATACATACGTACATACGTACGTACGTACATACATACATACATACATACATACATACATACATACATACATACATACATACATACATACATACATGGGAGCGTATCAAGTGCAAACCAAGGGTGTTGTGCAAACTATGGAAACTCAGATTAGGGATGTTGGATCTGGATCTGAAGGCTGGGGAGAGATGTGAGAGCATTTTGCAATTTAGTGCCCGCCGGCCCCCTTGATAATCGATGTAATTTTGCAAAAACACCCCCCGCTTCGGTACTCCTAATCCTAGCGGCCAGGCACCCCATTCCCTAACCCTAGCAAGTCCCCTTGGCGAGTTGGCCCCCTTCGGCACCGTCGCCCCCTCCTCCAGCCGCCGCGGCCCCTTCCCCAACGCCGCCGTCCCTCCCCGGCGTGACCACCCCTTCCTATTGCCGCAACCTCTTCTAGCACCGCCACCCCTTCCTAGCGCGAGCCAGCCTTCTTCGAACGTCGCCGGCCCTTCCCAATACCGGCGCTCCTAGGACCGTGAGCGACGAGAGGAGGAGGGCGACCAACCAACATATGGGCGCGGGCGCCTCCAAATCCAAGATCATCAAGTCAGACATGTTATTGGTTTGGGAGCACGAATGGAGACTTCAATTTTACTCTGATGGAGATTCCGTATCTTGTTCCAGTGGAGACTGCTTTGTACTTGAGCTCTGTCTGATGCACAAGAACACCAAGGCAGTTGTCTGTTGTTGTCCTGCTGTCTGGTGTTGTGCAAATTCAGTGTAATGACTGCAATGGCAACGACAATTGTTGCTCCTATGTAATGAACTTGTGTGTAGATCATGAAAATAAATAAACTTGTGTGTGAAATTGGTAGAATTCATTGTGGAATGAGATATACATACACATGTCCGCCCAACATTAGTGACATGTTGGAGTACTAGTATTCAGTTTCACAAAGAGTTCAGGCACCAATATTCACTCACAAGAGTTCAGTTTAAATCGTCAGGAACATTACTATTTTCTGAACACACTAGTTCTTCATAAAAAATGTTGGGGTGTTTAAAAAAATGTTGGAGTACGTACATGTTGATTATGAGAAATAGCACTTCGGAGAGAACTTAAAGCGTGTGTCGACTCACTCATGAACTCCTTGCGAATGATGTTTGCAAAGCTTCACTCTAAAGATTCACTCAAAAAATTCCATAGCTTCAACGAAAATACCGCAGGCTTCAATCTGAAAATTCACTCTGAAAATTTGTCACCAGAACCATGTTTGCATTGATAAAATGGCAGCCTGAGTGCAAGCCTTCGTCACCAAAAGTCCTTACTGATATGTCAATGTTTCAGTGAAAGGACTACCAATTTTATTCTATCAATTTGTCAATATTATAATCTATCAATTTCACACACAATTGCAAAAGAGAAACTTCATTTTTATTCAGTTTCGTGCTCCACACAAAGTTTCATTACATAGGAGGCACACAATTGCCTTTGCAGCTACAGAAACGAGCACCAGCAGCAGACTCCATGGCGCAGAGATTAGAAACAGCAGCAAACAGCAGAGTCGATGCACCGGCCGGCCCTAGGCCCTTCTTGCAGCAGCTGCGCCTGAAATGGGTCTGTGCCGGCGACACCTTGCCGCTCCTCGTCGACCTTCTCATGAGTTGGGGACGCGGCGGGCACAATCGGGAGGACCTGCCCAGAACGGTGGTACTACCTGATGATGAAGAAGAAGAGGCGCATCGAAGGGGCGTCGGCGCGGCCTGATGAAGGAGAAGGGGCGCATCGAAGGGGCGGTGGTGTGACGAACGTGCTGGCGGCGGCGCGACGAACGAGCGGCGGCGCGACATTAGGGTAGCGGCACGGTGGCAAGTCGTTCGCTCGGGTATACAGGGGAAAATGACGGGGCGGCCTCGTGCGCTAGGGCGGACGGGGGCAGGGGGTGATTTGAAAAAACACTGAAAACAGTAAGGGGGCGGTGGGCACTAAATTGCAAAATGCTCCCACCTCTCTTGATAGTCTTTGGATCTGGATCCATCGTCCCTGATCGAAGTTTCCATAGTTTGCACAGCACCCTTGGTTTCCACCTGATATGCTCCCTACATACATACATACATACATACATACATACATACATACATACATACATACATACATACATACATACATACATACATACATACATACATACAAAATTGCAATCTGTACACCAAATGCAATCTGTACACCAAATGCACAGACCCCTCAGTTTCAACCAATCGCAACAGGTTGACTAGAGCAATTGCGGCTGTAACATCGTACCAATTGCAACTTGACAGAAAAGCACTTTGCACAACAAATGTACAAAATCTCGAAGTTAGGAATGTGCGACTGCACTAATTGCAACTAGACGAACCAGTTGCAATTAAATTGGACCAATTGCAATCGGACCCAACTAGTTTCAACTAGGCGCTCACTGTGTGTAAACCAATTGCAACAATGAGACAGGATCAATTGCAACCATGACACTATATTAATTGCAACTCAATAGAACTAATTACAACAAATCTGGCCTGTGGCAAGTAGATCCGAATGAATTGCAACTAGACCACCCAATTGCAGCCTGACGTGAACCAATTGCAACAAGAGTAACTGTGACAACCCGCCCAAAAAATACCGTACTACCGCCTATACCAATCCACTTTGGTCATTAAACAGCAATAAAGTATCATCCTATCATTAGTTGTCAGGTTAACGCATGGTAAATCACTTATATAGCAACAAGGATCGACATATATGCATTAAAACTCACACGAAGGCGAATCCAGAGATACAACATAATAAACATCCGAAATTTACCCCGAAGGGTTTAATGATTACAAACCGAAGTTTTTGTCATAATGACGTAGTTCAGAGTTTTCGAAATAGTGGAATTAAACTAACAGAAACGAGCACACCATGGGAAGCCAGCCATGATGCCTACAGTCGTCATCCTCCACCCACTCTAGCTCCCAGCCGAGCGGGATCTCTCCGGGCCACACATCACCAAAGGCATTACCTGGATCAACAGATTATAGCAAGGCTGAGTATACTAATACTCAGCAAGACTTACCGGTCAGTGATAACTACTTCACCAACTCTAGACATGAAAGGCATTTTGGCCACTGGGTTTCTTTTGCTGAAAAGTAACAAAGAGTATGTCCTTACTTTCAAGATTTCAGCACAAGTTCTGGTGGGTTTACTTTACTAGATTGGTCATCTAGTACAGACAAGGTTGTACCATACAATTAATCAAGCATAATATTCATCAATTTCCATCATTAGGGATCCCATGGCTAGTGGAGTAAGTAGTCTCAGATAACGGTGAGAGGCCGACAATCGATTGATTCAAAACCTTGCAAGGTAGACCTAAACACACGGTGGGATGCCCCCGCGAGGACAACCACCAAACGGTTCCCAAAAATCCTCGGTTCGGGATAAAAGGCCACAGTCTTTGGTGCAGGCTATCCGGCATACCCTGCGAGACACCCGGTCTCACCATGCACCACCGGTAGCTAGTTGTGAGACGCATCCCAAGAGTAGTGACAGTTAAATCCCTAGCCCTCTCATTAAGGTACTAGGCTTACCGGTCCCATTCCCGACAAGTGCTTAGTACGTTCAAACACTTAACCCACAATAGCCATTGGACCGGAGTCCACATCCCATGCTCTTACCACATGAGCAATCCATTTAAGGAGATCTTATGATTCCTATCTAGGAACCTATTCTCGCGAGTGACATTATCACCCCCTTGTAATGGTCCTATAGCTTAGCAGCTATCGACCTAACATACTAGTAAGGACATAGGTACCTAGAGATCATGCATCTAAGGTTCCATACAACTCCTGAAATTAAATGCACAAGCATCCATAGATAATTGTATAACAAAATCAGAAAACTGGGTCAGATGCACCGGGGCTTGCCTTCGTCAGCTCAATTATCCAGAGCACCCTCGGTGTCATCGAGTACCTCCAGTACTGCAGGGCAGCTTCCGCTTCTCCTTCCTCGGCTTTCGGGAGAAGCGAGTAGTCACCGTCAGGAAGATCTACACGGAATGCAATGCAGGGTTCAGGTGATGTGATAATTTATTTATCTTATCCAACTCTTATTGGCCATATTCACCTTAACAAGTAATTATTTATTAATTTCTTTTTATGAAGGTTATTATTAATATGTGTTTGATTCTTTTATTACACACTTTAATTAATGCTTCCTTTTAAAATTGTTCTTTCATGTGAAGGTTTAATATTTCACCTCTCACTAGTAAAGGTGTTCTTTCATGCAAGGCTTGGAAAGCTAGAAAATTAATTATTTAGAAAAATAACAAAAGTTAGCTAGCAATTCAAGTTAAATGCATACAAAAATAAATAAGTATCAAAATGCTCCAAACTTCCTCATACATGTTTCCTGGTCCTAAACCATCCTAGAAAACCAGCAAGTATACCTAGAACCACTATTGATCTTGCTTTATTAAATTACAAAGGAAAACATGTAGTTATTAAGAATAAATACTTTTGATCATCCAAAAATTGTGATTAATTTAGCAGAGGTGTATCTTGTCACAACCAGACAGCATGCACAAGTTGGGCACAAAAACATAAATATTTTTAGCTAAAAAAATCATCTAGGCAGACTCTACATAAATGGAAAACAATTCATATACAAAGATTTACATAATAACTTTGTGCAATTTTTGGCACAGGAGCTAGTCATAAACTAACACACAACATATCCAAAAATTGGATACAGAGGACTCCTGAATTTTGAGATATCATAGATCTAGGTTTTTCACATTTCTATTTTTCATGCTAAAAATATCAAGAAACATACTAGGGAAGTATAACAAAAGTTCTATTACTTTTCACCAGGAGTCCAACAAAATTGAGATTGCATTTTTCTGAATTTTGTACGATTTTCTATGGAATTTACAAGTTTCAGCCAAAGGTCAAACACTATTTAAAAAACCAATTTTCACCGAGGTCCCTGGAAGTTTCTGCAGATTCACAACCATACCCTTACTTTGCACAAAACACCCCGGAAATATTTCAGACCTTGCAATGTAGTCCCCGGGCACCGGCTGGCGGCGGTACGGCCAAATTCCGGCGAACCGGCGGCCGAGACCGGTCGGGCCGGGCGGGGAACGACCCTCGGGTCCCCGGGGCTCGATTCCCGTGCTCGGTTTGGGCGGAGGCATCGCCGGCGAGCTCGCACGACGCAGCCCCGCGGCGGTGGCCGCCGGACCCCGTGCTCCGGCGAAACGGCGGCCGATGCGAGCGGCTCGCGACCCGGCATCGTCGGTAGGCGCGTGTGGAGGCGATGGAGGCCTAACCGGCAGCGGGGAGGTGCGGAGGAGGCAGCTTGGCCGTGGGCGGCCATGGCGGCGTGGTAGTGGTGCACAAGGAGCTGGAGGTGACTCGGCGCGCGAGTGAGGGCCGTGCGGTGCCTTTATTGGTGCGGCGAGGCGACGCGTCGGGCTCCACGCCTCCTCCTGGACCCTATGGCGCGCGGACAGAGGAGCACCTGACCACTACAGGTGACGTACCCAGCGGGCAGCGCAGGTAGTGCCTGTACGCGCGAATGGCGGCGCGGCAAGGGGCGAGCACGGGCTTCGAGCCGCCTCGGTGCGCGCGCGCGGCCGGGGAAGGCGCGGGGCGGGGCCCGGACGCCGAGGTGGCAGGGCGCGGCGCGCGCAGCGCGTGATATTGCGACGCAGCGTGCGGTCGGCTCAAAAATGTTTCACAGTACCCCTGTTCAAACGCAAAAATCTCCAAAAAGTTGAATAGAAGTGCACAAAGTGATGAATACCAAAGTTGTAGATCTCACTACCCTCTACAACCTTTACAAATGCTCGTAGGTGTTTTTCTCAATGGTTTTTGCAGGAACGGCTTTCCAACTTTGAATGCCGCCATGTCTCAGTGAACAGGAGCTGTTGTCGGTTGACCACGTTTTTCACCAATTTCCACTCAAAATTGGAAATGCCAATCTACATGAAAGTTGTGTCCCTCAACAAGCTGGACAACTTTCATAAAGGTAGATTTTGAAGTGTTTAGGTGAATTTTGGAGAACGCGGCAAAAGTTCCGGAAGACACTCACCGACGTCAGGGTTTAAGTGGGGTTTGACCGTGTCTTTGACCAAGGGTTGACCACAAGGGTCTGTTGACTTTGTCAAGGGGGTCAATGGGGGTTGTTCGCTCGGTTTTCGAGGTGATGACCCAGGTTGACCTAGGTTTGACCAATGTCGGTCGGTTTGACTCGGCTGATTCAGCCATTAGCGCTAATGACACTAATTAAAAACTTGGGGCATCACAGCCTACCCCCCTTAAGAAGAATCTCGTCCCGAGATTCGAAACTCCAAGGACAAGATAGGGAAACAGGAAGGTGGTCCTCTAAGATTTTCAAAAATTACCCTGAGGGAGCAAACACGATGGGATCATTGGGCAAAGAGTATAACCACCATCGGTTCAAAATTAGCTCATAAGAGTAGTCAAGGCGACAAGTATTGGAAAGCTTTTGCACGGAGTTTACTTGCGGATGCAAGCAGAAAGTATGGAGAGATAAATTGGTATAGGATCTTCCGAATGATCTTGTTCACATGTTATTTGGGTTGCAACCTTAGGTGGCATTGTTTCGTGCCACTATGGTGCAATGCTTTTCAACATTGGTGTGATGCACCTGTTTATGGAGACACAATGCATATGGTCATGTAGTATGGTGCTTATGATGCATGTTAGCACGACTCGGTTACCCACAAAATGAGTTAGCGAATGGGAGGACAATCACAAGTTGAGGAGTATGTGTGGCGAGTCGTATTCTCACAACCATGATACCTAGCGTGCACCTAGTGGAAGTCATGTGGCTGCAGCGCACGTGATGCCCTAGGTTCCGTCGCAGCACCTTTGGTTATGGGACAACAGCATCACCAACATAAAGGATATAGTAGAAGGCATTGAAATCTGCCATGCATATGCACGTTAGTTCCCCCAAGGTTCCCAAATGCACATGCTATGCAAATGCATGCTCAAAAAGGGACATGTTAATTTATCTATTTATTTTTCAAAAGGTTGTGAGCAAGACCATGAGGAATAAACTCGTGATTGAAAGTTCGAAGTAACCAGGACAAGGATATCAATATCAAGAATATCTTAGTGCGTCAACATGTTTATGAGGACCAGGAGCGTCCCGGAGGTCGATGGATGACCGCTCCTCAGTGATGAGTGATTGACAACGGGTGTTGGACTGACTCTTGGCTCAGTGCGCAGGTGTAGGCTGCAGCCTAGTTCGTGTCCTTGCAGGTGAAGAACGGGCGCGAAAGGTCTTCAGCCTTGAGGGGCCTCCGGGAGATGGAGAGACAAGTAGGCTCGGTTCGAGGGACCCGGTGGACGGCGGGACTAGGTGTGGGCCACATGGTGGCGAGACGAGCAAGACGAAGTCGTGGACGATCGAGCCGGTGCACGGTGGCGGTCGAGTCAAGAGGCCTGGCGGGAGGCCGGGCCGAGCACGCGGGGTTTGGTGGTTTGCCCACAAAACCATCAGAGGACGGTTTCTTGGTTTGGGCCTCAAAACCAAGTCTGAAGGCCCAACATGACGTAGACGGGATCCGGGCGTGTCGGGGAGCTTCGAAGCGGAGGACATGCGGCGGGATCGCATGGCTTGCGTCGGGAGGGCGCGGGGTGCGGCAAAGGCGTGGCCGTCCGATGGCAAGACCCACAAACATTACATAAATGCCCCTGCGTGGGTTGTATCGCCAGTAGTTCAGTTAGGGGTAGTCGAGTCATTTACCACACCGGCGGGACCTGATATATAAGCCATGAGTATGGGTGGATGGCCCCCTCTCTCCGCGACTTAGGGTTTCATTTCCCCCCTTCCATTTCTCATTTTCCCGAGACATTTTCTTCTCCATTTCTTGTCTAGGGTAGCATGAGAGCTTCATGAGAGATTTGTTGAGAGGGATGGATGTTAGGGCGGCATGCTAGACCTTGTGTATCTTTCCTGGTTTGTATAGAATATTCGGCGTTGTGTTTTTCGTGGTCTTTTTCGAGCTTGTTTTTGGTGCCTTTGTTCTTGGTGTGATTCCGCGGATTTGAGTGGGTTTCTCCCCGGATTTCTTTGAGGGAAACATGGATGGATGTCTTGTGCATCTTTGTGATTGATCTTGTGCCCTCAAACGCCGGGAAGCCACTTCGATTCAAGGATTTTTGGTCGGAGCTCTAGTTTTTGGTGGTGCACAAAGGATCCGCGATTCTCGGTGATTTAGGGAGTTAGGAGGTGAAATTTTTGGGGTATAGCATCCTTGTTTGACGCATATCATGTCCCCAAACCCATGTCTCTTCAGCTTCTACCGTTTGGGAGATCCGGTGATGTGTTGGAGGAGTTGACCCGTGGGGTCAAGCTATTTCTGCTTCTGTCCGTAAGGCGCGGACAGTCCACGTGTGCCTGGCGGACCGTCCGCGAGGTGCGTGTTCAGCCTAGTTCTTCGCATGTTCGTCGTGTTCTTGCCCGTCTTTGTTTTCGATCCGGTTTTGTTTTAGGTTTTCGTTGCAGCCGGTTTGCGGATGGTCCGAGCTTCAGTAGCGGACAGTCCGGACCCGACGCGGACGGTCCGCCCGGTCCTTGCGGACAGTCCGTTTTTCGCGGTTCGTCTCTGGTGGTTCTGTTGGCTTTTACGGACTGTCCGCGGCACCTGGCCGGACTGTCGGTGTGGCTCTTGCGGACTGTCCGCGGCACCTGGCCGGACCGTCCGCGTGGTTAGTGCGGACAGTCCGCCCCTCCTGGCCGGACAGTCCGCCAGTGCCTGGCAACTTTGTTCCTTGGTTCGATTCCTCCCTCCTTTCTTTCGTGCTTCCGCGTGTGCTTCAAGGAATCGTTCCTAAGACTTGAGGTTGATCCATAACCTCGTTGTCTTGGCGATTGGTGTGTGACTCGATCCATCGCTCGTGTGTGACCAGGATTTGTCTAGGGTATAGGTTGGGTTCTTTGAGAAGAATTTTTACCGGCTCCTATTCACTCCCCCCCTCTCTAGTTGCCATCTGATCCTTCAGTTTAAGGACAAAAGGGTTGGAGGGAAATACAAGTCGAGGGAGGTAACAGGTTGATAGGAGAAAACACCATTGAAGATTGAATTCTAAAATCAAGACGTTCCCAGTGACATGGTAAAATAGCATAAGTTCTTTTCTCATGCTGAGCAATGCTGAGTAGTCGTGTGTACAAAGGCACAGTTGTATGTTAGAACTCGAAGCGAGCACACATACATAATGACATAAAGTTCTGGCAGTTGTGAACAAAACTTCATAACATAAACCCAGAGCTCCAAAAATTCCCAACTTTTGGGTAGTAACTCATCAAGGTTAAGAGACACATCTTTGGTACTTGAAGGTTGATCTAGAAGGTTAGGAAGGTTGCTCAATTAAGCAAGGTTTGGATGGAGTTCCGGAAAAACAGCAAAACAGGGGTTCCCAAATCTGAGCATAACTTGATATGGAATAACACTATGACCATGAATTCTTGCAAGCAAAAACTAGGTTGGGTACGAAGCAACTTTTTTTTAACCCACCGATTTTAGTTACTCCTAGAACATGGTGCAAAGGCAAGACGACAAACTTTTACAAAATTTGGGCAGCATAACAGCTAAGCATGAGAGGTACTCTAGTTTATAAAAAGCACACACTAGAAAAATCTTCCTTAGAGAGCATATAGAAGTTCTGTTTTGAGTCCATTTTGTTGTTTCGATTTTTAACATGCATGCAAGACGTCCTATTCGACCTAACATGGCAATCAAGCCAAAAATCGAAGTTAGTGCCGGTGGCAAGGCTTTTACTCGTCTCTCCCTATAATATCTAGTCGAGAGCTACATGGTACTCACTTAGTGACTAATGAAGCGCTGTTATGTACCTGCAGAAAACGAACCTTCCGTGCCAGCACGTCACGGAAGCGTCCACATACATTGTCGTTCACTATAGAAACGACATCCATGCGTTAAGCCGCTGCATGGACAGCGTCCAACCTCGGATACCCTCCATTTGAATGGAGTGTATCCTTGCCTCGCATATTCGACATGCGGAATGCTCACGTATGAAACACGTGGCGACAACACAACACACAAACAGACGCGAAGATGGGATCCGTGGAATGGATCACTACATCAACCCTCGCAAATCCCGTGATGTGGCACAGCACATGTATAAAACACGTGGCTCATCTAATTTGGTTGTGCAAGAAAGTAAGTCTAACATAAGGTAAAATGTGCTGGAAGTTAGCAAAATAAACCATAGACTAATAAGCCACCTGAAAGAACCCAAAAATTCCATCTAGGGCCTCTCGGTCTAGTTTATCCTTAACGGACCAACGTGTTTTGAAAAATCAAACAATCTTGGCAATTTTATTCAAAAACCAGTGATTAAGGTTATTAATTAATCTCTGGTGCATATAATTGCTCTGATACCAACTGTGACAACCCGCCCAGGAAAATACCGTACTACCGCCTAAACCAATCCACTTTGGTCATTAAGCAGCAATAAAGTATCATCCTGTCGTTAGTTGTCGGGTTAACGCCCGGTAAATCACTTATATAGCAACAAGGATCGACATATATGCATTAAAACTCACACGAAGGAGAGTCCAGAGATACAACATATAAACATCCGAAATTTACCCCGAAGGGTTTAATGATTACTAACCGAAGTTTTTGTCATAATGACGTAGTTCAGAGTTATCGAAATAGCGGAATTAAACTAACGAAAACGAGCACACCATGGGAAGCCAGCCATGATGCCTTCAGTCGTCATCCTCCACCCACTCCAGCTCCCAGCCGGGCGGGATCTCTCCAGGCCACACATCACCAAAGGCATTACCTGGATCAACAGATTATAGCAATGCTGGGTATACTAATACTCAGCAAGACTTACCCGTCGATGATAACTACTTCACCAACTCTAGACATGAAAGGCTTTTTGGCCACTGGGTTTCTTTTGCTGAAAAGTAACAAAGAGTATGTCCATACTTTTAAGATTTTAGCACAAGTTCTAGTGGGTTTACTCTACTAGATTGGCCTAGTACAGACAAGGTGGTACCATACAATTAATCAAGCATAATATTCATTAACTTCCATCATTAGGGATCTCATGGCTAGTGGAGTAAGTAGTCTCAGATAACGGTGAGAGGCCAACAATCGATTGATTCAAAACCTTGCAGGATAGACCTAAACACACGGTGGGATACCCCCGCGAGGACAACCACCAAACGGTTCCCAAAAATCCTCGGGTCAGGATAAAAGGCCACAATCTTTTGTGCAGGCTATCTGGCATACCCCACGAGGCACCTGGTCTCACCATGCACCACCGGTAGCTAGCCGTGAGACACATCCCAAGAGTAGTGACAGTAAAATGCCTAGCCGTCTCATTAAGGTACTAGGCTTACCGGTCCCATTCCCGACAAGTGCTTAGTACGTTCAAACACTTAACCCACAATAGCCATTGGACCGGAGTCCACATCCCATGCTCTTACCACATGAGCAATCCATTTAAGGAGATCTTATGATTCCTATCTAGGAACCTATTCTCGCGAGTGACATCATCACCCGACTTGTAATGGTCCTATAGCTTAGCAGCTATTGACCTAACATACTAGTAAGGACACAGGTACCTAGGGATCATGCATCTAAGGTTCCATACAACTCCTGAACTTAAATGCACAAGCATCCATATATAGATAATTGTATAACAAAATCGGAAAAGTGGGTCAGATGCACCGGGGCTTGCCTTCATCAGCTAAGTTAGCCCGAGCACCCTCGGTGTCGTCGAGTACTTCCACGTACTGCAGGGCAGCTTCCGCTTCTCTTTCCTCAGCTTCCGGGACGAGCGAGTAGTCACCGTCAGGAAGATCTACACGAAATGCAATGCAGGGTTCAGGTGATGTGATAATTTATTTATCTTATCCAACTCTTGTTGGCCATATTCACCTTAACAATTAATTAATTATTAATTTCTTTTTATGAAGATTATTATTGATATGTGTTTCATTCTTTTATTACACACTTCAATTAATGCTTCCTTTTATAATTGTTCTTTCATGTGAAGGTTTAATATTTCACCTCTCACTAGCAAAGGTGTGCACAAAGATAATTATTCACAATTTTATTCTTCAACAGCAAAGGCGTATTCTTAGTCTCTTAATTAAGTTTGATAACACTTCACAAAAGGGAAAATAAATCAAAAAGGCATTTTCCTAATTTAATCTATATAAGGCCTTCAAAGCTTTTATTAAACAATAAATCACTAAAAATTTAAAGGAGAGTTTCTTAAGCATCACAACATCTATATTGAACCACTGAACACTCATGCAAGGCTTGGAAAGCTAGAAAATTAATTATTTAGAAAAATAACAAAAGTTAGCTAGCAATTCAAGTTAAATGCATACAAAAATAAATAAGTATCAAAATGCTCCAAACTTCCTTATACATGTTCCTTGGTCCTAAATCATCCTGGAAAACTAGCAAGTACACCTAGAACCACTATTGATCTTGTTTTATTAAATTACAAAGGAAAACATGCATTTATTAAGAATAAATACTTCTGTCATCCAAAAATTGTGATTAATTTACCAGTGGTGTATCTTGGCATAACCAGACAGTATGCATAAGTTGGGCACAAAAACATAAATATTGTTAGCTACAAAAATCATCTAGTCATATTCTGCATAAATGGAAAACAATTCATATAAAAAGATTTACATAATAACTTCGTGCAATTTTTGGCACAGGAGCTAGTCATAACCTAACACACAACATATCCAAAAAATGGATACAGAGGACTCATGGAATTTGAGATATCTTAGATCTAGATTTTTCGCATTTCTATTTTTGATGCTAAAAATATCAAGAAACAGACTAGGTGAGTATAACAAAAGTTCTAGTACTTTTTACCAGGAGTCCAACAAAATTGGGTTTGCTTTTTTCTGAATTTTCTACAATTTTCTATGGAATTTACAAGTTTCAGCCAAAGGTCAAACACTATTTAAGAAACCAATTTTCACCGAGGACCCTGGAAGTTTCTGCAGATTCACAACCATACCCTTACTTCGCACAAAACACCCCGAAAATATTTCAGACCTTGCAATGTAGTCCCCGGGCACCGGCTGGCGGCAGTCCGGCCAAATTCCGGCGAACTGGCGGCGGGACCGGCCGGCGGCGCGGGCGGGGAACGACCCTCGGGTCCCCGGGGCTCGATTCCCGTGCTCGGTTTGGGCAGAGGCGTCGCCGGCGAGCTCGCACGGCGCAGCCCCGAGGCGGTGGCCGGCCGGACCGCGTGCTCCGGCGAAACGGCGGCCGATGCGAGCCGGCGGCTGCGACCCGGCATCGTCGGTAGGCGCGTGTGGAGGGGATGGAGGCCTAACCGGCTGCGGGGAGGTGCGGAGGAGGCAGCTTGGCCGTGGGCGGCCATGGCGGTGCGGTAGCGGTGCACAGGGAGTTGGAGGTGACTCGGCGCATGAGTGAGGGCCGTGCGGTTCCTTTATAGGCGCAGCGAGGCGACGCGTCAGGATCCACGCCTCCTCCTGGACCCTATGGCACGTGGACAGAGGAGCACCTGACCGCTACAGGCGATGTACCCAGCGGGCAGCGCAGGCAGCGCCTATACGGCGCGAATGGCGGCACGGCAAGGGGTGAGCGCGGTCCTCGAGCCGCCTCGGTGCGCGCGCGGCCCGGGAAAGGCGCGGCGCCTCGGGAAGGCGTGGGCGGGGCCGGACGCCGAGGTGGCGGGGCGCGACGCCGCGGCGCAGCGTGCGGTCGGCTCAAAAATGTTTCACAGTGCCCCTGTTCGAACGCAAAAATCTCCAAAAAGTTGAATAGAAGTGCACAAAGTGATGAATACCAAAGTTGTAGATCTCACTACCCTCTAAAACTTTACAAAGGCTCGTAGGTGTCTTTCTCAATGGTTTTTGCAGGAATGGCTTGCCAACTTTGAATGCCGCCATGTCTCAGTGAACAGGAGCTGCTGTCGGTTGACCACATTTTTCACCAATTTCCACTCAAAATTGGAAATGCCAATCTACATGAAAGTTGTGTCCCTCAACAAGCTGGACAACTTTCATAAAAGTAGATTTTGAAGTGTTTAGGTGAATTTTGGAGAACGCGGCAAAAGTTCCCGAAGACACTCACCGACGTCAGGGTTTAAGCGGGGTTTGACCGTTTCTTTGACCAAGGGTTGGCCACAAGGTTGTGTTGACTTGGTCAAGGGGGTCAATGGGGGTTGTTGGCTCGGTTTTCGAGGTGATGAGCCAGGTTGACTTAGGTTTGACCAATGTCGGTCGGTTTGACTCGGCTGATTCGGCCATTAGCGCTAATGACGCTAATTAAAAACCTGGGGTGTCACAGTAACTCCTGTTGCAGCTGAGCGAAAATCAATTACAATCACATATATAAACACACACACACAGAGAACAAGAACAACAACACACAGACACAAGCATTTAGAAAATGATTGGCAAAGAGAAGGTTGAGGAAGAGTTACCATCCTTTTGATGCTTGCAATGAGTTGTAGTGTGTCTTTCCCCATGCTTAGCATTGTGCTTAGCATGGAAGAAAGAGAGTTAGCATCATCTAGCGCTCGTGATCCTTGTTTTTATTGGATCCTCCCTAATGCATAGCATTGCGCTAGGCATGAAGAAGGAGGATGAACCTTGTTCTCCCTACTCGGAGCTTATTCTTACGCGTCTTCACTTTTGTCGCCTTTATCAATCACTTTCTTCTTTTTTTTGCTCTTTGTGAAAGCTCATCATCATGCATGCTAAGGACCAGGAGCGTTCGAGGATCAGTGGATGGTTGCTCCTTAGTGATGAGTGACTGACAACATGGTGTGGACTGACTCATGGTCGATTATTGTAGATGCAGGTTGTGGCTTGAGTAGTGTTGATGCAGGTGAATAATAGGCGCAAAAGGTCAGCCTTGGGGGTCTCCAGGAGTGGAGAGACAAGTAGGCTTGGTTTGAGGGACCCGGTGCCGAACGGGATCAAGTGCGGGGCGCATGGTGGCAAGAAAAAGCAAGATGAAGTCGTGAACATGGAGCTGGTGCAGGGTAGCAACTAACAACTGGAGTCTGCATGCGGGGTTTGTTGGTTTACTCCAAAAAACCAACACCGAGTCGAGACAACTATGGTAGCAAAGTCAACACAAGCTTGGCATGGAGGCTGCACCAAGTCTGCAGGGTTTGAGGCAGTTTTCCCACAAAACCATCAGGTTCCTTGGTTGCTCCACAAAGCCAAGGCCGAAGGCTCTACGTGGCGAAGACAGGATCAGGCGCGTCGGCAAGCTTCGAGGTGGGGGACACACGGAGAGATCGTGAGGCTTGCGTCGAAGGGAAGCAAGAATGCAGTCGATGCGTATCCGGCTGATGGGAATATTCACTTCTTGACCAAAGTGCCCCTGAGGGTGTGTATCTTTTATTTATGTTGTAGGGGTAATGTGGTCATTTGCCTCCATTGGAGACTTCATATATATAGCTCCAGGGGTGGATGGCAACTCAACCATCTGGACTGCTTCTCATTTCCTTTGCTCCATAGTCTAGATGATCTTGCATAGAATCTGACCTCTGAATGTATGGAATGATTTCTCCTTCTTATTTCTTTGTGATTATCATGTCATTTTTAGCTATTTTTCAGTGATTTTCGTTCGCCGATTTTGAGGGTGTTTTTCTCCGGATTTCTTCGAGGGGATCATGGTTGAGTGCCTTGTGCCTCTTTCTAGATGATCTTGACCCCTCAAATGTCGGGAATCACCATCGATTCGTGGTTTTCTAGATGAACTCGAGCTCTAGGTGTTCATCCCTGAGATTTGCGATTCCTATCATTTTAGTGGGTTAGAGGCCACGAATTTTTAGCCATAGAACCTCTTGAGACACTTCCCTTGTGCCTAAAATTTGGCTTCATTCCATCGAGCGGTTTGGGAGATCCGGTGAAGGGAAGGTTGGAGTTGACCCATAGGCGATTTTCTCTGGGCTATTCTGGATGATCTGGTGTTATGTCGGATGATTCGGTGATCTTTTTTAGGAGATCGTCTTGGGAGAAGTTTCTCTAGATTGTGGTGAAGTTATGGTTAAATTTTTGTGGTTTTTTTGGAGTCCGTCGATCGAGTTTTGGATTTCACTCCCTCCCGCGAGGGCTATTTTCTGGGCTGCTTTTCCTCAACTCAGATCATCCATCGGTATAAGGTCGGATCATCCGGCCCCAATATCATCTGGTGGATGTCCCAAAACCCTCTGTTGATTATCCGATGAATACTGGATGATCCGGTGGATGTCTCGATACCTCCTTGATATGTTTTGTTACTTTCGTGTTTGCTTTTGTGGTGCTTCGTACCTTCTCTAGCATCATTCATATGGTTAGTAGGTCCGCTATGACTATGTGATTTTGGCGGTTGGCTTGCGCTTTATTCTACCTCACATGTGCGAGATGTTTGGAATTGATTTTCGGGGCATAGGACGAGTTGATCTCTTTGAGAAGCATTTTATCGACTCTCATTTACTCCCCCCCTCCTCTAGTTGCCATTCAGGTCCTTCAGCTACAAAACAATTCTAGTGCACAACCTACCCCGGGGTGATGGTCGGGAGTAGAAACATTTTCCAACAAACCAACAACAATCCCTAAGATACTCAACTTGTGGAATAATAGACATAGTGAAAATAAAATAAGACCTAAGCCGTTGTCATCCTCCACAACCGCTTCATGCCGCGTCCTATCCTGTCCTCAGCCTCCCGGAATCCGCCGCCGTCGCCTTCTCCGCTCATGTCGTCGGCCCCTGTGTGGGCCCGCTGTCGACCTGCTGTCATCGACGACGTAGACCGCGGCCTCCCTCGGAGCCGCTGTCAATGTACCCATCGTTCTCCACTGCGCATCGGCCTCCTCCTCATCCTCCTTCTTCATGTCGTCCTCCTTGGCCTCTGGGGCTCCGCCACTGCCGCGTGCCATACAAGTCGGTCAGTCGTCCTGTCCCCGCAGCGTGTGCAACATCATCCTTGTCGTCACATTCCTCCGTCATCACGTCCTTCTTCGCTCGACCGCCCCCCTCCACAGTAGTCATCCCAAACACCGGTAGGGTGCTACCGTCCCCCGCGGCCGCCGGTGGCCTCCCCCGGCCACGCCCCAATTTAGGGGTTTTGCGGCATGCTGACGCAAGCAATTGAATTTGCTTGTGTAACATTTTTTAAATTTGAAATTTAGTACAAAATTGTATTAAATATGTGTATAATAATTCTAATTAGTATTTCAATAATTCTCATGAAATATATCTCTCCCCAGCATCCCCGACGATCGTCTCTCCCTGGCTCCCCGCTGCCTCCCCTGACGTGCCTAGGACCACGCCGCCGACTCCGGTAGGCGCCACTACCGAAATTCATAGACATTCATAGAAAATTCATTATTATATTAGAAATTGATAGAAATTCATTTTTATAATTAGACTTTTCTGTATATATTCTAAAATTCATAGGAATTATTGTATATTCATAGAAAATTTTTGTTTATTCTAGCAATAGATAGAAATTATTTTATATTCTCAAAAATCTGTGTCCATTCATATAAATTAGTGTTTATTCTAGAAATATATATAAGTTATTGTATATTCTCAGAAATTTGTGTCCATTCATAGAAAATTCTTGTTTATTCTAGATGGATGACAACAATGGCAACGATGAAAGGCTTATGGAGGACATTATTACTCGCGGTACAAATACCTTTCCAACCTACACTGACGAGGAGTGTAGCCAGGCAGACGGGTTCCTCAACATACATATGACCGAGGGAGGAGACGTCGCTGCTGAGGACTTGGAGAATAATGAGGACGACACAGCCAACGACTCAGAAAATAATGAGGACCTTGAGGATGATAATGCGAAAGGTTCCAATGAGGTATATACCATGCATTAAGTTCGTTAGTATTAATTTGCTAAACCTAATTCTTACATAAGTAAATAATGAATATGCAACTTGTAGGCTTCTGGATCGACGACGAAAAAGACAAAGAGAGGTCTTTGCACAAGTAATCATCGGTAATGTGATGTATCATATCACGAAAGTATCAGAGCTTGGCCAGCCATGTGCTCCAAAAAATCAAAGACAAGTTTGTGTCTCAATGCGGGACCATTGTAAGGGGCAACATGTCCATCAAGTATAGAGAATGGAATGTAGAACCAAGTAATCCATACTTTGTTCCAGACATGTAAAAAGACCAGTTGTGGAATGATTTCCTAAAACACTTCACACTTCCTGAAGGCATCGGCGCAAAGCTTTTTAAGGGTTGGACTCTACAGAAGATGGCAACTCAATTTCAGAATTTCAAGAAGAAGTTGACTAGTGATTTAATAAAAAAGAATCGAAGTCCACATTGGAATGAATATCTGAAGATAAAAGATAATCAGAAGTCCTTTGTTAAATACAAGAAAACTGAAATTTTTGCCAAAAAAATGCACAAAGGAAGAAAAGTGCCAGTAAAAAAGGGGAGTACAACCATCATCTTGGTCGGGGTGGTTACGCGATAGCAACTCCCAAGTTGTGGAAGATGGAACAAGACCTTCTTGCCAAAGGCATCATACGGTGGTCTTTGACTGGCCCGATCGATCAAAGCATTGGTATTATGCACATGGAAGCAGATTGAACTCGGATGATGGTACCCTTGAATTCCCACCCACGTTATGAGAGAAAGCACTTAAGATAATGAAAAAAATTGAAGATGTCAAAGCGGGCAGATTGAAGGTTCACAAAAAAAATGGATGAGCTCACTTTGGCACTCGGGAATCCAGAACAGCCAGTATGTTGCAGGGGCTACATGATGGTGTCGTGGAAGTATGCTTTATGGGAAACCTCGACAGCTATAAAAGCTGCAAAAGAAGAAGAGAGCGCAAAGAGGAGTAGTGGCATCAAATGATGGAGCAAAGACTTAAATAAGAAGAAGAAATGATGCATGCAGAGATTGAATGGTGAATAGACACAACGATAACTCAGATGGCCCAATTTGGAGCACTACCCGAGGTACTGCTGGATCACTTCATTAGCCCTTCCGCTTGCAAAAGCAGTTGTGCTTCCATAGATGTCCCGACAGGCGCTTTCATAGAGGTCATAGCAGGTGCTTGCATAGAGGGACATGAAGAACCGAGGCAATTGAAGGAGTTCCATTGGACTGTGGATTTGCTCTATCAGTGCACCCCATGTGAGCTGCACAAGCCATTCAGTAACATCACAATGAAGGTATAAATACAATTATTACATGCAATTAGCTCAACTATTGATGCATCACTTAGAAATTTAATAATTTCCTTATTTCTCTACATATATAGGTGGAGTACGAACAAGCTTTTGCTCATTTTCTTGGACAAACTAGCCATGACGTGTAAATTCCACCTGGTTACACCTCAGTTGGTGTAGACGAGATTTGTCGGACATAATTTGAAGATCTAGAGCTAGACATCATAGGAGGTGACGGGGAAAGGACACTCAAGGATGCGGTTCACGGTATTATATCATGGCCCAAACGTTACATTATAATCCCTAGCCGCCACCATCATCATTTCTGAGGCCATCCTCACAACCTTCAATATCACCTCGCTCACCATTTACACAAGAACCATTATCATTTTTTGAGCTGCGAGCTCCAACCACGATAATGACATCCCTCCTGAATCAGCTCCAAAAAAGCAGAAAAAATCACTGGCGGCAAAGAAAGCGCCATCAAAACCAGAAAAAACCACCAAAGCATCACAGAAAAAACCACCATGCCACCAAAGCACAACAAAAAATAACCACTAGAGCAAATTCTTCTAACGCAGTGCAACCACCAAAGCATAAAAAACCACCAACGATAAAAAAATGGTTGAGCCCATCATCAAAAGGAAGCTATCATGGGAGACGATAGAAGAAGGAAAACCGACGATCGGTGCGAGAGGGTGGTCTAGCTGCAATTCAAAGATATTTATGATGTTTACCATATAGACGCCATGAATACCGATCTTATCGTCGCTTGGTGTTTGTAAGTAGCATATTTTCTTATGTTTATTAATAAATTTATTATGTTTGTGGATCTATTAATTAACTTTGTCTTTCATTTTTGGTAGCCTGCAACAACAAGAGATGTCAAAAAAGAGTAATGCCGGCAGAATTGGTTTCATGGACCCAACAAAAGTTAACCAGTCCAAGGTCGAGAATCAACCAGACACAACAATCACGATAATCTATAGGACCTTGTCTAAGTTTCATGACAAGGATTTCAACTACTACCATACAGCTACAAGTATGTGCGATTGCCATCTAATTGTCCTTGCTAATTCTATTTAGTTCTAATCTGTATAGTATTATGACCATGTATATACAATTTCCACTGGATTCTTATGATAATTCAAGACGACAATAGCAGCGTCATGGTGTGGGATTCATTGAGAAAAAAACCCTGCAGGTTACCAGACCTTCAAGATCTGTTTCAAGAGTAATAATTTTATCTAACACATTCTTTTTAATGCAATATATATAGATTGCTTTAACTAACACACTATCTTTCATTATTTTCCTCAGAGCTTGAGAAAAAATCATTGCAGAGAAAGAAGGACAGTTCAATCCAACAATTACATTATATACTCATTATCTGGTACGTAATCCAAATAATAACTTCAGATTGAGAAAATTTAAATTGAATAACACTTATATTTCATAACATTTTCTCCTATCCACTTTAGTGTTTGAGACAGGAACAAGAAAATAATTTATGTGGATACTGTGAGCACATACGTTGTTTGTCAAGTACAAACTCCGGAAATTATAATGTAAGTTAATTAAATAAACCTATTAATAATACCGCTTTATATTTAATTGTTGCATGTAATATATTCACATATTTGCACATTACAAATGGATATGGTTAAGGACGAGGTCGTTGAGAAGGATGGTCTTTTGGCGATTCAAGAAAGTCTCGTTGGATTCCTCTTGGATGATGTGGTTAATCTACCAGAAAAACATTATTATGATAGATCTAAAAATTATTGTGATGCACCTCCACTAGGAGTAGAGACTAAAAATTTGAAGTGAACCATATATTGATGTATATATATACTATTTATTTTGATGTATAATATTGTGTGTAAGTATATATTAATTTTAAAATGTATATACATAGATATATAAGTCTAATAAGTATGTTTAGTAGACATGTATAGATATATACATACTTAATGCAACTACGTATAGGTATATTATACGTGATACAACAATTAGAATATGCACGTATCACACAATAACTCAAATTGAAAAAAAACAGATGAGGACCCTTTAGTCCCAGTTGGTATTACCAACCAAGACTAAAGAGGGTGGGCGCAGGTGCTGGTGTGCCCCTCTTTAGTCCCGGTTGGTAATACGAACCTAGACTAAAGATAAAAGACCTTTTTAGTCCAAGTTCGTTCACTCGGGACTAAAAGGGGAGCTTTTTGTCTCACATTATTAGTCCTGGTTGGACTTGAGAGACATAAGGCCGCTACCAACTGGGACTAAAGACCCTCATCCTACAAGTGATATGTCAACAAGTTCAATTCATTTAAATTTGGTCTCAGGAGCGCCTTTCAAGACCACCCTAACCTGCTCTGCAATTTTAAGACTCTTAACGATCACGTTAGCTATAACCACTTGTACCTGATCAAGTGCTCTTGGATGCATGCAGACAAAAAAGTACAAGCTTCCAATTCCTAACCTCTCTAGCTTTGGTTAAGTTTATTCTTAGGGTGATGTAAATTCGGTACCCAAAAGCCTGCTTGAGGATTAGGGTGATGTAAATTCGGTGGTGGTGAGATTGCTGGGCGAGACGAGGTGGAGAAGGATGACAGACAATGGCTCACCATAAGGGTTTCTTCAATGACTAGTTTATGGATATCTCGTAGAATTTTTTTCTTCTACTTTTATAGGAGAAAGAGAAGATTTATCTCATTTTGAAGAGATAGTCTCATGCACCCACTTTCATGTTATTTGAAGATGACGTATAAAGTCATTTATATTATGAGTTATTGTGTGATAAGAGACAGATCATTAAAAGAGTTGTTTTTTAGAGTGCTTAAAGCTACGTACTAGCTCGTACTACTAGAGATGCCGATGCTCCAATAGGATAATTGTTGAATCTTTTTAATGACCACCATTTGGTTACAAATGTCACCCCTTCAAAAGGAATATTCCCTCTTTATCATTGAGATTCTTCCATTTATCTTCGGTTTTTCTGCACACATCGTCCTTTAAAACTCGAGGCCTTTTCCGGTGCCTTTTCAAAATAAACCCTAGGTCGGCTGCAGGTTTTTTTCAAAATAAACTCTGACGGCTCCTTTTCTCCGCACACTAGCGAGGGTGGATGGGGGTTTGTTATCCGGGATCATGAAGGCCAAGTCATCAAAGCTGGAGCCGGTCGGTGTGCCTACCTATTGGACGCCTTTCATGCTGAAGTGGCTGGCTGCAGGGCAGGAATCCGGGAGCAGAGGAACTGGGTATGCAAAATGTGGTGATTGAGACTGACTCGATGCTTCTGAAATTGGCTCTGGTCTTTTGCTCTTGTTGCAACAGGCGGAATGCTTTACGAAACTAAGAGTATGCTTATTGACTCCTTTAGATCATGGAGTTGCAGTTTCTGTCCTAAGGAATCTAATAAGGTAGCGCACGCTGTGACGGCGTAGGGTTGTAAGTATCCTCATGGAACGGTACACCCCCCAGGTGTGGAGGATCTTGTAGCTAGAGATTGCTCTAGCTCCTTCGGTTAATGGAAATCCTATTCCATTTCAAAAAAAAACTCTTCTTTATACCAACAACCCAACAGCAGGTCCACCGACAGCAAAATAAGCACCCCCCACACAAAGACCGGCCAACATGCCGGCCATCCCCCCACTGCCACTTTCTCCCCCTCTGGCCTCCTCCCACCTCGTTGCCTCCACCACCGGACGCCGGCCTCCCTCCCCGCGTCGGCGGCCCGCCGGCTCCCTTCCTGTTGTGCTAAGCCAAAGGTAGTCACACAAACAATAAAGGGAAATGAAGGGCTCGAAATCACAAACACAATCGAATACCAAAAGAAGACCAAAAGCTATCTCTTAACAGTGTAATTCTCAAAAGTCGATCCCCTTTACAAGTGTCGGTCGGCCTCCTTTTATAGGGAGACTAACAGACTTTTTACATACCGAGATTGCCCTCGTGTAAAACGGATCAAACAAGAATGTACGAGGCTAATTTTGGAAAATCTCCATTAGGTCTTCACGGAATCGGTGCTTCATGACGGCACGCCGCAAATCAAGGCGCTTTTCCCAGCATCAGCACGTGCGCCTGTCGGGTGAAGACCTTCGACTTTTGGAAATACCCCTTTCTCCTAGTATATCCTTGTACCTGAAACAAATTCCAAGCCAAAACATAAACGAGTTAGTTGTTAAGAGCGACAACACCCCCCCCCCCCCCCTCGGCGATACCCTGGCTAACGCTTATCGAATAGGAAGGATCCGGCCCCAGGGGTTCGTCTTGAAGCAAACTGAATCACCAAACCCGAAACCTAGCACCTTAAACTGCTCGCCCTGTTCGGGAACTTTTCGGGCGACGAAAGGTACCAGGTGAAAGCTGTGATGTGAAATGCAAAAGGAGGTTGATTGGCTTCGGGGGTTTCGCTGTTAATCTCCCGAATCGCTCCTGCTGAGCTGCGTCAATCCTATGGTTTTGACTACGATGGACTCGATTCTGAATCCCCCAACACTTCCACTCCACCTTCTCCCCCATTTCCATATCTTCGTCTGGCGGGGCTGCTCCCTCCGGCAGCAGAGGAGGGAGCTCCCTGGACATCAGAGGAGGGGCGCAGTGGCAGAGCTCCCCGCCCTCTACTCCTTCGGGCTGATCCCTCCACGTGTTGGTGGCCTCCCTACCCTTCGGCGGCCTCGCTCTGCGCCTCTCCACCATCTCTGCTGCTCTCATCCCCCTCTCTCACGGCGGACGTGCGGCTCCAGATCCGACCTCTTCCTCCCTCGAGCTTAGCCACCAGGGGAGGGTGGCCTCTCGAGCTCGTTGTCCGCTGGAGGGCGGCAAGCTCCTCGACGGTGATGACAGCGGGCGAGCACGACGAGGCGAGCCAGGCCTGCGAGAGAGGTCGTGGGCGATGCTGGAGAGGGTGCCCACAGTCCTTCTCTGGCGGTGGCGGCGGCAGCGAAGTGCAAGGGCCCGTAGAGCTCCTCCTCTGCCTATTTCTTGCACCCGGCCCTCCTCCTTAAAAGTGTACGAAGGTCGGCGCGGTGGATGCAGGCCTACCCGCAGTGGAGCATAGCAGCTCCTCCGCCTCCCTTCTAGCTCTGATCTGATTGGCGGGAGGAGGAGCAACTCTGCCTCGACTGGGGGGAGGAAGAGCAAGGTGGTCGGCTCCCAAGCCCACTGCATCAGAGCACTTCGTCAGGGGAGAAGGTCGAGAGGCGACGACGGCTCTCCTTCCCGAGCCTGTGGCCATCTTTGGTCTCTGCGGTGGGGATCCAGCAGCTGGTCTATGCGGTGGAGCTATGCGTGGTGCCTGGTGGTGACTTTGTCGCGACGACGCCTCCCTAACTCTCTCATTCCCTCGGCTCGATGGCCTCCTCCTTCCGCGACGGCTCGGCCGGGTGGCAGATGCCTCGAGCTTCGCATCAACCTTGGGTGAAGCTGCACAACATAAAGGTGGGGGCAGTCCTCGCCTATCAGGCTAGTATTTTGGGTTTAGTTAGGCTCATGTTCTTGTTGTTGTGGACTCCGTTAGACCTAGGCCTGTTGGGGCGTCGGCTCGTGGGTATAACTTCCCGGGCCAGATTCCATTGCGCTCTCGAACAAGTGGTGTCAGAGCCGAAGGTCGGCCAAAACCTGTGAAAACATCTTCAGGTCACACGTTTACGGGGAAGCCCGTTAATGTCTCCGAAGGGTCACGAATGGTTATGACTGAAGACTTGCACTCTGAACCTGTAATAACCTTCCATATTGTGCACATGGATTGTCATGTGATGGAAGAGTTGGGCTCGATGTGTGACGGGGGAGATTGTTGGATTTAGTCACACAACGGAAAATGATCTCCTTCAGTGGGCCTCCTTCTCTAGCAAGCAGCAGCGGGCCTCCTTCCCTTCTCCCCTTCCTGTTGCCGGCGCAGAACAACGATAGTTCCATGGGCCTTGCGCCACGTCGGAGTCTCAAATGGCCACTACTCCGCGAGATTCTCAGAGCAAGTATAATAGTGGGTGAGTTGCGGGCGAAGTCCTACGTGTAGGAGAGAGAAACAAAGAGAGAGAGAAAGAATCGGGCGTCTGGTGACGCACCCGCCCACAGACGGCGAGAACCAGCAAAACCGAGCTGCAGCGCCTGCTATTGACCCAAGTTCTTGCTTGACATTAAATGCTGGCGGACCCTTCCAACACCGCACACCACATCACCACGCTAGATGCCGGCGAGCGGGCGTGTTTATTAAACTTGCTCTCAGTAAACAAGACGCTTGCGAGCGCTAGAGGGAGTTTTACTGTCCCCCACTGCGAGGAATTTTTACTGGAAAAGGATAGCGGTAGTTTTCCCGTCCCAGTGCGGGTAGTCTAACTGGTGAGAAAATTTGGAGAGAGAGAGAAAAAAGAATGCCGAGAAATTTCACTTTTACATTATAGGTAGTCCCGAAAAAACCCTCACAAAATCAATTTGTTACATTTTTTATTTTAAAATACAATACTACTTTTATAGGCTAATTAGTGCTGGCAGAAACTTCGCCATTTCCGAACACTAATACGCCGTGAAAAATGAAATGAAGGGAATATTTACATTCCATATACCTTTTCAGAATACAGTAAAGCTATTTCAAAACTGCCGGACAAGTGACAAAAAGAAACAGTGAAATGTTGTAGCTACAACAAATTTCCAGTGGTGCCGGTGATAAAAAAGGGATATTTAACTATTTGCCACTCTTAGCTGGGGTCAACTAATCCCTCCCACATTCACTCCTCTCTCATAGGTGGTAAATCTGTTATCACTCACCCCCATATGATGACAATAGGTTAAATATTCCGTCTAAAAATCAGGGAGATGCTCCAGCCATGTGAGCTGCTGCTCATTTAGTCGCCTACACATCCCACACTGACGGTTCACGGTAGTGCACGCATCGCAGGTTTGACCTACGTCTGCACGCGCACGGCGCACGTACCCGTCGCACGTGTGGCCTATCTTGCGAGTACGTGCTACTTAATCCCATATGTGCCCCCCGAACGCGCTCCACTCCGGTCTGCCGCGTGCGCCACGACCGTTCCGGCCACGCCGCGCCATGCACAACGCCGTCGTGGCCGCCGTCCACCACGCCCTCGTCGCCGCCGCCGCCGCGGCGCTCCTCGCGCTCGCCGTCGCGCTCTTCCTGCTCTGGCGCAAGCGGCGTGCGGCAGCCGACTCTGACGGTGCAAAGACCAGTCCCTGCTCTGCTGGCGTGACGGAGGCGGCGGCGCCCCTGCCGGTGCTCCCGCTCGCCGACGTCGAGCGCGCCACGGACGGGTTCCACCCGAGCCGGATCATCGGGCAAGGGAGGCACTTCGCCGTGTACGCGATGGCGGTGCCCGGGATGGCCGCCAAGCGCATGCACCCGCACCTCGTCCTCGGGGACCCCGGCGGGCGGCGGTTCCCCGCCGCCGTCCGCTCGCTCGCCGTGCCGCCTCATCCCAACCTCGCCTCCATCGTCGGGCTCTCCGAGGGCCCCGGCGAGCGGGTGCTCCTCGTCGAGCGCGCTCCCGTCGGCGCCGTGAGCCTTGACAGGCTCCTCGGCCGGGACGGAAACGCGCTGCCTTGGCGCCGTCGCGCCGCGGTCGCCGCCGGCACCGCGCGCGGTCTGGCTCACCTGCACGCGCACGGCGTGGTCCATGGCCGCGTGCGGCCGTGCAACGTTCTCGTGAGCGTGTCCGCCGCTGGTTTCGGCGCGCGGTGGAGCCGACACGATACCAGGCTCACCGACTACGGCCTCGCCAGTTTCCTCGACCGCCACGACGACGAAACGCGGGCGGAGGACGACGCGTACATGTTCGGCGCGGTGCTGCTGGAGCTGCTCACGGGGCGGCGCTGGGACGGCGGCCGGCTCGCGGACTGGGCGCTGCCGCGCATACGCGCCGGCGCCAGCGTGGAGGTGCTCGACGTGGCGCGGGCCGGCGCGCTGGCCGACAAGGCGGAGGCGCGGCTGCTGGCGCGCGCTGCCAGGGTGGCGCTTGCGTGCGTTGGCAACGACGGGCGAAGCCGGCCGGGGATGGCGGAGGTATCGGCCATCCTCAGCGACGTGGAGGCGGCGTACCGGCACCGCGACGGCGCACCGGCGGGCGAGGACGAGGAAGCCGACGACGACGGTGACGAGGGGCGTCTCAGTGGATGCCTTCTTGGCTCCAGCAGGAGCGTCCACAAGGCGGACATGCTGCTCCGGCCTCCCGTGTGAATGGAAACCCAAAGATGTTGAATTCTTTGGGGATTGGGGAAGTGACCAACTGATTTCTGCTGGTAATTTGCTAGGGTAGTAGAAAATGTTCTTGTTTGTCTGAACATGTACAACTTTTTCATAAGCTTTTTTTCCTTTTTGTAAAAAGTACAGTTACTGCATAGATCATGAATAGAACGAATGTATAGCTGCTTCTAAATTGATGTTGATCCAGTTCCGAACTCATAATTTCGGAGGGAGAAGACGCCATTGATGGTCATGCAGGGAGCTTCCAGCATGCATGTTTAGCACGCCATTGACTCACTGTTCATCCATCATCACTGGTGTCTTTTTTAAATACAAGTATTTTTCGATTTCTGTGATCCACATTTCACCATTCGTCTTTTTTAAAAATTTTGTGAAAATGGAAAAATAATTATAATATACTTGAAATATATGCGATGATAAAACGTGTCATAGCAAAATAAATAATATTTTCATAAATTTTTTGAGTAAGACAAGTGGTCAAACGTAACTAGGAAAGTCAACAAATGTTAATATTTAAGGACACAGGAGTAGTTCAAGAGCGTAGCAGGTGCTTGTCTTGCGAGACTTTGGTGCCTTGCGCCGTGGGCTAGCGCTCGTGTGGAAGCCATGCATTTCTCTGTCAGATTTGCCACAGAGAATGCCTGTTTGCCTGCCGTATACTCACAGCCTTCGTTGGCTTATCACCACGTGGCCAAAGCCAATACTTTTTTCTCGAACAAACCAACCACCAAAGAAATGACCAAGTAGAGATTTCTCCTCTCGTAACAAACAAAGACTACCATCACCACCAGTACCAACCGAACAGGCTGTCAATCCCGCCCGAATAAATGCAACCACCTGTACTGCCGATCGGTTGCCCTCGTGACCTTTTTAACATGGAGACGCTAAGCAATCAGTGATAAATTTTGAAATAAGGTAATAGCTGTAATAATAATTTAAAATAGTTGTCAAATTTTTAGAATTTTGAAACTATGTGAGCCACTCATCAGTCAAATTGGCAATTGGATAGCCAATAAATGTAGATCGAGCCCGTGATTATGATTACCTATATGTGAAAAATCGCACATCTCAGGCAGAGATTACCTATATGGATATATGTGAAAATTGTGCAACACTTTGGGGTATATGCAACTTGTCGAACTATTTTTCATTTGAAGTCTATGCCCAATATTTAGCTACAAAAGTTCTTGTTGGTCAAGTAGCTAGGAAGTTCAGATATAGTAGGTCAGCAACTTTTTGGCGTCTAAACAGTTTAATTGAAAAGGCACTTAAGTAAAAGACGTGGATCTAGAGTCGTACCCATTTAGTCCCATTCGATATTTTCAGTTTCAGCCCACAATTTAGGATCGATCATCCCTGGTTTCAACCCAAAATTATTCAGGATTTCATTAAAAACTCAGTGGGGAAAAGAGTTCCACGATTTTTCATTAATAAGTAACATTTTAACCAACTAAATTAGAGGACCTTTGACAGAATTTCATTTTAATGGCAATTGGGTCATGTTTTGGACTTTAGGGTTACATATAGCCTGTTTTTTTAAGGCCATGTAGCGGTTTTGATTTAGCCTTTCGTTTTGCCAAATTAGAGTACAAATTAGTTTGTCCTAAATGTTACAGATAAATAAAAGTATGCCTGTGTGGAAAGTAATTTGCAAAACCCTAATAAAAACCTTATTAGTAAGTGCAATACTTTGAAATAACAAAGAAGTAATGAACAGCATATAATCTCAACTTGTGAAATATTTATTTAAACCAAAAGAATAACCAAAACATTCCTTAAAGTTTGTTCTAAGCACCCAAACAAGACTTGAGTTTGGCACCCTAATCCTAGCCACACATAGGTTGGCCCAGCCGGTGGGGTTAAGACTATCTCAACCCCAGCTTCACTCGCAAGGGATATTTTTTAAACAAGACTCGTAAATTCGCTCCAATGAGAAATCGAACTCGGATCTCCTAGTTACAACCATATCTCAGCCCCTCTAACTAAGTAAGATAGAGGACCTTTGGTAAATAGTTCATTTTTACTCAACCCAACTATCCACTTTGTTCACTCTCAACAGACAGACAACACCCCCTCCAATGTACCCTTAGTTAGATTTCTCTTTTTTTCTCCATGTATGAGCTGAATTTTGAGTTCATAATTTGGGAACAGATATAAACATGATGCTCCATGTTAAAGAATTATACTACAAATTTCAAATCTATTTTAAAAGGGTACGTATATTTAATACTAAATTGATATTAGATATATAAAACTGTATGAAAAGTAATCATGAAAAATTGCTAATGCCTTTTTCTAATATAGAGCATCATGTCGTAAGTCAACTAGTAAAATCTGAAATTAAAACTCAACTTCTATATGAAGAAAAAACGAAATATAATTAGGAAGAGATTGGACAAATGAAATAGTTTGGGGAAGTAAAAGGAGCCTAAAGTTTATTTAGGGAGTTCAGTAGACAAAGTAAATATGTAAGGGGGGTAAAATTGACTTTTTCTTAAAAAATTCTATTGAAATGTACTTTCCAATTAATTAGGGACAAAAAGTAAGTGCATTTCACATTAGAAATAGAATAAAATTGCATGTGTTACCTTGCCAATGATTTTTTTGGACGATATATTATGTCGTTGGGTATAAAAAAATCTAAAAGCATATTCATGACACAATTCGACAACACCTTTTCCCCCCCAAAACAAAGACTGATGTTTTTTCTTGAAAGGCACGTAGGCTAGCAAATCACGAGCAAGCAAGCAAGATCAAACAGAAACCCATTTCCTTTACAAATTTATTTATTTATTTATTTATTTATATTTTATGAATTTATAAAACACTAGCAAAATGTATGTGTGGCACGTATCTAAAACAATCACAATAACAAAAAAAACTATCTTTATAATGTCGCACGTGTGTAAAAAATCAAGGCTGCAACGACAGCGGAGGTGAGGAGAAATCAACAACTGCCTCTCGTAGCTGGGAAAAACCCGTGTCACAGAATCAGTTACCGACCTGGTTGGAAGCGCAATGGACGCCCCCATCGACAACAGCGCCTTAACTTGATGTCGTGCGCTCATAAAAAACGCAGGTGAGAAAATCCCGTCATCAATAGGGAACACAGTGCATGTATGAATTGTGATTGACGTACGAGAGCAACGTGATTGACGGGTAGGAAAAAGGTGATTCACAGCAACATGCATTTTTCTTTCACGGCACATGCATTGACGCGTGATAGAAAGAAATGGAACGTAGCGATGCGTGATTGGTGCAAACCCATATTGCCGCGTGATTCGTAGATCATAGTAATCGTATTGACATGTGATAATGCGACTGGTTGAGGACCTGTGTGGTTCGAGGACCGGTGGATGGTCACTTCCAGGTGTGATGAGTGACAACGTTGTGTGGACTGACTCTTGGCTAAGTATTGCAGGTGCAGGTTGCGGCTTGACTGGTGTTAGTTCAGGTGAAGAACAAGTGCGAAAGGTCGTTGCTGGTGAGGCCTCCAGGTGTGGAGAAGACAATTAGGCTTGGTTCGAGGGACCCGGTGGCCAACGGTGTCAAGTGCGGGCCGCATGGTGGCAAGAATAGCGAGACGAAGTCGTGGACGGTTTCTTGGTTGCACCTCAATACCAAGGTCGAGCTGGGACTACGTGGGAGCCGAGTCACGAGTGGTGATTGGCGAAGGCTACACCGAGTTTGCGGGGTTTCCAGTAGTTCACCGGAAAACCACTGGGTTCCTTGGTTGATCCACAAAGCCAAGACCGAAGAACCAAAGACGGAGGTGCAGCAGCATCAGACTGGTCTGATCGGTGAGGAGCACCGGTCTGACCGGTGTGCGACGACGCAGTCTGGAGACTTCAAAGTAGAGGACGCGCATCGGTATCGCAAGGCTTTCGTCGAGGCTAAGCAAGTTTGCGGTCGCTGGGCATCTGTCCGATGGTGCGAAGACAATGTTTCCTAAAGTGCCCTTCGGGGGTGTGTATCCTAGTGTTAGGACTTAGGGGTAGTTTCGTATTTCGGTTGCCTCCATATAACCCAAGTGGTGAGGGGATGGCAACCATCCTTGTAACCCTAGCTCATTTTCCCTTTGCTATTTTCCTTCCTATTTTCCTTAGGATTTCTAGGACTAGCTTGAGAGCTTCATGGTGAGATCTTGAGAGAGGAATGGATGATCGGGAGGCAAGCTAGACACTGTATGAACCTTCATGGTATGTATAGATGATTCAGCGTGGTTCCTCAAGGCTTGATTGTGTTCTTCTCATTTTCCCTTTTTGGTGATTTATGGAGCCTTTGGAATTTCCGTGGAGAAGTTTTGGGAGTGTTTCTTTGAGGGATTCTTGTTGGATGTCAATATGAGGACCTTGTGCCTCTTTGCTTGGTGATCTTACTCCAACAAACCCTCTGAAATGGCCCACTTTTGGTCAGTTTTGGGGACTGTATGTGGTACCTCATGATTGGCCTCGTGTGAAGGTCTCTGTTGCAGCTGCTGTATCTGTTGGGCCATCTGCTGCTGCGTCTGCAAGAGTTGGTGTAACACTTTGGTTTGAGTTGCCATGAATGCCTCTGTCGGTGTCAGGGGCAGTGGCGATGTGGGTCACCACTACTCGAGGCACCAAAACCATTGGGAGTGCTGCATGCCGGTCTGACCATCTGAAAAATTGAGTTTTCATTAAACACACATTCATAAGCTTGCTAATAAAATTAACAAGTAGAATATGCACCACGAAAACTCATTTATGGTAAGTTTTGCAAAACCAGACAACACAACGGTCATAAGCATAAAATTCATAAATCTCTGCTCATGTACCGAAAAATTTTCAATTTTGGTTAGTCGGCGTAGGATTTCATACGCTCCCAAGTTGGTATTCATTTCCCAGGCAACTCCGAGTTGACATGCCTGAAAAGTCTCATCGCCACGGCTTTGCCTAGCTGAATTGGACAGCAAGCATAGCTTCACTAAAATTTTCATAACTCCCAATAGGAATGTGCAAAAATGCTGAAATTCGGTGAACACGATCGTCATAAAATGCCGGACAAGTTTGGTACTCATGATGGAAATAAGATCTGATCACAACTAGCTTAATTCAAACATTCAACACACCACAACCGAGGGTGTTCAACCATAGCATTACATCAATGCAACGTTTTGGGATCACCACACTAATACCTGGGAGTTACAATGCAGCCTAGCCGCACAAAGGAAAGCTCCTAATTCAGCCTACCACAAAAAATAACCAAAAGCGGCTGCACACACTAGGGGTTCCTTACTACTACTACACTCGTACAACTCCGTACTTTATTACAAGCATACCAACTTCCAACTAGATAACAAGCTATCCTTAGGTTTACTTCCTACTGGTTTGAGTTTTCCATGCCGAAGAGAAGGCTAAGGTGAAGTAGGTCTAGACTCTACTCAAGATTCTCCTTGAATTTCCACAACATCTTCTTGTTCTTCTGGTATAGGAATGATAGGTTCCAGAGGTGGAGCTGCTATTGCTTCCAGTTGATTCTCTAGTTCAAGCATATATTAGTCATTATGTTGCAACATGAAATTCCGCTCATGGATAACTTCACTTAATTCTCGTATCTTTGCCTTATCCTTGCGTCTTCCCTTCTTGAAGTGGCTATCATTGCTCGGGCTTCCTTCAACGCTTGAGTGGTATTCTCCACTTCTTTAACTCGTTGCCTATAGATTTGGCGTCTTTATAATGCACTTTCTCCCACCATCAGTCAGTAGGTGTCAAACATGGCTTCAGAAAAACGAACTGAGGTGACAAGATTAGGACTATAGTGAGAGTTGCCCTGAGCTGAAAGAAAAGCTTCGCGTTCGACCCATGGTCCAGTGTGTCGCTCAGGTAAAGGAATCACTTTGGCTGCAGTGTCAGCTACTGAGTCAGGGTGCTTCCCACAAAAAGTTGTGAGCGCTTCAGGAGCAGCCTTTTGCATAGTGTCAGCCAAGTTCAACCCTTGTGCCTTACACTCCCATGCTTCCCAAGCAGGATTTGTCGGGCACACGGGAATCTTCACCTTCACTTCACAACCAAGGAGCTGGCCTGTGGTCATGACCTCATGTGTCGAGTATTCTGGATAAGCGGTGTACCCAAAGTCCTTCAGTGTGTCCCACAAGAGCGCAGGGAATCGACCCTCCTCGAGACAGTCCACGAGAGTCCGTGCTTCCACATTAGCCGACGCAGATCCAATGTTGTCCATCTGGTCATAACGACAAAAGTGAGAACCAGACGGATGTGAGTGTACAAAGATAGATTCAGTCAACGATAAGAAGGACAGTGGTTAAGAAATGGGGTAGCCATTGGTACGAACAAACAACTTAGCAAAGTTCTGGCAGTTGTGAACAAAAATTCATAACTTAAAAACCAGAACCCCAAAAATTCCCAATTTCTGTAGCAACTCAGCAAGGTTATGAGGCACCTTTTTGTTATGCAAAGGTTGATCTAGAAAGGTTAGGAAGGTGCTTCAACTAAGCAAGGTTTCAGATTGGTTCCTGGAAAAATAGCGTGACAAGGGTTCACTAAACTGAGCATAACTTGAGGTATACAAAAGCAATGTCTGTGAACTTTTGCGAGCAGGAACTAGATTAGATATAAAGCAACTTTGGTAGAGATAACCTAGGCAACAAGATTCTTGAACAAGGTGAAAAAATCAAGCAAACAACCCTATCAAAATTTTGGACAGCAACACATTTGCACACGAGAGGCTATGCAAGAAAATGCACACTAGCCAAACTTGACCTTAGAGAGCACATAAAACATGTAAAGGGTTCGGTTTTAAGTTTCCACAATTTTTAACATGATGCAAGACGTCCTATTTGTCCTCACACGGCGATCAAGCCAAAATCGAAGTTAGTGCCGGTGGCAAGGCATACACACGTTTCTCCCTATAATAACTAGTCGAGAACTAGTCTATGCTCACTTAGCGACTTACGAAACGTGGTTAGTGTACCTGTAGAAGATCACAGAACACATCGAACCTTTCGTGCCAGCACTCACGAAAGTGTCCACAACATTACCGTTCACTATAGAAATGGTACCCATGCATCAAGCCGCTGCATGGACAGCGTCCAACCTCAGATACTCATCGTTTGAATGGAGTGCATCCTTGCCTCGCATATTCACAATGCGGAACGTCCATGTATGGCAAAACGTGGCGAGACACAGACGCGACGGTGGGTTCCCATTGGATTAAATCACATCCATTCCTCACATGACTCCCATGTGGTACCACCACATATGGCAAAACGTGATGAGACGCAAATGCGACGTGGGTTCCCATTAGAATAGGTCCCATCCATCCCTCATAGGACTTTCCTGTGGCACCACCATGTATGGAAACGTGATGAACTAGTATGGTTGTACAGAAAGTAAGTTCTGACAAGAATGAAATGTGTTGGAAGTTAACAAAATAAACCATAGATTTGTAAGCCACCTGAAAGAACTCAAAAATTCCCTCTAGGGCCTCTCGGTCTATATCCATCCTTAACGGACCAACGTATTTTGCAAATCCAAGCAATCTTGGCCATTGTTATTCAAAACCCAGTGATTGAGGTTGTTAATTAAACTCTGGTGCATATAATCACTTTGGTACCAGCTTTGACAACCCGCCCAGGAAATATTGTACTATAGCCTAAACCAATCCACTTTGGCCATTAAGCGACAGTAAAGTACCATCTTGTCGTTAGTTGCAGGGTTAACGCCCGGTAAATCACTTGGAATTCACACGGAGGATCAAACATATGCATTAAAACTCACACGAAGGCGAGTCTAGAGTACAACACAAATTAAATCCAAATTGTACCCCTAAGGGTTGATTATTACAAATCATTGTTCATGACACTATAAGTAAAGGTTCAGAATTTTAAAACGGCGGAAAATTAAACTAGCAAAATGATAAACATCACAGGGGCCGTCCGTGATGCCATCACTCGTCGTCATCCACCCATTCCATCTCCCAGCCAGGTGGAATCTCACCAGGCTAGACGACCTGCAACAAAATTTATAAAGCAATGCTGAGTGTACTAATACTCAGCAAGACTTAACAGTCGGGTGATAACTACATCACCAAACTCTAAACATGAGAGGCTTTTTGGCCAGTGGAGTTCTTTTGAAAAGCAACAAAGAGTATGTCCTTACTTTCAATATTTTAGCTCAAATTCTAGTTAATTACCATTTCTAAGTGTGGCAACTAATTCAAACAAGAATTGTACAATACCATAATTTAAGCAGTAATATTCACAACGTTCCATCATTAAGGGATATCATGGCCACTTGATTAAGCAGTCTTAGATAACGTGAGAGGCCGACAATCGATTGATTTATAACCTTGAAAGGTAAAACCTAAACACACGGAAGAGTGCCCTCACCAAAAGTGCACCAACCAGGAAGTTCCAAAAGTCCTTGGCTTGGGATCGTAGCTTACAGTCCCGGGTACAAGTCTTATCTAGCATGCCCCACATAGTACATCTAGTCTCACATATGCACCCCCCTCCCAGTGGCGAGCCGGGCAGGTGAACACTCAAGATTAGTAAGGGTAAGATCCTGCACCGCCTCATTAAGGTACTAGGCTTAACAGTCCCATTCCCGACAAATGCTTAGTACGTTCAAAAGCTTAGCCCATGAACTGGAGCCCAAATCCCATGCTCTTACCACATGAGCAATCCATTTATAAAGATCTTATGATTCCAACATAAGAACCTATTCTCGCGAGTGACGAACATCACTCAACTTGTACTGGTCCCATAGCATAGTAGCTATCAACCTAGCATACTAGTAAAAGAGCATAGGTACCTAGGGATCATGCATCTAGGGTTTCAATTCAACTCCTGAAACATAAAAGCACAATCATAGCAAAGGTAATTGCATGATTTTAAAAGAAGGGTTAATGATCCGGGGCTTGCCTTCGCTGGCAAGGTTGGCCTTGGGCCCTTCTGGACTTTGGTCTAGGTCCTGAGCTACGTCCATACTGCAGCTCACAGTCAGCAGCTTCGTCTTCTCCTTTCGGCATGAGCATATAGCTACCGTCGGGAAGATCTACACGAGGATGCAAATGCAAGATTTAATTAATGATTTCAATTTAATTGATTATACAACAACACGTGACACCCATGGGGTGCATGGTTCACCACATTCACCTAGATAAACATACATTCAGCATACTCTTCCAATAAAGGAACAATATGCAGTTCTTTATTAATTACTCTTTTTGATAGTGATTCTACACATTTATATAAATAAATTAATTAAATTTCACAAATAGCAAAGAGTGTTGATAATTAGCCTTTAGCATGATGTACATCACATACATAGGGCCATTTAGATGGGTGTTGGTGATTTTCCAATTTAATTAATATTAAGCTTCCATTGCTTTTATTCATAAATAAATTAATAAAATTCAGTGAGGTGTTCGTGAAGCACTACAAACAGAAATGAAGCTACTGCACAAAGGTTCACATTCACATGAGCTATAAATTTAATTATACCGAAAATAACAAAATCTAGCTATCCAAACATGAGAAATGCACATAAAAATAATTAAGCAACAATATGATTTCAACTTCCTCTCACTGATTCTCTAACTCAAAACTGAGCTAGGAAAACAACAAACACATCAAGAGCTACTCTAGATCTTGAGCTATGCATTTATAGTTACAACTAAGCATAAATTGAGAATAAATAATTCTAGCAGATATAAAATCATTATTAAGTCACCATAGGTGCATTTACGCATAACAAGATCACATGCAGGAGTTGAGCACAAAAATATGTTTATTTTTATCTACAAAAATCATTTAGACAGAATCATCAAAAATAACAAAACAATTCATAATAAAAGATCCACATAGTAACTTTGTGCAAATTTTTGGTACAGAAGCTACGCATGACATAACTCACAACATATCCAAAATTCAGCTACGAATCACATGTGGATTTTGAACTACAACAGATCTAGGTTTAACAGTTTTCTATTTTTCATACACAAACTAGTAGGCAAAAGTATGGTCATGCTTTACAAACGTTGTAGGGTTATTCACAATGAAACCAACAAAATTGATTTTGTATTTTTCTGATTTGTCTACAATTTTCTATGCATTTTACAAGATTCGGTAAAAATGTAGTCACTATTAAGGAAACTCCTTTCAAGCAGGCCCCTGGGAACTTTCTAAGGTTCACAACCATGCCCTCGGGGCAAACTTTCTCTCACACAAAGGCTCTTCCGGTGGTGGTGAGCTCGCCGGCGGCGATGTGGGGCCCCCGGAGGCAAACAAACGGCACAAGGATGAAATTCATCGCACCTAGGCTCGATTGGTCACGGTGGATTGCTTTGGGAGGTGGCCGGTGGCGGCGCGCGGCGGCGGCCACTCCGGGTCGGGTTCCGGCGAAACGGCGGCCAAGGCTGAGCAACAAGCGACGGCTCGAGCTCTAGGGGATCCTAGGGTAGCGTATAGGGTGGTTGGGTGGCCGTGGGTGCTAGTGGAGGGGGTAGCTTGGCTACGGCGGCAGCAATAGTGCCAGCAGAGCTCAGGGAGGAAGCGTTCAGGCGTGCACGCGCGAGGGCCAAGGTATGGCACCTTTTATAGGCGTGAGGAGCTCCAGACTTTGCTCAGAAGCAAGGAGGAAAGGCGAGGGGATACTGATTCAGCCGGTTGGTCTGCCAATTTTGGATACTGATTTTACCAAAGTGGAAATTGATGCTACTGTTAAAGAATTTCCTTCTGATCATGCTCCTGGCCCAAATGGTTTTAATGGATTTTTCATTAAGAAATGTTGGTCAATCATTCGAGATGATTTTTACAGACTTTGCCAATAATTTTGTGAGGGAAGAGTAGATATGGAATGCATCAATAATTCTTTCATTGCTTTGATTCCTAAGAAAGATAACCCCTTGCTTGTGAATGATTTCAGACCTATCTCTTTGCTAAATTATTCACTCAAGCTCCTTACTAAATTGGTAGCAAATCGATTGTAGTTAGTCATTTTAAAGGTTGTTCATGCAAATAAATGTGGTTTTATTAAAGGGAGGACCATTCAGGATTGCCTGGCTTGGGCATTTCAATTTCTTCATATTTGCCATCAATCTAAAACAGAAATCATCCTTTTGGAGTCGGACTTTGAGAAGGCATTTAAAAAAGTTGAACATCATGTCATCCTAGAGATATTTAAGCTCAAAGGTTTTTCTGAGAAGTGGATTTAATGGATTAAGTCAATTCTTTGCTCTGGTTCCTCTGCTCTTCTTTTAAATGGAGTTCCAGGAAGGTCTTTTAAATGCAGAAGAGGTGTAAGACAAGGGATCCACTGTCACCACTTCTCTTTGTAGTGGCTGGTGATCTCCTCCAATCAATCATCAACAATGCCTCCTCCAATGGTGATTTGCAGCATCCTCTTGGCCCAAACTTTGGAGTTGATTACCCCATAGTACAATATGCTGATGATACACTTACTGTTCTCCCGGCAGACGTCGATCAGTTGGTTAGGTTGAAGGCTTTATTAGATACTTTTGTTGTCTCCACTGGCCTGAAAGTGAATTTCAATAAATCTTGCATGATCCCCATCAATGTCCCAACAAATAAAGTTCAGTTGTTGGCTTCTTCTATTGCCTATCAAGTCGAGACAATGCCTTTTACCTACCTTGGGTTACCTATTGCTGAATTTGTGCCAGTTTTGAATAGAATTGAGAGGCATCTGATGGGACTCAATTCTTTGATTTCTTATGTTGGGCGTCTGACTTTGGTAAACTCAGGTTTTCGTGCTTTGCCCACCTATTATCTTTGCACTTTACAGGTGCCAATTCCAATCCTGGAACATATAGACAAATATAGAAAGCACTTTCTTTGGGATAAAGGGGACATAAACAGAAAAGGTGGTTGTTTGGTTGCTTCGAAAAAAGCATGTTTATCAAAGGACCAAGGGGGATTGGCATTATTGACCTAAGGACTCACAAATCGGCTTTGCTTTTGAAGTTCCTCCACAATTTTTATAACAAGGAAGACTTACCATGGGTGCATCTCACCTAGCAATGTTATTATAGTCGATCAACAATTCCTCATATTAGAACCCCTGTTGACTCTTTCTGGTGGAGAGATGTTCTCCCTTCGGCTGAGTCATTCAGACTTTTGGCCACATGCAAAGTTCATAAAGGAGACACTTTGACTTTTTGGACTGATAATTGGGACTTTGGCCTGTTATGTCAATCCTTCCCCCAACTTCACTCCTTTGCAAGATGCAAGAATATCTCAGTGGCTAAGTATCTGAGCCAGGATGTTTACAAAAATTTTAACACACCACTTTCACTCATTGCCTCAGGCCAGCTTCAAGTTTAAATCAGCTTCTTCAGGATTTTTCAGTAGACCAAGGCAGCCATGATGAATGGGTTTACATCTGGAACTCCCATATTTTTTCAGCTAAGAAGGCCTACATTTCCATTAAAGGTGTACTCCCAGTCTCTCCAGTGTTTAATTGGATGTGGAAGTCTTGTGTTCAAGGGAAAATCTCATTTTTCTTCTGGCTTCTTTTGCTTGATCGTCTAAACACAAGGAATTTGTTAAGGAGAAAGAGAAGGATACTTGACGATTATTCATGTGTTCTCTGCCAAACTGCCACTGAGGAGACACTACAATATCTTTTCTTTTTGTGCCCTTTTAGTATGAAATGCTGGAACTTTTTGGGAATTTCGTGGGACAGCTAACTGAATATTATAGAAATGGTCTTGAGGGCTCAACAGTCCTTTGGTTTGACAGTGTTCAGAGAAATTTCGATGGCTGCTAGCTGGTGTATTTGGCTCCATAGGAATAGCTTAATCTTTGATGGTGGTTCTCTCTCCTTTGGAGATGGAAGAATTCTCTCTGGTTCTATATGGAGCTAAACCTTCTTTAAAGTTGGAGTTAGATTCTTGGTTTTGTAATAAGTTCCTTTAGCACTTTTATCCTTTTTACTTTGGGCATGTAGCCTTGTAATTTTGTGCATATCCTTTTCATATATATATATATATAATCAAAAAAGCCAGTAGGGGCCTCCCATGTTGTTTCCTCAAAAAAAGGCGAGGGGGGCCAGTCGGCGCAGGGATGCGCGCGGCGTCCACCGGCGGGCGGCACGGGCGGGGACCCAACGTGCACGCGCAAGCGCGTGAGCTCCCAAGCTCGCTCGGGGTGCGAGCGGCCATGGGGGTGTGAGCTGAGTGGGAGCCCGGACGTCGAGGGCTGCGGCGGCTGCGTGGCTGTGCGCGCGGGCGCGCGCGTGAACGCGGCGCAGCGTTGATTCAATTTCGTTTAGCACGGTTTGACTGTGAAGAACTCCAAAAGCTTGAACTGAAGTGCACTAAAGTGCAAATAGCAAAGTTGTAGATCAAAGGTCCCTCTACAACTTTTATAAAGGCTGACCTATGTTTTGCTCAACGGTTTGAGCATAAAATGCAGGCAAAGTTAATGTCTTTCATGGCGCCAGTGAACAGTGAATGCTGAGTTTGACTGAGATTTTCACCAATTTCCACTCAAAATCTCAAATGCCACCAATTATGAAAAGTGTGTCCCTCGAAAAGACGAACAACTTTTACATTGGCCGATTTTGAAGTGTTTAAGTGAAAATTTGATAACGCAGCGAAAGTTCTGGGTGGGCTCAAAGACAACAGGGGTTTTGACCAATGTTGGACTAGGGTTTGACCGAGGTTTGACCACAAGGGTGTGTGGACTTGATTAAAAGGGTCATTAGTGATTGTTGACCAGGTTTTCGAGGTGATGATCCAGGTTGACAAATATTTGACTAGAGTCAATAGGTTTGACTCGGTCATTAGCATTAATGATGTTAATTAAAAACCTGGGGCGTCACAGCCTACCCTCCTTAAAAAGAATCTCGTCCCGAGATTCAATATTAAAAGACGAACGTAGGTAGGTGTTCTCAGATAGACATGTTACCCATGAAGTTAAGTTGGCCTTGCTTCACTTGAAAGATCAGCTTCTTACCGTGATCCCCTTTGTCTGCCCTGGGGTTTTGATTCTGCTGTTGTGGCTTGTGCTGCTTAGGGTTCGGGAACTCATTTGCATAATGCCCAGGCTGTCTACAGTTGTAGCAAATGCGGGGCGGGAGTTCCTTAGGCTTTGAAACTTGCTGCTGATCCTTCCGGTACTAGAAATTTCCCAAAGGTTTATCTTGGGACAGGGTCACTCTCCACTGCCCAGATGACGAGGACTATGAAGACTCATGAGTATGCTTCTTGACAAAGTGGAGCTTTTTGCTTGATCCACTTCCTAAAGTGAAATCAGCTTGTCGCTTCCTATCTTTCTATGCCTTCTTCATGGTGTCCTCCTAAGAGATAGCTCTATTTACCAAGTCATGATAACTATTGGGCTCCAGCAGATTTATCCTTTCGTACAAGTCACCATTAAGACCATCACGTAAACGTTCCATCTTCTTGTCATCGGTGTCCACGTGATGTCCTCCATGCTGGCAGAGACTGTTGAACTTCTGTGCATATTGATACACAGTATCAACTCCCTGCTTAAGAGCCAACAACTCTTTCATTTTCCCATCCATGAGTCCTTTGGAGATATGGTGGTCCTTGAAAGCTTTCTTGAATTCAGCCCAAGTGACTTCGTGTCCGGCAGGTTGCATGGACTTGAAATGCTCCCACCACATTAGTGCTTCACCATGAAGCTGCAAGGTCGCAAAAGTTTGCCTTGTGCTCCTCAGAGCAAGGCAGGGTAAAACCAGAAAATTTGGCCTCTACGGCCCCGACCCATGCATCAGCTTCAAGCGGTTCTTCTGTAGGTCTCTGTTGCAACTACTGTATCTATTGGGCCATCTGCTATTGCGTCTGCAGGAGCTAGCGCAACACTTCGGTTTGAGTTGCCATGAATGCCTTTGTCGGTGTCAGGGGTAGTGGCGGTGGTGGGTCAACACTACATGAGGCACCAAAACCATTGGGAGTGCTGCATGTCAGTCCGGCCATCTGAAAAATTGAGTTTTCATTAAACACATATTCACACTATGTGAAAAACTGGCTTTGGTAACGGGCGTAGATCACCTTTGGTAACGGGATGCGCTCGTTACCGATCAAGTGTTACAAATAAGCCAAGAAAGGTAATGGGCAGATGCCCGTTACTGATAAGACATATTCGTAACAGGCATTAAACAACGACAGTTACCAAAACTAGCCACCGATTACGTGAAATGGCTGTTTTTCTGGGCCCACGGGGAACTTTCGAAATGGGCACCAAAGAAAAGCCCGTTACATAAGCTCAATATCAGAGACGCCCGATGTGCACCTGCGCCTCCACTATCTTGACGAAATGAGACGCGTCTATTTCACGCGCGTCTCAGCACAACTAGTATTCGTAACGGGCATCAAACAACGACCGTTACCACAACTAGTCACCGGTCACGGGAAATGGTTGTTTCTCTAGGTCCACATGGAACTTTGGTAACGGGCATGAAACAGAGCCCGTTTTTGTTAAATTAACATCAGAGACGCTTTCTCTGAACCGGCGTCTCCACTGTCTCGACGAAATGAGACGCATCTGTTTCTACGCGCGTCTGCTTTCTCTCTATTAAAGGAGACGCATGCTTTCAACCTGCGTCTCCTATATCTCGATGAATGGCCAAGTCCTGGGGCCCACCGGTCAGGATTGGTAACGGGCTTTTATACTGCCCGTTACATTATTGGCATTTTTGTAACAGGCTTTCCGAATGAAGCCCGTTACTTATTGATCAGTGTTTGTGATGAGCTTTAATTAACTACCGTTACAGATACGGCGGCCATCCCTACAGTAACCTGCCGGTTGCCAGCGGCATCCTGGAACCAGCCAGGATTTGGCAGCCACCAGGGGCTGCATCCCGGAACCAGCCAGGATATGGCAGCCACCACGGCAAGGAGTCATCACAAACACATTCTCACATCACAGATATTGGCAAAGCAAGATCACATTTATAGACAAGCTAGCTAGGATCACATCAAGTTTCAAGTTACTCTCATCAGGGCTTGTTTGGATGGAGTCATGAGAAAACGGCCCGAACCGAGCGAGTATCCGACCCCAACCAAGCAAGCCAAGCGATTTCTCCGGCAACAACACCGAATAAAGAAGACCGAATGAGTTTCAACGTTTCGGTCACAATAAACTCATGGTGCACCACTGTAGAACTTGCCATTTCGGTCGATTGTCTCCTTAAGAATGTACTCGCACAGTATCTCCTGGACACGCTTTACATCTTCTGTGGAAACATCTACAGAAGGTTTGAAATCCTGCAAAATACAATCATTTATGAGAATACAAGTAGAAATCATTTTCTAAAATCAGATGGATAATATGAGTAGAGACAAGGTTGAGCATTATTATCTACTTACAACATTGAGTAGTCTTAACATATGGAATGCCACATGGAATCCACACAAAGAGGACCCCCGTGGCTGCTGAGCACACTACATCAAGGTACCAAAATGACAAGTTAATGCAGTACCAAATAGGTAAGAAGGGACCATAAAAAACATCGGTCTTACAGCGAGATTTGTTTTGTGCTTGAGTGTGGCTTTTGGCTTTTTTTCTTTCCTTTCGTCACTCTGTACTGTGCATCACCAAAGGCCCTGCATGATCAGCAATACCAATTAGAAACACTAAGAGATTGATTTTTTGTGAACAAAAAATACTGTACCAAAGGCCTTGCATGGTCGGCAATACCAATTAGAAACACTAAGAGATTGAATTTTTGTGAACAAAACCTACAAGAAACTGACCAGTTCAAAACATTTTGGAGGTCTGGGAACTTTAGCGGGGGATGTTGTTTAGCAGAATCTAGATACCAAACCTCTGTGAACTTCATAAAGACATACACAGTTCATATTTTACTTAATTAGCATACAGGGATAGGTGCTAACCATTTTGAGAGGGACACAACAATATGCTTATATATCAAAGCAGAGAATAAATTCCTTCAACTGGTTCCTTATCCAACTTGAGCAGCGTTGGATTGTGTGTTCCATATGTACATGCAACAGGAGGATAAAGCAATGGTCATGACATTATATATGACAATAGTGAAACAACACTCACAACACATCATGACACCAACAATAACAATATATATGACAGTAGTGAAATAATTAACACTCACAACAAAGCATAAGACAGTCTAGTTATCACTACATTCAAAGCATAGCAGAATTAAAGTATGCTAACATCCTTTATGCTTTTCATGAATTTACAGTGCAAAAATTATAGCAGCAGGAACATGAAAATGAATTTCAACATTTCATATAACTTCATCTGTTAGCAACAATTTATTCAAAACAGACTTGGAGCAACAAAATCTATCCATCAAATCCACAGTCAATCAATTGAAGATGAACTATTAAGGCATGTCTCCATAATCCACCTTGACATGAATATATAGCAGCTTGGGTGGACTACATTATAAACCACTAAGATGCAATTCCCAATGACATTTTGTGGCCATCAGAATTAAAGTATATGCTAACAGGTCCAAAGCATAACTATCGATCTGGTACATTCAGAGCATAGCAGAATTAAAGTATGCTAATGCAAAAATTATAGCAGCAGGAACATGAAAATGAATTTCAACATTTCATATAACTTTATCTGTTAGCAACAATTTATTCAAAACAGACTTGGAGCAACAAAATTCATCCATCAAATCCACAGTCAATCAATTGAAGATGAACTATTAAGGCATGTCTCCCTAATCCACCTTGACATGAATATATAGGAGATTGGGTGGACTACATTATAAACTACTGAGATGCAATTCCCAATGACATTTTGTGGTCATCAGAATTAAAGTGTGCTAACAGGTCCAAAGCATAACTATCGATCTGAGCATAGCAGAATTAAAGTATATGCTAACAGGTCCAAAGCATAATTGTCGATCTGGTACATTCAGAGCATAGCACAATTAAAGTATGCTAACGGGTCCAAAGCATAAGTGTCGATCTGATACATTTAGAGCATAGCAGAATTAAAGTATGCTAATGCAAAAATTATAGCAGCAGGAACATGAAAATGAATTTTAACATTTCATATAACTTCATCTGTTAGCAACAATTTATTCAAAACAGACTTGGAGTAACAAAATCCATCCATCAAATCCATAGTCAACCAATTGAAGATGAACTATTAAGGCATGTCTCCCTAATCCACCTTGACATGAATATATAGCAGATTGGGTGGACTACATTATAAACCACTGCGATGCAATTCCCAAAATGACATTTTGTGGCCATAGGAATTAAAGTATGCTAACAAGTCCAAAGCATAACTGTCGATCTGAGCATATCAGAATTAAAGTATATGCTAACAGGTCTATCGATCTGGTACATTCAGAGCATAGCAGAATTAAAGTATGCTAACATCCTCGATGCTTTTCATGAATTTACAGTGCAAAAATTGTAGCACCAGGAACATGAAAATGAATTTCAACAGTTCATATAACTACATCTGTTAGCAACAATTTATTCACACGGACTTGGGGCAACAAAATCCATCAATCAAAACCACAGTCAATCAATTAAAGATGAACTATCTAGGCATGTCTCCCTAATTAATCCACATTGACATGAATATATAGCAGATCGATTTTGGTGGCCGATGAGAGAGAGGGCGTTGGGGGTTCAAGCAGGACTAACCTCTATCGCGAATGAAGTAGTTGTTCTCGTGATGGTCGGAGGGGCCGGATCCACGGCGGCTCGTGGCCTGAGGCGGCCGGCCAGCTCGTCGTCGTGGTCGAGGACGACGTTGACGGATCCACGTCAACCGTCTTTAGGTTGGCCAGACGTACGTCCGCACGCCAGTAACCACGTCCTCGTCACTGTCGTTACGCAGGAAGCGGTGGGGCTGGAGAAGAGCAGGGCTGCGGCGGGGAGAGAGCGGAGAAGGCGAGCGGGGCGACTGGCAGTGGCAGTGGGGAGAATGCGGGCGTTGTGGATCTGTCTAGCGAGGAGCTGAATATGAACGGCGCGTGTAACTGTGTTTAATGAAACTACTGGCGTGCCCTTGACGGCTCTATGCAGCAATTGGAATTTCATGGGCACTATAGTAAATATAGGTGGGAAATTTTGAGCAGCCCGCGCACTGTTTGCCTGCTAACGCTGACGAGTGGGCCAGTGTCATGGGCGACGATGGTTAGTGAACCCGGATCGCCATTGTTGGGAGTTGGGTCAGCAGTTATCTTTTTTATATTGCCTGCTGATGCTGACGTGTGGGCCTGTCACAATTTTTTTTGGAATGAAACTTGCTTCCCTGATTTATTAGAGCCCATAAAACAGCACCTAAAAATCATAAAAATACGAACAATTCGTATTAGGACATTTAGTATTTGAATAAAATATCAACAGTCACACTTGTGTGCCCAAGATTCTTAGAATCCATTTTTACATCCCATGTTAATGATGTAATAATTCTACTAACATCTAGTGTGCTCTAAAAAATCTACAAATTGACATGCCAACATAATTTGGGTACCTAGACTTGTCTTCAAAATTTCAAATAGTTTAAATGAAGGAATTATATACTTGTGTAGAAATGTCTACATCTCTCACATAGTTTCCTAGAATGTTTGCTTGAACATTGAAGTTTTCCACACTTTGCAACATGTTCGAACTCATATGCATTTGAAAACGTAACAAACCTTGTGTTCACCTTAAGCTTACGAAATGTAAAGTTCCATCACTAATGGTTGTGTAAAACAAATATTATTTGTATGTGGTACTTACAAAGAACAAAATAAGGCATATAAACATCACTCAACAAACGGAATGTACACTAAGCAATGAAATTAATGAATAGGTGGTGATTTTAGAAAACATTAGAAAAAAGTATCAAATTTGGACTAATAATGACGAAGAAATACTTGTTACAACATTTGATTGCAGATTAAAAGGGGAAATGGGAATTGTTCTTCATTTGAATAGAACAGGGCCCCACAGTCATTAGCGACGCGGGGCTGATAACCCGCGTCAGATTTGCTGCTCTCCCAAAATTTGACACAGATAATTTGAGCATCATACAAAAGCTAATGTACTACTACTAATTTCCTATTCTCTGTGCGAACTTAACCATTTCGCAACGCAGCCTACAGTCTTCGCTGCAAAACAGAGAAATTCGAAGCCATCCTTTTTCCACGCCGCATCCGCCACCGGTACCTGCGCACGGCTGATCACCGCGCAGCATAGCAAGGAATGCTTTGTAAGCGGTGGGGTTCCACACCCAAGAAATCTCATCTACATTGGAATCACTACCTCTGCAGCTCTGCTCTCAGCCATTGACTAGCAACAGTTTCGCCATTGACCGTCTTGGGAACCTCTTCCCATTTCCTGTGCTCTTGATCTTATTCCTTCCTCTCTTTTTTTTGGAGATGATAAATACATTGGATGTTTGGATGGGGGTGTTAGTGTTAGTTTGTAGCAAACTAACACCAAAACTAACACTTTGGAGCCAAACACATGTGTTAATTTGGAGGTGTTAAAAACTACCACTAACAGTAACACTAACATCTACCATCCAAACACGGCCATTGGAGACAATGTTTGCTTACTCCGCGTATCATTTAATTCTGCATTTGAATCACTGTACCTCTGCAGCTCTGCTCTCAGCCATTGACTAGCAACAGTTTCCCGACCGTCTTGACCGTCTTGGGAACCTTCCCGGCCGTTCCTGTGCTCTTGATCTTATCCCTTCCTTGTTTTTTCTATAAAAAGGCACCGACGTCTTTCGGTCCTCCTCACTTCAAGTTGCTTCCTCCTTCTCTAGATCTAGATCTAGCTATATGGTTCCTTCTTCTGATAGGAGTACAATAAAGTGAGTCACTTGCTTCCTTCTTCTCTAGATCTAGATCTAGCTATGGCGCAAAGAATAGATCTTGTAGGGCGCAAGCTTTTACTTTTCTCTCTTCTTCCTCCTCCTCGATCTCTCAGTTGCTAGAAGAATTCTTGTGATAGGGGGTGATTGGGTTGCTCATCCCTCAAACACGGCTGCCAGAAGAATCCTTGTGATGTACCCCCTTCCACGTAGCCGTGTCCGGGGAAGGTAGCCCAGAACCTCCTGGCATCAAGATGTACAAGCTGACGGAAAGCTTGCTGCAACTTCTCCATCACACTTGGGCTTCCTTTTGCTTTCCCCTTCTCCTCCAGGAGGAGGGATTTTTTTAAGGGATATGTTTCCACCCTCTCTGTATCTTTTTCTTGTGTTCACTTGGAAAATGAGGAAGCAGCCAGAATCTGGATGGAGCATATCTCATTATTTTCCCTTGTAAGATGAGCATAATTAAACAGAGCTTCTGTCTTGCAAATCAAAATTAGGGTTGCTAGACAAAAGCTTTCTTTAATTAGTCATGCAAGGAATCAAGTCTCTAAACCGTCAGTAGAAGTTGAGCTTGTTCGATGACCACGTGCAGCAAGATCGATGTGTGTGTGTGATTTTGCATATCTCATCATGAAGATATGGCCGCATTGTAACCTTGTTCTGATGTATCAATGATGACTGTAATCTGTGTGTGTGATTTTGCATCTCAAGAGACATGCTTTTGTGATTATCTCTGTGCAGTAAAATTTTTTGTATGATTTACCTACTCACTTGCAAAGCTTGTGATTATCTCAACAGTTTGGCAAATCAACTTGTTTCTCTCAGGATTCCTGATCTAGATTTGGCAAGTGAAATTATGCCAGATTGTTGGAGATGAACTCTTTTTTTACTTGGCATATCTTTGTAGAAGTTGGCAAGGCACAAGATTTGCCAAGTAAAATTTAGCAAACTCTTGGAGATGCTCTAATCTGTCTCTTTTGATGTAATCTATTCATGATTTCGCATATCTTCTTGCCCATAACAAAAGCGACACTGGTTCGTTAGTCCTCGTCTCTTGCCCATAACAAAGGCGACATTGGTTCGTTAGTCCGCGTCTCTTGCCCATAGCAATGGCGACGCGGGTTTGTTAATCCTCGTCTCTTGCCTGTTACTGAACTGAAGCAGAATATAAACAGAGTATATATAATATCTTTGGCAGAATATATTACAAGCAGGATTCAAATTCCACCACATCACATATATTACAAAAAGGATTGAAATTCCACCAATACATCGCATCCTTTATATTACAAAACGGATTCCATTTCCACTAATAGACACATCCTCCGGCATTACAAAAAGGATTCAGCAGAAATCAGGCTTGTTTTTTCGTCCTTGATTTCTGTATATGGATTTTTTCACTATGGTCGCTTTGCAAGTATGGTGTTTTGTTAGTTCCGAAGAGTTGGGACTTGTATGAAGTGTCAAAGGATGGAATTTCATCAAACTGGTTGTATTCCTCCTCCTCAACAACATTTTCAATCCTCACAATCCTTTTTTTTTCAGGCATAACCACAGACCAGTTCTTCTTTGCATGGTCAGGTTCATAGAACACTTGCTCAACATCGTTGGCGAAGATAAATGGTTCATTTTTGTAACCAAAGATCCGGAGATCAACACTAACATAACCATATTTGTCCTTGCTCACAGCTCTCTTCCCTTTGGTGACCCATCTACACCGAAACAAGGCTACCTTCAATCCTACATAATCAAGCTCCCATATCTCCTCTATTTGACCATAATATGTGTCTGTCTCCGTGTCATCATCATCGTCATGACTGTCGTCAACGACGGCCCGTACACGCACACCACTATTTTGATAGACACTCTTTTATCCTGGGTCATGGTGTAGAACGTGTGTCCATTGATATCCATTCCTTCGTATCTTGTAACAGTGAACAATGGCCCCACTGCTAGATTCCTTATCTCGTCGGTAATTACAACATTATTGCTGCATATCTCGACATAATCTCAGAGCCACCTGCTAAAATCTTGCATGTGCATCTTTGCAAGCCAAGCCCTACCACGGTTAGGGTTGTCTTCACGTAGTTGTCGTTTGTGCTAATTGGCAAACGGTGTAATTAGGTGCAGCTATTGTATCATGGTGAAATGAGCCTTTTCGAAGGCATCTGCATCCGGAGTGACTGACCTTTTCCCCATGGTCCCAACACATGAAGGCCTACCTTCATGCCGTGAGCGAGGCACACCAATGGGGTTTTGTGGGTCCATATAACCCATGGCCCACTCCACTGCTTCAATGGTCTCGTAGCCACGAACAATGGCTCCCTCCGGAAATAACCTGTTATGTACCAATGATTTCAGGAATCCATAGAACCTCTCATATGGAAACATCTGATGAAGGTAAGATGGGCCATTGAACCAGATTTCCCTCGTGAGGTGTGATGTTAGATGCAGCATGAGATCAAAGAATGACAGTGGGAAGGTAGCTTCAAGCAGGCATAGGGTCTCGAAATGCCTCCTCTCCAAGTCCAATAGTTTTTCCTCATCAATCACCTTCTCTTCTATTGCATTGAAGAATAAACACAAGCTCGTGACCACGTCGCGAACAAGTTCTGTCTTGATACCTCTAAGTGCAACAGGAAGAAGAGTTGTCATCAACACATGGCAATCATGAGATTTCATCAAGTTGAAATTCATTTTCATGTCCTTCAGTGACACTAGCCTCTTGAAGTTTGATGAGTAGCCTGAAGGTACTTTCAAATCATGCAAAAACTGACAGAATTCTTTTCTCTCTGCCTTTGACAAGGTGGTTGCAGCAACGGGAAGGTTTGTCCCCGTCTCTGTTTCCTCTGCATAGAGCTCTGGCCTAATGCCCCGCTCTTTAAGATCCTCCCTTGCATTTTTATGATCTTTTCCTTTGTACTTCTGCTATAGCAATGTTCCACAAGTAGCTTCACACACATTCTTCTTCACGTGCATGTTGTCAATCGAATGACGCACATCCAACATCGGCCAATACTCTAGCTCCCATAGAATTGATTTCTTGTTCCACATTCCTTCTTCTTCTTCTTCACCATCTCGTTTCTTTCTTTTGCCAAGAGTTTTTTCAGTCAGTTTGCGTAACTCCTCGATAGTTTTGATGTCCTTGACTTTCAAGTGGACCAGATCTCCAGTCACATGCAACGGGGCCTCTCGATTCTCCTTTTCCCCATTAAACTGACAATCCATGGCCCGGTATGGATGTTTCTTGCTGAGGAAACGACGGTGCCCCATAAATACGTATTTCTTTGAATGTCTTAGCCATATTATGCAAGTATCTTCCAAGCAGTGTGGGCAAGCTGCACCTTTCCTTTTACTCTGGCCAGAGAGGTTGCGCTGAGCCGGGTTGTCGTTGATGGTGGTAAACAACATGCCATGCATTGTGAACTCCTCATGCTTGTACTCATCCCAAACCTCCGGCACACCAGACTTCCACAATATCTTCAAGTCATCAACTAGTGGCCATAAGTAGACATCAATACGGTCGCCAGGTTGCTTTGGCCCGGAGACCAATATTGTCAGCATCATATATTTCTGTTTCTTGCATAGCCAGGGTGGAAGGTTGTACAACGATAGCACGACAGGCCAGGTGCTATGTGTTGAACTCTGGTTACCGAATGGGTTCACGCCATCTGTGCTCATAGCAAACCATATGCTCCTTGCATCGTCAAACCATGGGAAGTGGGTATTAATGTTACCCCATTGCGCTGCATCTGCGGGGTGCCTAAACTTGCCATCTTTCTTATAATTAAGCTCCTTTCGGCCTTCGTCATGCCAATGCAAGAGTTCGACCTCCTTTCGTGTTGCGAATCATCTTCTCAGCCAAGGAATGATGCAAAAATACCATGCCACCCTCACAGGAGCCCCTCTGTTAGCCTTCTTCTTGCCTCTGATCTCGCCGGGCTCATTCTCGTCATCAGCATTATTATCATCTCCACCATCCTCTTTCCTCTTGTACCGATCATAGCCACACTTGGGGCACTTGTCAAGGTCTGCATAATCTCCACAGAACAATACACAATTGTTCTTGCATGCATGGATTTTTTCAACCTCTATTCCCAGAGGACAGATTATCTTCTTAGCCTCATAGACAGACTCTGCTATTTGGTTTCTTTCAGGTAGCATGTCTCTAAGAACATCCAATAGATGTTTGAAACTTTTGTTGCTCCAACCATGATCTGCCTTAAGCTGCAGAAGTTTTAGATCACCAGAAAGGCGAGAGTACTTCTGGCAGTCAGGATAGAGGGGTTTCTTTGAATCTTCAATGAACTGCTTCAGCCTCGCTAATTCAGAAGGTGTGTACACTCGTTGAAACTCAATATCCCGCAACATTTGGTCAACATTGTGCACACGTTGCAACACCTCACCATCATCGAAGCCCCTAACTTCTTGATCAGTGATATCCTCAGGTCTCAACACATTTGGTGGGAATAATGGTTCATTTCCCTCAAAAAGTCCACTGTCATCAAGGTCTTGATCATGGTTAGCATGGTGTCGCACTTCACCTTCATTTAGGCAGCCTGCTTCGAGTTCATTAAGGCCTTCCTCACCATGCTTATTCCGACACGTGTAATGTTTTGTGAAACCACGTGTGACCAAATGATGAAAAATGATTTCCCATTGTGTGAATTTCATTTGGTTGAGACAATCAATACAGGGGCAAAGCATTGCCTAAACACCAGGTTTCTCATATCTGCCTTTGCTTGATTTAGAAAACCATTGACCCCGCTTAAGAAATTCTCCCAATCTTCTTGGGGCTGTCTGTACATCCAAGCCCTAGCAGCAGACGTCATCTGCATTCCTTACACCAAATGAGCATAATTCATCACATAAAAAGACAGCTGAAGAATTTCAATAAAATGGGCCAATTAATTTCCACCTTGACGGGGACTTTCTACACGAGCCGAGCGCGGCCGAGGAGGAGGATCGGAGGCGCGGAGGACGATGTGGTCGACGTCCGCTCTGGCCCCTTTCTCCGTCGCGCAATCCTCAGAGTGCGCGCAGCTGGCGGCGGCGAACGGGACAGGCCGGCAGGGACATCTGAGCACACAGATCGAGCGAGTGACCTTCTGAGGAGAGAGAGAGAGAGAGAGCGAGTGTTGTTGTCGGAACAGGAATGGCCTAGCTTCTGTGGAGAAAGAGCGAGTGGTGTCGAAAGGATAAGACACAGGCACGGAGACGAAATAACAACATGTGTCTCCGATGTGAGAAAAAAGGCGACCCTGGGTGCCAATCAAAGGAGACGCATCCTACAAGCATGCGTCTCCAGTACAAACTTATCAGTAACAGACTTTACAGCCCGTTAACAATACGGCAGCGATCAGTAACGGACTTAAGCAGCCTGTTACTGATAGGGCATTGATCGGTAACGGACATTACAAGCCCGTTACCGATAGGTTTAACATTTGTAACGGACTCTTTTAACATCCGTTACAAAGAATTTATGTAACGGGCGTTTAAGAAGCCCGTTACCAGAAGTCCACATTAGTAACGGGCGTTGTGGAGGCCAACCCCGGGGTCGTCCTAGCGCGATTATAGGTAACGGGTGCCAAACAACAACCGCTACAGATGTGGGTGGATGTAACGGGCGTTAAGGGCCCGTTACAAATATTGCGTGACCTATTTGAGGTTTTCACGTAGTGTCATAAGCTTCCTCATAAAATTAACAAGTAGAATATGCACGACGAAAACTCATTTATGGTAAGTTTTGCGAAACTGGACAAACAAAACGATCATAAGCATAAAATTCATAAATCTCTGCTCATGTACCGAAAAATTCTCATTTTTGGTTCGTCGGTGTTGGATTTCATACGCTCCCAAGTTGGTATTCATTTCCCAGGCAACTCCAAGTTGACATGCCTGAAAAGTTTCATCATTGCGGCTTTGACTAACTGAATTGGACAGTGAGCATAGCTTCACTAAAATTTTCATAACTCCCAGTAGGAATGTGCAGAAAATGCTGAAATTCGGTGAACACGATCATCATAAAATTCCGGACAAGTTTGGTACTCATCATGGAACTCAGATCTAATCACAACTAGCTTAATTCAAACATTCAACACACCACAACCGAGGGTGTTCAACCATAGCATTACATCGATGCAACGTTTTGGGATCACCACACTAATACCTGGGAGTTACAATGCAGCCTAGCTGCACAAAGGAAAGCTCCTAGTTTAGCCTACCACAAAAACTAACCAAAAGCGGTTGCACACACTAGGGGTTCTTTACTACTACTACACTTGTACAACTCCGTACTTTATTACAAGCATACCAACTTCCAACTAGATGACAAGCTAGCCTTAGGTTTACTTCCTATTGGTTGAGTCTTCCATGCCGAAGAGAAGGCTAAGGTGAAGCAGGTTTAGACTCTACTCCAGATTCTCCTTGAATTTCCTCAGCATCTTCTTGTTCTTCTGGTATAGGAATGATAGGTTCCGAAGGTGGAGCTGCTATTGCTTCCAGTTGATTCTCTAGTTCAAGCATATATTAGTCATTATGCTGCAACATGAAATTTTGCTCATGGATAACTTCACTTCTCATATCTTTGCCTTATCTTGCATCTTCCCATTTTGAGAGTGGCTATCATTGCTCGGGCTTCCTTCAATGCTTGAGCGGTATTCTCCACTTCTTTAACTTGTTGCCTATAGATTTGGCGTCTATAGAATGCACTTTCTCCCACCATCAGTCGGTAGGTGTCAAACCTGGCTTCAGAAAAACGAACTGAGGTGACAAGATCAGGACTATAGTGAGAGTTGCCCTGAGCTGAAAGAAAAGCTTCGCGTTCAACCCATGGTCCAGTGTGTCACACAAGTAAAGGAATCACTTTGGCTGCAGTGCCAGCTACCGAGTCAGGGTGCTTCCCACAAAAAGTTGTAAGCGCTTCAAAAGCAGCCTTTTGCACAGTGTCAGCCAAGTTCAATCCTTGTGCCTTACACTCCCATGCTTCCCAAGCAGGATTTGTCAGGCACACGGGAATCATCACCTTCACTTCACAACGAAGGATATGGACTGTGGTCATGACCTCACGTGTCGAGTACTCTGGATAAGGGGTGTACCCAGAGTCCTTCAGGGTGTCCCACAAGATCGCAGGGAATCGACCCTCCTCGAGACAGTTCACGAGAGTCCGTGCTTCCACATCAGCCGACGCAGATCCAGTGTTGTCCATCTGGTCGTAACGACAAAAGTGAGAACCAGACAGATGTGAGTGTACAAAGATAGATACGGTCAACGATAAGAGGAACACGTGGTTAAGAAATGGGGTAGCCATTGGTACGAACATACAACTTGGCAAAGTTCTGGCAGTTCTGAACAAATATTCATAACTTAAAAACCAGAGCCCCAAAAATTCCCAATTTCTATAGAAACTCAGAAATATTATGAGGCATCTTTTTGGTATGCAAAGGTTGATCTAGAAAGGTTGGGAAGGTGCTTCAACTAAGCAAGGTTTCAGATTGGTTTCTTGAAAAACAGCATGGCAGGGGTTCACTAAACTGAGCATAACTTGAGGTATACAAAAGCTATGTCCATGAGCTTTTGCAAGCAAGAACTAGATTAGATATGAAGCAACTTTGGTAGAGATCACCTAGGAAATAAGATTTTTGTACAAGGTAAAAAAATTAAGCAAACAGCCCTATCAAAATTCTGGACAGCAACACATTTGCACACGAGAGGCTATGCAAGAAAATGACACTAGCAAAACTTCACCTTAGAGAGCACATAAAACATGTAAAGGGATCCGTTTTAAGTTTCCACAATTTTTAACATGATGCAAGACGTCCTATTCGTCCTCACACGGCGATCAAGCCAAAATCGAAGTTAATGCCGGTGGCAAGGCATACACACGTTTCTACCTATAATAACTAGTTAATGCTCACTTAGTGACTTACAAAACATGGTTAGTGTACCTGCAGAAGCTCACAGAACACATCAAACCTTTCGTGCCAACACTCACGAAAGTGTCCACATACATTACCGTTCACTATAGAAACGGTACCCATGCATCAAGCCGTTGCATGGACAGCGTCCAACCTCAGATACTCTCTGTTTGAATGGAGTGCATCCTTGCCTCGCATATTCACAATGTGGAACGTCCACGTATGGCAAAATGTGGCAAGACACAGACGCGATGGTGGGTTCCCATTGGATTAAATCCCATCCATCCCTCACATGACTCCCATGTGGTACCACCACGTATGGCAATACGTGATGACACACAGACGCGACGTGGGTTCCCATTAGAATAGGTCTCATCCATCCCTCACAGGACTTTCCTGTGGCACCACCACGTATGGCAAAACGTGATGAACTAGTGTGGTTGTACAGAAAGTATGTTTTGATAAGAATGAAATGTGCTAGAAGTTAGCAAAATAAACCATAGATTTGTAAGCCACCTGAAAGAACCCAAAAATTCCCTCTAGGGCCTGTCGGTCTATATCCATCCCTAACGGACCAACATATTTTGCAAATCCAAGCAATCTTAGCAATTTTTATTCAAAAACCAGTGATTAAGGTTGTTAATTAGTCACTGGTGCATATAATCACTCCGGTACCAGCTGTGACAACCCGCCTAGGAAAATACCGTACTATCGCCTAAACCAATCCACTTTTGACATTAAGCGATAGTAAAGTACCATCCTGTCGTTAGTTGCCAGGTTAACGCCCGGTAAATCACTTGGAATTCACACAGAGGATCGAACATATGCATTAAAACTCACACGAAGGTGAGTCCAGAGTACAACACAAATTAAATCCCAATGTACCCTCAAAGTTGATTGTTACAAACCATTGTTCATGACATGATAAGTAAAGGTTCCGGATTTTAAAACAGTGGAAAATTAAACTAGAGAAACGATAAACATCACAAGGCGGCGTCCGTGATGCCATCACTCGTCGTCATCCACCCATTCCATCTCTCAGCCGGGTGGAATCTCACCAGGCCAAACCACTGCAACAACATTTATAAAGCAAGGTTGAGTATACTAATACTCAACAAGACTTAAGCGTCGGGAGATAACTACATCACCAAACTCTAAACATGAGAGGCTTTTTGGTCGGTGGAGTTCTTTTGCTGAAAAGCAACAAAGTGTATGTCCTTACTTTCAATGTTTTAGCTCAAATTCTAGTTAATTAACATTTCTAAGTGTGCCAACTAATTCAATCAAGAATTATACAATACCATAATTCAAGTAGTAATATTCACAACGTTCCATCATTAAGGGATATCATGGCCAGTTGATTAAGCAGTCTTAGAACCTTGCAAGGTAAACTAAACACACGGAAGAGTGCCCTCACCAAGAATACACCAACTAGGCAGTTCCCAAAAGTCCTCGGCTTGGGATCGAAGCTTACAGTCCTGAGTACAAGGCTTATTTGGCATGCCCCATATAGTACATCTAGTCTCACACATGTACCCCCCCTCCCGGAGGCGAGCCGGGCAGGTGAACACTTAAGATTGGTAAGGGTAAGATCCCGCATCGTCTCATTAAGGTACTAGGCTTACCGGTCCCATTTCCGACAAGTGCTTAGTACATTCAAAATCTTAGCCCACGAAAGCCACTAGACTGGAGCCCAAATCTCATGCTCTTACCACATGAGCAATCCATTTATAAAGATCTTATGATTCCAACATAAGAACCTATTCTCGCGAGTGACGAACATCACTCGACTTGTACCGGTCTTATAGCATAGCAGCTATCGACCTAGCATACTAGTAAAAGAGCATAGGTACCTAGGGATCATGCATCTAGGGTTTCAATTCAACTCATGAAACGTAAATGCACAATTATAGCAAAGGTAATTGCGTGATTTTAAAAGAAGGGTCAATGATCCGGGGCTTGCCTTCGCTGGCAAGGTTGGCCTTGGGCCCTTCTGGACTTTGGTCCACGTCCTTCGTCTTCTCCTTTCGGCACAAGCGTATAGCTACCGTCGAGAAGATCGACACGAGGATGCAAATGCAATATTTAATTGACGGTTTCAATTTAATTGATTATACAACAACACCTAACAATCATGGGGTGCATGGTTGACCACATTCACTTAGATAAACATACATTTGTCATACTCTTCCAATAAAGGAACAATATGCGGTTCTTTATTAATTATTCTTTTTGATAGTGACTGTGTACACATTTATATAAAAAATTAATTAAATTTCACAAACAGCAAGGGGCGTTGATACTTAGCCTTTAGCATCATGTACATCACATACATAGGGTCATTTAGATGGGTGATGGTGATTTTCCAATTTAATTAATATTAAGCTTCCATTGGCTTTATTCATAAATAAATTAATAAAATTCAGTGAGTTGTTTCTGAAGCACTACAAACTGAAATGAAGCTACTCCACAAAGTTTCGCATTCACATGAGCTACAAATTTAATTATACCGAAAATAACAAAAATGTAGCTATCCAAACATGAGAAATGCACATAAAATAATTAAGCAACAATATGATTCCAACTTCCTCTCACTGATTCTCTGACTCAAAACTGAGCTAGGAAAATGACAAACACATCAAGAGCTACTCTAGTCTTGAGTTATGCATTTATAGTTTAAACTAAGCATGAATTGAGAATAAATATTTATGACAGATATAAAATCATGATGAATTCACCAAAGGTGCATTTAGGCATAACAAGATCACATGCAGGAGTTGAGCACAAAAATCTATTTATTTTTAGCTACAAAAATCATTTAGACAGATTCATCATAAATACAAAACAATTCATAATAAAAGATCTACACAGTAACTGTGTGCAAATTCTTGGTAAAGAAGCTAGGCATGACATAACTCACAAAATATCAAAAATTCAGCTACAGATCACATGAATAGATCTAGGTTTAAGAGTTTTCTATTTTTCATGCAAAACCTAGCTTGCAAAAGTATGAATCATTCTTTATGAAAGTTGTAGGGTTATTCACATGGGAACCAACAAAATTAAGTTTGATTTCTCTGATTTTTCTACGATTTTATATGGATTTTACAAGATTCAGCAAAAAATGCAGTCACTATTTAAGAAACTCCTTTCAAGTAGGCCCCTAGGAACTTTCTAAGGTTCACAACCATGCCCTCGAGGCAAACTTTCTCTCACACAAAGGACTTCTGGCGGCAGCGAGCTCACCGGCAGCGATGTGGGGCCCGCCGAGGCAAACAAACTGCACAGGGATGAACTTTATCGCACCTAGGCTCGATTGGTTGCGGTGGATTGCTCCGGGAGGTGGTCTGTGGCGGCGCGCGACGGTGCTAGGCGGTGGCGACCACTGCAGGTCGCGTTTTGGCGAGACGACGGCCTATGTTTTACGAAGCCTATGAGATTTTAGTGAGACGGTGGCACGGTGCGATTTGACTGTGAAGAACTCCAAAAACTTGAACTGAAGTGCACTAAAGTGCAACTAGCAAAGTTGTAGATCAAAGGTCCCTCTACAACTTTTACGAAGGCTGGCCTATGTTTTGCTCAATGGTTTGAGCATAAACTGCAGGCAAAGTTGTTGTCTTTCATGGCACCGGTGAACAGTGAATGCTGAGTTTGACTGAGATTTTCAGCAATTTCCACTCAAAATCTCAAATGCCGCCAATTATGAAAAGTGTGTCCCTCGAAAAGGCGAACAACTTTTATATTGGTCGATTTTGAAGTGTTCAAGAGAAAATTTGAGAACACGGCAAAAGTTTCGGGAGGGCTCAAAGACAACAGGGGTTTTGACCAACGTTGGACTAGGGTTTGACCGGTTTGTCTACAAGGGTGTGTGGACTTGATTAAGAGGGTCATTAGTGATTGTTGACCAGGTTTTCGAGGTGATGGCCCAGGTTGGCCAAGATTTGACTAGAGTCAACAGGTTTGACTCGGTCATTAGCATTAACGATGCTAATTAAAAACATGGGTTGTCACAGTCCGATGGTGCGAAGACAATGTTTCCCAAACCTTCGGGGGTGTGTATCCTAGTGTTAGGACTTAGGGGTAGTTTTGTCTTTCGGTTGCCTCCGTATAACCCAAGTGGTGAGAGGATGGCAGCCATCTCTCGTAACCCTAGCTCATTTTCCCTTTGCTATTTTCCTTCCTATTTTCCTTAGGATTTCTAGGACTAGCTTGAGAGCTTCATGGTGAGATCTTGAGAAAGGGATGGATGATCGGGAGGCAAGATAGACCTTGTATGAACCTTCATGGTATGTATAGATGATTCGGCGTGGTTCCTCAAGGCTTGATTGTGTTCTTCCCGTTTTCCCTTTTTGGTGATTTTCGGAGCCTTTTCTTGGAATTTCCGTGGAGAAGTTTTAGAAGCGTTTCTTCGAGGGATTCTTGTTGGATGTCACATATGTGGACCTTCTGCCTCTTTGCTTGGTGATCTTGCTCCAACAAACCCTCTGAAACGGCTTCGATTTGGTGGTTTTCGGTGGAGTTCATGGGAAGGTATTCTTGAGGGTTGACTTGCAATTTCTCTTGATTGGGTAGGTTTTGGGGACCGAGCTTCTAACCAAAGGTAGCCCACAAGGTACCCCAGCTATCCCCAAAGTCTCACTTGAATCTGTGGAACGAATCGGGAGATCGATCGAGGTGAAGGTTGGGTTTTTACCGGGGGCTGAGTTCTTCCCGACTGCCCAGGCAAAACCGGCCTGATCGGTTTCCCAAATTGGGCTGTCGAGGAGTTTTTGAATAGGAGAGTCTCGTTCATGTTGTGGCTTTTCTTGTTCAATGGTTGAAGGGTTCTTGAGGTGTTTAGGCTAGGTTTGGTCTCGAAAGCCTTTTGGGGATTCTCTGGAAAAAACCGGCCTGACCGGTTTGCCCTGCTTGTGAGAGGCTAAGTCTCAGAAGGTCGGTCTGACCGGTTTCAGAAACCGTCCGGACCGGTTTTGGCTGCCAGCAGCTGTTTCGAGTTGTTTTCCGCTGTGTGTTTTGTGTTGTTGTTGGTTGCATCTTGCTCCTAGGTACAGTAGCACTCCAGTGGCTATGTGGATTTGGCAAGAGAAGTTTGTGGAGGTGTCCGAGTGATTTTGGGTTCATAGGCCGAATTCTTGAGGAGAATTTTTATCGGCTCCCATCCACTCCCCCCTCTCTGGTTCGCCGTTCCGGTCCTTCACTGGTAATGCCGTAAACGCAACTTCGTCACTAAGGCCGCCGACCTTGATTGCTAAGCCTTTCAAAAAAAACATGATTTGGTTACCAATTATTTCCCCAAATCCATTTAAAAACACAAAACCAAACGTGATTTGGTTACCAATTATTCCCAAAATTCCTAAAAACGCAACATGATTTGGCTTACTGATTGTTCTAACGGTTGACGAGGGGGAGGGGGTCAACGTGATTTGGTTACCAATTGTTCCCCAAAATCCCTTAAAAACACAACGTGATTTGACTTATTCAAACGGTTGACGAAAGGGCGGTTTATCGGGGGAGGGGGTTGGGGTCAATGTGCTTTGGTTACCAATTATTCCCCAAAATCTTTTGAAAAAAAACACAACATGATTTGGCTTACCAATTATTCAACGGTTGACGAAAGGAGGGTCAATGTGATTTGGTTTCCAATTATTCCCCAACATCCTTTCCAAAAATCACAATGTGATTTGGCTTACCAATTATGCAAACGGCTGGCGAAAGGGGCAGTTGACGAAAGGAGGGGTTAGACCCATCAAAAGAACTCCTTTTTTATAGTATAGATATAGTTTTCAAAAAGTTTTGCAAAATATACCTCTAGTGTCTTATGAAACGGCGGTTGAGTGCTACACTACTCCCAACCGCTGTTTGATTTGGTGTTGGGCAATGTAGCACTCCAACCAGCGTTTCACATTGTGATTATTGTTATATGATTTTAAATGAAAAATATTTATATTATGAAGTCGTAGATCTAATCGAGATATACAATTTTCGTGAATTCGTATGAAATAGTTATTATTTTTTAAAAAACGCGAAGACAACCACCACCGTTTCAAACTACAGTAGCTCTCTACAGTGCACGTGCTAGTGTAACCACCCTATGAAATGGCGGTTGCTCCTTTACGTGTTTTTGGTGCTAGTGTAACCACCCTACAATAGCGAATGGGTTTGTAGTCCAATGCGAGTGGGGCGCTACCCACCAGGGTTCAAATCATGGTGCTCGCACCTTTTCATGGATTTATTCCGGGATTTTCCGGCGTTATGCGTTAAGTGGTAAGCGACGTTTTCGTCGACGACAAGGAGCCAGTGGTGGCTTCGAGAATCTCCGGATCTGCCGGTGTTCAGTCCTTCGAAGGTGCTCATAGGGGTAGGGTTTGCGTACGTGTATTCGTAGGGGTGAGTATGTGTGCGTGTTGTGAGTGTCTGCATTGTACTATGTAATTCAAAAAATAACCACCCTACAATAGTTATTATTTTTTATTTTTGTTTTTTTGGTTGGGGAAGTTGATCAAATTATCAATTATATTATACGATGAATTGAAATAGGCTTGTGACTTTTGAATGCAAGCAAACACATGTTGGTACACAGGGCATGACGTAACGGGTGCGTGGCCACACAAACAATTATTTGTTTTATTTTTCGTTTTGTATTATTATAGAATCATGGGATCCCTGGAAATCAGGGCCATTCCTCAATTGCTTATTGCTATCGCAAACTCATCCACGTTTCATACACGAGCTGTAACCTCGTTTCGTTTTACCAGTTTTACCAGTAATGATGTAGTCAGACCAAAGCAGAAAGGATGTCCCAACTGAACCGTTTGATTCGATACAAACGGACTTTCGTTGCATCATCAAGGTTTTGTAGCTCCTCTGTTTTCTGCCATTTCTCGGATGACGAAAAAATTCTTTTCACATTGGCTCTGGATCAGAGAGCTCAACAGGATCCCGCCAAGCAATTATATCTCCCGGCCTTTCTTCGAAGCAAGCTCCAAAAATTTTGCTTGCCGTGCTCGCAGTCTTTGGCCCCAAGCGACAAGCCACCAACACCGTCAGTACCACGACGGCAACTCTAAATGCAAAACTCATAAGCAACCAGGAGCACATCACCCGGCCACTAGCACGTACTACGCACAAAAATCCACATAAACCCCCAAACAACAATCCACAATGATCCAACGTCCTCTACAGAACTCGCCCAACGAACACAGAATCAAAATGCGAGACACCACCTGCAGAGAAGAGCAACGACGAAGCCGTCAAGCCTAGAGCACAAGAACAGAGGAGAAGGGAGAAGCGATGAAGCTGGAGAAAGACTCCCTGGACCTGGTGCTAGTCCCCTGCGGCCTGATGGTGATGCTCAGCTACCACCTCCTCCTCCTGTACCGCATCCTCCGGCACCCCAGCACCACCATCATCGGCTACGAGAACCACAACAAGGCGGCCTGGGTGCGGCGCATGGTCCGGGCGTCCCGGGACGAGACGTCGCTGGCGCTGAGCGTCATCTCCAGCAGCATCTCGGCGTCCGCCAACCTGGCCTCCCTCTCCATCGCGCTGGGCTCCCTCATCGGCGCCTGGATCAGCAGCACCACCAAGGTGTTCATGACGGGGGTCGTATACGGCGACCGCAGCCAGGGCACAGCCGCCGTCAAGTACATCTCCCTCCTCGTCTGCTTCCTCGCCTCCTTCACCTGCTTCATCCACTCGGCCAGGTACTACGTGCAGGCCAGCTTCCTCATCACCACCCTCGACTCCGACGTGCCGGCCGCCTACGTGCAGCACGCAGTCATCCGGGGCGGCAACTTCTGGTCCATGGGGCTCAGGGCACTCTACTTCGCCACCACGCTGCTCATGTGGATCTTCGGCCCGATCCCGATGTTCGCCTGCTCCCTGCTCATGGTGGTCATCCTCCACATGCTCGACACCAACTCCCTGCCCCTGCACCAGCACCAGTTCACGGTTAGGAAACGCCATGAGCAGCAGAGAGGTCTCGGTCTCACATCTGCCACGATTGCCGCAAGGCAGCCCAGTCCTCCCAATCCTATTCTCAGCAACCCCATCTTGTCACCTGTGACATTTTTCAGTTGACGGTGAAAAATGTTTGCTACAAAACCTCAATGCAAGTGTGAATTTACACACTACAGTGCACATGAATGTTCAACTACAAGATTTTCATTACAAACATTGTTTCTCTAGGATAATTGCTACAGAGATCAGTGATTTTTGAATCACAAAACATTGGCAAGTAGTCTCTGAATGTTTGATGGTTAGATACTGACTTGAGACAGTTCCACTAGGAACATCATACCACTTGTCAGAGTGAAAAACTTCATGTTGAGTATGGAAATGGTTCACACAGGTTCACAGGTATCTTTAGCTAGTCTCTATAGAAGAACAGTCGGGACATTGGGGTCATTTGCATTGGACTCGGCAGGTTTCTTCTTGCCTCGCTTCTTGAGCTTCTTTTTGAACCTGAATTGTTCTTTCATGTTCTTCTCCCATGTCTTCTTGTGCTTATTGTAAATGAACATGGCAGCTCGAGCATCCTCAATCTGTAAGACAGTAAGAGCATCAATAAGTGCCCATGCAAGTAATCATGAGCAGAAGTGACATCAACATGGAAGTGAGAGGCTAATGACAAATCAGTAATCATGTATGTAGCGTCACATACAGGGCAATGTTCACTCTGTTGTATTTTAGCACCAAGTACTTCAGCGGCAAGATCCTTCAGTGACCGCCTCTTTCTCTCCCTAGTGAATTGAAATTCACACGTCAATACAGTTTGGACAATCATAGCAAAAAAAATAATAATTAGGCCACAGTAAATGCAAAGACTATAACCTTCGGAAAATTTCATATTCTGATGTATCTCGAATGTCCTTCTTCGGGTGGCTTAGTAGCAAAACCTGGAAAATGGGAATTAAACTAGACAAGAACATAGGGTGCATAAAGAATGGAGTTACAGACACCAACCTTAAGATCATTGTGCAGTGCATGCCCAACAAGAATTCTGCCTTTAATCAGCTCAGCTACTTCCATCTGTACAACCCAGAATTCTTTGGCTGCAGTGACATGAGACAGTTGCATAACCCACATAGATCACCATCACGTCTCTACAGTAAAAAAAATACCATAGGCTGACAATGCAGTGACATCTCTACCTTTATTCATGTGCTTAGGTCTGATCCCACTAATACGGGTCCGGTAATCCACAATTCGCTCCACTGTTCGAACGTATTCATCATACACAACATTGCCAAAAGAATTAACCTGACAAAAAGCATATTAAGATCAGAGGATATTTCAATGGAAGTAATGCATTTGAATTGCCCAAATGTTTGGAAATTTGGAACAGACTTCATCGAGTGCATATGTTGCACTGCAAATACTACAAAAAATTATTATATATCAGGTACTACATAATGTTTGAACAAAAAGCAGTCTTGAATGTTTGGTTCCCTTGAAAAGAATTGCTACTGATACAGAAATCCTTTTTGTTGGAGGAACAAGTTTGGCTTTTCCTCCCTTGCTATCTCTCAACAGCAAGGAAATATTTGCACACTCTTTTCCTAAAGCAAGGGTAGGTAGACATGGTCTACACTTATCATTAATTTTCCATCAAACATAATCATGTAATTTACAAACTTCAAAAATCACTTTCACTGCTTGAAGCCTCAAACCATTTACGTCACATCAAGTGTTGATGCAATTGAATTGCCAGAGGACATCATAAAGATCCCACACAATAACTTTTGCACACTTATATAATAAATATTATTGATTCCACATAATGTTACCTCTCACACAGTGCAAGCATTGCACAACGACAATTTAACATCAAATCGATCTCATAATTTAGTTCCACATTCAGAGATCCAGAAAATAAAGTATACACAAATCACAAAACAGTTGCACACATTCTATCATATTACGTCAAATTATGAAATTCAAGCAAGAGATATACGACTAGATCAAGAGGAGAGACATCCCCTTGACTTTTGCCTTAAGATAGGTGCCCACCGGCCACCGAACCTGGAAAGCAGGCAGGGACCTCACGAGTGCTCGCTTCATTGGCGGCCATGGAGTCCGCTGCTCTGTTACAGACCAGGAGGCGGGCGCACGACCTGCAGCGCCAGGCTTTAAACCCTGGCGGGGAGCGCCACACCTGGGCGCTCTTACCACCGCGCTATCAGCGCGTCTGCAATCCCTAAGCAACTACACTTAAACAGTATATTATAAATTTCCATGGAACTAGCAAGTAGCCACACAAAACAATTGGATATAAAACACATTACACGGGAAAAGGGCCACATTGCACTACTGATTTGCTAACATTTTCTAAATAAAGCCAATGTACATGCAACTCTATTAGCAATATCATGTAAATAAAACAAGCAGTAGAAACCCAAAGGATAGGAAATTGCTTTATGTTATACTGCCAAACCCAAATATAAGCTAATCACACATTTTTAAACGAATACCTGCATAATACCAGTCTCAAATGCAAGCTTGTAATAACCATTTTTGAAGCAAAAGAATGCCAATCCATCTGAGTCATGAAACTACTGAAACACCTAATTCTTAAACCAGATAACTATGAATAACCAGCCTCCAACTGTGAATCGCCCAAATCAAACTCACAAGATCTCCACATCGAAACGAAATCCAGCTACAACATAGTAGCAATTTCATTCTATTCACAAAGCAGAGCATTGCAGTCCTGCTTCTCATTATTAAAAGTTTTTGGCACATTCTAAGCCTTCGTAATTTTCATGAATAACTACAGAGAACAGACCGTTAATTTGCCTTCACCCCAACTCCCAAATACTACTCCAGTTATGATATGATTAAGATACTGTTGTCACACATAGTAAATAAATAAACAAGTAAAAATGGTGCTTACCAAGGTGACCCTGCCGAGAGCACTCTTGCTGCCATCGGAGCCTACCCCGACCATCTCGCAGTCAATCGCAACCGCCTTCGTCAGGCTGCCACCCCGAATCGCCATTCCCAGATCAGGAAGTCAGAAACCAAACATCTGAAAAACTGGCACTCCGAGAACATCTCGCTGCGCGGCCACGCTCACCTGGCGTCGTCGGAGGTAGGCTCGAGCTTGACTTCCGTTTCAGGGGGCGGAGATGCCTCCGCTGGCGCGTGGGTCGACGACGGAGACCCGGCGTCATGCTTGCGCTTGCCGAGGTGGGTGGAGGCGGGGCGTTGGGGGAGCTTGGACTGGAGCTGCGCCCAGTTAGGGTTTAGGGCGGAGGGGCCGGCTGCTTTGGGCTTGGGCTTCCGCTTCCTCTTCGTGTTGCGGCCGGGGTTTGCTCCTGCGGCCGACGGTGAGGACGGCGGCGGCGCAGCTTCCGCCGCCATATGGGTGATTGCCGCGGGGGAGGAGTGCGGGCGGAGGGTTTTCTTTTGTTTTGTTTTGTTTGGAGACGGGTAGCTAGGCAAATCGGTTATCAAAAAAATTCCAGTTGTTTTGAAAAACTAATAACAGGCGCAAATCGATCTCAATTAAATGGTTCGGTTAGGTTAACCCAAATACATGTTATACTTCTAACAAAAATAATGGTATAACATAATCGTATTGAAAAGCACCTAAATAGACATCGCTTATGCAATAAAACAAAAGGAAAAACCAACAAATAATGCTTCTAACAAATAAAGTCTACTAGAAATATGGAAATAGTGGCAAGTTTAGTGTTTAATATAACAATTAGCAAAAATTTTGGTTAATTCGGCTAATGCCAATTCACAACTGAATTAATTTTGATTAACTTAATAGTGACAAATTCTTAACAAATCAATTTGGTTCAGTTCAGTTAATCGGTTTCGATGAATTTTTGCCCATCCCTAGAGATGAGCCCACTCCGTTTTCTTGGAGTACTTAATTTTTTTAAAAAAAATTGCTAAGCTAATCTTCATATTTTATCATCTTTTCGTGCCTCCACCCTCCTAGTCCTATCATATTGGTATTATTGCAAGTGCATGATGCAACTTGGTTTGCATTGTTTCAAATGAAAACAAGCACAAAAGGTGTTAGCCAAAGCAGCCTCCGGGTGACGGAGAGGAGGCTTGGTTCAAGGGACTCGGTGGACAACGAGATCAAGGTCTGTGTGGTGCAAGAAGAGAGAGAGAGAGACAAAGTCGTGAATATGTAGCTAATGCAACAGTGGCGGCCAAGTCAAGGAACGAGGCAAGACCGAGTAGACTGTCCGGGTGCCGGAAGTGAAAGGTTTGTCGTGCTCGAAGCTTGGCGTGGTAAGGTCGGGTTGTGTACAAAGGGTTTGGTGGTTTGGCCACTAAACCATCGTAGGAGGGTTTCTCAGGTTGGGCCTCAAAACCGAGCCCGAGGGCCCGATCCAGGTGTGACGTGAAGTTTCGAGGCGGGGGACACGCGGCATGATCATGGGGTTTGGGTCGAAGTGTAAAGACTACGGTGGATGCGTGTCCGCTCGATGAAGATACGTACACCTTTCCAAGATTGCCCTTAAGGGGTGTGTATCTTCCTTTTATATTGTAGGGGTAGTATAGTCTTTTGCCTCCACCAGACGACTTTATATATATATATAGGGCTAGCGGTGGATGACATCTCATCTCTTGAAGTGCGTCTCTTTTCTTTTCTATAGGCTAGCCATGAGCATCATGAACATCTTGTAGGGGTTGGATGAAGTGTGGATGCTAATCTATTTTGTGTAGAATCTTTCCTCTCAATGTATGGAAGATTTGGCGGATTAATCTACCTCTTTCTCAATTCTCGTGTGTTTTTATTTGCATTTTCGGAGTCTTTTTGGAAGGATTTTCGTTCATCGAGTTGGAGGGTGCTTTCTCCCGGATTTCTTTAAGGGGATCATACATGAGTACTAATGGGGACGTGGGTTCCCGATCTTCCGTCAGGTGGAGATAGCTATCGATTTGGTGGAGATGTCACACAAACGATCCGGCTTCCAATCAACACGACTAGAAACCCGCAATCGCAGCACCACTTCTCCTCTGGTTACCAACCATGCACTGCACGATTGACCTCGCCACGAGGGCTAATCCTTGCCTGAGAATCGAAAGACACAAGCAAGAACAAGAAAGAAACACAATCTGGAAAATTGCAGATGAATGATTAAGCTCACAAGTTGGGGTCTCACAAACCGATCGAGTGGCGAACTGTTCTTGACAGAATGACTTAAGCAAAACCCGAAACCCTAATGAGGGTGGCGGCTACGGATAAATAGAGGTTAGGGGCGTGACCCCCTCTCTGGACGCACCCCTAATGGGCTCAACAAAGATACACGGCCCAAAGGCCAAAATATGGTGTCGCAGCACCAAGGCAGATTTTGGACGTCAACTTGTTTCGACGATTCCCGTTGACTCAGGACGAATTTTGGTATGAGACCGGTGCCATTGGAAGCTCTATGAAATTATGCTTCCAACCATATATAGAACGTCCAAATCCAACTCCGTATGCGACCTGGGCGTCCGTTTTACGACGGGCTGTTCCTGGAGTCCGAAACTGAAACGAAGTCGAATTGGTTTAGGCCTCCACCTTGATCCGGACGTCCTTGCTGGTCTTCCACGCCTCCAAGTCCTTCCTCATGTCCATGCTGGTCCCCTCCTTCATTCCTAAGTACAATTAAATCATTAGGTAGCACACTATTCTCGAATGCACAAGAATACATACATAGGAACGAGCTCACCTGTAAATTCAATTGTCTTGCGCGTGAGCGAGTAATGGGACCTTGAACATCAACTAGAGGAGTATTGTTTGTATCCATGGGAGTGATGTCCTCATCAAGTACCTTGTGACTTTTTTCATAATGATCTTGCACCCTCAAACGCTACGAATCGCTCTAGATTAGATGATTTTCGGATGAACTCGAGTTCATGGTGTTCTTGGCTAAGATTTGGGATTCCGCGAGATTGAGTGAGTTTGGGGCCTTGAGATTTTAGGTAGGGCTTGTCCATGAGGCATTTGTCCTAAAGTTCTGCTTTAATTCATTGGGTAGGGCTTGTCCTCAGGCATTGGAAGTTGACAGTTAACCCGCGAAATTATTGATGTTCATCTTGGCGTTTCACACGGATGGCCCGTGTGGTGTGGTTCGCGACGATAAGGTTTTGAATGTTTCTAGGTGAATTTGCAGATGGTCCGCGCTTGGTCCTCATACCGTTTGTCAAGCCTTGTGTTGTTAGCCACTGATCCTTTTACAGACTGTCTGTATTCATCTATTAGATGGTCCGTAAGCTTGGCGGACGGTGGCGGACAGTCCGTCCCTGTTCGGCAGATTTGGCTAAGTGTTTAGATTCTTGGTTTGTGCTTCCGCTTCCACAATAGATGTTTTAGAATCGTTCCTAGGGTCAATAGGTCCGCTCTAACTACGTGATCTTGATGATTCACTTGCGCTTTGTGCTTCCTCACTTGTGCAAGACACTCGGAGTTAGATTTTGAAGCATAGGCCAAGTTCATCTTTTTAAGAATTTTAATCAACTCCTATTCACTTCTCCCCTCTTAGTCGCCAATCCGATCCTTCATCTGCAAACAGTAATGCGGCCGTCGTTTAAATTTTACGAAGGTTATCAACAAACTCAATAAGGTAGATGCGACGGTGCAATGGTACTCTACACCACTACCGGCAAAGCAGATTTCCGAATCGGCCTGTTCGTTTGGCTGGTGGCTGATGGCTAGTGCTGATTTGTTCTAAGAGAAAAGTACTGCTGGCTGGTTGCTGATGGCTGGTTTGTTCTGAGAGAAAAGTACAGCCGGCTGGTGGCTGATAAGCCAAGCGAACAGGCTGCTAGTTGGCTACTACCGTAAATTCGTACGCCACTGGACACTAGTTCTTCTTCTTCTTTTTCTTTTTTGAAAAAGAACTAGACACTAGTTAAAACTGATAAACCACACACAATCTTCTGCTCAAGAACATCAGTTTTCCCAAAATGCTAATGCATAATCAGTCTTAAGACTTTGAAACAAGCCATAATCACTCCATGGAAAGCCCAAACGAGTTCATCTGGCTGACTTCGGGTTTACTTCCCTTTAGAACGTCAGGTCCTTTTAATTCTGAACTATTACAATTACGCGGCCTCCCACCCATTCAGACATCCAAAATCTGCCAGGAGAGACACAACACATCCTTTCCTAAAAGTCCTCAGTTCTTACAGAAAGAAGCCCTAGGAAACCATCCCTCCATTTCCGCAAGACCTAAAACAGATTATCGTGCAAGGAGCAGTCTAGAACAACATATTTCAAAGGATGAACTTTACTCTCCCTGTTCCCAAAAAAATTCAGGACTCAGCTTGTGATTCTAGATGATGAGCCAACCTTGAGCTATCCATACAAGAAACATATATGGCTTCCGTCACCAAACTAACTGCAATCAGAGGCCACTTCAGACATTCTTTCCTGTAAATAGCATTCTGACATTTCTAGGTGACTAAAATGCACTAGAGATCAAAAAACCATCTCAACCTGGCTAGGGCGACACAGATTGTCAATGGCATGGATCAGTTTCCTCCTTGGACCTACAGCAACAACACCCATTTCTTTTAGTTGGGTCATCGTAAGGGAGACTAGCTGGTACATCACCAGCTTTTCACTGTCCAATATGCCAACAAACCATCCAAGACCACAATCAAAAAGCCAATTCCTCAGTCCTCCAAAACGAGCAACGCGACTCTCGAGAAGCCGTGCTTGCATTATCTTATCCGCAACAGGTGAAGAAATAACTGGCATCCTTGGATTATCCATGATTCCAGATAAATTTGTCACTTTCCCACTGCCTTGTTGAAACAGTCCTTTAACAGCCTGACATCCACTTTCAGTCCATTCTAACTTTACAACAGGGGCAGCAGGACAATGTCGCGGTATGTCACTCACAATCTTTGGAACATCATTTGGAACTGTACTTTCAGGACCCTCTGCTTGAAATTTCTCACTAATGCCATCTTCTGGAGGGAAACCCTTGGATTTCTCAGCAGTCAGCATTTTAGAGTGCTTCCTTCTGGCAGCATTGCAGGCTCTCTTGCTCTGTGTTAAGGTACAATGTTTAGAACTTATTGTGGGGCTACCTGATTCAGGGTTTGCAGCATCTTGTGTTGATGGAGGAATTAATATGGTGACCCGCTGTTTCTTGACTATCACCCAGTCATCATCCTCATCAATGCTGTTCCTTGAACTTGACGGATCAAGCTTCTTATCATAAACACCAGACATGGCTAGTGGAGTGTTCATGAACTGACTTTGATGCACACAATACAAAACCTCCTTAGTGTTTACAAGACTACCTAATAAGATTTGAAAAGAAACAACTGGATGTTAATTTTTACAAAAAACAAAACAAAAAACTGAACTGACTAAAATGATAACAAAATCTATATAATGGACATGCAGGCACCAAAGTACCAAACAATATACATAACAAATAAGGGAGGACAGAGTGACAATAAAGAGCATGACATAGTGTTATGAATTGCGATGCGAGGGGAAGGTGATTGGAGGATTTGGGGCTGATGCGCGGGGGAATTAGGGTTGCGAGCTACAGTACCCACGGGTACTGTTCACAATCAGGATTGTGGTGTCGGCTAGGGTTGGAGGAGCCCCACGGCCGGCAAGAGAGAAGGGTTTTCCTTCTAATCTCTTGCTTGATTAGATTGATACATCTCCTCTCTTTAAATAGAGGATTACTTACCCCTAAGCAAGGACTCAATCTTATCCCTAAACCTAACCCTAACGGGCCTCCTGGCCCATTAGACCCTTGGCACCTGACATTACCCCACCCTTTTCCGAGCAGCTCGTCCTCGAGCTGCAGCATGGGCACCTTGACAATGACTCGACCCCACACAAACCTATGACCTAAAACTAAGCCTTTTACATCTCGGCTTATTTGATTATTCTTAATCTGAAATAGACTCAGACTTTTTATTGTGTGACTCTCTGACGGTAGGCACCATGATATGACCATGCCAGCACCGACAGCCTCTCCAACCACATTTCCAATTTCTACCGGACCTATCACTCGTAGCCGAGCTAAAAAGATCCAACAAGAGGTGCACGCGCTACTTTATGAGTTTCAACTCAATTCCAATGATAACTTTATGCTACCTAAGTCTTGTATGTTGATACTACTTAGGTACGTTGAAGAGAATCATCAAGACGAAGGTCACGAAGCTAGAATCGGCAAAGTTCTCGTCATTCAGCAAGGCCATTCGGCAATTTTCAGCATTCGGCAATCCATTCGGTAATTTCCTGAGTCTGAAGTTCGGGCATTAAACTGTACCAATCTACGAAGTTTCACATAGCATGCTATACACCGTTGGAAAGATAATCGAGTTAACTTTCCAACGCATCTAGTCCCACGTCATTTGAAGATTCCTAGAAGAAGTTATGATCAAAACATTGAAAACTGTGCAGCAGTCAAACAGTCACGCGGAAACAACTCAGAAGGTCATCTCGGGAGATCCTTTCACATTGACGACGTATTCAGTTTGTTTTCGTGTTTCCACCCATCTAGGAGGGTTGTTCCTAGTATAAATACCCCCCATATGTAAGCTAAAAACAACCTTTGATGAATTGAGATAATCCAAGTGATTTCGCAGCCGAGCTGCCTGAGTGCCTTACTCACACCCTTGTTCTTCCTTGTTCTACTTGGACTTGTGAAGAGATCTCCCTGAGATCCATTGATTCGTGCTCTACGGGTTCCAGTACGGCTGCCCCGTCTTGTGTGGATTAGCTCCGGTTGTGGTTCTGCGGTCGTTCGGAGATCGAGTCGAAGTCTTCGCGGTTTCGGTGCCTCTCTCCCCGTCGCTGGGTCTCATCCAACCTTGGTCAGGTATAAAGCTAGTTATCCGCTGTTCATCAGCAACTTATCTTGTTACCGCTGTTCTTCAGCAAGTTATCTTGTTAGTTCCGTTGCCACCATACTATATTACCTTGTTCATAGACCTACTGCCGTGAAGATCGGGCCATCCTTGTTCTAACGCCGGGTTAGAACCTATCACACCATCCCCACGACGAAGTTGCATGTGTACGACCACTTGGATCCCATGGAGACCATCTGAACGAGAGGAGCGCAGGAGCACAGCCACCTGAAAGCAGGCGCGACGAAGACCAACGTAGACGTCCTCACGGTGGTCGGAGACGGAAAGCTGAGGCGCTAGGCAGTGTGTCCCCGCTGTTGACAAGGAGGAACACACCTCCCCCTACCACCGTCCCCATAGAGTTGGAGTACGCCATCTGCGGGAAAGACACCATGCGCACCCTTGGACACAGCAACGAATCGACGCAATTGTTGGTAGCCATCAAGCGAGTCGAGGTCGCATCCCTCTGCATCAAAGGCGAAGGCGACTGCCGCCAAGGCTGCCTCCCGATCCCGCATCTGCTTGTGCGCCTTTTGTAGCCGTCGTCGTGCTAGGAAGCCGCGCGCCGCCGCAACAACGCCTGAAGTTGCACTGACATGGTCGCCGCCTTTGCGCGACGGCGAATAGCCTGAAGGAACTGTGATGGGGTGCGGGGCTGAATCAGCTGCAGATCAAGTAGCCGCCCCACCCGCTGGCGCAGCAGGAGGCCGCGTGCCGCAGCATGCAACCGCACTACCGCAGACACCTGCCGGGTAAGCATCTTCTCCGGCGTCTCCACTGCGAATGGTCCTGTGGACGGCGTGGGGAGTGCTACCGCCGACGAGGCAATGAGGGACGCACGCGGTGGCGGCAGCCTACCTGTCAGGAGGTCGCGCAACAGCGCCAACTCCTCGTGAATCCCGCGGATGACAGCACCGTGGTCGATGAGCATCTGCGTCACCTCCTCAGGTGAGAGGGCGTGGGGGAGCGGAGGAGGGCCCGGCAGCGCTGCGGAGAATAGGGTTGATGCAGCCCAGGGATGAGCGCTGACAGCGTAGAATCCAGCCATGAATTGCGATGCGAGGGGAAGGTGATTGGAGGATTTGGGGCTGATTCGCGGGGGAATTAGGGTTGCGAGCTACGATGCCGCGGCGCTACGATGCCGCGGGGCATCGTTCACAATCAGGATTGTGGCGTCGGCTAGGGTTGGAGGGGCGCAAGGCACGCCAGCCATGGGGCTTCGCCCACGGCCGGCAAGAGAGAAGGGTTTTCCTTCTAATCTCTTGCTTGATTAGATTGATACATCTCCTCTCTTTAAATAGAGAGGATTACTTGACCCCTAAGCAAGGACTCAATCTTATCCCTAAACCTAACCCTAACGGGCCTCCTGGCCCATTAGACCCTTGACACCTGACACATAGTGTTTCAAGAGTCAAGACAAGAAGAACGCATAAAATGTGCTTAGGTGAAGAATAAGAAAACAATTAACCAATTACAAAAGTTCAATTTGAACAAACATATATCTTTAGTGGCTATAATTTGTAACATAAATTTTCCATTTCAGTTAGCCTTTCCACAATAGCTAATCCTGCATATAATCCCACAATAGCTAATCCTGCATATAATCAGCAAAGTTTTCATCAAATAAACTGACAAACCAATTTGTCTTTTATACCATACCATTATTTTTTACTAGCAGTGCATTAACTACGTTGTTGTGTGTGTGCATGTAACAGTGGAAATCCTTTTGCGTCATTTCACATACACGACAGCCTTATGAGCCACAATCACCTATGAATGAGGGAACCATAATTGGATCCAAGAAGAATGGTATCTATTGTATCTAACACACAACCACCAAACTCATAGGTTGAAAAGGTACAAAATTAACAAGTATGACAAATGAAGCAGCAAAGCATCAAACAAACAATGAAGCTGCTACCCTACTGGACATGGCTGGTCCACAAACCCAAATTTGCCAAAATGGGCCACTTGAATTTGATAACAGAAGTAATAAATCTATCTTAGAAATTGAGAATAGATGATAGCATGAGGATGTTTGCCCCAAATCACTGTCGTATAGGATTAGTCAAACATCAGATATGTTCCAAAATAAATCTAAAACGCATGCATTTAGAGAAAAGAGTTTATTATTGGTCAGGCTAAGCTGAAAGATTTGGTTGATTCTTCAGTTCATTTCTCCCAGAACATGCTAACAGAACTTCGTTATGATCACAGACTTGAAGAAAACTAGCTAGCCTTCGCAGTTCTGAGGCTTTTTACCTACGTTACCCCGATACGCACGCGAGTTGCCGTGTCGGTATCGCGATACATATCGGATACGCCGATACGGTATCGGGGAGTATTGGAGAAAAAGAGAAATTCAATCAGTTTCGGTACTCCTAAATACACCTTCGATACCTCTTATCTGGGATCTTGGGAAATATCGGTGTTGTAGCTGTATGCAGCTTGGGAGCTCCAACGAAGAAGAAAGGAGGTGCGAGGATGCTTGGGATGGCCGGCGGTGGCGGCGGCGGCAAGCAGCATGAGAATCAGCAATGGGGAAGCTGGAGGGCGGGCGGAGCTGGAAGCGCGGCGCGGTGGAGGACCTACCTCGCCGGCATCTGCGCTGTCACCGCCGGCGTCCTCCGTCGAGCGCGCGGCGCGCCGCGAGGGAAACAAGAAGAAAGCGCGTGGGAGGGCCGAGGGATCGATGGGAGTAAGCGACACTGCGGGGATGGGGATGGTGCCTTCCGTCTGGAGATAAGGTGGACCCCTCCGTCCTTTTTTTCCCCTCACGGTACAACCGCCGCTAGTCTTGGAAAATTAGGAGGAAAACAAAGAAGGAAAAGAAAAAAAAGAGGTAACTTGGCTTTGTTGCGCTGGATTGGGCCTCTATTTTGTGTAGCTTTTGGTATATCGAACACTATTTGTTTTAGCTATTTTTGTTTGTTATTGAATATACATTATATTATACATATGCATATTAGTAATAACTAGCAACAATGCCCGTGCGTTGCAACGGGAGAAAATATTACTCACCATTATCGTTCATCTTAATTGCGTTGTCACCCGACCTTGTCATTGTTCTTGTCGTGATGACGCCTTACGAACCTCACCACCATCTGCTCCGGTCTCATCGTCGTCTTCCTTGCACCGCCTTCACCCCACCGCGTATGCATCACCTCAACGTTGTTCTCCGTCGTCCTCATCTAACCAACCTCAGTGTCATCTGTCCAGGTCGCGTCATCATCCCTTTCTCTCGAGCCTTATCGTAGCACTCGCGCTATCTCAATCTCGCCCGTTGTCATCCTTCCCGACCGCACTGTCACCCCACCGTGCTCGCACCTTCCCGATCTTGCCATCGTCTCCGTCACGCACATGCTACCCTAACCTTGTTGGTTGGTTTTTTCCTTCCGAGCCTCATTGTCGTCTGCACCTCAATTGCACTCAAATAATACTTGCATTATTTTGAAAACAAAGAGTTTTAACTTTAAATTATATAATTCATACTCATTACATCTCTTTTTAATTATTTTGAAAGTGAATTCCTATGTACTAAAATAGTCACAACCATATTCTACCATAAAACAAGACCTTATCACTAATTCAAATATCTAACATGAGTCGATAAAGATCTATTTTCGTATGTTATCCAACTTATGGCAAGCGTTACTCTATCAATACGTAAACAACTTGCAATGTATGCTAAGGCCAACATCGTCAGTCCTGGGAAATGAGGTTGTAGAGTTGAGTGGCTGACACGTGGACTCGAGTCTGCCCATACCCACATGTCAACCACCCAACTGCAGAGATGGTACTAAATGCAAAGGATCCCAGTTCTCAGTCCCGCATCCATCAATAGGTGATACCCGTTTTCACGCATATCATCAATTGTGCTGAGACTTAGTGCACATCTGGACAAGACATGAGCATTGCATATGGATGTAATGGACGACCAGACGATGCAGTTACTTTTTTGAGTTTTTTTCTTCCATAATACAGTAACTTTGGGTTATAAGGTGTGACTCGAGAAAAAAGAATCCATATATATTCACGGTATACCTCTATTTCTATCAACCTTATCCGCACACAGACTCACCCAACACTTATCCATGCCACGAGTGGCATTGATGCCGGTGAGCGGTCGGCTCTGGTGGCCGGCGCACTCTCTACTGCTCCGAAGACCCGCGCTTCAAGGTAATCCACGGCGTTGGCGGCAACGTGGGCTCTAGCTTCGGGCGAACGAGGCAGCGCGGACCTGCAGCTTCGACAGCCTGCGCAATGGGGCGAGGGCCGCGGGCTCCGGCGACCCGGCGGCAAGACCGGGCGGGGGCAAGCTACGGGTCGAGGCGAGCGCAGTTTTTGACGGCCCGACGCACGCGCGCGCGGTGAGCTGTGGGCTCCGACGGCCCGACGCGGGTGGGGGCGAGCTGAGGTTCTGGCGGTTGGTGGGCGGAGGCGCGGAGCAAACTACGAGCTTCAGCGACCGGTACGACGTTTCCGACCAAACCCACCTCTCCCAATTGGATAGGACAGTTGCCGCCATGAGCGCCACCGGCGAGCAGACCCCGGCGCACGGGAGGACACCAAGGAGGTGAGGTCATCGCTGCCGTCTCCAGCACCTCGAGGTGGATCTTGGCGCCGCTCGAGGTCGACGCGCGGGCGGTCCGCATGTGGATCCTCTCGCCACTGTCGCTCGGCGTGCGCAGCACTACAGGCCCGAGCTTGTCCCTCCTCGACAGACGGAGCGCAGCCAGTGGAGGAGCAGGGGAACCTGCGGCCGGTGCTCCCTTTCCTCCCCCGCGGTGTGAGGCGACAAGGCCAACCCGGCGGCGCCTCCCTTCCATCTCCGACGGCGGAGGAGCAGGGGCGCACGTCGGAAGGGTGGGGACGGGGAGAAACGGGCCGACAAGGCACGCAACGGAGGGGAACCGAGGGAGACAGAGACAGAGACTTACAAGTGGGACCCACTTGTCGGGACGGACGAAAAATAAGGGCAGAAACGGTCCTTGCTTTAATATTAGGTAGAGATTATTATACAGTATTATATATCCTTTATTTTTTGGAAAATGCCGTATCAACATATCACCGTATCAGTATCGACGTATTTGTATCTCGTGTCGGTGCAACGTAGCTTTTTTACTGCCTAAAAGAAACATAGCAACCAACCTCTCTGCCTCGTCTCCTCCGTCGCCCCGGCTTGGGCCCTTCCCTCTCTCCCCGCCGACAATCTTGTCGGCGGCGGGAGGGGTAGGGGTCCCTCCCATGTACTCAGTTAGTTGCCTCTATGGCCGTCGCCCTCTGTGGTATGTGTTGCCATGGCTGCGCCTGTCATCGCCAGCCTCCTTGGCCTCCTCGTTGTCGTCATCCCCACTGCCCATGTATGCTTAAATAAAGTTCCTCCTCTCTTCCGCCTGGCGGACCTCTCATTATCTCCACCCGCACCTCTCCTTCTGCCATCCGTACTTGCCATCCGTCTTCGACTTGTGCTTGTAGTTGTCCCTATTCTCGACCTTCTCCGGGCAGTCGACAATGAAGTGTCCCGGCTTGCCGCACTGGAAGCATGTCCTCGTGTTCCTCCTCATGTTCACTCGGTTCTCGTGCAGCCTCTCGAACCGCCTCGTCAGTAGCGCCAGCTCGTCCTCTCCTAGCACGTCGAACTCCTCATCTGGCATAGACATCAAAGAGGACAAAGAAAACATTCTCGTGGATGGGTTAGCGTTAGCCTTTCCTTTCGAACCACCGATGAGGGCGAGACTATGAGAGTCAGTCGGGCCCTCAATCTTGGCTGTCATGCCCTGATCCACCTCAGCCGACTTGAGCTTCGAGAACAGCTCGTTCACGGTCAGAGTGTCATACTTCTCCGACTACACAATGGCCTCGAACTTTCCACCCCAAACCGTATGATCCATATGAGTGTAAGAGCTTGACAGCCCTATCATGATCATCATACGAGAGCACGTCCACATTGGCCCTCATGTTGTTTACCACCACTGTAAACCTCTGAAACAAGGCATCGATGGACTCACTGGGGAGATGAGTGAAGTTCTCATACTCTCTCCGGTAGGTCGCATACATCCGAGCCTGAACCTGAGCATTCCCAACATGAGCTTCCTTCAACACCAACCAGATTCTACAAGCCAAGTGCTCGGTGTGCACCCGATCGAATTCAGGCTGACACAAAGCACAAAACAAGTAGTCGACCGCCTTGTTGCTGGTGTCGAACATGTCCCTTGATCCTGGAGCGCGGAAGTTCATCTGGTGGACATAGCCTGTGTCCACCGTGACATCCCAAAGGATATGACCCTTTTCGCGGAGGAACGCCGCCATCCACTTACTCCACATCTGGTAGTTCTTTCCATCGAAGTGTGGAGGACCCGAACCCCATTCCTGGTATGCCATCCTTGGATCTTAGACCTGTTAGAGTCAATCAAGACCCGTAACCTACTCCGATACCACTTGAAGGACCGAAGCGGCGAACCAGAGAGGGGGGGGGGGAGTGAATCGGAGCCGATAAGAATTCAATTCTAGAATTCGTCCTATAAACCCGATTTCACTCGTGCACCTCCACAAGCTTCTCTTGCCAAGCCCACGCAGCCACTGGAGTGCTACTGGACCTAGGAGCAAGACCCAACCAACATCCACTCGACACACGTAGCGGAAACACACGTGACACAGCTGCTGGCAGCCCAAACCGGTCAGACCGCTTCTGTTGGACTTAGCCTCACACAGGCAGGGGAAACCGGTCAGATTAGTTTGGCAAACCGGTAAGGCCGATTTTATTCAGAAACTCCCCAAAACTCCCCTGAGACCCAAAACACCTCAAGAGCCTTTCCACCTTTGAACAAAAGAAGCCATAGCACGAAAGAGGCTCCCTTGCTCAAAAACTCTTCACGACAGCCCACAGGGCTAAACCGGTCAGACCGGTTTGGGAAACCGGTCAGGCCGGTTTTGCCTGGACAGTCGGGAAGAACACAGCCTGTGGGAAAAACTCAAAACTCCAAGCGATCGATCTCCCAATTCATTCCACGGATCAAAGTGAGACTTTTAGGATAGTGGGGGCACCTCGGTCTTCGGCCTCGGCTTTGTGGCTCAGCTGAGTAACCCGGTGATTTTCTGGTGAACCACTGCAAACCCCGTGAACTTGATGTAGCCTCCGCCAATCACCACTAATGACTTGGCTCCCATGAAGTCCCGACTCGACCTTTGTTTTGTGGCTCAACCAAGAAACCGTCCTCGACTTCATCTTGCCGTTCTTGCCACCATGCGGCCCGTACTTGACCCCGCTGGCCACCGGGTCCCTCGAACCAAGCTTACTTGTCTTCTCCACACCTGGAGGCCTCACCGAGAACGACCTTTCGCGCTTGTTCTTCACCTGCACCAACACGAGTCAAGCCGCAACCAGCACCTGCAATACTTAGCCATGAATCAGTGCACACAACGTTGTCAATCACTCATCGCACCAGGAAGCGACCATCCACCGATCCTCGAACCACACATGGTCCTCAGAGGGCCCGGATTAGGGCCCCCTGTGACGGCAAGATTATCTCTCTTAAGACAGCAAGACCATTACCCTCGAGGTGGAGTCCACTGTTCATTGACAAGCAGCTTGAGGATGGTCGTACACTTTCTGACTACAATATCTAGAAGGAGTCCACCGTTCACCTGGAGCTCCACCTGCGTGGTGGGATGCAGATCTTCGTCAAGACCTTCACTGGCAAGATGCCCAGTCCTTAGCCAGTTGGTCGCATCTCCGACCAGTTTCCCACAAGAGGAACTCATCTCCGCCTCGCACAACAAGTCTCCGCTTCGCACAAGAAGTCTCTGCCTCGCATGACAAGTCTTCGCTTCGCACGACAAGTTCGGCTCTGACTAGTGCGTGGGCCCAGACGCACCGCGCGAGCATCGCCACCCACGCGTGCGAAGGGACGAATCTCCACGTCACGCGGGAACAACAGCTGGCGACCATGCATGCGGCATGCCCCGGCAAGAGCCTTAATGCAAGCCTGACCATCCGCGCAGCCATCACATCGCCATCATCTCCCACTCTACCACAGGCAAGACTCCGCCCGAGGCACTCGAGCACCCTTTACAACATGCACAAGCCTAGACTTAGGCTCGGGCGTGGCGAGCTAGGCAAGCACTCGGGCAGACTAAGACGAGCTCAAACTATTCAGGAAGAAGGCCAGGCATCCCAGAGTGATAGTCCGACCCGGCCACGCGACGGCTCTACCGACAAGGCATCGCGACTTGGCTTCAATGCACCCTAACGAACAATGACGTACGACGGGATGTGCCAGCTGCCAGGTACTGTAACTATTTTTTATTTCCCCTTGTGCCCCTCCCCTTGTGACTATAAAAGGGAGAGGAGGGCAACTATTACAAGGGTTAGAACTCCATAGAATCGAACGCCATCTCCCGGGACCTGGGAACGAACTCCATCTCCTGACCAGCTTGTAACCCCTACTACGAGCACACCTGGCTCAGGAACACGACAGCCGCACACTGGACATAGGGTATTACTCCTCGGAGGCCCGAACTAGTATAACTCCGTTGTCTCTTGCACTAACCATCCGAGCCCGACGCACGATCGATAGAAATTGGTAGAGAACCCTGACAGTTGGTGCGCCACGTAGGGGCACATCGTGTGTCTCGACGAACTTAGCGGATCGGATGGATGGTCGCAGGGTCATGCTGACTCCTGGGACCACCCTGCGCTTCGGCTCTCTCGGCTTTGTCTACACCGGGCCGGTGGAACCCATCGCCGGGCGCACCTTCGCCCGGCCGCCTCGCCCCAATGTCCTCACGGGGGCTGCGGGACGCGAGGCCTTCGTCCGAGGCTTCTCGGACGACGTCATCGTCGGCATGTTGGGGCCAAACCCAACGCAGGAGCGTTTTAGGCTCGCCGCCTACTACCTCACCGACCTCGCCTTCCAGGCCAGCGGAGACGGACCGCTAGGCTGGGGGAGTTCATGGAGCGATACACCGCAATGTACCCCCGTGGACAGCTCGGCCTCCCGGACAACCCGGTGACGGCCTACGTTAACGGCCTCTGCACGATCGGCGTTGCCCCTGGGTCTACGACGACTCAGAGGGCACGGACCACGTGACGCCACGACCCCACACGGGAGTGCAACGTCTGCGTGGACACCGTGTTGAGCAGCTCCGAATCGGAGCCGGCTCCACGCCACCGTGGCGCCGACGACCAGCGGCTCGCGCGGCTCGACGAACTCGCGGAGGCGAGACGCCAGCTCGACGAGGAGCTGGCCCTTCTACACCGTGAGCTCGGTGTGGAAGCCGGGCCACGCGAGCGACAACTGGCACAGAGCGTGCCGGTGCAAGGCCAAGCCCATGATGGGAATGGCGATCGACGCCCGGTGCAGGACGTTCCTGTGCAGGGTGAGCCCCGCGAAGAGAATGGTGACCAGCGTGAGCGCTGACTGGCTGCAGATCAGCCGTGTGGCTGTGCACCTACACCACCGACGCGTGCGTCGGAGCCCGACAACAATCGACGCGTCAACGGAGGCGCGAACGCCAACCCCAACACCGACGCACCGCCACTCTTTCGGCGGGCGTCCCAGAACCTTGCCGCTGCTACCATGCTGCTGCGCGGCTACCCAGAGCCTGTGACCTCCGAGGAGCGACGAGTGCGCCAACAGTTGAAGGCGCTACTCGAGGCTGTGGCAGCATAGCAAGCGGAAAGCTCTGCCTCACGACAGCGCTTGGAGCGCGGGCGAGCTGGAGCGCCATTTGCCCATGGTCTTGAATCCACCTCCTCCTCTGTAGCAGGTACATGGGGAGCAAGTCGCGGCCGCGATATCGGCGGTTCGGAGTCAACTCGGGCCCAACCGTGGCCCCGAACACCATCTAGGCTCGACGACGGGCTGAGAGCGTCGACAACAACCGCGACAACCGCTCGCGCCGCAACGACGACCGCGAGCGCAGGCGCCGCCACGACAGCGATGACGACTACGAGCGCAGCTGGTCGCCCAACCAACAGGGTCCACGGGCTTTTGGCCGGGCCATCCGTGACGCCAAGGTACGGTGGGGACACCAACCCCAGCGTATGGCTTGAGGACTACCGGCTAGCATGCCACGCCGGGGGAGCAACTTGCGACCTCTTCGTCATCAAGAACTTGCCGCTCTACCTCAGCGACTCTGCGTGCACGTGGCTCGAGCACTTGCCGCGCGACAAGATCAACGACTGGACCGACCTGCATCAAGTCTTCGTTGACAATTTTCAGGGTACATACATGCGCCCCAGCAAGTAGTGGGAGCTGCGTAACTGTGCCCTGGTAAGCAGTGGGAGCTGTGTAACAGCCGGGGGAGAGTCTTCGTGAGTACATACGACGCTTCTCCAAGCGCTGCACCGAGCTCCCCAGCGCGATTGACAACGACGCCATCTCGGCATTTCAGAACGGGACGACATGCACCTCCTTGTCCACTGACTCGGTCATCGCATGCCTCGTACGACACGTGAACTCCTCGACATCGCAAGCAACCACGCCGACGGCGAGGAGGCGGTGGCCGCGACGCTCAACACCCCTCAGGGCAAGGGGAAGCAAGTCGTGGACCATGGCGAGGGGACGTCCTCGCACTTCAAAAAGAAGAAGAACGACAAGCATTGTCGCGACAACAACTTTGTCGCGGCGGTGGAGCGCAAGGCGTCGCGCCCGAAGGGAAACCCGGGCAAGCCTACACCAACCAGGGACCACTTCGAGAAGCTCCTGGATGCACCGTGCCCACACCACGAGGTCCCCGTCAATCACATGCTCAGAGTGCCAGCTAATGAAGAACTACGTCAAAAGCACCCTCAAGCCGAAGACGCCAGACCAGCCCGACAAGCAAGGCCCCTCCCACGACAACGATGATGGCGCAGGGGCTGTGTTTCCCGGTGAAGACGGAGCGGTGCACATGATCTTTGGGGAATCCCCAGCGAGACCCTCGAGGCGGCGCGAGAAGCTCATCCGGCGTGAAGTCATGAACGCTGACGTCACGAAGCCGTCCTACCTAAAGTGGTCGGACGTTCCGATAACCTTCGATTGCAAGGACCATCCTGACACTGTACCTCAGCCTGGATCCTACCCACTAGTGGTAGCTCCTCTGTTCAAATCCAGAAGGATCCACAAGGTCCTGATGGATGGGGAAGCGGGATCAACGTGCTCTACGCGTCTACGCTTGACGAGATGGGCATCCCGTGGTCCGCGCTGAGGTCGTCGACGGCGCCATTCCATGGGGTTGTACCTGGAATCGAGGCGCTCCCCCTCGGGCAGATCGATCTGCCCGTCACATTCGGGGACGTGCGGAACTTCCGCACAGAAACCCTCACCTTCGAAGTGGTGGGGTTCTCGAGGACGTACCATGTGATCCTCGGGAGGCTGGCACGTGAAGTTTATGGCTATGCCCAACTATACATACCTGAAACTGAAGATTCCTGGACCAAAGGGGATCATCACAGTAGGGCCAATGTACCAGCTCGCATACGAGTGCGACGCTGAGTGCTTTCAGTTTGCTGAAGCAACCATCCGGTCTGAGAGGCTCCACGCTGAGCCTCGTTCCGAGGACCAGGATGTCCCCGAGTCGTCCAAACATGTGGCCTGCTCTTTCGAGCCCGCCAAGGATGTCAAGGATGGGTCGTCTCCGACGACGACCGTACGCTCCGTATCGAGATGACGCTCGTTTCTAAATAGAAAAGCGCGCTCGTCGACTTCCTCAAAGCGAACCTCGACGTGTTTGCATGGAAACACTCCGACATGAAGGGGATCCCAAGGGAGGTTGCCGAGCACAAACTGAACATTCAAGCCGAGATCGAAGCCGGTGAAACAACACCTACGCCGCTTCAACAACGACAAGTGCAAGGCGATTGACGAGGAGATCTTGAAGCTCCTTAGTGCAGGGTTCATCCGTGAAGTATACCACCCCGAGTGGTTAGCAAACCCTATACTTGTAAAGAAGAAGAATAAGAAATGGAGAATGTGCGTTGACTACACGAGCCTTAACAAGGCGTGTCCCAAGAATCCATTTCCTTTGCCTCGCATAGATCAGGTAGTCGATTCAACAGCCGGGTGTGAGAGTCTCTGTTTTCTTGATGCATACTCTGGGTACCACCAGATTGCGATGTGCATAGCGGACCAACTCGCAACCTCGTTCATTACTCCATTCGGCGCGTACTGCTATCAAATGATGCCCTTCGGGCCCAAAAATGCGGGCCCTACTTTCCAACGATGCATGCGACGCGTCTTCAGGGAGTTGATAGGCCGCATCATAGAAGCGTATGTCGACGACATCGTAGTCAAGTCGAAAAAAATAGGGGATCTGGTCCCCGGCCTCACCGTTGTCTTCGCAAAGCTACGACAACACAGGGTAAACCTAAACCCCGAGAAGTGCATTTTTGGGGTACCGAGGGGCATGCTCCTCGGCTTTGTCATGTCGGAACACGGCATCGAAGCTAACCCCGACAAGATTTTGGCCATCATGGACATGGGGCCAATTAAAAACCTGAAGGGCGTACAGCGTGTCACGGGCTGTCTCATAGCTCTGAGTCACTTCATAGCACGACTCGGAGAGGGCAACCTACAACTGTACAAGCTGATGAAGAAGTCCGACCACTTCACGTGGACCCCCGAGGCGCAAGAGGCACTTGATTCGCTCAAAAACATCCTCAAGAGTCCTCTGATATTAACTGCTCTGACCACAGAAGAGCCCATGCTCTTGTGCATCTCAGCGATAACCCAAGTGGTCAGCACGGCTTTGGTGGTCGAGCGAGAAGAGCCCAGGAGGTCCCAAAAGGTACAACGACCAGTGTACTTCGTCAGTGAGGTACTCTTCGACTCCAAGACATGCTACTCACAGATGCAAAAACTTGTGTACGTGATCTTGATGACCAAGCGCAAGGTCCGACACTACTTCGACGCGCATCCCATCATCATGGTGTCCAAGTATCCGCTCGGGGAGGTCATCCAAAACCCCGAGGTCGAAGGGAGGATCGCCAAGTGGGCACTCGAGTTGCTGGGACAAAATATCACGTATGCTCCGCGCAGCGCGATCAAGTCCCAAGTACTCGCAGATTTCGTGGCCGAGTGGACGGAGATGCAAACTCCCCAGCGCCGATCGAGCACGAGACGTGGACCATGTATTTCGATGGCTCGGTCATGAAGGAAGGGGCCGGTGTAGGCCTTGTCTTCATCTCACCTCTGGGTGTCCGCATGGAGTACATGGTACAACTGCATTTTCTGGTGTCAAACAATGCCGCAGAGTATGAAGCCCTAATCAACGGTCTCCGGATCGCTGTCGAACTCGGGATCAAGTGTCTCGAGATCAGGGGTGACTCAGAACTAGTCATGGGGCAAGTCATGAAGGACAAAAATTGTGTTGACCCGAAGATGGCAGCATACTGTCAAGCCGTGCGAGATCTGGAGGGAAAATTCCACGGCCTCGAGCTACACCACGTGCTACGCGACTACAACAAGGCGGCTGATGTACTCGCAAAGGCTGCATCCAGTCGAAGCCCGGTTCCCCACGGCATTTTTGCAAGTGATCAACATCAGTCGTCCGTGCGAGAAGAAGGGGAGAAGCCGCCCGAGGAGCCACAACCCGAGGTCATGGCAATCGACGAACCACTAGAGGTGAACCTTGAAGATCCCGATTGGCGGTTTCCCATCCTCGAGTGGCTAGTCGAGGGGAAGCTTCCCCCCGACCAGACGGAAGCACGACGCATTGCCCGCCGAGCAAAAGCTTTTGTCCTCATCGACGGCGAGCTTTACAAGTGCGGGGCAACCGACATACTCATGCGGTGCATCCTCGGAGATCAAGGCCGCGAGCTATTGCAAGAGATACATGTCGGCACGTGTGGCTACCATGCCGGACCAAGAACACTTGTCGGGAAAGCTTTCCGACAAGGTTTCTACTGGCCCACGGCGGTCGCTGATTCGAAGGATATTGTGCGGTGCTGCGAAGGATGCCAATTCTACGCCAAGCAAACTCATCTCCTGGCGTAAGCGTTATAGATGATCCCCATCACGTGGCCCTTCGCAGCCTGGAACCTCGACATGGTGGGTCCACTCCGACAAGCACCCAGGGGCTTCACCGACCTCCTCGTAGCGGTCAACAAGTTCTCGAAGTGGATCGAGGCTCGACCCATCATCAATGTCCGCTCCGAGGAGGCGGTCTCGTTCTTCACCGACATCATCTATCGATTTGGCATACCCAACACGATCATCACCGACAACAGCACCCCGTTCGCGGGGAAGAAATTCCTCAACTTTTGCAACGACAACCACATTCGTGTGGACTGGTCTGCTGTTGCCCACCCAAAGACGAATGGACAAGTCGAGAGGGCGAACAGCATGATCCTGCAAGGCTCGAAGCCGAGGATCTTCAAGCGGCTTGACATGTTTCGAGCAAGATGGGTAGCCGAGCTGCCGTCCGTGCTATGGAGTCTGCACACCACGCCAAGCCGAGCCACGGGGTTCACACCTTTCTTCATGGTGCACGGCTCCGAGGCGGTCCTGCCTACCGACATCGACTACGGCAGCCCGCGGGTGCGAGCATACACCAAAGAAGGAAATCAAGTCGCGCTTGAAGACGTGATTGACCAACTCGACGAGGCGCGCGATGTGGCACTACTGCGAAGCGCCAAGTACCAGCAGGCGTTGCGGCGCTACCACGAGCGTAACATGCGCCCACGTGAGTTCCATGTTGGGGATCTCATTCTCCGACGGGTTCAAGGCAGCAAGGATCGACACAAGCTGTCGCCACCTTGGGAGGGGCCATTCATCATCCACGAAGTGCTCCAACCAGGCACGTACAAGATCCAGTACGAGGACGGGAGGGTCGTCACCAACGATGGAACATCGAACACCTGCGCCCGTTTTATCCTTTGAGTAAATGTTCGAAACTCATGTGTCAATAAATACATACTGCTTGCCTTTGTTCACATGTCTCTGAGTTCCAAACTTATATTCGGTTGTGTTCATTTTTTTCTTTATGGCAACGTTTAAGCTTGAGCAGACAACGTCTTTGCACCAAGGCAAAAATGTTCCCTGCTCAGGGGCTACCAAGGGCACAATGCCCTCATGCCTCCTCGTTTTTCAAAATTTTTCAAAAAAAAATTCCGACAACCTTGTCGAGACCAATCACACGAGCGAAAGGTTTTTTGACGAAAACTCAAACTCGCGAAAAGTAAAGATGATGGTCTGCGTGAGATGGCGAGTCGCTATTCGTTCAAGCTCCTAGTACTAACGCTCCCGCGGCTACGACACGAAGACTTACGAGTACTTCTCTAGTCCTCGGCTTTCATCCGATCTCTTTTCAGGAACGTTCGAATGCCCTCTAGGACTCCGGTCCGAAAAGACATTTTTGCAAGCAAAATCCTGGTTAAGTTATCTCGCGAACCTCTCGAGTTCTTGAGGGCTGCGAACGGATAGTTGCGCTTAGCGGATTGAAGGGGCCAGGCCTTACGACTCCTACGCCTCCGTGGTTCCGGAGTATAGTCTGACTGTTTTGGTTCTCTAAGTTCGACTACGTGTTGCTACAGTCCTCGGGCGCTCGAGAGTAATTGAGAGATAATGCAAGATGAAGTGCCTAGTTACACGATAGCCTGTCGACTTGTTCAAATTATTACAGAAAATAGTTTGTGGCATATTTAATTCGGGGGCCCGGGAACTCCTGGGGCCTCTGGTTCATCTCGTGGCAGCAGTTTCAGGTCCTTCAGGGCGGCGTCGGCCATCTCACGGGCAAAAGTAGCGCAGTCCTCCTCCAACTCATCGCACTGATCGTCAGAGGCACCTGGGGCCCAGCCGCCGCTCAACGCCGTGCGGTCTAGCCCTTGGTAGTGCAACTCGAACCTGGCGATGACTCGATGCACCGGGCGACGAACTGTCGACAGCTCGAGTTCCCGCACCACGCCAGGAAGGCACCCAACCTCTTCGATCAGCGTCTCGGGCGTTCGTGGACCAAGCAGAACACCGATCGCGGCCATGGCCGAACTCATCACCCTCCCAAGCTTGGCAATGTCCCCGATGGCCTTCTCGCTGATGACTTCTGCCTTGTGCTGGGCGTCGCGGGCCTGGCTAAAGGCGACTGCGTCCTGCTCTCGGGAAGCTCGAGACTGCTCCAACTCGGACTGAACCCCTGAAAGACATGCAAGAACAAGACGTCATGAAGGGCATGAGAAGGAGAAGAGGAAGATAGGACCAACGAACAAGACTCACTCTAGAGTTGCTCCCACGAGCGATTGATGGCGCCGCCATTCTCGATGACCTTGAGAATCGCGACATTTCGCTCTTGCTTGACCATTGCTAGCTGCACCACCATCCCGGTGCGGATCAGATGCGCCCCTGCAAGCACAACTGACAAGTCAGGTTCCGACAAGAAGCAAGCGCTGAACCAGACAAGAACCGGGTGGATCATCCGGCTTACCATCGAGATCCTGCAACAACTTAGCATTGGAGTCACGAAGTTGCGCCGCTTCCTCGGTCACCACTTGGAGCTGGTTCTTGACCTGGGAAAACTAGCGGCTTGTCGTCGCCAAGTCCATTGTGGCTGTGCTCAAGTCACTCTCCAGCTCCATCATTTTGGCTTCGAGCGTTGTCTTCTCGCGAGCGGCAGCCTGGGCGGCATCTCGGGCGGCGGTCTCGGTTGTGGCCGCAACGGTTTTGGCCCTCTCAGCGGCCTCCTCCGTCGACGCAGCAGCTGCTCTGAGCTTCTCGATCTCGGCCTCGGCAAGCGCAAGCCTCGACGCCAGCGAGTCCCGTTCGGTGGCGGGCGTCGCGGCGGCGAGGTCTCGGCGGCGATGGCTCGGTCTTCCGCTGACTGGCGGGTGGCCTCAAGGGACGCCCGCACAGACACCTCGTTCGCCACAGCGCCAGCCACTACCACCCGGGCCACGACGAGTTGCATCTCCAGCTGAGTCCGCGCAACGCAAAGTTCTCACACCGTGTGGGCACATCTCCGACTTGAAGACTCGAGGGTCTACCTCCAACAAAACAAAGATAAGTGGCATGACCCGAGAAGACCACAGAATCGAGAACTTAATCTTTGACAAGAAAACTTACCGAGGTCGCGGGGAGGATGAGCTCATCAAAGGCGTGGCGTGCCCAAGTCAACCCACGTTCCAAGGTGTTGCGCGCCGCAACCTCCTCGTCATCCTCGGAGTCGACGCCGAGCCCGGAAGTGGCCGCCCACGAAGTGCATGCGAGCTCAAGGGTCTGAGCCTTGCCGCCCACCACGCCTTGCGACAAGGACGTCCTCGTCTCCTCGGCCTCCTGGATCTCCGGGGAGGCGGCCCTTGTCACCATCTCGGAGGCGGCCAGCTCTTGGGTGGCGGCGGCCGGCTCGTCAAGCACGCGAGTCTCGACATCTCCAGCGTCAGCAGCCACTGGTCGGGGCGGCGACGATCCCTCATCTTCGGCAATGGCCTCTGCCGCGAGAGCCTCTGCGACGGAGGTTGGAGCTTCAGCAGCTTCTGCGGACTGGGGGAGCGACGCTTCCCGACTCTCAATGGCCGGCGGCGGCGTGGACGCATATGCAGTCGGCTCCACATGGGTCGCGGGTGCCTCGAGGGCCGCATCCACCGTCTCTGCTGCAATGGCTGGGGTGAAGCCACCGGTGCGCTCGTACTCTTGCAGCGCCTTCGAGACCGACGCGATCATCTCCATGATCGTCGGCTCGTTGAACATCCGCTCCGACACCACCTCGTACACCTTCTCCGGAAGTTGGGGCGCTTCGAGATCGATAACCCCAACGTCGAGGAAGTCGATGTACCGGCACATCGCCAGTTCCATCACCTCCTCGACGGTGAGGGAAACCCGGGCCAAGGAAGTCTCTGCCGCCTCCGCGGTCAGAGGAGGACCCGAGACTCCAAATGCCGGGGAGGGCTCTGACACCTCCACGGCAGTAAGGGGATCCGCTGTCACCGTCACTTGGGCCAGCTCCGACGCCGGAGCCATCACAACGTCGCGGCTCTCCGACGACAGGGGAGGCGCCGAATCCTCGTCCAAAACAGCCACCACATCCTCGCCGCTTGGGCCGGCATCGGTCGTTGTTTCCAAGGCCGCCTGAGTGGCGGTCGCCTCCATGGCCGCCTCACCCTCCTCAACGGCGGCAACAGAGACTGGTGGCGATGGCGCGGTCGATGCCCCTGCCTCGGCGACAACCGTCGGCTCCGCCTTGTTGACAGATAAAAGACGTATCCACCTACGATCTACAAGTGTACGGACCAACACCTTTTTCACCACGGGATTCCCAAGGTTCTTGTCAATCCGCAGAGCAAGGGGATTACAAGCATTTGATCTACCTCTACGCACTAGCTACTCAAACCCTAACAATGATTAAACTAGAAAACAACTAAACTACACTAGAGAGAATGATTAAGAAATCAAGATAAAAGACACTCGCCCATGGGTCTACGATTCTAGAACATGCAATCGCTTTAAACAAGAAAACCAATCTAATCTATCGGGGGTTGTGACCACGGTTTCGCCCTTTCCCTCCTCTTGTACTGTCACTACGCAAAGGTATTCGTGACTAGACCTATGATGGACACGGCGTATTGAATGGATCCAAGGAGCATTGGAGCTCTACCCCCTTTACGACATGGTAGCTAACCTTAAGCAATAAAGTATATTCAACACAAGATGATAGATAGATAATCCAACAAAGTATGATTACATCTCCAGATCGATTACAACCCATGGACGAATAAGGAGATTACCCCATCAAGGTGCTAGACATGGCACCGTTGATCATGGTCACCCTTCCGACGGTGTCTTCCTTCTTCTCCACTTGTGGGTGCTTCCTTCGAGGTGGTTGATCCCCCTCCGGAGATCTCCCTCCTCTCTCTCTAGCTTGTGGATGGCCTCCTAGTATGAATGGCTCTCTCCTTGCGAATGGCGGCGCCTCTAGGGCTTTGGGGTTGAAGATCCTTCGAGTGCAAGGAAAGGGGGGGGGGGAACCGATCCCTGGAGTGGGCTGGGCCGGTCGGCCTGGGCCCACCGGGCTGGGCCCACCTCGGCCTGATTCGGTCACCCCTTTGCTCCCGTGGGTCTTCATGTATTTATGCACTTTGCCCCTTCCACTTGCATGATTTTGACGATGTCATCCTTGCGTCCAAGATGAAGGTTCTCCGTGCATGAAGTTCGGTCTTTTACGCTTCAATCCCCGGGGGTGTTCCTTCGTAGCACTTCGGTCCTCACCACCATTGGAAGTGATTTCATCAGGCTCATGAACACGAACAAGACTCCATAAATGCTCCTTTGAACTTGTTGCGAATCCGTCCTTTATGTCCATGTTTTCCTACATAAACACAACACTTCCAAATGCATGCACAAAGATGAACTTGTTATATGATTGGTGTGCCTAGTGGCGGGTTAGTTCCATAATCAAATCCAAACCAACGTGTAATGGACATGTTTGGTGTATCAAAATACACCGTCAACATCTCCCCCACGCTTAGATCTTGCTCGTCCTCGAGCAAGTACTCGTAAAAGAACTTCGTCCAAGGTGTTGTAATTATGTTCCGCTAAACTTTCTTCACAAGTTAGTCAATCCTTTATTTTTAATACATAAACATAAAGTAATGATCATCATACATAAACATGGGCGTTTTAGAATCTTTACCACATCAAGATTTACCCCACAACTCAAACTCTTTACTCGAAGCTTTCAATCTCAGCCATGCTTACCTCTTTGCTTCCATTGGAGGGTTTTTATGATTTTTTCAAAAACAAAATTCCTGCAACAAGTATTAGACAAAAACCTTTCTCCAAGCTCTCTCAAGTCGCTCATATAAAGTGGCTATCCTAAACAAGTTTTTATAAAACTCTCACCTCCCATAAATCTCTCATATAACATGTAAAGTGGAGCTATAGGTAGGGTTAGTGCAATCAACACAAGTATTTTCAAACTAAGAACTTCCTTTAATGGTTGTTTACCTTTGAAAGCCAATGATCATGAGAATTAATCCATATGTGGGGATATCAAGGGTGAGAAGATTTACAATGGTGGACATGTTCAAGGGCAAAAGAAAATATGACCACGAGGCACCGATGACGTCCTCGTTGTCGGATTGCACATGGTTGGAAAAAGAGTGAAAGTTTCGTCTCTCAACAACGTGACATCCTTCCTTGCACTTTTATTTTTTCTTTCACTTGATTCATGCCTCTCTTATCTTTCTTGCCAATCTTCTTGATTCATCCCTCTCTTATCTTTCTTGCCACTCCTGCTTCTTTCTTTTTATTCTTCTTTTTCTTTCATTCTCTCATACACATATATTTATATTTTATTTACTTTTCTACTTTTATTTCTTTCTTTTCCATACACATACTTTTCTCTTTTTTCCCTCTCTTGACATCTTTTTCAAAGCTCTCAACTCCTCTCTTTCTCGCATGCACACAATCTGAAATTTTAAATAAACCATGCTAGAGACAAGACGAAACTTTGAGAGTAGGTTGTGTTCAAGGAATGTGATGTACAAAAGAGATGTATAGGTTCGGGTATGGAATTCGGCAATGTACGGGACTTTCGATGTGAAAGTCACGTTACCGAATACATAACGAGGCTAGCAACAAAAGATAAGCACAAGGACATGATCAGTGCTTGAACTTAAAACTCCTAAGAGAGAAGGGTCCTAGCCCAACTCATCGTGCTAATCACACTTATGGTAGAGCAAAAAATAAATTTGGCTTTGTATAGGATTTTTTCTTACTCTCAACTTGGAAAAAGAGGTTTTGCTAACCTTTATTACAAGGGTTTTTAGATAATTTTCAGAACTGAATTCCTCCAACTTTTAGCATTGAACCTAGCACAACCAACATGTGAAGCTCAAGATCGAAGTGTGGTATGGGTACTTTTAGAGGTAGCAATTCCACTAAGCACTACGGTAAATGTTTTTCAAACCACACACTTATGTTCATATATCAAGAATTAAAGATAAACAAACAAGTGAATAAAGATAAGCATCACACAAGACACAAAATTTAAAGGACTCTTTTTATTAATTTTCTTTGACGCAACACTAAATTAAGACACTTCAAACTTGCAAAAATTTAAAAACACACTCAAGAACTAAAGACTCTTAAACTCTAAAACTCTCTCGAAAACTAAACCGAACCAATCTAAACTTGAAGCTCGAAAGCTAAAAGTCTAGCTAGCTAGCTCTCCCCCACGCTAAAATCATACGACGTCCTCGTCATATCTTACAAAAATCCTAAGGGGGAAAACTAAACCTAGTGGTACTTTCCGCAACTATTGCACCACTTGCCCTCATGTTCCCGATCATGCCAAAAAGTTTGCGCACGTTGCCGTTCAGGAACTTGTAGTCGTCTTCAACCACGCGCTCCAAATCCTCCACACGCTGCCTCAACGCCTCCATGGCCTGGAAACATTCGTCGACCGATGCGTAGAGCTCCGAGATGGAGTGGCGGCAAGCCGCACAACACATCAGATGCATCCTGAAAGGGTCGTCATCGCCAGGGTCTCCGCCGTCGTCGCCGCCGCCGTCGCCATCACTATTGTCATCGCCGCTGTCGTCGTTGCCACCGCCTTTGGGGCCTTCGAGAGTCTTCTCCTTGGGCACCTCTTCCCAAATGTAAAGATCGTTATCATCTCTTCCGGCGGCCGCCCACGAGCTTGGGCTACAATCGTCGGAGTAGTCGCTATCCCCATAGTCCTTAAGCTCAGGCCACACCTCCTTGTAGTCCTTTCGCTTCGTGCCACAGATGCGCGCCGACCTTTGAACGGGAGTAGGGACCTTCTCCTCTTCGGCGGGGTTGCGAGAAGCGATAGCTCCAGTCGGGACACGCCCTCCGCAACGGATGCGGGCGGTCCTCTTGATCTCGACGGGTAGCTTGAGCTCGCATCGCTTCGCCTCCTCCATAGATGGCTCCTTGGCGCCTTGCTTCAACTCTACGCTCCTCGGAGACACCATGGCTACTGCGTGGGTGCAAAAGATTGCTTGATGGGATGGATTCCCGTTCTCCCAATTCGGCCAAATAAATAGTCCGAAAAGGAAAACCCTAGGAACCTCAATTTCCTTATTCAAACTTCCCTTAAAATTTTCTGACCGAAGAAGGAAGTCGAAAAGGAGCAATCCGGGGAAAAACCGGGGCGAAACGCCGCCGGGGCCCACCTGGGCCAATCGGACTGGGCCGTGGGCAGAGACCCCTGTAGAGAATGAAGAGGAGCCAAGGATCTTACTCTCAAGAGTGGTCGTCCCACCCTGTTCCGGGGGCCGGTCCGGTCCGCGCAACAAATGTGACATCTACACCGATCACTCCCGTGTACCGCCCTTTTTTCGCTTTCTTAGCCCATGGGAAAAAGTTGACCCAGTAAATCTTCGCGAGAAACTCCAAAAAATTAAAAGAAAAACTATTTACAAAAATCCATGCCTTGTTGTTCGTCCTAGGCCAGACGTTCGGGCTCTTCTTCCATGGTGAAGACATCAATGTGGTGAAGGGGCACAACGTCGGGTTCGTAGTAAACCTTAAGCCGTTGACCATTCACTATGAATTGATCACCTTTCACATCCATAATGGTTACCGCTCCGTTGGAGAGCACCGAATGCACAACATAAGGTCCGTCCCACTTGCTTTGCAGTTTCCCCTTTTCGAAGGTTTTAAACCTCGAATTGTAGAGGAGGACCTTATATCCCTCTTTAAACTCTTTCTTTTTCAACCTTTTATCATACCACCTTTTAATTCTCTCTTTGTATATGCTTGCATTTTCATATGCTTTTTACCTCATATCCTCTAGCTCGCTTATTTGAATTCTCCATTTCACCACCGCGGCATCGAGATCAAGGTTCATCTCTTTAATCGCCCAATAGGCTTTATGTTCCAACTCAACCGGAAGGTGGCAAGCTTTTCCATAGACGAATTGATAAGGGGTCATACCTATCGGTGTCTTGAACGCCGTTCGATAAGCCCACAAAGCTCCGTCTAATTTCTTTGACCAATCCTTGCCTCCCTTCTCTATGGTTTTGTTGAGAATGCTTTTTAATTGCCTATTTGACGTTTCTGCTTGTCCGTTGGTTTGTGGATGATAGGCCGTAGAGACCCTATGTTCAATTCCCAACTTGGACAAGCACTTTCTGAAATTCTTCCCGGTGAAGTGAGTTCCTTCATCGCTTATCAAGATTCTCGGTGTACCGAAACAAGGAAAAATCACGTTCTTGATCATAGTAATGGGCTCCTCCGTGGAAGCTTTACGACATGGCATGGCCTCTACCCACTTGGATACATAATCAACCATGACTAGAATATACTCATATCCGTGTGAGTTTTTGAAAGGCCCCATGAAGTCTATACCCACACATCGAATAAATCGATTTGTAGATTGTATTTCAAAGGCATAGAATTTCTTTGAGAGATGTTTCCGGTTCTTTGGCATTCGGGGCATGATGAAACATATCTTTTAGTATCTTCATGCATCTCCGGCCAATAGAATCCGCTAGACCATACTTTTGCTTGGGTCCGAAAATGGCTATAGTGTCTACCGTACTCCGCCAAGTGGCACTTTCTCAAAATTTCTAGCCTCTCTTCTCTTGGCACACATCTTCTCATGACCCCATCATTGCCAAGTTTGAAGAGGTATGGTGCATCCCAAAAGTACTTCTTACTTTTGGAGATTATCTTCCATTGAGAGATTTTATCTAGATGGTCGAGAGGCATCTTCTGAATTGCTCGAATGATATCAATCATCCAAGTTTCTTTATCGAGCACTCGATAGAGGTGGTCATCTCTCATCTTGTCTTCTATGGGCTCTTTATCATCTTGTCCACGATTCATCCTAGACAAATGATCGGCCACAACATTCTCCACCTCCTTCTTATCACGAATTTCACTATCAAACTCTTGAAGAAGAAGGATCCAACAGATCAAACGTGGTTTAGCATCCTTCTTAGCCAAGAGATACTTGATGGCTGTGTGATCGGTGCAAACAATGACCTTTGAGTTCACGATGTAAGATCTGAATTTTTCAAAGGCGAATACCACCGCTAGCAACTCCTTTTTTGTAGTGACATAGTTTAATTGTGCCTCATTAAGAGTTTTGCTAGCGTACTAAACGGCGTGAACTCGGCCTTCCTTTCTTTGACCCAAAACCACGCCTACGACGTAGTCACTTGCATTACACATGATCTCGAAAGGTCGACTCCAATCCGGAGGTTGAATAATGGGAGCACTCACCAACACACTTTTCAAGGTCCGGAATGCCGCTAGACACTTCTCATCAAAGTCGAAAGCCACATCCTTTTGAAGGAGATGCGTTAAAGGCTTAGTGATCTTTGAGAAGTCCTTAATAAATCTTCTATAAAATCCGGCATGACCTAGAAAGCTCCTCAAGAACTTAATATCCGTCGGAGGTAGGAGTTGCTCAACCGTCTCTACCTTAGCCTTGTCCACTTCAATGCTTCTCGGATATAACATGTCCGAGCACTATGCCTTGCTTAACCATGAAGTGGCACTTTTCCCAATTTAACACCAAGTCCACCTCCGCACACCTGGTGAGGACCTTATCCAAGTTTGCCAAGCAATCCATGAACGTCTTCCCATAAACGGAAAAATCATTCATGAACACCTTGACAATTTCTTTGATGAATTTCGATAATACGGCCATCATGCAACGTTGAAAAGAGGCCGGAGCGTTGCATAGACCGAAGGGCATCCTTCTATATGCAAACGTTCCATAAGGGCATGTAAACGTTGTTTTGTGTTGATCATCCGGGTGAATGGGAATTTGCATGAACCCCGAGTACCCATCGAGAAAGCAAAAATAAGCGTGGTTTGCTAATCTCTAGAGCATCTCGTCGATGAACGGTAGGAGGAAGTGATCTTTTTTCGTTGCTTTGTTAAGCTTACGATAATCGATACACATACTCCACCCAGTCATGATTCTTTGCGGTATCATCTCGTTCTTCTCATTCTTCACCACGGTTAAACCTCCTTTCTTTGGTACACAATGTACGGGGCTCACGCATTCGCTATGCGGAACCGGGTAGATGATTCCGGCATCAAGTAACTTGATGACCTCTTTCTTCACTACCTCTCTCATGGCATGAGTTAGCCTCCTTTGGTGGTCCACTACGGGCTTACATTGGTCTTCCATTGGTATACGATGAGTGCAAAAGACTGGGCTAAGACCTTTGAGATCATTAATCGAATATCCAATTACCTTCCTATGTTTTTTCAATAAAATCAGCAACTTCTCATTTTCTTCGGGACTCAACTCGTCGCTCACAATGACTGGATAAGTCTTGTCTAGGCCCAAAAATTCGTACTTTAATCCTTTGGGCAAAGGTTTAAGGTCTACCTCGGGCACTTGTGGCTCCTCGGGTTTAATCTCTCCTATGTCCTCGAATTTTTCTTCCTCCATGCTTCCATCTTGTGGTTCTAAGCCTTTTGTTGCTTCTTCTAGCTCTTCATCTTGTTGATCATTAATTTGATTTTCTATCCCTCTTTGCAGCGGGTCTCTAAGGGTTTCAACAAAACAAAGACTATCTACCTCCTCCACTTCGTCTTCGGGAAGAAAGGGTGTAGGGTGTTTAGAAACGCGAAGAAAGTTATATGTGTACTACTTTCCATTAAGGTTCATTGTTACTTTGCCTTTTCCGGCATCCAACACGGCATCAACCAACTTAAGAAAGGGCCTACCTAGGATTATGTGATCATGATTACTATGGTAAGTATCAATAACAAAGAAATCAGTTGGTATACATTTTCCAAAGATTTTTACATTCATGTTGCAAGCAATACCTAGAGGTCTAATAGTTCTACCATCTCCCATGATTAATTTCGTTGATGTTGGAGCTAAGTCTAGGTTGTCGTCTTGAACTTTATCGTACATTTTAGAAGATAGGACACTTACTTGGGCTCCGATGTCGCATAAAGCTTTGCATTGAACTCCGTTGATCTCTCAACTCAAGTGTGGTGCCGTCTTCTTTTCTTCTTCGGATCCTATCGCGTAAACTTCGGCGAAGCGAGCGTATGGTGATGCTTCGGGCTTGATCCCCATGATTCTCTTCACCTCGGCTATGTGTTCCGGATCCACTTCATCATCTCCAAAGAGCTTTTGAAAGATCTCACCGGTGGTTTCAAGGTTGGATGAATCTTCCGCTCCGGTGGGAAATCCACTTCCAATGCTCTTGCCATCCCCTTTTGATTAGGGAACAATCTTCTCTTATCGAATACTTCTTCGTAATCGATTGGAGCCCAATCCATTGGTTCGAACTCCCTTAGTGGCTTCGCGCTTGACATACTTCTCTTGTTTGTTTCATTTGATGCGGCGAAGTCAATGCTCGGGGTAGTTCTTGACTTGATGTGTTCTTGTTCAAGCCTTTCCGGGATTGGCTCCTCTTTTGTGACTTCCGTGGTTGCCTCTTTAGAAAATTCAGCACACTTCTTCATCCTTGAGTTATATTCCGGCTCTTCCGCAAGTCTTGTTTCCCAATCTTTTCGCATGGCAGCCGCTTTACTAATTTTTTGTAGAAGTTGAGTGGCTTCCGTGAGTGTTTTCTCCATGAGATCCCCACCTGCACACATTTGGACGTGTTGCATGCAACTAGGGGTTAGGGAAAAGAAAAATGTATGCAAGAGTACGTCACCGGAGAAGCCGAGTCTTGGTCCTTGTTCGATCAACTCATTGAACCTATTCCAAGCTTGGTCTATCTCTTCCTCTTCTCCTTGCGTGAAAATGATCACTTGCCTCCTTCGATGTTGAACCTTGCTAATTGGAAAGAACTTCTCGCAAAACTTCTTTGTCAACTTGTTCCAATTGCCTTCAACTTCAAAGGACGCAAACGAGTACCATGTTTTTGCTTCACCGGCAAGTGAGTAGGGAAAGAGATTCCATTTGAACCATTCATCGGGAACTCCTTCTTGATGCACCGTGTTGCATAGTGTCGTGAAATGCCTTATGTGTCTATATGGGTTCTCCGAAACCATCCCTTCAAACGGGTTTGCCGCCACCATCTCGATGATCTTGGATTTGATTTCATACTTGGTCGCTTCGAGCTTCGAATCCGACTCTTGTACTTTTATGTCTTCACATCGCGGGCTAGCGTAATCCCGTAGTGATTTCTCTGGTTCTTCCACGAGTTGATTAGCAAACGCCATCTACACAACAAGATAAAAACAAAAACAAAAATAAACAAAGTGGTTTTCTAGGTAATATGTGTTAGATATTAGTAAACAAAAAATAAACTAAATATAAAACTAAGTTAAATGCAAACCAAACGATGTAAACTAGCTTGCTCCCCGGCAACAGCGCCAGAAAAAGGGGCTTGTTGACGGATAAAAGGCGTATCCACCTACGATCCGCAAGCATACAGACCTACGCCTTTTTCACCACGGGATTCCCAAGGTTCTTGTCAATCCGCGGAGCAAGGGGATTACAAGCGTTTGATCTACGTCTACGCACTAGCTACTCAAACCCTAACAATGATTAAACTAGAAAACAACTAAACTACACTAGAGAGAATGATTAAGCAATCAAGATAAAAGACACTCGCCCATGGGTCTACGATACTAGAACATGCAATCGCTTTAAACAAGAAAACCAATCTAATCTATCGGGGGTTGTGACCACGGTTTCGCCCTTTCCCTCCTCTCGTACTGTCACTACGCGAAGGTATTCGTGACTAGACCTATGATGGACACGACGTATTGAATGGATCCAAGAAAGCATTGGAGCTCTATTCCCTTTATGACATGGTAGCTAACCTTAACAATAAAGTATATTCAACACAAGATGATAGATAGATAATCCAACAAAGTATGATTACATCTTAAGATTGATTACAACCCATGGACGAATAAGGAGATTACCCCATCAAGGTTCTAGACATGGCACCGTTGATCATGGTCACCCTTCCGACGGTGTCTTCCTTCTTCTCCACTTGTGGGTGCTTCCTTCGAGGTGGTTGATCCCCCTCCGGAGATCTCCCTCCTCTCTCTCTAGCTTGTGGATGGCCTCCTGGTACGAATGGCTCTCTCCCTGCGAATGGTGGCGCCTCCAGGGCTTTAGGGTTGAAGATCCTTTGAGTGCAAGGAAGGGGGGGGGGCGAACCGACCCCCGGAGTGGGCTGGGCCGGCCCGCTCGGGCCGACCAGCCTGGGCCGACCGGCCTGGGCCCACCTCGGCCCGGTTCGGTCGCCCCTTCGCTCCCGTGGGTCTTCATGTATTTATGCACTTTGCCCCTTCCACTTGCATGATTGATGATGTCATCCTCGTGTCCAAGATGGAGGTTCTCCATGCATGAAGTTCGGTCTTTTATGCTTCAATCCCCGGGAGTGTTCCTTCGTAGCACTTCGGTCCTCACCACCATTGGAAGTGATTTCATCAGGCTTTTGAACATGAACAAGACTCCATAAATGCTCCTTTGAACTTGTTGCGAATCCGTCCTTTATGTCCATGTTTTCCTACATAAACACAACACTTCCAAATGCTTGCACATAGATGAACTTGTTATATGATTAGTGTGCCTAGTGGCGGGTTAGTTCCATAATCAAATCCAAACCAAAATGTAATGAATATGTTTGGTGTACCAAAATACACCGCCAACACTTCTCAACCCGTGGTGGCGCCGACTCAGTGCTCGGGGGCTGGGACGGGGCTCAGAAGAAACCACTCGTGCGCTCAACGCCAGGTGCTTCAGAGGCCCCAGGCTGAGCACGCCGGTGTCGGCATGTCTACGAGAAGACGGGAGAAAATGTCAGCAAACAAGTCGGAAGATGCACAGAAAAGAAAAACTGAAGTTGGAGACTTACATCTTGGAGTGCACCCTGGCTCTCTTCACCGTGCGGTCTGACGAGCCCTGCTCGGGGGCTGCTCCGCTTCCACCAGCCGCCTGAACGGCGGTAGCGCTTTTCCCCATTCGCTCGGGGGTTGACCCCCCGGCCTCCACAACGGCCGAGGTCGGACCGTGGCCCCCGCCAGTGACAAGGGACACATGAACATCTGGGGCTCCGCCGCCCCGGATGAGCAACGACTGCAAGCGCCGCGGGGCAGCACTCGGCTCCACCACCGGCGGCGCGCTTGGTGTCGACGCTGAGTCCGACGACCTCCCACGCAACCGGTGCCTCTGCAGGGAGTCAGAGTCAGGGAGGTCAGAGCCGTCATAGAGCTGGCGGGCAGATGCCGGCCGCTCCTCCGACCTTCTCGGGGGATCGACTTGCCGAGGTGCAGATCTCAGTGGCTCGGAAGCACCTGCTCCGCTGGGTACCGCACGGGGGCGGACCACGCGCTGGTCCTCTCGCGCGGGGCGAGCCACCTGGCGTGAGCTCAAGCCAGTGGTCTTGTCACGTCCAGTCACCGGCGGCCGGCGTGACGACGACACTTCAGAACCGCGGGGAGGCGACGATGAGGATGAACCCGACATGTCTCTCCAGTCAACCGCCACGCTGGCGACATCTCCACTCCACGAAGGCTCGGGCGTCCGGTCTTCATCGGAAGAGATGCCAAGCTCCCCCGCCTTTCGCCTCTTGTTGCGATTGTTGTTATGATCGCGCTTGACGATCTGGTGCTTCTTGTGCTGCGCCTTGCGCGCAGCGTGCCTCTTCTCCGCCACGGCCTACTTCTGGTTGAAAATCGCCTCCTCCGGGAGAGGCACCTTGGCCGGGACAAGGTGGGCACACTTCAACTGTGAATACAAGAAATCACGATGATCAGCCGGGGAGGACCAATTCTGAGAAGATCAACACCGCAATGAAGGGCGAATGAAACATGCCGAGAAGACAAACAACTTACAAATTTTTCTGTCCCCGCGTTGGGGAGCATTGGGAGCAGTCGCGACGGCGGCCACGAGTAGGACGACCTCCCGATCGCCTGCACCACGTGGCGCTGAACTTCGAGCGGCGACGGGGGCGACTGTGCAGTCACAGTCCCCACCCAGGGGGCCCTGCCAGTTGTCATGTCGCAGAGGCGAAGCGGCCGCCTCCGGAGCGGCACGACACCTCGGGCGTGGTATTGCCCGATCACTTCTGCCAGGGTGACTCCGGCGTTTCGGAGGTGCCCCAGCACGGTCCAGTGAAGCTTGAGCATCTTCTCCTGCTCCTTGGCGGGCATCCAACCAGTTCCTCTGCGACTTCGCGATGGAGCACCAGGTGTACGACGGGAGCGCGAACTCGGGGTCGTTCTGCAAGTAGAACCACCCCTTGTGCCAGCCACTGTTCGAGCTGGTCAGCGTCATCGGGATGTAGTCGTCGCTGCGGCCTTGCTTCGTCCGGAGGTTAGCGCAGCCGATCGTCGCCGCGCGAGAGCCATCTCTCAGGCAGGTGAACCTGAAGAAGTACTGGAACAGGGACCAGTGGGTGATGATGCCAAGGTATCCCTCACACATTGCTTCGAACGCATCCATCTGCTGGATGCTGTTCGGATTGAGGTGCTGGAGTTGCAACCCGTACGCGAACAACACCCTGCGAATGAACCGGTCAGAAGGGACAGAGAAGCCGCACTCGTGGAAGGTCATGAATGACACCACGTATCCCGAGGGAGGGCGCAACACAGACTCGTCGGTGGGGACGATCCACTCGACAGCGTCAGTGAGGGGAGGAAGCTGGTCCACCTCGACCAGACGGAGGAGCTGCTCGTGGGAGACATTGGAGCGCGTCCAGTTCGACATCACGATAGCGAGGTCTTGGGCGAGCTGGAAGCGCAGGCAGCGGTGGTGCTGTGGATGTGGATGAACTCGAAGCGCAAACGGCAAGTGCGAGAGGAAGAAGAAGCAAGTGGGGAGGCAAAGTCCTGAACCAGCGCTCGGCGCGCGGTTTAAAGGGGGCAGACCTGACCCCTCACCTCCGAAGTCGGGCCCGCCGTGTCAGCAAGACTTTCGCCCACGCGTGCGCCCCGGCGAAACAATCGCCCACTCGCGCGGTGCCTCGGTTCCCGCAGAATATGGACTTGCAGACTCTGTGCGCGGTCATGATGGAGCGGTCACATCGGCCACGTCGGCCGAGATGCCCGCGCCCATAACTGCGCCCACGTCACCACGACGGCCATAACTGCCCTGACGAAATAGCCCGAAGCTACAACTGCTACAATTACAAATAAAAGCTCGCAAGTGAGTCTCCAACTCACTCACGAGCTCGGGGGCTACATCCGGCGGATGCGCTCGCGCGCACCCACCGAGAACTTGAAGAACACCACCAACACCAAGATCGACGGGCTGAGCCTGAGCACGACTCCTCGACTCCCACTCAGGCTCAAGGGCTACTGACGAGGGCCCGGATTAGGGCCCCCTTTGATGGCAAGATTATCTCCCTTAAGACAGCAAGACCATTACCCTCGAGGTGGAGTCCATTGTTCGTTGACAAGCAGCTGGAGGATGGTCGTACCCTTGCTGACTACAACATCTAGAAGGAGTCCACCGTTCACCTGGAGCTCCACCTGCGTGGTGGGATGCAGATCTTAGTCAAGACCTTCATTGGCAAGATGCCCAGTCCTTAGCCAGTTGGTCGCATCTCCGACCAGTTTCCCACAAGAGAAACCCGTCTCAGCCTCGCACGACAAGTCTCCGCCTCGCACAAGAAGTCTCCACCTCACACGATAAGTCTCCGCCTTGCACGACAAGTCTCCGTGTCGCACAACAAGTCTCTGCCTCGCATGACAAGTTCGGTTTCGACTAGTGCGTGGGCCCAGACACACGGCACGAGCATCGCCACCGACACGTGAAAAGGGACGAATCTCCACGTCACGTGGGAACAACAGCTGGTAGCCTTGCATGCGGCTTGCCCCGGCAAGAACCTTAATGCAGGTTTGACCAGCCGCGCAGCCATCACATCACCATCATCTCCCACTCTGCCACACACAAGACTCCGCCCAAGGCACTCAAGCACCCTCTACAATGCGCACAAGCCTAGACTTAGGCTCGGGCGTGGCGAGCTAGGCAAGCACTCGGGCAGACTAAGACGAGCTCAAACTACTCGGGAAGAAGGCCAAGCGTCCCGGAGTGAACAGTCCGACCCAGCCACGCGGCGGCTCTCCCGACAAGGCATCGCGACTTGGCTTCAATGCACCCTGACGAACAGCGACATACGACGGACGTGCCAGCTGCCAAGTACTGTAACTCTTTTTTACTTCCCCTTGTGCCCCTCCCCTTGTGACTATAAAAGGGAGAGGAGGGCAACGGTTATAAGGGTTAGAACTCCATAGAATCGAACACCATTTCCCGGGACCTGGGAACAAACTCCCTCTCCCGACCAGCTTGTAACCCCTACTACGAGCACACCTGGCTCAGGAACACGGCAGCCGCACACTGGACGTAGGGTATTACTCCTCGGAGGCCCGAACTAGTATAACCCCGTTGTCTCCTGCGCTAACCATCCGATCCCGACGCACGATCGATAGAAATTTACTGCCGGCGGTAGAGAACCCCGACACTCACCTTCGATGAAAGGAACACGCAGAGGAGACGCAGGCTGAACTTAACGGTGTCACCGCTTCTCATCAGCCGCCTGCTGACTGTAAGTCTGTTGACAGGGAGACGGCCTCGCCGACATGAACGCAATGGCACCATGGCTGGCGGTTGGGCGGTTGGCGCACAGTTCAGGAGACGGTACATGGCTAGTGTTTCATCGACACTAGATAAACAGCTAGAGAGGAAGCAATTAATCTAGTCTCGTCAAAAACTGATGCCAGAGGGATTTAGTGAGCTTAGAGCAACTTTAGCAGCTCCACTTTCCCATCCCCAATACCAAAAAAACAGTGATATAGGGGATCAGATGATAAAAAAACCTCTCTAGCAGCCTCCCTATCCCCTTCCCTCTTTTTCTCCATGGACTAAAACTCCCTCTCCATCCCCTTTATAAAGGGAACCTCTCCTCCACTCCCTATCAGTGGGACCCACTCACTTTACAAAGGAGAAGATGATGTGGCATTGTGAGACCCACGAGTTGGGAAGGAAAATAGAAGCTATTTGGAGCAAGTTGTGTTTTAGGGATGAAAATATTTTTACTCCACCCCCAATAACTTCATATAGGGGATGAAATTTACTCCATCTGATGGAGTTGCTCTTACAGAAGAGCAAGATGAGATCGATGATGGAGCATGGACAACAATCAATAGGGCACAACCGCATGGCAGATGTGCTCACGTACTTCATGGCAGAATTTTCTGGTGGCGTCCGATCGACGGGTGGCGGCGGTGTGGTTGATCAACGAACAGGGTATGACGACATCGACGATGACGGCTCGCAAAGGATCTAAGGCACATGGAGGAACAGAAGATAGATGTGGAAAAGAAACTCAGAAGATGGCTAGCTGTTTATAGGCCACACGTGCGGCTCGGTCAATTCCTCGGCGTGCTATGGAATTTGGTCCGGGGTGGAAACGAACTCAAAGTCAAGTTTCAACTCGTATTCATGTGCAGCTTAGGAGAAACGAGTTGTGACCAGCTTAGTACCGAGTTCGTGGGGGTGATGGCGCCGTCGCCAACTCTTTTGGGAGGCAGCCAGACCAGATTGTTGGTGGGGCCGACGCGATAGGGGTGGGTGGGTAAGATGACGGTGGGTGAGAAAAACATTACGTTTTTGGCAGAAACACTCCCCAAATTGCGATTTCTACGGTCATTCCACCTTTTTGGTCATCACGCAAACTGACGGGTGGGTCCGACGTGACGGGTAAGACGGACCCGAATTGGGTAAGAAAAGTTTTCAATTGTCTTCACTCCTTATAATATAGAAAAAGTGGTTATTGTCAAAAAAACACATAACTTCATTAAAGAAAAATTAATTCCATGACACAATTAATTTTTTGAAGTTATGACACAATTAATTCCAGGACACTTCTAGAGCAATGAGCCTACACGTGAAGATGAGACAAAATTTTCAGGTACACTACGGACATGTGTTGTAAACATGTAAACTCTTGGCCAAACCAAATGGTACTAATTCTCGGTTTCTCAAAGCTCTCATCACATTCACATACATCAGAGAGACCGGGCCGACACAGTTAGGAGATAGATGTATGCACATGTGCTATCGATACTTTGCGCACCAAAATCGAAGTTGGTAGGCATTATGTACATGTACAAAATTGTAACCGGGTTAGATCCGAATGCAAATAGCTCATGTTAGGGATTGGGGTGCTCCGTTTCGTACAGCAGAAAGGGAAGAGAAGGGCTCGGGCATACCTGGCGGACGGTGCCCGTCGCCGGCGAAGGGCCGTGGCGAAGATCGCCGCCTCTCAACCAGTTGTTGCCGCCAGGAGAGGAAGGCCAAGACAGCCAGAGACGGAGGTAAACGAGGGAGAGAGGTCGAGATGAGGAGGTGAGACTCGCAGCGCATCCCAGAGATCCAGAGAGGCACAGACTAGCGACGCGGCCGCGGGGCCGGCCAGGTCGGCTAGCCCGTATAACTTTTTAATATAGTTGGATAATATCATAATATATCTATCTACTCCCTACTGTTTGGTAAAAGAAGTCGTTTTGGACAAGGTTTGATTCAAATATTAGGATTATAAATGATGAATAACTTTTAAGTCATTGAGTTTGGAGATGTGAAAACTACATAAATAGATATAAATAAATTTGTCTTCCAAAGTACTTTCATAAAAGTATACATATGTTAGTTTTTAATAAATATTTTTATAAAAATGAGAAGTCAAAGTTGTATTTTGGAGACCGTGTCGTTGTCCTAAACGACTTCTTTTACCAAACCAGAGGGAGTATCTTTTTTTATTATAAAGATCCAAATTAATTAAATCGGGCCACCGTACTCCTCACGTCAGACCACTTGTCGTATAATTGAGTAAATGATAAGAAACCGTAATTTGAAAGGTGATTCTACCAAAAAGCTAATTTTTCTCACCCGCGCACGTCGTATCCACCCACCATACGCGCTGGGCCACCCAAGTTTGCATCTCGCATCGGAAAAAAGAAAAGAATTCCCTTCCCCCTCTCAGTGCACCCACCCACCGGCGCCTGTGATGCGGATCCTCGCCGCTGGCCACCGTCCAGTGCCGCTAGACCACCCTAAGCATCTTGGGACAAACTTTCTTGCCATTCCTGCGGGATACCCCTCGAGCAACCCGTCAAAGCCGGTGGTGGACAAAGGAGGCGGTGTTACAGAGGGAGGAACAATTAGGTGAGGCACCGACGAGGCACTGACCACGGGTGAATGGTGGCGTCGGCAACTCACCGTCGTCATGAATGAGGGCAGGGCGAGTGGATGAGGCGGCAGCCGTGGTGGAGCAGCATGGCGTAAGCTCACCGCAGCCGGCAGCGAGGTACGGATGGGGGGACGAGGGGCTGTTGAAATTTTAGGCAATTTCCAGATAAAAACCAGAATATAAATCATGACGAACGGAGGAACTAGATTAAGCATGCGTAGAAAACTCATATCACAGATCATAGCAACTAGTGAAAGCACGATTCATACAGTAGACAGACAAGGCAGATTGATCATGACGAACAAATAAAACCACAACAAGATGAGAGTGTACCCAAGACGGGACGGTTGCCGGGGGCAACCGATGCGTCGTTATCCTCTGGATTAGTCATACTAATCATGGGAGGACCTCAGTCGATGTAGTTGTACGATGTCGATGCAGGAAGATGTACGCAGTGAAGTCCCTTGAACGGTCACCAGGACGTAGATGTCACCAAGACGTAGATGAAGTAGTGGTTTGGGAGCAGTTGCGCGAAGAACGCTTCCCAAAAACCTTATTCACCTTCTCCCGGTGCAGGATCGCAAAGACGACGGTTCCGGAGACCTGCTCACTCGGTCGCAAGTGCACGTGAACGATCGGGTTGGAGTCTTGGTGACGGCGACACATCAACGAGAAGAGGCAAAATCTAACTCGTATAGATCACCTTAGGGATACCCTTACTTGGGGCCTTCCCATGTGGTAGTCTATAATGTGTTCTTTTCATGAGGGGTTTGTCCATATTTATTAGGAGAAAAACTCTCAACACCCTTGTCTATTAGAAATGTGGAACTAATAGATGGTGTACCCCTTTAACGCTAATGGGCCTTTGAGATTTATTCAGAATTATTTATATGGGCTAGGTCCATATATATCTAACAATCCCCCACCAGATCTCAAATGCTCATTTAGAGATTTGCCTGTTCTCACTACTGTTTGATATAGTAGTGTTTCGGTAGAGACTGTTAAGTTGAGCTTCCACCTAGAACTTCAAGCTACACTTATCCACAACTTGAACAATGGACTAGGCCTTGAATTGCAAGTTTTGTGCGGATAAGATTTGCTTAAAGCCAAACTAGTACTTGGCTTCCAGTAGCCTTACCCCGTGGGTGGAGCATATACATCATACTCCTTTGTCTCTTCATGAGTTTACTAGAGATCACCCAAGTCCCATAGACTGCGAAGTTTAACAATCAAACTCATATAAGTATGTTCTTTCAAGAATGCTCTGTATAACAAAATCTTCACTTGTTGAAGTCAGTAGAACATATTAGGCATTCTCGCCAACCTACCTCACAGTGCCTCATTGCTCTGAGAGTATTTCATCTTCACATAGAGAGGGTTATCGATATACTCTCCTCAGTTTATCAATAGCTTGTTTTTCCCAGGTCCTTAGTCACAGGATCTCTGAAAAAAGGTTGGGTTACTACTACTGTAAACTCACATGGGTCTCATACCCATCTCCCTAGATGCAATTTCTATCACATTCCATGATAGCACTTTTGTAAAGGGATCTGCCGGGTTTTTTGTCTGTTTGTATATAAGATACAATAATTACTCCAGAGTTTCTCAACTTCCTGACAGTCTTCAAACGTCTTTTAACGTGTCTTGTTGACTTCGCGTTATCCTTAGCACCATTCACTTTAGTGATTACTATTTGATTATCACAGTTCATAAGCATAGCCGGTATTGGTTCTCCAACCACCGGCAAGTCAGACAAGAGCTCACGCAGCCACTCTGCCTCTGCAGATGCTATATCCAAAGCTGTAAGTTCAGCTTCCATAGTTGATTTAGTCAAAATAGTCTGTTTGCAAGACCTCCATGACACTGCGCCACCTCCAAGGGTAAAGACATACCCACTAGTGGCGTAGATTTGATCAATATCAGAAATCCAGTTCGCATCACTATATCCCTCTAGCACAGCTGGGTGCCTGGAATAGTGAATCTGATAGCTCATCGTACCTTTAAGATAGCACAAGACCCTCTCTAGTGCATGCCAATGATCATCACCCGGGTTGGACATGTACCTACTCAATTTGCTCACAACAAAAGAGATATCTGGTCTAGTTGCGCTAGCAAGATACATGAGTGAACCAATAATTTTGAGAGTACTTCAATTGATCTCGGGTATCATTCTTGTTCTTTCGCAAGGTCGCACTAGGATCATAAGGTAATGAAGAAGGCTTGCTATTCATATAGCCAAAAACGGCTCAAGACCTTCTCAACGTAGTGAGATTGTGATAGAGTAATCCCACTCTCTTCCTTAATCAACTTGATGTTTAGAATTAAATCATCTTCTCCTAGATCTTTCATGTCAAAACTCTTTTACAAGAATGACTTGACTTCATTTATAATATCCATGTTTGTTCCAAAGTTTAGAATATCGTCTACATATAATTATAGTATAACGAAATGACCCCCACCATGTCGATAATACACACACCTATCAGCTTCATTAACAACATAGCCCGCACTAGTTAAAGTAGTGTCAAACTTATCATGCCATTGTTTAGGAGCTTGTTTTAAGCCATACAAAGATTTTAATAATTTACACACCTTCTGCTCTTCACCTTTTACTACAAACCCATCAGGACGATCCATATAAATTTCCTCATCCAGCTCTCCATTAAGAAAAGTTGTCTTCACATCCATCTGATGGACGATCAGACCATATGAGGTAGCCAAGGATAGTAGTACTCTAATAGTGGTCATTCTAGCAAAAGGTGAGTAAGTATCAAAGAAAGCTTCACCTTCCTTTTGAGTATAACCCTTAGCCGTCGAGCCTTGTACTTGTCAATAGTACCGTCAGGCCTAAGTTTCTTTTTGAACACCCACTTAAAACCAATTAGTTTACAACCAAATGGTAAATCAGATAATTCCCAAGTTCCATTAGAAAGAACTACGAACTGCTTCTTTCCAATCATCTGCATCTGGAGACGCATATGCCTCTATAATCGAGGCAGGAGTATCATCCACAAGGTACATAATGAAATCATCACCAAAAGATTTTCCAATCCTTTGTCTCTTGTTCCTCACGGGAAGTTCATTGTCATCCTTCTCAAGTGTTTGCTCAAATGACTCAACCGGAGACTCCATAGGTATAGTATTATCAAGAGCTATTTCAATAGAAAATTTAGCATCACTATGCATATCTTTCGTAGGAAAAATATTCTCAAAGAATGTAGCATCACGAGATTCAAAAATTGTATCAACATGCATATCAGAAACTTCAGATTTTACTACTAAAAATCTATAAGCAATGCTAATGTGAGCATATCCTAGAAAGACACAATCTACCGTCTTTGGTCCAGGCTTACGCTTCTTAGAAATTGGAACATTGACTTTCGCCAAGCACCCCCACGTGCGGAAGCATGAAAGTGGTGGTTTCCTTCCAACCCAAATCTCATATGGTGTTGTCTCTTTACTTTTGTTCGGAATTCTATTCAGGACATAACTTGCAGTCAATATAGCTTCCCCCCACCATGCCTTAGATAAATCAGCAATATCTAACATGGTGTTCACCAAGTCAGTCAATGTGCAGTTTTTACTCTCGGCAATCTTGTTGGATTCAGGAGAATAGGGAGGTGTCCTCTCGTGAATAATACCATGTTCTGCACAAAACTCTTTTTTTATAATATAGGAAAATATTCACCATCACGATCTGACCTTAGACGTTTAATCTTTCTTTCTAGTTGATTTTCAGCCTCAGCTTTAAAAATTTTTAAAGTACTCTAAAGCCTCATCTTTAGTTTTCAGCAAGTAAACATAGCAATATTTAGAAGCATCATCAATGAGGACCATGTGTGGTTCGAGGACCGGTGGATGGTCGCTTCCTTGTGTGATGAGTGATTGACAACGTTGTGTGGACTGATTCTTGGCTAAGTATTGCAGGTGCAGGTTGCGGCTTGACTGGTGTTGGTGCAGGTGAAGAGCAAGCGCGAAAGGTCGTCGCCGGTGAGGCCTCCAGGTGTGGAGAAGACAAGTAGGCTTCGTTCGAGGGACCCGGTGGCCGGCGGGGGTCAAGTGCGGGCCGCATGGTGGCATGAACAAGCAAGATGAAGTCGTGGACGGTTTCTTGGTTGAGCCTCAAAACCAAGGTCGAGCCGGGACTACGTGGGAGCCGAGTCATGAGTGGAGATTGGCGGAGGCTACACCGAGTTTGCGGGGTTTCCGGTGGTTCACCAGAAAACCACTGGGTTCCTTGGTTGATCCACAAAGCCAAGACCGAAGAACCGAAGACGGAGGCCGCAGCAGGCCGCTGCACGGCCTCGACCGGTGGGTCCGACCGGGCCGATCGGTGGGGACCGGTCTGACCGGTGAGGAGCACCGGTCGACCGTGTGCGACAACGCAGTCCGGAATCTTCGAAGCGGAGGACACGCGTCGGGATCGCATGGCTTGCGTCGAGGCTACGCAGGGTGCGGTCGCCGGGCATCCGTCCGATGGTGAAGACATCAAGAATTCCAAATCCGCCCTTGAGAGGCTTGTATCCCTAGTTAGTAGAGAAGGGCGTTTTAGACATTCGGTTTCCTCCATATAACCCAAGAGGTGAGGGGATGGCAGCCAACTCTTGGAACCCTAGCTCATTAGTTTTCCTATTTTCCACCTATTTTCCTTAGGTTTTCTTTAGGACTAGCAAGAGAGCTTCACGGAGAGATCTTGTTGAGAGGGATGGATGATCAGGCGGCTTGCTAGACCTTGTATGAACCTTTGTTTCATGTATAGATGATTCGGCGTGGTTCATCAAGGTTTGGATGTGTTTTCCCCGGTTGTTCTTGGTGGTGATTTTCGGAGCCCTCTCTTGGTGATTTCTTTGGGTTGTTTTCGGGACCTTTCTCTTAGGGATTTGATGGGGGAAATTTGTGGGAACCCTTCGTGGTTCTTTGGGTTGTGATTCCCCTCCCAAATCCGTGAGTAAAGGTGCTCGATTTTGGGGTTTCTTGAGTTCTTGGGTTGGAAGTTCTCTTGGCGGGATTTCCTTGATTCCTCCTTTTTGGACGAGTTTTGGTGGGATTAAACTTGGCTATGGACTCCTCATGAGGTGTTCCTAATATCCCCAAAGTCTTGTTCAAGTCCGTGGAGCGATTCGGGAGATCGAGGTTTGGATTTGGAGGAGTTGACCCGCGGGTGCTGTTCATTCCGAGCTGCCCAGGCTACACCGCTCTGACCGGTGCTCATGACCGGTCTGACCGGTGCAACCCACTGTGGGATTTTGCTCGGGTGAACGTCTTGGTGTGTTCACTGTTGTCCCGTGGTGCTGCTGTTTCGAGTTTGGGTCGGTTGGTGGTCGGTTGGCCTGTTTGGTGCCTTGGGGGCTTTCAGGCTGCGATCGGTCTGACCGGTGTGTCTCACCGGTCTGACTGGTGTAGAGCCACTTAGTGAAAGTTGCTCAGTTTCACCAGCAGGGACCGGTCTGACCGGTGGTGCTCACCGGTCTGACCGGTGTGGGTCTGAAGACTCGAGGTTTGGTGTTCCGTTGCGTTCTCTAGTCGGAAGGGTGTGTGTGTTGGTTCCTAGGTCCAGTGGCACTCTAGTGGCTACGTGGGCTTGGCCAACTTGGGTAGTGAGTCGGAGACGTGTGTTGGAAGCCATGTTTATCTTGTAGGAGTTTCCATCTCCTTCGAGAAGAATTTTTATCGGCTCCCATTCACTCCCCCCCTCTCTGGTTCGCCGTATCGGTCCTTCAATCAATTAACGTCATGAAATATCTCTTTCCACCTTTAGTCAACACACCATTCATCTCGCATAGATCAGAATCATTGAGTTCTAGAGGTGCCAAGTGTCTCTCCTCCGCTGCCTTGTGAGGCTTTCGAGGTTGCTTAGATTACACACAACTATGGCACTTAGAACCTTTGGCAATGGTGAAATCTGGTATTAACCGCAAGCTAGATAATTGTGACATCAAACCAAAATTTACATGACATAGACGAGAATGCCAAACACTCGAATTATCACTAATTGTGCCACAAATATGATTGACTAACTTATTGCAAAAATCTGCTAAACTTAGGCTAAACAAGCCTCTGCAATCATAGCCTTTACCAATAAATTGTCCATTCTTAGATATAACTACTTTATTGGACCCTAACACTACCTTAAAATCATCCCTTAATAAAAGCGAAACACTAACAAGATTCTTACGAATAGTAGGGACATGTTGCACGTTCTTCAGCTATACGATCTTGCCCGAAGTAAACTTCAGATCTACCATACCAACACCACGAACAGAAGCATGTGACCCGTTCCCCATCAGAACGGAAGAACCTTGGAGCAATTGGTAAGAAGAAAATAAAGAGACATCAACACACACATGAATATTAGCACCCGTATCAAGCCACCAACTAGGTGATTGAAACACCAAAAGTACGGTAGGAAGACTACCATACCCGTCATTGTCATTGGTTGCAGTCACGAGGTTGACCTTTTTCTCTTTACGGTCTGCATGCTTTGGACAATCCTTAGCAAAATGTCCTAGTTCACCACAAGTGAAATAAGACATCTCAGACGTATCTTTCTTCTTGTTCTTAAAGGTAGTAGTTGTTTCGACATTGAAAGACTGTTGTTTCCCCTTTGCTTTGTTCTTGCCTTTAAAATTTCTCTGGACAAAGTGGGCTCCATGATCCCATAAAGGATTTGCGTCTCGTATATGCATCATCAAATCAAACAGATAATTCAAAAGCACATTACGCACAACTCCCACAAAGATATCATTGGCATTCTGGAATTTACTCCGATCCTCATCAGAGATGTCTCACTCAGGTGAGCCATCTTTGACCCAGAAAACTTCCATGACAGTAAGTCAATCTGTGACCTTGACAGACCACCTCTGAAATGCGCACTAGAGAACTTCTCTGGCCTCAGCGCATCAACAAAACTAGCCATAGGTACTGGAAAAGACCTATAATAAGGTTTTTGGATTGTTGAAATTTTAAGTAATTTTCAAATAAAAACCAGAATATAAATCATGACGAACTGAGCAACTAGATTAAGCATGTGTAGAAAACTCATATCACAGATCATAGCAACTAGTGTAAGCACGATTCGTACACTAGACAAACAAGGCAGATTGATCATGATGAACAAATAAAACCACAGCAAGATGAGAGTTTACCCAAGGCGAGGCGGTTGCCGGGGGCAGCCGATGCGTTGTTATCCTCTGGATTAGCCATACTAATCGTGGGAGGACCTCAGTCGATGTAGTCGTATGATATCGATGTAGGAAGATGTACGCAATGAAGTCCCTCGAACGGTCACCAGGACGTAGATGCCACCAAGACGTTAGATGAAGTAGTGGTTTGGGAGCAGTCGGGCGAAGAACGCTTCCCAAAAACCTTATTCGCCTTCTCCCAGTGCAGGATTGCAAAGATGACGGTTCTGGAGACCTGCTCACCCGGTCGCAGGTGCACGCGAACGATCGGTTGAAGTCTTGGCGACGGCGGCACAACAACGAGAAGAGGCAGAATCTAACTCGTATAGATCACCTTAGGGATACCCTTACTTGGAGCCTTCCCGTGTGGTAGTCTATAAAGTGTTCTTTTCACGAGGGGTTCGTCCATATTTATTAGGAGAAAAACTCCTAACACCCTTGTCTATTAGCAATGTGAAACTAATAGATGATGTAGCTCTTTAACGCTAATGAGTCTTTGAAATTTATTTAGAATTATTTATATGGGCCAGGTCCATATATATCTAACAGAGACAAGGCAGCTGCAGCTTGTCGCAGACGGTGGCAAGGGCCGGCCTACAGGACGCGCCGGGCCGTTGGAGCCGACAGTCGCCCCGCCCGCCGCCGGCCGCCGGAGCCCTCGCGAGGCCGCTCCTCGCTGCGACGTGCCGGCTGTAGGAGCCCCTGAAGCCCAAAGCTCACCCCGCCACGCCGGCCACTGAAGTTGCCGCTCACCTCGAAGGTCTGCATCGCGTCGGGCCAAGCGAGGCCGCCTGCACTGCGCCGCAGCAGGCTGCCTTTGAGCTAGGGCGACGCCACCAGCATCGCGCCGAGCCCCGCGCGCGCAGACCATCTCGTGGGAGAAGGCCAGGGAAGAAGGGAGTAGAGGGAGTAATGGGGACGTGGGTTCCCGATCTTCCGTCAGGTGGAGATAGCTATCGATTTGGTGGAGATGTCACACAAACGATCCGGCTTCCAATCAACACGACTAGAACCCCGCAATCGCAGCACCACTTCTCCTCTGGTTATCAACCATGCACTGCACGATTTACCTCGCCACGAGGGCTAATCCTTGCCTGAGAATCGAAAGACACAAGCAAGAACAAGAAAGAAACACAATCTGGAAAATTGCAGATGAATGATTAAGCTCACAAGTTGGGGTCTCACAAACCGATCGAGCGGCGAACTGTTCTTGACAGAATGACTTAAGCAAAACCCGAGTTTCTAAGGTGGCGGCTACTGAGTATAAGAGGAGGGGGGCTTCCTAGGGTTTGGGGCGACCTAGGAGGGGCGCCCTCAACTTGGGCCTAAGGCCCAACCAAAGTGTCGACGCAGCACTTTGGCAGATTCTGGATGTCAACTTGTTTCGACGATTCCCGTTGACTTGGAACGAATTTTGGCATGAGACAGGTGCCATTGGAAGCTCTATGAAATTCTGCTTCCAACCATATATAGAACGTCCAAAACCGACTCCGTATGCGACCTGGGCGTCCGTTTTATTGCGCACTGCTCCTGGACTCCGAACTGGACTCGAACTTGAATTGCTTTTGGCCTCCACCTTAGGGACTCGAACCGGATCAACCTTGGACCTCCTTGTTGACTTGGAAACCCTTGTTGGACTTCTTCTACTCCATTCCATGCACCAATCATGGTCGTATGCATGAGTGTCATGTCCTCATCAGGGAGTATATGGAAAAGAGGTAAACACAGGCCATCGCTGGAGGCTTAGGGCGTCTCCAACAATCTAGCTTAGAGCTAGTGAAATTAATTTTTTAATCATGAAATATTGCAAAAGACAAGAGACTAACTAGAAGAGAAGAGATAAGCTCGCTCAATTCCCAATACACTGTTCTCTCACTGCACAATATTCAAAGATAGTTGTTGCACTCTTTTCTCGTTTAAATTCATCAGCTTAGAGCTAGTGCTAGCTCATACGATTGGAGACGCCCTTAGAGGCTAGAGTAGTAGATCACCCTACCGCGTCGGGCGCCCAAGATGGCAGCTGGCCCTGCACACGCGACCACCAGAGCCATAGCCTGCCCCGCACGCGTGGTCATTGGGATCCGCTGGAACACCACGCTCGCCTTGTGCACACAGTCGCCGAACCTGCTGGAGGCCTGGACCCTGGAGTCGTGCGTGTGTTGACCAGGGTTTTTTTTTACCGCTGGGTACCACGCGGTATACCGCGGTTACCGCCGTTACCGCTGGGGTACGGTAACGGTACCCAGCGGTAGATACCCCCCAAAATTCAAATTTGAATTTAAATTCAAAAAAATGAAAAAATCAATAAAAATCACCAAAAAATAGTTCATGATTTGTAGAGTCTTATGGTGTCAAATGTTTTCAAATTTGAGCGCATTTGGTATTTATTTGGAGCTTTAGAAGTTGAAACAAAAAAGAAAAAAACAGTGGCCGGCCCGTTAAGGCCCATGAAGCCCACCTGCCGGTTTAACCCTACCTAGCCGCAACACCCTTGCCCCGCAGCCTCCCACTCGCGTCCCAGACCCCGTCCGCAGCTCTCCCCCTCGCGTCCGCCGCCGCAACGCCGCTACCGCGCGCGCCGCCGCCGGCGGCCTTACCGCGCCCCGGCCGCGGTTTGCCGCGCGGTAGCGGCGGTAAGCCGCGCCGCGGGCGGATCCGCTCCCTACCGCGCGGGAGGCGCGGTCAGCCGCGCGGTTAGCGTGGTATACCGCGGCGCCGCCTCGGTATACCGCGGTTAGGTACGTTTTTTTGCTTTTGAGTTCATTAAGGCTTTAGGAATTGTGTTAGGAGTTAGGATTTTAGTTAGGATTTAGGTTTTCTCTGTTTTAGGATTTTTGCTAGGGTTAAGGATGTGAGTTAGAGGTAGAAATAGAATTGTTGCTTTAGGTAGAATTAGAAATGGAATTGTTGGTTTAGCTTTTAGGTTTAGGAGTATAATTTGTGGCATGATCATGATGTAGGATTTGTGTAGGATCTAATTTTCAGTAGGTATAATTGTAAGGAAGTGTTTTGTAATTTAGTTTGTGTTGGCATTTATGCAGGTAGAAAATGTCAGGGAGACCTAAAGAGGGAACATGGTGTAAATCTAGCTCCCGGATGGCGATGCAATCACTGTGGTATGCAGAAAAGTGGTGGAGGTTCAACTAGGTTGAAACAACATTTGGCCGCGCGTGGATCATCAGTGCTCCATTGCAACAACGTTCCACCAGACGTGCGGGAGTACTTTCAGCGGGATCTTGATAGGACGATGAAGGCAACTAATGAACGCGCTCGTCAGCGGGATTTTTCTCAGAGGATTGGTGGGATGGCATGAAGTACATCATTGACACTGTGCAACCAGTGTACAAGTTGCTTCGCTTTGCTGATCGGGACAAGAAGCCAAACTTGTGTGAGGTGGTATACCATTACCAGTTGTGCAAGTCTGAAATGGAATCTTTCTTTGGAACCAATGTGTCGACTTGGAATGAGTATCGACAGATTCTTGATAGACGCATTCGTGATGTGTACGTCGAGACATACGTTGGTGCAGGTAATACTTGTGCTTATTTCAATTTCAGTACTAATGCCTTCTGAATTTGTGCTTATTTGTACTCGTTCATATTGTGCAGCTGGTGTCCTCAATCCCTCTCTTTCATATACGATGGACCCAACCAGGGAGATGTATCGGATGCTGAAGGATTGCTTTGAGCGCATGACAGATGTCGAGTCCGCCGTGCAAGCATTGCAGGAGGCTGAAGTGTTTCGGATGAAGCATGGCGAATATGGCTCGGAAATGGCACAGCGGATGGCGACAGACCCGAAGACATCACCATGTAAGCGTTCTTCCCAAAGACACCTTCTTCTATCTGCTACTCGAATATATTGCTTACACAATCGGTTGCACATGCAGCGGCTTGGTGGATGATGTTCGGTGGATCTACTCCACAGTTGCAGCGTCTAGCTTTGCGGCTTGTTTCTCAGTGTGTTTCCTCAAGTGGATGTGAGCGTAATTGGAGTACTTTTGCGTTGCTGCATACCAAGGTTAGAAATAGGTTGACACATAAGAAACTTAACAAGCTTGTATATGTCAACTACAACCTTCGGCTGCGACTTGAGGATGCCACTCCTGGTGGTGGTGATGATGGTGATATTATTGAGCATCTTGGCCAGCTTAGCTTCTATGATGAGAAAAATCCGGTCCGGGAATGGATGGAATATGGTAGATCAAACCGGGAGCTGGTTCTTGATGAGGAGGATGAAGACAGTGACATTCCTATCCCGTCCCAGCTTGTGAGGGATCAGATAGACCCCAGAGATCTGCAAACCGCTACGGGTGATGATTGCATTAGTGATTGGGCAAGAAGAAATGTGGGTAGCGATCACATTGGTAAGAGGTTGTTCCGGGCCTGGGCCTAAGCGGGGTGACCGAAACGTCAAAAGGCAAGACAACAGCACCAATAGAAGTGACCAGCGACGCCTCCACTGATGATGATGATGGTCAGCGTAGTCCACCGTACCAGGAGTCTGGGGATAGCAGCTCAGATGAGGATGACGGTGATGATGATGACGATGGTGATGGTGATGGAGATGGTGATGGTGATGGTGACGGTGGTGGTGATGATGATGATGGTGATGGTGGTGGTGGTGGTGGTGGTGGTGGTGGTGGTGGAATTCGTTTCACAGGTATACATATCTATATTTACACACACGTATGATGTTTCTAACTATATGTGCTAATTATGATCCATGGTTTGGTTGGTTGCGGCAGGGGAGACCGAATTCACCCATGCTACTCGGGATCGCGACCATGGCGCACCGAGTTGCGAGAGGAGAACGGTTGGAGCGTCACAATACGACCCGGCGTACTCTTCTTCCTCCCACACCGATACCTCGCGGTCGCGTTCTTTTTATCCCATTCGGACATCAACGCCCGGCCACGGTCGACTTGGGTGTATGAATGGGAAGACCACGATTTTTACAACTTGTTAGTCGGTGAGTGGCAGACGACAGCGGCGTGGACGGGCCTAACTTGGCAACAGTACAAGGGTGAGTTGCTTAGGACGAGAGGTTTGAATGTAATGTCCATCGCCGAGTACCACTCCGCGACCCAGCTAGGGATCTTTCCATTCTACCATTGAACTTGTGTTGTATGAACTATTTGTATGAACTTGTGTTGTATGAACTATTTGTGTTTGAACTATTTGTGTTTGAACTATCAACTCACTTATGCACGGCTAGTATTATTGTGTTTGGTGTAGTATTTCTATGTATAACTATAAATCATTGATTGGGGGTGCTATTTAACACTAATTTGTGCCAACACCATGCCAAAATTTTCATTGATTCAAAGCCGGGAGGTCTTTTTTTCCCCAGCGGTATAAATAGTTTATACCGCGGTAAAAATAGTTTATACCGCGGTAAAAACTATTTATACCGCGGTATACCGTTCAAAACCGTTTGAACTAGCGGTAGTAATAGATTTTGGTTTGAAATTTGAATTCGCGCGGTATTTAGTGGTATACCATACCGCTGGGCGGCGGTAAAAACCTAGGGGTTGGTAAAAAAAACCCTGTTGACTGGGGATGGAAGCTGAGCGCCGCCGCAATAGCTCGTTGCCATTACCTCGGTGAGTCAGATGCGCGCCTGCATGTGCTTTTTCTTTATTCTTTTTACTTCACGCAGATGTGCGCCTGCGTGTGTTTTTTCTTTATTTTTTTTTACTTCATACGCGCCAAACAGTTGGTGCCTCAATAAGGTGGATTAGTGGATAAGGTTGGTCAGCAGCATTTTTGTGGGCTTGGGCCCAATCTTTCAGGACACCCACCTCGTTGCCAAGCTCCTCGTCAAAAGTATTTTAATATACACACAAAATGTATATTGAGCGAGTCAAAATGTAAATTGATTTAAATATTGAGAAAAAATTGACAATTGATACACTCAAGCAATTATTTTATTTTATCTTATATTGTCAAGTTCAATTGTTATTTATGAATCTAAGGATTTTTATGCTAGATTATTTGATCACACGTTCACTGATGCATGGATAACCATTTATTTTCGCTTTCTAATAATTAGAAAGATTCTATTCTATGAGTTAGTTGCACATGACACGTCATACTGTCATACCAACTTTGACAATCTATGCTAAAAGAAAATTGACAGTCTTTCTCTCCTTTACACTGTCACGGCAGGTGGACAATTTGTTCACCATTTAAAGTTGGTCTAATCCCTCTGACTGAAGTTCTATTGGGATTTGCGGGTGATGGCATCACCTGCTCTTGGAAATGGTCTTATGCCAAAAAATTCATAACTTCATATGATTTCGGATGAACAAACTTTATATCAAAATTGTATAGCTCGACGAGACCTAAAACCTTTTAGTTGACATGTTTTTAATTTTAAGTACTATGAAATTGTTTGAAAAACCTATATATCTTGTATAGTTTCATGAAACTATATGAGAGATGTATAAGATTTGGGAAGAATATTCCTACCTCTGTATTGGTTGACGAAATGACCAAAATAAAAGTTGTTCATCTTCAAAAGTCATAGAACTTTGTAGTTCAACCATTTTGTATTTGAATTACATTTGTCAATGTAAAGTACGTCTGGATTTTCGAAATTTGAATTGAATTTTTCAAATGACCTCAAATGGAGAAACTCCCAGCATGAAAGTTGTAGATCCTGAGAAGTTAAGAAACTTTGTAGTTTACAACTTTTTTATTTAAAATCATATTGTCAATGAAAAAATAAATTTGAATATGTTAATTTTGAAATTCAAATTTCGTAAATGACCTCAAATGGAAAAACTCCCAACATGAAAGTTGTAGATCTCAAGAAGTTATGAAACTTTGTAGTTAACAAGTTTTTAATTTGAATCCGTTTAGAGCCTAAAATGATGTACAATCAGTGTGGTGCAATATGAGTAGAATAAAAACTGGATATGGACGCATATGATTGTGTTGTGCTGTGGTAGAGAAGGCTTCACGCAAGGGTGCATGCCGCGGGTTCGATTAACAACGGGTGGGTGGCTAGCTGATGGGGTCCTGTGACGCCCCAAGTTTTTAATTAGCGTTATTAGCAATGTTACCGTAAACGGCCGTGCAGACCGTTTACACGGCGTTTAAATGCTACTCAGCAGTCAACTGTGTTGTCCGTGTAGGCCGTTTAATCCATTTAATCCCGTGTAATCCGTTTTTTCCCGTTTACTCAACTGTATAGTCCGACTATTCACTAAACGAAGGGTTATTAGTGCTAATGACCGAGTCAAGCAAAGTCAAACGTGTTGACTCTAGTCAAACCTTGGTCAACCTGGGTCATCACCTTGAAAACCTAGTCAAAATCCCTAATGAGCATCTTAATCAAGTCAACACACACCCTTGGTCAAAGCTTGATCAAAGATCTAGTCAAACCCTAGTCAAACCCCTGATATCGTTGAACCTCCTCTAGAACTTTTGCCGCGTTCTCCAATTTTCACTTAAACACTTCAAAATCAGCTAAAATAAAAGTTGTTCGTCTTTTTGAGGGACACACTTTTCATAATTGGCGGCATTGGAGATTTTGAGTGGAAGATGTTCAAAAATGCGGTCAACGCCAGCCTTTGCATTTTGACTGAGCCGAGAAAAATAGAAAGTTTGAGCTCAAGTTCTGACCAATCCGAGCAAAATTTCATAGTCCAGCCTTTGCAAAAGTTGTAGAGGGATCTTTGATCTACAATTTTTTATTCACATTTTTCCTTGCGTAGTTCAAAAATTTTGAAGGAAACTTGGTCAAAGGGAATTACAAGAAAGATCAAAAACCACACTACAAGAGAAGAAACTATAGTGGAGAGGCTCACATTGGTCATGAATGGAACTCCGGGGATGAAAACTCTAGTGATGAAGAAGGGAAGAAGGTTGCTACCGTGGTTATCAAGAAACTTCCCTAAACTACAAGGTTGTTCAACAACTTGACCGATGATGAAGAGTGTTCATCCATTCATTGCTTTATGGCCAAGGGTGTGAAGGTAATAATTGACTCAAAACCCTCTTCTCTACTTAGTGATGAGTCAGAAATAGACTCTAGTGATGAATCTATTGATGAGGAAGCAAATCAACTTGTTAATGAAATGGATAAGCAATCTAGAGACTTTATGGCTAGGTTGATAGTTGAACTAGAGAAGAGCCAAGACACCCTTAGATCCGAAAGAAGTGAGCTTGAGGCTTTACGTTTGGAAGTAAGCCAAGCCGAGAGTGTCATAGCTACTCTCAAGGAGGACCTTGCTGCCTCTCAAGCTCAATGTAATTCTCTCAAGTCGAAGAATGAAGAGCTTGAGGAGCAATATAGTCTCCTTTGGAGTAGCACCTCACATCCTTCAGAAGTAAAGGGTGATTCTAGCGCTTCTACTAGCAAAGGTTGTGATAAATGCTACAATATTGATCTTGATTCCTATGCCACTAACCTTGCTAACATGGAAGCTTTGAAGAAATAAATTGCTAGGTTGAGCTCGATCATAGCTAGAGGATGCATGAGTGAAGGAAACAAGAAAGGAAAGTTCTTCAAAAGGAAAATGTTGGAGAAAAGTGAGAAACTAGGTTTTGGATATGTTGAGGGTGGCAAGACCAATGAAAGGAAAATCATCAAGGATAAAGAGTGTCTTGAATTCAAGAGCACTGAGTTTCTGTTTACCCAGACCCCGGAGGTTCCGAGCTCCAAGCCCGGAGGTTCCGAAGTCTGGAAGCCTCGAGCCACACAGACTGGAAAGCCCGGAGGTTCCGAGAAAATTCTCAGAGGTTCCGGGGACTGTAACAACAGAACAAAGAAGAAGAACAAGGCTCTGCACTAGCATAGTTCCAGGACATCTAACACTTATTTGCAGATTCAGAATCATCCAATCATGCCTAGAAGAAATTTATCTCCCTACAAGAACAAGGCTCATGCATCTAGAGACATACCTCCTAGCTATGTGTTGTGACGCAACAATCTTGGTAAAGTTGTTGCCACATATGTTGGAAATGAGTCCAACATATATGTGAAAAGATCTCTATGGGTTCCAAAGGTTTTGGTTGCTAACGTGGAAGGCCCCAAGTCAAATTGGGGACCTAAAAGAAGGAACTAAATTGTTTTGTAGGCATACTCCTCCGGTGGATCAAGTTGGGTGCTTGATAGCGGATGTACACATCATATGACCGGAGAAAGGAGTATGTTTTCATCCTACCTCCATTTGGAAGGACCAAAATAAACCATTGCTTATGGAGGGGATACAAAAGGAGAATTCATCGGTGTAGGTGGTATCCCTATTTCTCAAAACTATTTAATTACAAATGTTCTTCATGTTGATCTGTTGGGTTACAATCTATTATCAGTTTCACAACTTAGTGAGATTGGTTTTGATTGCCACTTCTCGGATAAGGGTGTGTCCATCATAAGAAGGGAGGATTCCTCTATTTTCCTTACGGGTCGCTTGAGGGGGAGGCTTTACTTAGTTGATCTCAACAAAAGTATAGTTTCTCCCAAGACTTGTTTAGTGGCAAAATCTAGCATGGGTTGGCTATGACATCGCTGACTAGCTCATGTTGGCATGAGGAACTTGGCCAAACTTTTGAAAGATGAACACATCCTTGGACTAACAAATGTACATTTTGAGAAACATAGGATTTGCAAAGCTTGCCAAGCCTGAAAGCAAGTAGGAGCACCTCACCCACCAAATAGCATCCTTACTACATCAAGCCCGTTGGAACTCATTCACATGGATCTATTTGGACCGGTGGCCTACATAAGCATTGGCGGTAACAAATATGGCTTGGTTATTGTTGATGATTATTCTCACTTCACGTGGGTGTTCTTTGTGTTTGACAAGAGTGAAGTACAAGGGAAGGTGAATACCTTCATATGGAGAGCACAAAGGGAGTTCGAGCTACCAATCAAGAAAGTGAGAAGTGACAATGGCTCGGAGTTTTGGAATACCTATGTTGAAGAATTTCTTGATGAAGAGGGCATCAAGCATGAATTTTCAGCTCCTTATACCCCTCAACGAAATGGGGTGGTTGAGAGGAGGAATAGAGCTCTTATTGAGATGGCAAGAACCATGTTGGACGAGTATAAGACTCAAGACATCTTTTGGGCCGAGGCTATCAACACGGCTTGCCGTGCCATCAACCACCTCTACCTTCACAAGTTTCACAAGAAGACCTCCTATGAGCTTATCACCGGTAAAAGCCCAAAGTGTCCTACTTTAGAGTGTTTGGGTGCAAATGCTTCATTCTAAACAAGAGGCCCCAAACTTCTAAGTTTGCACCAAAGGTTGACGAAGGATTTCTTCTTGGTTATGGTCCAAATGAGCATGCTTATCGAGTCTTAAATCTAACCACCGGGAGGATTGAAGTCACGGTAGATTTGACCTTTGATGAATCTAATGGCTCTCAAGTGGAGCAAGTTGACTCAAATGTTGTAGGTAATGAGAATCCATCTTGTGAAGCAATCAAGCAATTGGCCATAGGTGATGTTAGACCAGTTGAAGCACAAGAGGAAGATGAGAACCAAGTACAAGCTTCAACACCACTCGAAGGGCCAGAAGTCACTAGTTCAGCAGCTGTACAGATTTCGGAGGTTCCGAGAAATTCCTCGGAGGTTCCGGGAACTGGCACTGAAACTCAACCTCCGAGAAATTTTCTGGAGGTTCCAGGGTCTGGAAGTTGAACACCACAAGACACTCTGAACCAGCAAGTTAATCAGCAAGGGGATGTTTAAGCAAGTACATCTGAGCCCCAAGCTGATGAAGATAATGAAGACCAACCTCTACACCAACCTCTTGGACCATCACATCCTCGTGTACATCAAGTCATACAATGGGATCATCCCGTTGACAATATCCTTGGGAGCATAACGAGAGGGGTAACAACACGATCTCGTCTTAAGAATTTTTGCGCATTTTACTTGTTTGTTTCCTCTATTGAACCGACCAAGGTAGAGCAAGCTCTTGAGGATCCGGATTGGGTGGTAGCTATGCAAGAGGAGTTGAACAACTTTGAAAGAAATCAAGTGTGGGAGTTGGTAGAAAGGCCAAATACGAACATCATTGGAACCAAATGGGTCTTTCGAAACAAGCAAGATGAGTTTGGTGTTGTGACTAGGAACAAAGCAAGATTGGTTGCTCAAGGGTACACTCAAGTTGAAGGACTAGACTTTGGAGAAATATATGCACCGATAGCAAGACTTGAAGCAATTCGATTTCTACTCGCTTTCGCTGCCCATCATGACTTCAAGCTCTACCAAATGGATGTCAAGAGTGCATTTCTCAATGGACCACTCTCCGAAGAAGTATATGTTGAGCAACCACCGGGTTTTGAAGATCCCGAGTGTCCTAATCATGTCTACAAACTCCGTAAGGCGCTCTATGGGCTCAAGCAAGCACCAAGAGCATGGTATGAATGCCTTAAGGATTTCTTGCTCAAGCAAGGCTTTGAGATAGGCAAAGCCGATGCTACTCTCTTCACTAGAAAAATTGACGGTCATATTTTTGTGTGCCAAATAATGTCGATGACATAATATTTGGTAGTACTAATGAAACTTTTTGTGAAGAGTTTAGTAGGGTGATGACAAAGAGGTTTGAAATGTCCATGATGGGTGAGCTCAAGTTCTTTCTCGGGTTTCAAATCAAATAACCAAAGGAAGGGACATTCATATGTCAAACCAAGTATACAAGGGATATGCTGAAGAAGTTTGACATGGAAAAGGCAAAGCCCATCAAGACTCCAATGCCTACTAATGGACACATGGACCTCAATGAAGAAGGGAAATCCATGGACCAAAAGGTATATCGCTCCATGATCGGCTCTCTTCTTTACTTATGTGCATCTAGGCTGGATATTATGCTTACTGTGTGCATGTGTGCTAGATTTCAAGCTAACTCGAAAGATTGCCATCTCATGGCCATAAAGAGAATCTTGAGATATATAGTGCATACCCCTAACCTTGGCTTGTGGTATCCTAAGGGCTCCACTTTCGATCTACTTGGCTATACGGATTCCGATTGTGCCGGTTGCAAGGTAGATAGAAAGAGTACTTCGGGGACTTGTCAATTCCTTGGTAGGTCCCTAGTATCTTGGAGTTCTAAAAAGCAAAACTCAGTAGCCCTTTCCACCACCGAGGCCGAGTATGTTGCAGCCGGCACTTGTTGTGCTCAACTACTTTGGATGAAGCAAACCTTAAAAGATTACGGATGTCACTTTTCCCATATCCCACTTTTGTGTGACAATGAAAGTGCCATAAAGCTTGCAAACAACCCCGTAAGCCATTCTCGCACAAAACATATAGACATCCGTCATCACTTCTTGAGAGACCACGAAGCCAAAGGAGATATCGCTCTAAGTCATGTGAGCACCGACAAACAAATAGCCGATATCTTCACTAAACCTCTCAAGGTTTTGTAGTTTAAGGAATGAACTAAATATTCTTGATTCTCGTTGCGTGGTTTGATCTCTAGCATACCATGTTTGTTTGCTTCAAATTGTTGATATTCTCTGAAAATTTGTTTGAAAAAGTTTTTTGTGAAAACTTTGTCTTGAAAAGTATTTCAAAATCTATTTTCATATCCCTAACTTGTCCTAAGTGGCTATAGTTGAATGTGTGATTGCTTGTTTTCTAGCCACTTGAGTCAAGGATACTATAACCTAAGGATCTCTGTTGATAAAAGGTTCTAAATCTCAAAAGGAGTGAAAGTCGACTGTCTCGGGAAATTCAAGTTTCGGAAGCTCCAAGAAGATCTTCAGAGGTTTCGAGCCTTGGAAGCTCCGAGAAAATCTTTGGAACTTCCAATCTTTGTAGTCTCTGCATTCAGTTCGTCAGAAGAGCAGTTAAAGGGAATCAAGCATATTCCTAGGAATATTCCTTTACCCTAGGGCTAACCCATCGATCTACCTTATCATCACGCAGTTATCTCTCAGATTCACTTTTTACCGCGCGTCTCTCTCTTCCTCTCCCGACGGCGCCCGTATCACCTTCCACTCTCCACAGCCGCGCCGCCACCGCCGTACTTCCTTGCCGTCGGTGACCGTGTTCCTCGTGCGTCCTGCGTGCGAGGCCGGGCATCATCCTTCATCGGTGGGCCGCAGAAGCTGAAGAAGGAGGGGGAGTAGTTCGTGAAGGTTGACCTAGATCCGCCCTGATCCAGTGAAGGAGAAGAAGGAAGGAGCGTTGTTCTGTGCCATCATCCTTTCCCTTCGCCGACATTTGAGAAGCAGAGAAGGAACAACATTGCACCACCTGGATTCATTCCGGCGAGTTGGTCCTCTTCAGCGCCACCAGATCTCTGATCTAGAGGGGGCCTCTGGGCTACATCCCCTGGTGTAAAAGCCTCTCAAGTTTGTCGGATTCATTCATCTCTTTTCCTGTTCAAGGTAAACCTAGATCTAACCCTAACCCTAATTCCTAGATCCATTTGTTCTTAGGGTTCTAGGTCCTGCTGTAGTGAATTGATATCTTGTACCTTGCCCTGAATGATGTGATGCATGTGTAGATTAGAGTCAGTTGAAAGTTGAATCAAAGTTCAGAATGCACTAAGGTTCAGAAAGTCTTGGAGGTTCGGAGAAAATTCTCGGAGGTTCCGAACTCTGTAACCTGCAGGCTAACCTTGATTCACAGTTCCACTGAGTTGTAATTCACTTGCAACACCTCATCTTATCTCTGTAGTTCTATTTCATTCAAGTTTGCTTCTATTGGTTAAGTTTCAGTTGAAGGTTGAATCAACAAACAGTTCTCTATCAGTACCCAGACCTCGGAGGTTCTGAGAAAATCCTTGGAGGTTCCGAAGTCTGTACTGACCAAAGACAGTCTGCGATTCAAAATTCCACTGAATCTTAATCAATTGAACTTCATATCTATATTTGAACCTCAACCTTTATCTATCATGATCTATTCCTTATCTGTTGCCTACATCCTTCCTAGCAGATGTCTGGAACTCCTGTTGATAAGACCTATGCAAAAGGCAGAGGCAACCCTTTGAGACTCCTGCTAGTGAAAGGGCCTTCAAGATTGCAGCAAGAGAAGCTGCAGCTGGCAGTGGCAGCAGAAGAAAGGCAAACCCCAGAAGAGGAAAAGGAGGCAGTCTATCAAGAGGTAGGGGATCTGGTTCTGCAACACATGTGGAAGATAATGGAGGGATGGAAGGGAAGACCATCCCCATCGACCTTGAAGATGACATGCTGCTTGGGGAGATTGACTCCACCTACTTGAAGTACCACAAGGTGCTACTCAAGAGACACCCCAACCAAATATGACAATTCTGTGTACATTGAGCATACAAATTATGATGGGGCAGGCTACTTAGTCAAGAAGGCCAGAGAGGATAAACCTTATGAGAACCCCAAGATGGCTACTATAGATTATAGGTTCTGGTTAGTCTTTCATTTTAAGTTCTATGAGACAGTGCTGAACACAAAGATGAAGCTGATCAAGATGAAGTGGATTGATTTCACTCATTTGGAGGCAGTAGAAGAGGCAGAAAAGGGAGAGGTGCTTGATCTGGTGGATAAGTACAGGATGAGGGACATAATGAGCTTCAAGTATGACTAGAATATTGAGGTTATGGCTCAGTTTCATGCCACTTTCTTTCATGAGGATAGCAAGGAGACTATCCATTGGATGACAGAGGGGATACACTACAAGGTGGACTTCACCACTTTTGCAAGGCTCTTTGGTTTCAACAAGGATGACAGAGAGGCTGAAGTGATTCCTTTTGAGGCTGGCATGAACCACAGCAAGATTGCTTCAGCTTATGAGTATGATGAGCTTGCAGATGGATCCACAACAGCTTAAAAAATCAGTGTACTATGTGCTCAACAACATGTTCAGAGAGACAATTTACCCTAAAGGTGGAAGTGACTCTACAAGTCTCAGGAGGTTTGCTCCAAACCTGCTTGCAAGGATGCTGCCAGGGGAAAAACCATTTTTTGTCAGCAAATTCCTTTGGTATAATCTGGTAGAGGTGACTAAGAGTGGAAAATGCAACCTGCCCTATGCTCCCTACATCATTACTTGATTGAAATGGTCTCGGGGATCAGTTTTTAAAAAAATGGGGAGCATGTCGGGCATACTCCCCGGGTACTCGTGCAAGGAAGGAAGAATAGTAGAAGACGGACTCCTTGTAGAATTCCCCTGTACTCCTACTAGGACTCGCTCTGCGTAATCCTACTATGACTCCTGCCTTGTAACCGACTAGGAACCCGCCCCCTGGACTATATAAAGGAGGGCCGGGTACCTAGCCGCACATCCCCAATCCCTCCAGGGACAACCCAACACCAAGCGCAGGGTGCCATACTTGATCCCCCAAACAGGACGTAGGGCTCGCCATCTTGGCGACCCGAAACTGTATAAATCTTGTGTCCCGTGTCCTTGCACATACCTTCGAGTTCTCGGTTTCCCGATCACGATCCTCACCGCACAATCTACTACCTCGGGTACCCCCTTGGTAGGTTTGCCGGTCTAAAACACCGACACCGGCGCGCCAGGTAGGGGTGATCATCACCACGGGCGAATTCGAAGGACCCTCGTCAACAAGATCAATCTACTCGTCGACTCGTCGAGATCCATTGAAGCAAGTTGCCTTGCTCTTGTCAAAGCGGAATCAATTTTCCTACGCCGCGCTTCCGGTTGCGTCGGCACGTCGCGCGGCTCGTCACGCGGCTCGTCGCGCCGCTCGTCGTCGACTACTCCGCCTCGCCCAGGCTCGTCGTCGACTACTTCGCCTCCGCCGCGCGTTCGGGTGCCTCGGCACGTTGCGCGGCTCGTCTTGCGGCTCGTCGCGCCGCTCATCGTCGACTACTCCGTGCTCGTCGTCGACTACTTCGACTACGCCGCGCGTCCGCGGTGCCTCGGCATGTCGCGCGGCTCGTCACGCGGCTTGTCGCGCCGCTCGTCGTCGACTACTGCGCCTCGCCCGGGCTCGTCGTCGACTACTTCGCCGACTACGCCGTGCGTCGGGGTGCCTCGGCACGTCGTGCGGCTCGTCACGCGGCTTGTCGCGCCGCTCGTCGTCGACTACTCCGCCTCGCCCGGGCTCGTCGTCGACTACTCCGCCTCCGCCGTGCGTCGGGGTGCCTCGGCACGTCGCGCGGCTCGTCTTGCGGCTCGTCGCGCCGCTCATCGTCGACTACTCGGTGCTCGTCGTCGACTACTTCGACTACGCCGCGCGTCGGGGTGCCTCGGCATGTCGCGCGGCTCGTCACGCGGCTTGTCGCGCCGCTCGTCGTCGACTACTGCGCCTCGCCCGGGCTCGTCGTCGACTCGCCGACTACGCGCGTGCGTCGGGGTGCCTCGGCACGTCGTGCGGCTCGTCACGCGGCTTGTCGCGCCGCTCGTCGTCGACTACTGCGCCTCGCCCGGGCTCGTCGTCGACTACTTCGCCTCCGCCGTGCGTCGGGGTGCCTCGGCACGTCGCGCGGCTCGTCTTGCGGCTCGTCGCGCCGCTCATCGTCGACTACTCCGTGCTCGTCGTCGACTACTTCAACTACGCCGCGCGTCCGGGGTGCCTCGGCACGTCGTGCGGCTCGTCACGCGGCTTGTCGCGCCGCTCGTCGTCGACTACTTCGTCTCCGCCGCACGTCCGGGTGCCTCGGCACGTCGCGCGGCTCATCACGCGGCTTGTCGCGCCGCTCATCGTCGACCACTCGTCGTCGACTACTTCGTCTACGCCGCGCGCCCGGGTGCCTCGGCACGTCGCGCGACTCGTCTCGCAGCTTATCGCGCTGCTCGTCGTCGACTACTCCGCCTCGCGCAGGCTCGTCGTCGTCGACTACTTTTGCCTCCGCCGCGCGTCCGGGGTGCCTCGGCACGTCGCGCGGCTCGTCACGCGGCTCGTCGCGCCGCTCGTCATCGACTACTCCGCCTCGCGTAGGCTCGTCGTTGTCGACTACTTCCCCCTCCGCCGCCGTCCGGGTGCCTCGGCACGTCGCGCGGCTCGTCACGCGGCTCGTCGCTCCGCCCATCGTCGACTACTCGGGCTCGTCGTCGACTACTTCACCTCCGCCGCGCGTCCCGGGGTGCCTCGGCACGTCGCGCGGCTCGTCACGCAGCTCGTCGTCGACCACTCCGCCTTGCGCGAGCTCGTCGTTGACTACTTCGCCTACGCCGCGCGTCCGGGTGCCTCGGCACGTCACGCCGCTCGTCGTCGACTACTCCGCGTCGCGCAGTCTCGTCGTCGACTACTCCGTGCGCCGCGACTTCGTCTTGCGGGCTCGGCGGCTCTCGCTCCGGCCACGCCGGGGGCGCGACTACTTGCCTTGCGGCAACACGGCTCTACTTCGAGTACGCCGCGCGCCGCCACGACGTCATCTTCCTCGGTTGCATCGCGTCGACCATTCATCTCGACTAGTTTTCCAAACTAGTCGAGAACGGCAGTCACGCCCCCAACAACTAGTCGGAATCAACTCTGACTAGTCGACTTCAACAACAACCGTTGCGGCTCCATCGCCGATCGCCACGGCTTCATCATCAGTCTGCCCAGGCAGCAACAGCTAAGTCATTTATCTAAATGATAATTGTTTTCTTGGCTTGTTCTCCTCATCATGTAGGACTACTTGCCGACTACTCATTTGTGTATGCTTCTCGGCGGGTTTTCACGGGAGCTACACTGCCGACTACTCTTGGGGCATATCAATCAAGTCGCCGCGAGTCTACTTCATCAACTCGGCGGCTATCCCTAGGAGGCGTTTCTAAAGTCCGCTACGCGCGGCAATCTAAAGTCGACTTCTAAAGTCGCATTCTAAAGTCCGCTCCGCGCGGCAACTTAAAGTCGACGGCGGTCGCATCTTCGCCTACTTCGGTGGCATACTACGTGTGTAAGCTTCGATGGAACCTAGGCGTAAGCGGCCCTCGGGTCCGGCGACGATGGAACCTAGGCGCACGTGGTCTTCACGCTCGTACCATGGGTCCAAGTGCCCTAAGTACTCGCGCTCCGTACCTTGGGTCCGAAATCCATGGCCCGGTACGCAAGTCGACTCGGTCGCACCTTCAAGTCCACTACGGTGGCACCCGTACCTTGGGTCCGAAATCCATGGCTCGGTACTTAAGTCCACTACGGTGGCACCCGTACCTTGGGTCTGAAATCCATGGCTCAGGTACTTAAGCCCACTCCGGTGGCACAAGCCCGCTGCGGCGGCAATCGTACCTTGGGTCCGAAATCCATGGCTCAGGTACTTAAGCCCACTCCGGTGGCACAAGTCGACGCTAACGGTCGCACTCAAGCTCGCTCTGGCGGCAATTGTACCTTGGGTCTGAAATCCATGGCTCGGGTACTTAAGCCCACTCCGGTGGCACAAGTCGACGCTAACGGTCGCACTCAAGCCCGCTCCGGCGGCAAGCGTACCTTGAGTCCGAAATCCATGGCTCGGTGTACTCAAGCCCACTCGGTGGCACAAGCCGACTCCGGTCGCAATCTTAAGCCCGCTCGGCGGCAAAACTACTCGTTTTTTTTTTTTTCGATTTTCTATTCGCTTTGGCTTTCCGGAAAGTGTTTTTCGTTTTTGCATCTTAAGTCCACCCCGCGTGGCACAAAGTCGACTATTGTAGTCGCATATCAAGTCCGCTCCGCGCGGCATCTTAAAGTCGACTTCTAAAGTCGCACCTCAAAGTCCGCTCCCGCGCGGCACAAAGTCGACTTCGGTTTTCAAGTCGCACCTCAAAGTCCGCTCTACGCGGCAAACTAAAGTCGACTTCGGTTCTCAAGTCGCATCTCAAAGTCCGCCCCGCGCGGCACAAAGTCGACTTCGGATTTCAAGTCGCATCTCAAAGTCCGCTCCGCGCGGCACAAAGTCGACTTCGGTTTTTAAGTCGCATTCTAAAGTCCGCTGCGACGGCACGACTACTTCTCAAGCTCCCACGGCTCGACGCCAAACCGCTACTTGGAATCTCTCCGGCTCGGGGGCTACTTGAAGATAACTTCGGCGAGGCTTCACTCGCTCTCAAGCTCGGGGGCTCCGCACCAACAACTACTCGACGTGGCTCATATGGCTCTCTTATCTCGGGGGCTACATGCTGCAAGAGTACTCGGATGATGGCTTCGCGAACACCGAAGACCCTTGGATTGATTACCTAATCATTTCAAGGCTCGGGGGTCGCTATGCTACACCCATCATTCAAATTTTTTCAAGAGCGATGAGCTGGACCACCTTCCGGCCTCGCGGCGATTCAAGTACTATTGAAGACTTCTCCAAGCGGTACTCGAGGACGCTCAAGAACTACTCGAAGAGGCTTCAAGACTACTCGAACTACTACTCTCGACTCCAACGTGCTCGGGGGCTTGTCGGGCATACTCCCCCGGTACTCGTGCAAGGAAGGAAGAATAGTAGAAGACGGACTCCTTGTAGAATTCCCCCGTACTCCTACTAGGACTCGCTCGCGTAATCCTACTATGACTCCTGCCTTGTAACCGACTAGGAACCCGCCCCTGGACTATATAAAGGAGGGCGGGTACCTAGCCGCACATCCCCAATCCCTCCGGGGACAACCCAACACCAAGCGCAGGGCGCCATACTTGATCCCCCAAACAGGACGTAGGGCTCGCCACCTTGGCGACCCGAACCTGTATAAATCTTGTGTCCCGTGTCCTTGCGCATACCTTCGAGTTCTCGGTCTCCCGATCACGATCCTCACCGCACAATCTACTACCTCGGGTACCCCCTTGGTAGGTTTGCCGGTCTAAAACACCGACAGAGCATGCCTCTTATCAGGTGAAACAGTGGCAACATTAGAAGAAGCAGCAGGTAGTTGAGGAGTTTATGTTGAAGAAGGCAGGATCTAAGCAGCACAAGGGTGAAGAGGGACCCAGCAGGGCACCCATGCCTACTGGACTGCATAAGTTAAGAGGCATGGTAAGGGACACCTGGAGGTTTTGCAACTGGACAACAACTCAGTTGTTTGAGCTTAGGGAAGACATGAACAGGTTGCTGAAGCATCAGGGGCTGTCCTTCAATGCCATGCTCCCTCCTCCACCTATCTTCCCAGACTTTCCAGAGTACACCACTAGTGAGGATGAGAGTGAGAAGGACACTGGCAGTCCATTGGCTGGGAGAAATGTGCCTGCTACCCAATCTGAAGAAGAAGACTTTGAGCCACTAAGTGCCAAGATGGACAGATTGAAGAAAGAAGCTGCTGGAAAAAGGGCCATGAGTTCTTCATCTGCTGGCAGAGCAAGAAGGAAGGCAACTGTTGGGAGACCTGTCAGGAGGCCTGTGGATATCTCTTCTGGATCTGGCTCTGACTTTGGGTCTGACAGAACTGTTTCTGAAGCTGAGGAGGATGCCTCTGATTTCAGTGATGAAGAGTGACTCCCTAGGTCCTATTCTAACTTCCTCTCTTCTTTTCTTCCTTTTTGTTAAACCGTTGACAAAGAGGGAGAAGTATGAAAATTGAGATGATCTGAAGACCTTTTTCTGGTGGCTAGCTGGTGGATTAACAAATTCTTTTGTTCTTTTGGTGAGATGAGAGTGCTAACTATTCTCTCATGAACTCCTGGTGGTCATTTGTTGAGGAACCTACTGTAAAACTTTAAGCTTGCCTCTGTTGGCAAGCATGGTCTGGTCATGGTTAAACTTTGGGATGTGAAAACTTTAAAAACTCATGTGTGATGTGTGTAATAGGTCTAGATGTGTTGGATGCTTCTATCTTTATCTAGCTGCTATTTCTAGTTATATTGTTTCATTGCCTGTGTATGTTTGTATGTTGGAGTATCTGTTGCAGACCTCGGAGGTTTTGAGAATTTTTCCGAAGGATCCAACTCCTGGAGGTTCCGGAAACTTTCTTGGAGGTTCCGAACTCTTAACAAATAACTCTCTGAGTGTATTCACATGTCATATGCATCACGTTATATCTATTACACTTCTTTTGCACCCCTCAATGGGTTGATTATAATTATCCTGTCACTTTACTCACAATGTATGCAATTTAAATGTCATTTGAGGCATATTACCCTATTCAAAAGGAACATGCATACATTGAGGGGGAGACTTGTACTCAAATCATTAAAAGCTCAATCTTTCAAATTAAATTGTAAACTTTAATTGGGTTGTCAACATTTACCAAAAAGGGGGAGATTGTAAGTGCAATCAAGCCCTATGAGGGTTTTGGTGATGTTGACCACACAATTAAAGATCTAATGAGCCTTTGAGATTATTGTGCAGTGTGGGAATATTTTGCAGGTGCAAAAGAATGAAAGGAGACCCCTCAATTACATGAAGAAGGATCCCTATGCTCTTTGGAGAAGTTTATTTATTTTATCTTTTGAATTTGAGTATAGGACAATCCGTACTATCAAGAGGGATACTAATGGTGAGTTAGGGTGGATTCAAGTTCTCATAGATTATCTTTCTTAAATCCTAACCCATACCCAAAGGAAAGAGATCTGTTGTTGTTTTGCCCCTGTTGTTTCCTTATTCGGAGGTTCCGAGTTTTATCTCGGAGGTTCCGACCGTACGAGCTACAGTCAGTAGAGATTTCAGAGGTTGGAAGTTTCGAGATTTTTCTCGGAGGTTCCAAACTTTGAAATATAACCGTTACTGTTCTGGATTTGGGGGTATTTATAACCCTTGGTCCCCCAATGGTTATCTGCTTCCTCTGCCTGAATAGTAAACCATTCTAGCTTGCTTCTCTCACCTAGCATTCACTCCCAACCTACTCTCTTCCAAATCCTTGCCTAGCATTGATTGAGAGTGGAATTTGAAGTGAGTTTGTGAGCAAAATCTTCTATTCCTTGACCTTGAGCACTTGGAGAAGTCCTAGCAAGCTTGGTGGATCTATTACTCTTGGAGCCTTGCTCCTAGACGGATAGAGGTTCTTGGATGCTCTCCAACCCGATTTGTGGAAGATCCAAGGTGTTTGTATTACCCTTTGTGAAACTAGTGGAAAGTCTCGACCTATTACCCAAAGTGATAGGTGTGAGAGAGGAGTGGACCTTTGTGGTCCTTAGCCTTTGTGGCTTCCTCAACAATGTGGACGTAAGCAAGCCTTTGTGGCGAGCTGAACCACGAGATAAATCTTTGTCTCGTGTGTGCTCACATTTATATTCTTGCTTGTTCATGTTCATGCTTGTTCTTGACTAGATCTATTAGGGTTTGTCTCCGATCTATGTTGTGGTACCTTCCTAGCTTGTTCTTTGCTTAGAAATCTTCTTGCTAGGTCCTAAGTACCTCCTAGAATTTGGTACATCTGTTTTTCGTCAAGTAATCGGTAGCTTGTTTCGTACTTGCTCTGTTCTAACAGTTCTCGAAAGTTCTGAGTTTATTCTCGGAGGCTGCCTCGTTCGGAGGTTCCGGAAATAATCTCAGAGGTTCGGACCACGACGATCTTTACGCGAGAAAAAGTTTAAATTTGTGTGCAGGCCTATTCACCCCCCTCTAGGCCATATTGGCTCCACCCTTTCACCTAGCTCGATCTGGCCCGGCCCGACGTGGCCCAGTCCTACACAGGTCTGACGCCTTTCCGTGCCGGGCCGTGTCGGACCACCGGGCCGAACTGCCAACCCAAGGCTAGCACTAAGGGCCTCCGGGCCGTTCCGGGACGGCCCGAGGCACGGCGGGCCACTGATGGGCTAGGGTCGGGCCGGGCCCTATAAATCACCAATCTCATGGAAAATCAATCAAATCAAGATGTTGAAATCAAAGAAAACCACCACATAAATCATGGATCCACAACAAAAGTACACACATTCACACAAAATCAACACAGTTCCTCCTACATCACAAGTTGCGGCATCCGGCAGAGGCTGGCGGGCGGCGACGGGGGCGTGCGGCCGCCTTGCCGGCCCCGGCGGTGGATGCGCATGGCCGCCCGGACCGCTCCCCTCCCCCTCTCGCGGTGGAGGCGCATGGCCGCGCCGGGGCCGCCCCCTATGGCGGAGGCCTCCCGGAGGCGGAGGCGCACGACCACCCCAGCGTGCCCCATGGCGGCGGAGGCTTCCTGGAGGCGGAGGCACGCGGCCGTCCCGACCCACCCCCTGGCGACAGCCTTGCCAGGCGGCAATGTCTAGCTGTAGATATAAAATTCTCATGAACAGTATAGATAGGTGTATCCATATCTCCTACGGCGACGATTGGGGTAGGGTTAGCCGGTTTGGTGGAGTTGAGAGGGTGGGGGCAGTCGCAGGGGTAGAGCAGTAGCTGCTCGCCTTCGCGAGGAGCCGTGAGGACTGGTGGCTTCGATAGGAAGTCCTTGAGCTGAGCAAGGGCTTGGTCCGCCTCGGGAGTCCACACGAACTTCTCTTGATGCTTGAGTAGTTTGAAGAAGGGGAGCCCCCGTTCTTCAAGCTTCAAGATGAATCTGTTCAAGGCCGCCATGCACTCGGTCAGCTTCTGGACGTCTTTGATGCACATGGGAGCTTTCATGCTGGTGATGGCGGAGATCTTCTCGGGGTTGGCTTCGATGCCGCGTTGGCTGATGATGAAGCCGAGTAGTTTGCCCGAGGGTACGCCGAAGACGCACTTGTTCGGGTTGAGCTTCCAACGGTACTCGCGCAGAGATGCGAAAGTCTCTTCAAGGTCGTCGATGAGGGTACTGGAGTCTCTGGTCTTGACGACCACGTCATCCACGTATGCTTCGACATTCTAGTTGAGTTGCCTCTTGAAGCAGGCCTGGATAGCTCGTTGATAGGTGGCGCCGGCGTTCTTCAACCCGAAGGACATGGTCGTGTAGCAGTACGCGCCAAACGGGGTGATGAACGCGGTCTTCTCCTGGTCTTCTTCCTTGATCGCGATCTGGTGGTACCCCGAGTAGCGGTCGAGGAAGCGAGCGAGTCGCGGCCCGCCGTGGAGTCGATGACTTGATCAATCCGCGGCAACCCGAAGGGGTCCTTGGGGGCGATGCTTGTTGAGATCGGTGTAGTCGACGCACATCCTCCACTCGTTCGAGTTCTTCTTGCGGACGAGGATGGGGTTGGCGAGCCACTCAGGATGGAAGACTTCTCTGATGAAGCCAGCCGCGAGTAGTTTGGCGAGTTCCTTCTTGATGGCGTCCCGTCTGTCGTCGGTGAAGCGTCGGAGGTGTTGTCGCTTGGGGGTGGCCTTAGGATCGACGTTGAGGCAGTGCTCAATCAACTCCCTGGGCACTTCTGGCATGTCCGCTGGCTTCCACGCGAAGATGTCGCGATTAGCCCGGAGGAAGTTGATGAGCGCGTCTTCCTATTTGGGGTCGAGGCCGGCCCCGATGGTGGTAGTCTTGCTGGCGTCGCCTGTCCCGAGGTCGATTGTCTTGACGAGGACCTCCTCAGCTGGTTGAGGCTTGTTGCCTTTGTCAGACTTCTCGGGGATGTCGAGTTCGCTTGTAGCAAGCTTCTTCGACGCGGCGTAGACCTCCATCATGGCGTTGGGTACTTGATTTGTAGAGGCGATCTCCACGGCTTCGGTGTCGCAGTCGTGCGAGATCTTCAAGTCCCCTTGGAGAGAGAGCACACCTGCTGGGCTTGGCATCTTGAGCACCAAGTAGGTGTAGTGAGGCACCGCCATGAACTTGGCGATGGCCGGTCTGCCGAGGATGGCATGGTAGGATGTTTCGAAGTCCGCGACCTCGAACTTGATGTACTCGGCACGGTAGTTGTCCCGAGATTCCCCAAAGGTAACTGGCAGGACCACTGAGCCCAGTGGGATAGCCGCGTTGCCGGGGACGATGCCGTAGAAGGGCATGTTGCTCTTGGTGAGCATGTGGGTGATGTCGAGCTTCATTTTCTTCAAGGTCTTGGTGAAAAGGACGTTGAGCCCGCTTCCACCGTCGATGAGGACCTTGTTGAGCTTGGAGCCCGCGACCACTGGCTTCGGGACGAGAGGGAACCATCCTGGTTCGGAGAAGTTGGTCCATTGATCCGCGCAGGAGAAGGTAATGGGTACCTCCGACCACCTGAGAGGGGTCGGGACCGCTGGTTCAATGCTCATGACTTCTCGACGGGTAGCCTTTTGCTCCCGCTTGCTGGGTAGTCCGCCGAAGAGGACGTTGACAGTCTTGTCGGGTTCCTAGAAGTCATTGTTGTCTCCGTCGTTCTTCTTGTTGCCTTTCTTGTCATGAGGGTGCGGTGGCTCTGGAGTACTCTTGAGTGCATGCCTGAGTTGGTAGCACTGCTCGGTGGTGTGGTTGTCGTTCAGATGCCACGGGCACTTCTCCTTCAGCAAGTCTTTGAAGCCGCCGGAGTTCCTCTTCGAGTTCTCCTTTGCAGGGCGCTGGATAGCCGCGACAGTGTTGTCTGGCTTGCGCTTGCGATTGGGACCCGAGTAGTAGTTGTTGTTGTTTCGACCGCCCTGGTTCCTGTTGTTGCCGCTGCCGCCGCCCGTGTTCTGCTTGTTCTTGCCACTGATGGTGTCGTACTTGGCGTTGGCCTTGTCTTCTTCATCCGCCCAGGACGTAATCATGTCCTTGAGGTGGGGGATGGACTTGGGGCGGCGACGAACGAAGTCTTCAAAGGTGCAGCGATGGTAGAGACCGTCTTGGAAGAGGTTGATGACCTCCTTGTCGGTGACGTCGACTACGGTAGCGCACTTGTCGAAGAAGCGGCACATGTACTTGCGGAGGGTCTCGCCTTGTTCCTGCTTGACCATGGCCAGGTCCATGCGAGTACCCGATCGGCCCATGGCGCCTGAGAAGTTGTCGGTGAAGCTGCTCCTTCGGTGGTCCCACTTATCGATCGAGTGCTTGTCCAGCGACTCGAGCCATGTGAGTGGAGCTTGGTCCAGGCAGAAGGGGAAGTAGAGGCACTTGGTGTCGTTGTTTCCGCCAGCGTTCTCGATGGAGAGGGCGTAGCACCTGAGCCACTAGATGGGGTCTTGCTTCGCGTCGTACTTGGTGATCCCCAAAGGTTTGAACTTTTCGGGGAGGAGCAAGTTGCGAAGTCGAGGTGAGAAGGCGGGGAAGCCGTCGTTGTCGCCTGCAGTGGCTGACTTCTTCCGCCCTTCTGGCGGGCGTCGTAGCCACCCTGTGAGGCACCAGAGGCGTGGCTGTTCGCGTGGCCACGATCGCCGCGACTGCTGCCGCCGCCGGCCCTCCTGTTGGCTCCGTGGTTGGAGCTTCCGTCGTCGCTGCCGCCGCCATCAGGGTCGCGGCCGCCGCCGCCGGTAGGAGCACGGTGAGGGACGACCTCGCGGTTGCTGTTGCCACCCTGTGAGGGTTCGCTGACGTTCGCGCGAGTACGGTTGGGCTGAGATGGGAGCTCAGCTTGAGTACGGTTGTGACCGAGGTCAGCACTGCGACTTGTAGCTTCGTTGTCGCGGTTCCTGGCGGGAGGAGGCTGGTTGCCCTGTTGTCGACCCGCATGAAGTAGGCATCTTCAGCGAGCTTGGCGATGACTTCTCCAGCGTGTATGCCCTGAGCCTGGCGTGCGATCGCTGTGATTGACATGAGACATTGCTCAGGGGTAGTGTGTACTCTGCTCTCGACTGCTTCGAGAGCTTCCGCCAGGTTGCGGATGGGGAGGTTGTCTCTGAGCCGCCGGCGCCGTTTGTTGCGCTTCCTGTTACGCTCACGTTGAGCGTCCCTGTTGGCGGGGGTCTCGTCTGCAGGTGCTTCGGCAGACAGCTCGTCTGCGGAGATGTCTTCAAGGTACTTGTCTGTAGCCGTCCCAGATGGTCCAGGGGTGTCGCCGGCAGCCATGAAGACTTGGCGATCAGGGGTGCCAAGACTGGACTCGGTGCTCGCCACCTCAGTTGGGGTGTTTGAGTCAGCTCGGGCAAGTTGTGTTCCCTCTTGGAACGGGAGCGAGTCGATGTAGGCGACGTAGCGTGAATCTCCACTTATCAGGTCTGCGGGCTTGCAGTCTGTCCAGTAGACGAATCTTCCGACAGGCGTGGAGGTTATAACCAGCCCAGAGGCCGGGCCTGATAAGGGGTGCTCAGTAGAGTTGTCCTCGGACTCAGGATCCTCTGGGTCCAACCCGAAGTCGAATTCGTATGCGGAATCCGAGTAGAACCCGGAGAGGGGATTGGAGTCCGAAGCGTGGCCGGGGGCGGTATCGGAGTCCGAGTTGTACTCGGGTATGGGCTCCTTGCCGGCCCGGCGCGAAGAGGGAGCCCCTGTGCGGGCCCTGCAGGGGTTGCGGGGGCCACAGGTTGAGCGCTCGCGGGATGGGGGGACCACAAGCGATGGCTGAGCAGCCGGCTCGCATGCGATAGCCCATGGAGACGTCGAGTTCGAGTTGGAAGCGGACTCGAGCTCGAAGTCAACGTGATGGTTAAAGAGCGAAATTTCGCCGAACTTGCCAGCGAGTTCGCCTGTGACGACTTCAGAAAGCGTCACGAAGCCGGTCTTCGGGTTGGGCGGCATGGTGAGGCGGCGCTGGAAAGATCCCGCGCCGTCAGCAGTGCAGACCCAAGCGCCGAACTCGAAGGTGTCGCCGCGGTTGAAGGCGACGGTTGGCTTGAAGTAGACAGGAGCCGTCGAGTTCGCCATGTGATCTCGGGCGAGAGCCCCTACCTGGCGTGCCAGCTGTCGGTGTTTTAGACCGGCAACCTACTAAGGGGAGTACCGAAGTAGATGAATGTGGCCTCGCCGAGATCGGTAACTCGAAGGAAGAGACACGTGGCACACAATTTAGACAGGTTCGGGCCGCGAGGTGCGTAATACCCTACGTCCTGTATGCTGCGTAGCTCTGGATTGATTGGGTACGATTACAAGATGATGCAATTGTACGCCGTGAGATGAGATCATGGGAGAGGGGTCCCTGCCTCGCCTTATATAGTCCGGGAGGCAGGGTTACAAGTCGGAGTAGGGAGAGAGTACTAGTCGAGTACGTCTAGGAGTCTTCCATACAGTGCGGGACATGTACAGCTTCCTAACCGAGTACTTCTCCTCCGTAGTCCTTGTGCTTCACGCCATCAGGTGCCGTGCAGCGCAAGCCGGGTAGTCCCAGGGGCCCACCGAGTAGTCGGTCCTGGTACCCACCGAGGTAGTGGGCCCAGGGAGGTCCATACGACAGTTGCCGGGTGGGGAAGGGGGTGAAAGAATGAGATGGGATGGGGGCAAGGGGCGGCTGTAGGGGGCGGATGGGGGAGGAGTGACATGAGAGCAAGGGTTTCTTCTATTTATATGAGAAGGTGATATTAACTATCGGGCTGGAGTCGGGCTGGCCCAAAATCGTGCCGGGCCCGTGCCGGGCTACCGTGCCAAGGTCGCGGCCCAGGCCTGGTCCGACCATCGGGCCGGGCCTGCCTGAGGCACTATCCCCTTCATGTTGTGTCATGCTAGGGCCGGGCTTTTTCGGGTCGTGCTCGTGCGGCCCATCGGGCCTGGCCCATCTGTCCATCTATACCGGCGACGACCTTTCGCACTTGTTCTTCACCTACACCAACACCAATCAAGCCGCAACCTGCACCTGCAATACTTAGACAAGAATCACTCCACACAACACTGTCAATCACTCATCACACCTGGAAGCGACCATCCACCGGTCCTCGAACCACACATGGTCCTCACTTGGACCAAAGTCCAGAAGATGCCAACCTTGCCGACGAAGGCAAGCCCCAGATCATTGACCCTTATATTTAAAATTATGCAATTAACTTTGCTTTGCTTGTGCATTTACAATTCAGGAGTTGAATTGAAGCCCTAGATGCATGATCCCTAGGTACCTATGCTAGTTTACTAGTATGCTAGGTCGATAGTTGCTATGGTATAGGACTGGTACAAGTCGAGTGATGTTCGTCCCTCGTGAGAATAGGTTCTTATGTTGGAATCATAAGATCTTTATAAATGGATTTCTCATGTGGTAAGAGCATGGGGGATTCGGGCTCCGGTCTAGTGGCTTTCATGGGTTAATCTTTTGAACGTACTAAGAACTTGTGGGGAATGGGACTGGTAAGCCTAGTACCTTAATGAGACGGTGCGGGATCTTACTAGTACTAATCTTGAGTATTCACCTGCCCGGCTCGCCACCGGGAGGGGGGTACATGTGTGGGGCTGGATGTATTGTGTGGGGGCATACTAGATAGCCTTGTGCCCATGACTGTAAGCTTCGTTTCCAAGACGAGGACTTTTGGAAACTGCCTGGTGGTTGTCCAGTGTGAGGACACCCTACCATGTGTTTAGGTTTACCTTGCAAGGTGTTTAATCAATCGATTGTCAGCCTCTCATCGTTATCTGAGTCTGCTTAATCAACTGGCCATGATATCCCTTAATGATGGAACTATGTGAATATTTCTACGTGGATTAATTGTATTGAAAAATTCTTGATTGAAGGAGTTGGATCACTTAGAAATGATAATGAACTAGAATTGAGCTAAAAGATTGAAAGTAAGGACATACTCCTTGTTGCTTTTCAGCAAAAGAACTCCACTGGCCAAAAAGCCCATCATGTCTAGAGTTTGGTGTTGTAGTTATCACTCGACGATTAAGTCTTACTGAGTATTAGTATACTCATCCTTGCTTTATAAGTGTTGTTGCACGTGTTGTTTGGCCTGGAGAGATTTCACCCGGCTGGGAGCTAGAATGGGTGGATAACGATGAGTGATGGCACCACAGATGGCCTCCTGTGATGTCTATCGTAGCGTAGTTAATTTCTGCTGTTTTTGAACTCTGAACCTTTACTTATCATGTCATGAACCATGGTTTGTAATAATTAACGCCTTTAGGGTAGATTGGATTTAATTTGTGTATTGTACTTTGGACTCGCATTCGTGTGAGTTTTAATGCATATGTTCGATCCACTGTGTGTTATCCAAGTGATTTACCGGGCTTTGACCCGACAACTTACGACGGGACGATACTTTATTTTCGTCTAATGACCAAAGTGGATTGGTTTAGGCGATAGTACGGTATTTTCTTGGGCGTGTTGTCACAGGTCCCTCCCTAAAAAGTTTTTTTTCTATTTATTTTGAGCTTTTTAGCGCAATCACATTTTTTTATCATTTTTGCAGAGTGATAACATCATGCAACTCCTGATCCACCGAGGCCAAGTCTAGGCTTTGCTGAAGGATGAGAAAACGTTTAGCTTAAGGAGTTTGTTGACGGTCCTTACAACAAAAATTTGACCGTCAAAACCTCGGGTTCGAGAGGAGTATATGACAAGTTTCATGCACATTTTTAGTACTAATAAAGTTCCACAAGTTGTGTTGTGAATTTCATAGGTAGGTACTATTGACATTGCTAACGTCATCGACTAGAAACGGATATAAGATCCATCTCTATCAACGGCACCAGAAATACAAAGGTATATCTTAACATGATGCTAAGTGTACATCAGATGTTGCTTTCAGATTAAACTAAAAGGTGAACTCCGACACGATTCATAGCACAACTCGATATAGGTTGTCAGCCCTGACAGGTGTGCCTGAAAACGCATGGATATGGTACTCTTACATATGCCTTGGATCTCTAAAAAAGAAGATGTATATAAGTAGGGTATCCGCAAGCGCACAAATATGAATATAACCTTGTAGCATTTTAACCAGGAGTAAAACCAGGTATCGTATTTATATTCTACCATAGTAAAGGAGTCTTTATAATCCATAATAGCTAATACATGCTCATTTCTCAGTTTTATAATGTAGAGTGGCCAAAGTATATCAATTGCTATAAACAAGGGTAAGTCACATAAAGATAAAGATATTGATAGCATTGTTCAAGTCATAACATCATGAGCAGCTAGTAAGTGTCATTATAGCAAGAGAAACATAACAAAGTCTAGTTAGAAAGGATACTCCTCGATAACTCTAAACTATATGTCAATGCAAACTATGATTAGTGAAAACATTTAGCAATCATGGAAGAAGAACTGTTATATTAATGCATGGGGAGACTATCCAGGAGGATCAAGGCTGAAACTTGAAACAACACAAACAGTATAAGGCTCCACTAGTCCTATACACGGGGGGTGGACTGCGAAGGACTGAATAGTGATGTCACCACCATGATCTACCACACGACCCGACATATAGGTTGCAATCGCAGATAAATACAATATAAGCACCACGCTTACACTGTATTTACCGTTCACCCATGTTAACAAATGATCTAGGTGAAGGCTATACGACTCCATACATGAATATAAAGGCGAATCAACTATGCTAAACATGTAATCACAATAAACACCAAAGCATATAATGTCGAATATAATCATTGATAAGAACATATGTCTGTATAACAAATGTAAGGAACTAGATAAGAACTTACAAGAGCGAAGCTAGATCAGTATCTCGATCAGCCTCTAGACGATCAGGAGTCAAGTAGACACCTTGCCTCCTCATAGATCTAAAATAGCTAGCTACTCTGCTATATGGTGTTTCTAGGGCGTAGTATCTCTGACTTGGTGACTTGATCTGATGTATGCTCCAGATGCCTCTGCCACGAGCAGGGGGGCTGCTTATATAGTCCTGAGGGGTAGACGTGCGTCGTAGGATCAAACCGACCTAAACATGTGGTTTAGATTGATCCTGGGAGGCGGTGGAGGAACATTCCAAAAGTTGGGCCCATTTGGCACCAGGGGGGCGACCGGCCCCACCACCAGGCCGCTAGGGCTGGGGTGGGGCCCCCTCGGGGTCCACTTCGGCCAGGTGGGTCCTTGATCCTTCTTGATGCTTCTTTCTTAGGTGCTAAGTCACGTTGAGTTCTGAAGCCTTCTGGAGTCTTCTAGAGTGGTTTCTTTGCATATTTTCTGAATAGTCCCTGTAGATTCATAGATTTACCAAAACTCGTGGAAATTGTCAATATAAACCCTAATAAGGTGATCTAATTATATTTTAATCCTTTTTCCAGTAAATGTGAGAAAATAAAATTCATAGATAAAATGTGTCAACAGGTACACATTTTAGGAGAATTTGGGACCAACACGCCACATGTGCCTGGCACGGCCGAACCTGCAGATGCGGCCGACCCTCTAAGTCCGGCCGACCCTGCCCGGTTGCATGCCCCTAGTCCCGAGTGCCACTACTCCCACGAGCACAACTTGGACGAGTGTGATTCACTGAAGAAACGTCAGTTTGATCAAAGGGTGGAGGCTAGGATCAGTTGGATTAATGGATCCACTTATCCGATTGCTCAACCACCACAACCGTCATCCAAAGGCGATCCTAGGCATCCCCTAACATGGTCGGTGCATCGCACGATGTGGGGTAAGGCCGGCCGCACCTATCACTTGGCGTGCCAGACGAAACCGACCCAAGGAGCCGACCAACAAATGCCTCAGAAGGAGTGATTAGGAGCGTCCAAGGCGAGAGGCGACACATCCTAGGGTTGGTCGTGCCTTGAGATATGGCCGCACCTAGGGTTTTCCTCCTCAACACTCTACCGACCTCCCTTGCCTATAAAAGGGACCTCACACTCACTGGAATGGACATACAACGCAGTAGCATCTCCATTTCTCAGTTTTGTTCACTTAGAATAGGAGTAGTGTAGTTTGGGAGTTAGAGTCGAGCTAGTCTCGGGGTTCCAGAGGAGTCTTCTTCAGGGTTCCGGTACAACTCTTGTATCCTTTTTTTGTTTAATCTTGGTTAGCGTAGCTCTCTTGAACCCTATAGTGTTGTGGTCGTTCTTCGCTTGATCTTCTACCGAGTACGTTTGTGCTTAGTAGCGGAGAGAGACCTTCCTTCGTGATATCCGGGGAAAGGTTCTTTGGTTCGTTGTGAGCGCGGTGCTCAGAGCTTGCCTTAGTCTTAGATTGGTGTCCCATTCAATGGAATAGTTGTGGTACCCTAGGGAGGTGATAGCTCCGGACGGGCTCAGTAGTCCACCATGTTAGTTCGGGCCGATAGGATTCAGCACGTCGTCGTTCTCCCTTATCATCCAAGTCTGAGAGCGCGGCTTTGCATGTCTGCAACACTAGAAGAGCATGTCGAGTTTAGCTTGCCTTGGTATCCTTTGCCTTAGTTCTTTACCTAGAGTTGACAAGAATAGATAGATTGTGTTAGGATCCTTTCTCGTCTCGTTGTCCTCCCAGCTCACTAGGTCCTCTCTAACCCTTTATCAAGATCTCCTTATGTGTGTCAATTTATCCCCGAATATCTTTATTCATTACCCCCGCTATAGCTCTTTACCGAGTCTTGTTACTCTCCACTGTTTATCCGATCATCTTTGTCGTAGTTCTTCCCTTGGGAAAATATAAATACGATAACCCGAATACCACTGGGTGAAGTGCTACAACTGTAATAAGTGTGCTTGCGGACCTTTCTGTGACATGTGTTTTACCAAAGACGTTCCTAGCTCCATTACTAGGGGTATAAACCCGGTAGCGACGCTAGAAAATGCCAACAAGCATTTCTAGCATCATCACCGTGAGTGCAAACCTAGTAGTAAGGTTAAGGAACGTCAACAAGCATTTTTGGCACTGTTGCCAAGGAAGCAATATGCACAAGATATCGTTTAAACTTAGTGGTAGAGTTATCTAGGTTTGGTGAACCACTATTTAAGAGGGTTTACCCTTACTCTACTCTCGTGTACGCAGAGTAGTGCATGACAGGTTTCGACCAACCGTCCAACATTCACAACATTCTGGAGTTACTTATGAGGAGAGTGCGACCTCGTGTCCTCATTCCTTAGAAGTTTGTCTCGAGTCAAGAGACTAACACATTCGATCCCGTAGACATCACCTCGTCAGCACCGATGGCCGAGAGGACGATTCGTGAGTTTTCCGCTCCCTCCAACACTAATGTCCCTACCAGGCCGAACGTGATGGTGGGAGAAGGAAACTTTGAACTCAAGACCGTGTTGATCAACATGGTGCAAGCCAGTCCATTCTACGGCAAGCCAAATGGATATGCCAATGCACATCTCCAGCATTTCCTGCAGGTGTGTAGGACTTTCACTATCCACGGAGTGACGGGCGATGCAATTCATCTTCGCCTATTCCCATTCTCATTGCTCGGGAAGGCGAAGCAATGGTTTTTTGCAGAGTGAGATGCCATCAACACATGGGATAAGTGCTCTAAGGCATTTCTCGTGAAGTTCTTCCCGGTGGGCAAAACCAATGCCCTCCGCACTAGAATTTCGGGCTTCCAGCAGCAAAATGATGAGAATATCCCAGAAGCATGGGAACATCTCCAGGAGTACATCACCACGTGCCCGCACCATGGCATGCTGGGGTGGTTCTTAATTCAAACCTTCTACCACGGGCTCAAGTTTACCGACCGTGAGCACCTAGATGCAGCCGCTGGAGGAGCATTCTTCTCGCTAAAAGTACCCACCGCTAAGGAGTTGATCGAGAAGATGGTGGCAAATCAAGGTTGGGATGGAGATCGTCTCCAACCCCGTAACCGCTGTGTACACCAAGTCGATGGAATCGACATGCTCGCCACCAAGATGGACCTCCTAATGAAGAAATTGGAGGCACCGAGCAATATGTAGACCACCAAGATTATGGACGCTCGCATGACGTGCGAGGTTTGCGGTAATGTGGGTCATTCGGAAATGATTGTCCTGAGACAAGGGAAGAAGCCAACTTCATCAACAATGGCAACAACGGGTTCCACAACAACAACTACAACAATCAAGGGTGGAACTCGAGGCCCAACTTCCCGTTCAACAATCAAAATGGAGGTAATTACTCTAACAATTTCAATAGTCAGCCTTCCATTAAAGATCTTGTCTTTGGGTGAGCTAGAATTAATGAAAACTTAAACAAGAAGCTAGCCGCCAATGATAAAGTTCTTGAAAATTTGAATTCCACCATAGAATCCTTCACTACTGCTATGAAGAATCAGCTAAGCTTCAATAAAATGATAAAAACTCAACTTACTCAGCTTGCTACTTCTTTACCTTCTTCCGAGTCGGGTGGAATCCCGGGGCAAGCCGAGCCTACCCGAGAGAATGCTAGCGTTGTATCCACCAGATGGGGTAAGCCATCTAGGAGGGTGTATGCACCTAACCATGTAGGGAAGCTCATACACCAAATCCAAGACCCATGGGAGGAATCAGTAGTCTTGCACAGGAAAGACAATCGATATCCGGCTATCACATGCATGATCTACTAGCAAAAGATCATGAATGCTCTTTGTGACATTGGTGCGAGTGTCAACCTCATGTCCAAGGCCATGTTGAGGAGTTAGGGTGTCCTGCTCTCCCTCCGACAATGATGACAGTCCAACTTTCCAACTCATCGATTAGATATCCAGAGGGCATAGTGGAGAGCCTCTTGGCGAATGTCAAAGGCTCCTATGTCTTTGCGGATTTCGTGGTCCTCGACACCCAAGGTGATGGAGAAATGCAGCGTATTCTCGGGCGACCATTCCTAAAAGATGTCAATGCAAGGATTGATGTCGAAGCCAGAAAGATTCAATTCCGCATAGGGCGAACAAACATGACATTCAAATTTCAAGCAAAATAAGAGCAATGTTACCTTGTGCAAGTTGTGGAATCTAGGGAGTGGAGGAAGCCACGGTCCCAATACAAGGAAACTAAGGTTGCCCCAACCAAACCCAAGGTGGATAGCCTCATCGCCACAATGAGGAAGCATTGGCAACAAGACAAAGCATCAAAAGGGCGCCACCAAACAAGGAAGCCGAAAGCAATCAACAAGTCTAAGGGGAAAAAGAAGATGGAAACCAAAAACACCCCCGCTAAAGCCTCACCGACTTCAGCGCCACGAAGAAAACAAAGAGGGTGTGTCGTGTGAAGGGAGTATCGTCTGAGTCTTCCACTCCAGGATCAGACGAATCCAAGATCAATTGAGCAAATAGAAGAGTCCCGCTCACGGAATCTAAACTACGAGCCCTCATCATGAGGTAAACTGCTATTTATATCATATTTCCCTTCCAACATTTTATTTCGTGCATCAAGCATATTTAAATTTCAAATTTGATTTCACCATTGCATTAGTAAGTAAACAAGACATAGAAAAACAGTTTTGGAGATTTTTGGTGATACGGCCGAACCTAGAGGTACGATCGTACCCCCCTCGACAAAATTTTTGTGAAGGATGTTTACAGGAGGGGACACAAGTGCTTGGAGCAAATGGAGTAGGGCCGGCCAAACCTAGTGGTACGGCTGTATCTATCAAGCCAACCACTACAAGCTTCCAAGTGCTCAACTCATCACCAAATGAAGACACGCCAACCAGGTAGCCAAAATTAGCTTGGGAAACCCCATTTTCAATCAAGGAAGGTATCTCCATCCAACCAATTTTCAACATCTTGTTTATCACATTTGAATAAAAGAAAAACAACAAAAATATTTGCTTCAACCATGTGCACTTGAAATCTTGTCTATATACCCTCACTTTGGAAATGATGAATAGTTGCTATGTTAAAACTTTACAAGAACCTAGTGTGCAACTTTGTGCTCTATGAGTATTTGAATTTGTTGGTATATTTTGAGACAAGGGCCTGAAAAAAAACTTTATGGGAAGCAAATTCTTATGACCAAACCTAGGGTGTTGACTAGTATGATATGGTGAGACAATGTTGATCTTGCTCTATCTCATAGTATGGTTAAAATCTCAGATGAATTATTTTGAGAAAATAAAACAAGACAAGTTCCTCAATGGCCATATCACCTACCAAAGTCAAATGTTGCTATCAAAGTTTAAACCTTCTACATATGCTTGCTTGTAACCCATTGAGTTTTGCCAAATTGTTGTGACCCTTGGAAGAATCTTTTCATGCTTCCATGATCGAGATCACGTACACCCACATACACATGCTAACTTGCACATCGGGAGTTACGCAAAACATGCCATCCACCCACCAAAAATAAATTCTCCAAAGTTCCAAAGAGATTTCTCTTCTTGTATTCTTGCAAAAGGCGAGAGGGGTCATTGAAAAAAAGAAAAAAAAGAAAAGTATATGCTCAAAAAGTATATAAAAAATATATGTGCTGTAATCAAAGAGCATAGAAAAAATGATGAAGCATGACTCCCCTCCAAAATAAAAGCAAGAGGAGAATCTCAACCAAGGAGTACATAGAAAAACAAACAAAAATATTCCACACACTTGCACATCTCGATCAAGATGCATGACTAGTTTCTTCTTGGATACTTTGGCTCAACAACATCATGTAGCACAAGTAAGTCTCATGCTTATCCTACCCAACACTCCACATACAAGCCATAGAATAGGAAGTTGAGGCTCATTCAAAACCCTTTGGTGAGGTACAAATACCATTTGAGCGATCAAGAGAACCATTCGAGGAACCTTGTCTTTCTTTGCAAAAATTCAAAACTCGGGATATGATCCAAAAAAGAGAAGAGCGAGTTATGCAAAGTCAAAACCATTCTACTCTTCAACCTCCGAAGGTAAGGTGGAAAGTTACAAGGCCCACAAGTAAGATAAGGCTAAGTTTCTCTCGTACCAATCTTTTCAAATAGCAAGTAAAGCATGGATTAGTAAGTAAACAAGACATAGAAAAAGAGTTTTGGAGATTTTTGGTGATACAGCCGAACCTAGAGGTACGACGTACCCCCCTCGACAAAATTTTTGTGAAGGATGTTTACAGGAGGGGACACAAGTGCTTGGAGCAAATGGAGTAGGGCCGGCCAAACCTAGTGGTACGGCTGTATCTATCAAGCCAACCACTACAAGCTTCCAAGTGCTCAACTCATCACCAAATGAAGACACGCCAACCAGGTAGCCAAAATTAGCTTGGGAAACCCCATTTTCAATCAAGGAAGGTATCTCCATCCAACCAATTTTCAACATCTTGTTTATCATATTTGAATAAAAGAAAAACAACAAAAATATTTGCTTCAACCATGTGCACTTGAAATCTTGTCTATATACCCTCACTTTGGAAATGATGAATAGTTGCTATGTTAAAACTTTACAAGAACCTAGTGTGCAACTTTGTGCTCTATGAGTATTTGAATTTGTTGGTATATTTTGAGACAAGGGCCTGAAAAAAAACTTTATGGGAAGCAAATTCTTATGACCAAACCTAGGGTGTTGACTAGTATGATATGGTGAGACAATGTTGATCTTGCTCTATCTCATAGTATGGTTAAAATCTCAGATGAATTATTTTGAGAAAATAAAACAAGACAAGTTCCTCAATGGCCATATCACCTACCAAAGTCAAATGTTGCTATCAAAGTTTAAACCTTCTACATATGCTTGCTTGTAACCCATTGAGTTTTGCCAAATTGTTGTGACCCTTGGAAGAATCTTTTCATGCTTCCATGATCGAGATCACGTACACCCACATACACATGCTAACTTGCACATCGGGAGTTACGCAAAACATGCCATCCACCCACCAAAAATAAATTCTCCAAAGTTCCAAAGAGATTTCTCTTCTTGTATTCTTGCAAAAGGCGAGAGGGGTCATTGAAAAAAAAGAAAAAAAAGAAAAGTATATGCTCAAAAAGTATATAAAAAATATATGTGCTGTAATCAAAGAGCATAGAAAAAATGATGAAGCATGACTCCCCTCCAAAATAAAAGCAAGAGGAGAATCTCAACCAAGGAGTACATAGAAAAACAAACAAAAATATTCCACACACTTGCACATCTCGATCAAGATGCATGACTAGTTTCTTCTTGGATACTTTGGCTCAACAACATCATGTAGCACAAGTAAGTCTCATGCTTATCCTACCCAACACTCCACATACAAGCCATAGAATAGGAAGTTGAGGCTCATTCAAAACCCTTTGGTGAGGTACAAATACCATTTGAGCGATCAAGAGAACCATTCGAGGAACCTTGTCTTTCTTTGCAAAAATTCAAAACTCCGGGATATGATCCAAAAAAGAGAAGAGCGAGTTATGCAAAGTCAAAACCATTCTACTCTTCAACCTCCGAAGGTAAGGTGGAAAGTTACAAGGCCCACAAGTAAGATAAGGCTAAGTTTCTCTCGTACCAATCTTTTCAAATAGCAAGTAAAGCATGGATTAGTAAGTAAACAAGACATAGAAAAACAGTTTTGGAGATTTTTGGTGATACGGCCGAACCTAGAGGTACGACGTACCCCCCTCGACAAAATTTTTGTGAAGGATGTTTACAGGAGGGGACACAAGTGCTTGTAGCAAATGGAGTAGGGCCGGCCAAACCTAGTGGTACGGCTGTATCTATCAAGCCAACCACTACAAGCTTCCAAGTGCTCAACTCATCACCAAATGAAGACACGCCAACCAGGTAGCCAAAATTAGCTTGGGAAACCCCATTTTCAATCAAGGAAGGTATCTCCATCCAACCAATTTTCAACATCTTGTTTATCACATTTGAATAAAAGAAAAACAACAAAAATATTTGCTTCAACCATGTGCACTTGAAATCTTGTCTATATACCCTCACTTTGGAAATGAAGAATAGTTGCTATGTTAAAACTTTACAAGAACCTAGTGTGCAACTTTGTGCTCTATGAGTATTTGAATTTGTTGGTATATTTTGAGACAAGGGCCTGAAAAAAAACTTTATGGGAAGCAAATTCTTATGACCAAACCTAGGGTGTTGACTAGTATGATATGGTGAGACAATGTTGATCTTGCTCTATCTCATAGTATGGTTAAAATCTCAGATGAATTATTTTGAGAAAATAAAACAAGACAAGTTCCTCAATGGCCATATCACCTACCAAAGTCAAATGTTGCTATCAAAGTTTAAACCTTCTACATATGCTTGCTTGTAACCCATTGAGTTTTGCCAAATTGTTGTGACCCTTGGAAGAATCTTTTCATGCTTCCATGATCGAGATCACGTACACCCACATACACATGCTAACTTGCACATCGGGAGTTACGCAAAACATGCCATCCACCCACCAAAAATAAATTTTCCAAAGTTCCAAAGAGATTTCTCTTCTTGTATTCTTGCAAAAGGCGAGAGGGGTCATTGAAAAAAAAGAAAAAAAAGAAAAGTATATGCTCAAAAAGTATATAAAAAATATATGTGCTGTAATCAAAGAGCATAGAAAAAATGAAGCATGACTCCCCTACAAAATAAAAGCAAGAGGAGAATCTCAACCAAGGAGTACATAGAAAAACAAACAAAGAAATTCCACACACTTGCACATCTCGATCAAGATGCATGACTAGTTTCTTCTTGGATACTTTGGCTCAACAACATCATGTAGCACAAGTAAGTCTCATGCTTATCCTACCCAACACTCCACATACAAGCCATAGAATAGGAAGTTGAGGCTCATTCAAAACCCTTTGGTGAGGTACAAATACCATTTGAGCGATCAAGAGAACCATTCGAGGAACCTTGTCTTTCTTTGCAAAAATTCAAAACTCCGGGATATGATCCAAAAAAGAGAAGAGCGAGTTATGCAAAGTCAAAACCATTCTACTCTTCAACCTCCGAAGGCAAGGTGGAAAGTTACAAGGCCCACAAGTAAGATAAGGCTAAGTTTCTCTCGTACCAATCTTTTCAAATAGCAAGTAAAGCATGGATTTGTACATAGGAACTTGCAGAGTGGTAACATCATGCAACTCCTGATCCACCGAGGCCAAGTCTAGGCTTTGCTCGAGGACGAGCAAACGTTTAGCTTGGGGAATTTGACCGTCAAAACCTCGGGTTCAAGAGGAGTATATGACGAGGGCCTCGATTAAGGCCCCATTTAACGGCGAGATAATCACTCTCACGATGGAGTCATCTGACACCATTGACAATGTGAAGGCCAAGATCCAGCATAAGGAGGATTGCAGAGCCCTGTCAAAATCTTCACTGGCAAGACGCCTTGTCTCCGACCAGCAGGAGGCTTCCCCGACAAGTCTCCAACTGGGGGTGGCTCCTCCGACAAGTCTCCGCTCCGCACGACAAGTTTCCGCCTCTCACGACAAGTCCCCACCCCGCACGACAAGTTTTCGCCTCTCGTGAGGAGTTTACGCCTCGCATGAGGAATCTCCGCCTCACACGAGGAGTCTCCGCCTCGCACGAGGAGACTCTGCCTTGCCTCCGACAACCTGCTTGTTCACACGAGTAGTTCCCATCTCCGACTAAGGCGCGACCCGAGCGAATGTGGCGCGATCTCAATGCATGGGCTCCCCCGCAACGACACGTGGGGCCCCAGTTCCCCATGCCATGCAAGTGCACCAGTTGGCGGCACACGCGGGCGCCAGGCTCTGACAAGAGCTGTAATGCAGCAATGTTCGGCTGCGCAGCCCCGACGCACCATCCCGTCCGACTCTGTAGCACGCCAACTTCGTCAGAGGCACTCGCCCCCCTTTAATTAGCACCTACATACGTTTAGGCCCTAACATGGAGGGCTCATCCCATACTCAGGCGGGTCGAGTCAGCACCAAAGAACTCAGAGAAAGCGCTAGGAGCCCGGAATGAATAGCACGACTTGGCCACATGGCGGCTTCGAACGCCAACACAGCTCAACCTCCCTTCAATGCACCCTGGCAGATGGCGATGTGCAAGAAGACCTCCCGGTTGCGCGGGGCTATAGCTTTTACTGGTATTCCCTTTTCGCCCCTCCCCCTTACATCTATAAAGGGAGAGGAGGGCAACCGTCACAAGGGTTGACGAACTGAACACTTACACTCCGGGGACTTGGGCTCGGTACCCTCTCCCGACCAGTTTGTAACCCCTACTATAAACACTCCTAGCGCAAGAACACGACAGCTCGATACTGGATGTAGGGTATTACTCCTCGGAGGCCCGAACCAGTCTAAATCTTGGCACCTCTCGCGCTAACCATCCAGGTCGGACACACGATCTGATACAAATTTACTCTTCGGTGGTAGAGAACCCCGACAGTTGGCGCGCCAGGTAGGGTCACATCGTGTGTCTCGTCAAACTTCACCAACAATTCGAATGGAGGGGCGTGGGGTTTCGCTAACTCCCGGGGCCACCATGCGTTTTGGCTCCCTTAGCTTCGTCTACACCGGGCCGACGGAGTCCGTCGTCGGTTGCACCTTCGCCCGACCTGCTCAACTCAATGCCTTGACGGCGGCGGCGGGGCGCGCAGCGTTCGTCTGAGGTTTCTCGAACGAGACGATCATGGCCATGTTGGGGCCAAACCCGACACAGGAGCATTTTATGCTCGCCACCTACTACCTCACCAACCTCGCCTTTGGTCAGCAAAGCCGAGCCGCTTGACTGGGGCAAGTTCATGGAGCGGTACACCGCCATGTACCCTCGTGGACAGCCCGGTGACGACCTACGTGGATGCGCTACGAGCGTCCTACACCGCCCCGGGCTCCGCGACAACCCGACGGGTGACGCCAGCACCCGCGCATGACTTCACACGCGAGTGTTTCGTTTGCGTGGCGCCAAGCTCGAGCAGCTCCACCGACGCGGAGCCCGCTCTACATCACCGTGCCATGGACGCCCAGCGCCGGGCGCTGTTGACGGTTCAAAAATGTGATCAAGTTCACCACAAGCCTATGGGTGACTTGGTGCCTTTTTCACCAAGGAGGGTCCTTCCTAGATTTGTCAATCCAAGGATCGCAAAGCAAACTCCTAAGGCTATTCATCTAATCTAATGATCTAACCATATGTGAAACATTGATTGTATAAAGGTAACATACAAACACGAAGGGATGTATGGATCTCATCCACCTAAGCATAAAGGTTAACACCAAAGAGTAACCCTATCCTATTGTCTTCTTGTTGCCGTTCCGGCCAAGGAGACAAAACAATCTAAACCTATACTATGATAAGGAGTACGCCTGATATGGAGTAACCCGATATGGAGTGGTCTGATACACGTTCATTCGCCGCTTTCTCCTCCACCGTACTATCACTACGCAAGGATATTCATCACTGAACAACAACCTCGAACCTTGCACTACAACGATGTATCCACAAGGGATAGACTAACCACCACGATTCGACCTATTCCTACTAAAATCATATGCTAGATACATATATGGATAAAACACTCATTGATGTAGATCAAAGTAGGACAAGATATGATTACATCACCATCGAATATTGAAGGTACAAATGACTTGATGAATTCAAGTCGCGGCTCTGGAACTCCACCATGGATTCACCATGCAGGGCCAACCATGGCAGCTAGGGCATGGCCTAGGCCATCTCCTAGGAAACTTAAGGACTTGGGTGGCCGTCGGCTTCCTTCTGGCGCTTTTCCTTCATGCCAGCGGCTCTCTAATGAATGGATGGATGTGGCGGCCGACAGAGGCAGAGGCAATTTATTGAGGAGCATCTAGGTCAAAGGGCGTCACGAACCGGCACGAAAACAGGCTGGGCCGACCGGCCTGGGCCCGGTTCAGCCCCGGTTCGCTCCCCGACGCTTCTTGGTCAATTGTTGACTTGCTCCCTTATGCATGTGAACCCTTAACACTGTCTTCTCCACTATTTAGATAGAGTTCCTTGTCGCGCAAGCTTCAACATCTTCTATTTAGGTCGCTGGAGTTATACGGCTTCATGCTTCGATCATTGGGCCATTTGGAGTCATGTTCATGACGTGTCTTGAGTTGTGCCAGGCTTCATGATCTTCTCTTGAAGTGCTTGATGAACTTATCCCGAAAGTCTCCCTTTAAGCGCTAGTTTCCTATGTAAACAACAAACTCAGAAATCAACATGCAAGAGTGAACTTGATACCTCCGGGGGGTTAGTACTAATATGTGCAAATTTGACAGTAAACTCATATCTAGGTGTACAAAAATCGACCGTCAACATACCCCCATGCTTAAACCTTGCTCATCCTCGAGCAAGTCCAAGATCTTTACTTAATTTGGAAATCAATGTTGCCCTTCAATGTCTTCCCTACACTTAGTTATACACAACAAGGCATATTACTCTCTCAAGTATTTAGCATTTAAGGTTCAAGTTTTGACCGCCTACTTCATTATGGAAGATATACTATCATTAAAGAACATGCCACAATAAAACAAATATACTTAAGCAAACTTCAAACCTTTACCTTGTTGCATCGTGAAGGGTTTTCAAAAAGTTTCACATCTAACATAAGTGATGTTCTCTTGTAAAAGCTCATGGGAACACTCATCTCGTCAAGTCACTCAAGCCTACACTAGATTAATCTCAACATATTCTACTCTTATATGAAAGTGGAAAGCTTATGTGGGGCTTGGTAGGTAAAAACAATCCTAACAAAACATTATAGTTGAAATATTGTCAAACTAAGAGAGAGATCTTTTGGAATTGCCGAGACTAGTCAAAAAGGCCATGGAAAATAAATGTTGGAAAGAGAGAGATGGAACACACACATTTAGGAAGGTGGACATGTGCAAGTGGCAAATGGGTGATCCCGAGACACAAATGAAGTTCTCATTATCGGATTGCACATGATTGGAAAAGATTGAGTATGGACTTGTCTTCAAAGCTCTCTAAGATTTAAATGAAAGCGAAAAAGAACAGATGAGCATTTTTTATTTTTCTCTTTTTTTCTTTTCTGATTATTTTTCTTTCTTCTTCTTTTTTTCTTCTCTTTTTTATTCATAATTTTTTATGCTCCTCCTATCTTTAAGCAACATAGTACTTGCTATAGCAGTCCCCCCATGCTTAAATGATTGCTCGTCCTCAAGCATAGAAGTGAGGGGACCTATGGCTGCTACAGAAGTACAAAATCCTTTTGTTCCTCTAAAACGCTTTTGAAATCTTCAAGGGCATCCTCCATGTCGAAACTCACATGATCATTGATGAGTCCCTCCATATGTTATATGTCTTGAAATCTTGCCAGAAAATCTTTAGAAAATTCGTCGAAAGATCATCCATACTCAATTTGGGTTGTGGTCAAGGAAGTAATCACAGAGAGATGTTTTTGGTTTAGGGTGGATGCCCAGCGAAGTTTGTGAAAATTTCAATGTAGAAACACACGATGCATGGACAAGAATGGCTAGCATGAAAAAGATACGCAAAGGAATGACCAGCTTCTTAGTCTCATACCACAAAAATCAATCCTATTCCAACTCATCAAGATATAAGTTTGCAAACTAAGGGTTACATCATAAAAGAACTTGTATGTGTATAGGATTTGTTAGGTAGAGTCTTGCAAGAGATTCACAAATGTAGATAGCATAATAATTTAAAATAAAACAAGTACAAGGCATAGGTCATCGGTAAACTCAAATAAAAGAGCAACATAAAGTATGTGGGTCTTAAAAATTAGTCATTTAACTTCCACAAATGAAAAAGCCGGCATTTAATCAATTTAAGTTCCTTTGAGAGAGAGAAAATAGTCATGTCATATAAAACATCATGCAAGTAAAACAAAGCGGTAACTTTCATCACTTTTCCATAAGCAAGGCATACAAATGATATCATCGTGGTAAGCTCAAAAGTGATGGTGATTCATTTATTGAAAAGTAAAACTACCAAATCTAGGTTGTCCTCCTAGTAGCCATGTTATTGATCGAGAGATAAATACAAAGGTTGTCTATGGTTGAAAGCATATATGTGCAAGCTTGTAGAAGGTGATGAACAAAGATAAAGTTAAGGGCAAGTTACCGTCCTTTTCGATGCTCGTAGTGAAGTGCAGCGTGCCCCCCCATGCTTAAGCATTGTGCTTAGCATGCAAAAAGAATGATGAGCATCTTGTGGTGAAGGTGATCCTTGAATTTCGTGTGGCCTTTTCCCTTTCATCCTTCAAATCCCCCCATGCTTAGCATGTTGATAAGTGTGAAAGAGCTTGAATCGCTTGTAATTCCCTATTGCCATGTGTGTGAGAATCATCTTCACTTCTTACCTTTGTTACCTTAGTTGTCCTTCAACTTCTTCTTATTATCATCAAGCCATGGTTCCAATCCTTCATCATATTGTCATCACCGATTCCTATCACGTCTTTGCTATTACCTCATCTTCCACAGTTTTTCTTTTACTTCCAGAACATAACTGTGACACCCCAGGTTTTTAATTAGCATTATTAGTGCTAATGACCGAGTCAAGCAAAGTCAAATGTGTTGACTTGAGTCAAACCTTGGCCAACCTGGGTCATCACCTCGAAAACCTAGCCAACAATCACTAATGACCCTCTTAATCAACTCAACACACACTTGTGGTCAAACCTAGGTCAAAGGCATGGTCAAACCCTAGACAAACCCCAATGTCATTGATCGTCTCTGGAACTTTTGCCGCGTTCTCAAATTTTCACTTAGACACTTCAAAATCGGCCAATATAAAAGTTGTTCATCTTTTTGAGGGACACACGTTTCATTATTGGCGGCATTTTTAGTGGAAATTGGTGAAAAACTCAGTCAACTGCAACTAATACTATTCACCGGTGCCATGAAAGACAACAACTTTGCCTCCAGTTCATGCTCAAACGGTTGATCAAAACATAGTTCAACCTTTATAAAAAATGATCTCCTATTCATGCTCTACAACTTTGGTATTGAAAGTTTTGTGGGGTTTTATTTGAGTTTTTGGACATTTTCTCGGTCAAACTTGTGTAAATGAAATAAAAATGGGCGACACCGCGCCCCAGCACGGCATGCCTACGCACGCGCCCGCGACGTGTCGTCCCCACGGCCTCGGTGTCCGGGCCTCCCACTCCGTCCCGTGCCACAGGGCGTGACTCCCAAGGCTGCACGTGGTCCAAGCGCCTTGGAGCCCGCGCCCGCCGCGTGTCGCGTCTCCACACGCACCCGCACCGAGCCCGCCCACGTCCGCTGGCTGGCGTCCCATGCGCCTGCCGCGACCGGGCCCCTCCTTTGTTCCCTCTTTTGCTTCGCAGCGAAGGTGTGCAGTCCCACGCACCGCTCTCTGCCTATAAAAGGGCACTACTGCCCCTCCTCGCACGTACCAGACGCGCCGCCGCAGCCATTGCCGCCGCCGCCGTCGAGCTAGCTCTGTGCTCGCTCCCTCGGACGCTAAACCACCTTGGCGTCTCCCCTAGAGCACCCTCGAGCTTCCACTACCACAAGTTGCTCCGCATTGCCGTGGGATTTGCCGGAATCCAGGCCGCGGCGGCCGCATAGCCCCGACCTCGGTGCCGGCGCTTGCCGGAGCTCTCCCCGACGCCACCGTTACCTCTAATCGCCTCTAGGTGAGCTCACACGCCGCCCTAGTTCACTTGTTTGCCAAGTCCGGCAGCCCCTCGCCGGTGGCGAGCTTCCCTGCGCCGCCGGGGACCTCTGTGCTCCGATTGAAAAGGTACAGGGACTTGATTGTAAAGTCTGAGGGCACGGTTGTGAAGCTTAGAATAGTGCCAGGGGCCTACTTGAGAAATAGAATCTTGAATAGTGAAAGCCTTTTGCTGAATCTTAGAAAATTCGTAGAAAATTGTAGATGAACCAGAAAAATACAAATTTAATTTTGTTGGTTTCCATGTGAATAGACCTACAACTTTTACGGAGCCAGACCATACTTTTGAGTGCTAGTTTTTGCATGAAAAATAGAAATCAGTTAAACCAAGATCTGTTGTAGTTCAAAATCTACATGTGTTATGTAGCTGAATTTTGAATATGTTGTGAGCTATGTCAAATCTAGCTTATGTACCAAAAATTGCACGAAGTTATCCTATCGATCTTTTATTATGAATTATTTTGTATTTATGTTGAATCTATTTAAATTATTTTTGTGGATAAAAATAATTAGATTTTTATGCTCAACTTCTGCATGTGATCTTTGTATACCTAAATACACATATGGTGAATTAATCATGATTTTATATTTGATATAAATATTTTATCTTGTTTTATTCCTAATTTTCAATGTAGATGCATAGCTCAAGATCTAGAGTAGGTCTTGATGTGTTTGTTGCTTTCCTAGCTTTATTTTGAGTCAGATTCTTTGTGAAGGAAAGTTGGGATCTAATTGTTGTGTATTTATTTTTATATGCATTTCTCATGTTTGGATAGCTAGATTTTGTTATTTTTGGTATAATTAATTTATAGCTCCTTTCAATGTGAACTGTGCGCAGTGGCTTTGTTTAGGTTTGTAGTACTTCAAAAACACACTCACTGAATTTTAAGAAATTATTTTATGAATAAAAGCTATGGGAGCCAATTAAAGCTTAATATTAAAATTAATTTGGAAAATCACCGACACCACACTTAATGACTTTACGATTGTGATGTTAATCTTTCTAAGTAGATCTTCCCGACGGTAGCTATACGCTCGTGCCGAAAGGAGGAGATGATGGTGCTGATAGCGAGCTACAGTACGTGGACGTAGCTCAGGACCTGGACCAAAGTCGAGAAGGGCCCAAGGCCAACCTTGCCAGCGAAGGCAATCTACGGATCATTAACCTGCCCTTTTAAAATTATGCAATTAACTTTGCTATGTTTGTGCATTTATGTTTTAGTAGTTGAATTGAAGTCCTAGATGCATAATCCCTAGGTACCTATGCTCGTTTACTAGTATGCTAGGTCGATAGTTGCTATGCTATAGGACCGGTACAAGTCGAGTGATTTTTTTCACTCGCGAGAACAGGTTCTTATGTTGGATTCATAAGATCTTTATAAATGGATTGCTCATGTGGTAAGAGCATGGGATTTGGGCTCCGGTCTAGTGGTTTTCGTAGGCTAAGCTTTTGAACATACTAAGCACTTGTCGGGAAGGGACCGGTAAGCCTAGTATCTTAATGAGGCGGTGAGGGATCTTACTATTACTCATCTTGAGATGCGTCTCACGGCTAGGTACGGGTGGTGCATGTGTGATTCTGCGTGCCTTGCAGGGTATGACAGAGAGCCTGTACCAAAGACTATAAGATTTGATCCTGAGCTGAAGAGTTTTGGGAACCGCCTGGTGGTTGTCCAGTGTGAGAGCCCCCTACCGTGTGTTTAGGTTTACCTTGCAAGGTTATAAATCAATCTATTGTCGGCCTCTCATCGTTATTTGAGTCTGTTTAATCAACTATCCATGATATCCCTTATTGATGGAACTTTGTGAATATTACTGCTTGAATTAATTGTATTTTACAATTCTTGATTGAATTAGTTGGAACACTTATAAATGGTCATCAACTAGAATTTGTGCTAAAATATTGAAAGTAAGGACATACTCTTTGTTGCTTTTCAGCAAAAGAACTCAACCGGCCAAAAAGCCTCTCATGTCTAGAGTTTGGTGATGTAGTTATCACCCGTCGGTTAAGTCTTGTTGAGTATTAGTATACTCAGCCTTGCTTTATAAAATGTTGTTGCAGGTGGTGTTTGACCTGGTGAGATTCCACCCGGCCTAGAGCTGGAATGGGTGGATGGTGATGAGTGATGGCATCACGGACGGCCTCCTGTGATGTTTGTCGTGTCGCTAGTTTATTTTATTCCACTGTTGTGACAACCCGCCTAGAAAAATACTGTACTATCGCCTAAGACCGATCCACTTTGGTCGTTAAGCAATAGTAAAGTATCATCCTGTCGTTGGTTGCTGGTTTAATGCCCGGTAAATCACTTGGAAATCATACAGAGGATCGACACATGCATCAAAACTCACACGAAGGTGAGTCCAGAGTACAACACGGATTAAATCCAAATTATTACAAACCATTGTTCATGACAGGAAGTAAAGGTTCAGAGTTCGGAAACAGCGGAAATAAATAAACTGACGCGACGATACACATCACAGGAGGCCATCCGTGATGTCATCACTCGTCCCCTTACACCCATTGCAGCTGCCAGCCGGGTGGAATCTCACCAGGCCAAACAACACCTACAACAACATTTTTAAAGCAAGACTGAGTATACTAATACTCAGCAAGACTTAACCGTCGGGTGATAACTACATCACCAAAACTCTAGACATGAGAGGCTTTTTGGCCGGTGGAGTTCTTTTGCTGAAAAGCAACAAAGAGTATGTCCTTACTTTCATTATTTTAGCACAAGTTCTAGTTGATTATCATTTCTAAGTGTGCCAACTAATTCAATCAAGAATTGTACAAGCAATTAATTCATACAATAATATTCACCAAGTTCCATCATTACGGGATATCATGGCCAGTTGATTAAGCAGTCTCAGATAACGGTGAGAGGCCGACAATCGATTGGTTTAAACCTTGCAAGGTACATCTAAACACACAGAGTGGTGCACCAATAGAGCTGACACCGACCAGGCGGTTCCCAAAAATCCTCGGGTTGGGAGCGAATCTTATAGTCCCGGGTACAAGGCTATATGGCATGTCCCACCCAGTACACCTAGCTTCACACATGTACCCACCTCCCGGTTGCAAAGCGGTAGGTGATTACTCAAGAGTAGTAATAGTAAGTTCCTGCACCGTCTCATTAAGGTACTAGGCTTACCGGTCCCATTCCCGACAAGTGCTTAGTACGTTCAAAAGCTTAGCCCACGAAAGCCACTGGACCGGAGCCCAAATCCCATGCTCTTACCACATGAGCAATCCATTTAAGGAGATCTTATGATTCCTATCTAGGAACCTATTCTCGCGAGTGACGAACATCACTCGACTTCTATCGGGTCCAATAGCATAGCAGCTATCGACCTAGCATACTAGTGATAGAGCATAGGTACCTAGGGATCATGCATCTAGGGTTTCAATTAAACTCCTGAAACGTAAATGCACACTCATAGCAACATAATTGCATAATTTTAAAAGGCGGGGTTAATGATCCGGAGCTTGCCTTCACTGGCAAGGTTGCCCTTGGGCCCTTCTGGACTTTGGTCCAGGTCTTGAGCTACGTCCACGTAATGCAGCTCTCCGTCAGCTCCTTCGTCTCCTTCCGGCACGAGCGTATATCTACCGTCGGGAAGATCTACACGAAGATGCAAATGCAAGATTTATTTGATGATTTTAATTTAATTAATCACAAACAATAGATGACAACCATAGGGTGGATTAGTTGGACACATTCACTAGATAAGAAATACATTCAGCATACTCCTCCAAAAAGGAACAATATGCAGCTCTTTATTCACTATTCTTTTCGATAGTGACTGTGTACATATATACGTAAGTAATTTAAATTATCTTCACAAACAGTAGTGGGTGAGTATATTTAGCCTTTTAAAATGATTAACAGCCACACACAAGGTTATTAAGGATGGGTTGGTGATTTTTCCTATTTAAACATTATTAAGCCCTCAATGGCCTCCCAAGCTGTTATTCATGAAATTAATTAGTAAAATTAAGTGGAAGGGTGTGTTACACACTAGAGACCTATAACAAGTCATTGGACATACATGCATGCCTTGGATAGCTAGAAATTAATTATTTTTGAAAATAACAAAAGCTAGCTAGAAAGACAAGGTAAATGCACACAAAAATAAATACTCATCAAAATGATCCTAACTTTCTCACACATGTTATATGGTCCAAAACTATCCTAGTGGTGCAGCACAAACACCTAGTACTATTATGAAACTTGAGTTATGCATTTTTAAAGAAAAACAAGCATAATTCAAGAATAAATATTTATGGTAATTATAAAATTTTGATTAATTCACCAAAGGTGTGCTTTGGAATACAAAGACAGTGTGCAAACGTTGGTTGCAAAAACCTAATTATTTTTAGCTAGAAACATCATTTATGCAGATCTTGCAGAAATGGAAAAACATTTTTATAAAAAGATTTACATCATAACTTTGCACAATTTTTGGCATAGGAGCTAGTCATGACAAGAAACACAACATATCCCAAAATTGGACATAGAAGATTTATAGAGTTTGAGATATTGCAGATCTAGGTTTTCACATTTCTATTTTTCATGCACAAATTATCAGGAACTAGCTCAGGAAAGAATAACAAAAGTTGTGGCATAGTCCACCACAAATCCAACAAAATTGGTTTTGCATTTTTCTGATTTTCCTACGATTTTCTACGCAATTTACAAGAATCAGGAAAATCACTTTACTATTTGAGTTACAACTTGCAGTCAGGCCCCTGAGGTTTTTAGATTCTTACGCCGCTGCCCTTACTTTGCAGCTGGCCCCCTGGAAAGAAACCTCACCTCGCAATGTGGTCCTCCGGGCCGACCGGCGGCGGTCCGGCTGAAATCCGGCGAGGGCCGGCGGCGAGACCAGTCGGGGACGGCGTGGGGGTGGCCTAAGGGCTGCGGGGTGCAATTTGGGGGCTCGGATGGGGCGAGAGAGAAGGCGGCGAGGGTGCTCCGCGGCACCGCCGGGCGGTACCCGCCCGGAGCTCGCCTGCGGTGAGCTCCCGGCCGACGCAGGAAGCGGGGCGGCACGACGCGGCTCTAGTAGAGCAGGGGGCGAGTCTTAGGGCGCTGGGACCATGGGGAACGTCCGTGGACGAGGTGCAGGGGCGGCGGGTGCCGATGCCGACGGCGAGCTCGGGAGGAACGGCCGTGGCTGCTTTATATCGTTAGCGAGCAGGCAAGGGGGTCAAGTCCCGCGGTGAGGCGTCCCCGGGCCGGTAAATGCCGCTCGTACGGCGGCCGAGCCTCGGCCGGCGTGCCGGCGAGCGCGGCCGACGGACCGGCCGGGCCAAGCGCGGCTCGTGCGGCCGGCGCAAGGCACAAGGTGCCTCGGGGCGCGGAATTTGGGAGGGTGTGCGGCTTTGGGAAGGCGTGCACGGGACACGGACGCCGAGGCGAGCGAGGGTGCGGGCGCGGGGCGGTGGCGGCGCGCGGCGGCGCGGCGCTCGCGCGCGCACGGCGCGCGACGTCGCACACGACGCGGCGTCGGCCCGGCCCTGCACTATAGTTTCAGCTTAGGCCGTTTCAAACACGTTTCTCTCCCAAAAATCGAATAGATGTGCACAAAGTGGTAAATAGGAAAGTTTTAGATCTAACTACCCCCTACAACTTTCGTAAAGGCCGTCTAGTGTTTTTCTCAACGGATTTTGCAGGAACGTCTGCCAAACATTGAATGCCGCCCTGTTTCGGGAAACAGGAGGTACTGACGGTTGACCAAGTTTTTCACCAAATTTCACTCAAATTTTGAAATGCCAATCTACATGAAAGTTGTGTCCCTCAACAAGATGGACAACTTTCATAAAGGTAGATTTTGAAGTATTTAGGTGAATTTTGGAGAACGCGGCAAAAGTTCCGTACGACATTCGCCGACGTCAATGTTCAAGCGGGGTTTGACCGTGTCCTTGACCAAGGGTTGACCACAGGTGTGTAGACTTGGTCAAGGGGTTCAATAGGGTTCATTGGCGAGGTTTTCGAGGTGATGACCCAGGTTGACCTAGGTTTGACCGGTGTTCGGTCGGTTTGACTTGGCTGATTCGGTCATTAGCGTTAATGACGGTAATTAGAAACCTGGGGCGTCACAGCCTACCCCCCTAAAATAGAATCTCGTCCCGAGATTCGAAAGTAAAGACAAAGTAGGGAGGGTTCTCGAATAGAGATGTTACCTATGAAATTCAGTTGTCTTTGCTTCACTTGAAAGCTTGGCTTCTTGTTGCGGTTGCCCTTAGTGGATCTGGGGTTCTGCTTCTGCTGCTGGGGTTTCTGCTGTCTGGGGTTCGGGCACTCATTGGCAAAATGCCCGGGCTGTCTACAATTGTAGCATATACGGGGCGGAAGTTCTTTAAGCTTGGGCACTTGTTGTGGATTCCTTTGGTACTAGTAATTTCCCGAAGGCTTGTCCTGGAATGGGGTCATTCCCCACTGCCCAGGCGGCGAGGATTGCGAAAACCCATGAGTATGCTTCTTGACAAAGCGGAACTGCTTGCTCGACTCACTGCCGGAAGTGAATTCAGCTTGTCGCTTCTTATCTTTCTGTGCTTTCTTCATGGCATCCGCCTGAGAGATAGCTTTGTTTACTAGCTCATGATAGCTATTGGGTTCCAACAGAATTAGCCTTTCGTACAAGTCACCATCGAGACCATCACGGAAACGTTCCATCTTCTTGGCATCAGTGTCCACGTGATGTCCTCCGTACTGGCAGAGACTATTGAACTTCTGTGCATATTGGTACACGGTGTCAGCTCCTTGCTTCAGAGCCAACAATTCTCTCATTTTTCTGTCCATAAGTCCTTTAGGGATATGGTGGTCCTTGAAAGCTTGCTTGAATTCAACCCAAGTGAATTCATGTCCAGCAGGTTGCATAGACTTGAAATGTTCCCACCACATCAATGCTTCACCCCGGAGTTGTAAGGTTGCAAAGGTTGCCTTGCGCTCCTCGGAGCAAGGAAGGGTAAAAGCAGAAAATTTGGCCTCAATGGCCCTGACCCATGTGTCAGCTTCAAGCGGTTCTTCCGCCTTAGTGAACGTTGGAGGCTTCATCCCAATAAACTGGGTGTAGGTAGTGACCGCATGTGGTCCCTCATGATTGGCCCCGTGCGGAGCTCTCTGTTCCAGCAGCTGCACGCGCTGGTCCATCTGTTGTTGCATCTGCAGGAGCTGGCGCAATAAGTCGGTTTGCGTTATCAGAAGTGCCTCCGTCGGTGTCAGAGGTGGTGGCGGGGGTGGGTCATTACTACTTGAGGCACCAAAACCATTGGGAGTGTTGCGTGTCGGTCCGACCATCTGAAAAATTGAGTTTTCATTAAACACACATTCATAAGCTTGCTTATAACATTGACAAGTAGAATATGTATGATGAAAGCTCATTTATGGTAAGTTTTACAGAACTGAACAACACGGTGGACATAAGCATCAATTTCAGGAATCGATGCTCATGCACCGAAAATTCTTATCCATGGTCAGCAGACGTACTCCAAGTTGGTATTCCACTCGAGATCAAGATTTTTATCACAACTAGCTCAAGTCACATTCCACGCACCACAACCGAGGAGGTTTAACAACAGCATTACAATGATGGAAGTTCTCGGAATCATCTTAACAACACATGGGGGTCGCAATACAGACTAGCTGCATCAAGAAAGCTCCTAGTTCAGCCTACCAGAAAACTCAACCAAGAGTGGCTGCACACGCTAGGGTTTCCTTACTACTACTACACTCGTACGACTTAAGACAATCTTACAAGCACACCAACTCCAACTAAACAACAAGCTAGCCTTAGGTTTATGTCCTACGGCTGAATCTTCCATTTCTTTAACTCGGTACCTATAGATTTGGTGTCTATAGAATACACTTTCTCCCACCATCCTTCGGTAAGTGTCATACATGGCTTCCAAAAAGCGGACTGAGGTGACAAGATCAGGGCTATAGTGAGAGTTGCTCTGAACTGGAAGGATAGCTTCACGTTTGCCACCAGGTACAGTGTGTTGCTCAGGCACAGGAATTACTTTGGCTGCAAAGTTGGCTATCTCGTCAGAGTGCTTTCCACAGAAAGTTGTGAGTGCTTCGAGAGCAGCCTTCTGCACCGTGTCGGACAAGTTTCGCCCTTGTGCCTTACACTCCCACTCTTCCCAAGCAGGATTGGTCGGGCATACTGAAATCTTCACCTTCACTTCACTACGAAGGAGTTGGCCTGTGGTCATGACCTCACGTGTCGAGTACTCTGGGTAAGTGGTGTACCCAAAGTCCCTCAGGGTGTCCCACAAAAGTGCAGGAAATCCACCCTCCTCGAGGTAGTTCACGAGAGTCCATGCTTCCACATCAGCCGACTCAGATCCAAGGTAGTCCATCTAGACACAATGGCAAAAGCGAGAACCAGACGGGGGTGAGTGTACAAGGATAACTCGGTCCACGATACAAGAGTAGGTGGTTAAGAAATGGGGCAGCCATTGGTACAAACATACAACTTGACTAGGTTCTGGTAGTTGTGAACCAAATTCATAACTTAAAACCAGAGTCCCCAAAATTTCTCGAATTTGTGTAGCAACTCAGCAAGGTTATGAGACACATGTTTGGGTATGTAAGATTTAGCTAGAAGGTTAGGAAGGTGCTTAACTAAGCAAGAGTTTCGGATTGGTACCCGTTAAATTCAGCAGGCCAGAGGTTCTTAAATTTAACTATAACTTGATATATACAAAAGCTATGATTGCGAGCTTTTCAGAGCAGGAACTAGGGTAGATATGGAGCAACCTTGGTAGAGATCACCTGGGCAAAAGATTCTTGGACGGGGTGCAAGATCTACGCAATAGTCACAACAAATTATGGACAACAACACATCTACACCTGAGAGGCTAGGCAGGACAAAACACACTATCCCTATTTTACCTTAGAGAGCACGTAAACATGTAGGAGTTTAGTTTAGTTTCTTCCACGACTTTTAGCATGATGCACGACGTCCTATTCGTCCTCACAAGGCATTCAGCCAACTCGAAGTTAGTGCCGATGGCATGGCACGTACACGCTTCTCCCTATAATAACTAGTCGCGATCTAGTCGATGCTCACTTAGTGACTTACAAAACGAGGTTAGTGTACCTGCAGAAGATCACAGAACACAACGAACCTTTCATGCCAGCACTCATGAAAGTGTTCCCAAACATTACCGTTCACTATAGAAACGGCATCCATGCGTTAAGCCGCTGCATGGACAGCGTCCAACCTCGGACATCCTCCGTTTGAATGGAGTGTATCCTTGCCTCGCATGCTCGACATGCGGAATGCTCACATATGAAACACGTGGCGACACACAACTCATAACAGACGCGAAGATGGGATCCGTGGAATGGATCACTCCATCAACCCTCGCAATTCCCGTGATGTGGTACAGCACACGTATAAAACACGTGGCTCATCTAGTTTGGTTGTGCAAGAAATAAGTCTGACATAAGTAAATGTGCTGGAAGTTAGCAAAGTAAACCATAGGTTAATAAGCCACCTGAAAGAACCCAAAATTTCCTTTAGGGCCTCTCGGTCTAGTTTATCCTTAACGGACCAAAGTGTTTTGCAAATCCAAACAATCTGGGCAAATTTTATTTAAAAAAATCATGTGATTAAGATTGTTAATTAAGCCCTGGTGCATGCAATCGCTCTGATACCAGCTGTGACAACCCGCCCAGGAAAATACCGTACTATCGCCTAAGACCGATCCACTTTGGTCGTTAAGCAATAGTAAAGTATCATCATGTCGTTGGTTGCCAGGTTAACACCTGGTAAATCACTTGGAAATCATACAGAGGATCGTCACATGCATCAAAACTCACACGAAGGCGAGTCCAGAGTACAACACAGATTAAATCCAAATTATTACAAACCATTGTTCATGACAGGAAGTAAAGGTTCACAGTTCAGAAACATCGGAAATAAATAAACTAACGTGACGATACACATCACAGGAGGCCATCCGTGATGTCATCACTCGTCCCCTTCCACCCATTGCAGCTCCCAACCGGGTGGAATCTCACCAGGCCAAACAACACCTGCAACAACATTTTTAAAGCAAGACTGAGTATACTAATACTCAGCAAGACTTAACTGTCGGGTGATAACTACATCACCAAAACTCTAGACATGAGAGGCTTTTTGTCCGGTGGAGTTCTTTTGCTGAAAAGCAACAAAGAGTATGTCCTTACTTTCATTATTTTAGCACAAGTTCTAGTTGATTATCATTTCTAAGTGTGCCAACTAATTCAATCAAGAATTGTACAAGCAATTAATTCATACAATAATATTCACCAAGTTCCATCATTACGGGATATCATGGCCAGTTGATTAAGCAGTATCAGATAACGGTGAGAGGCTGACAATCGATTGGTTTAAATCTTGCAAGGTAGATCTAAACACATGGAGCGGTGCACCAATAGAGCTGACACCGACCAGGCGGTTCCCAAAAATCCTCGGGTTGGGAGCGAATCTTATAGTCCCGGGTACAAGGCTATATGGCATGTCCCACCCAGTACACCTAGCTTCACACATGTACCCACCTCCCGGTTGCAAAGCGGTAGGTGATTACTCAAGAGTAGTAATAGTAAGTTCCCGCACTGTCTCATTAAGGTACTAGGCTTACCGGTCCCATTCCCGACAAGTGCTTAGTACATTCAAAAGCTTAGCCCACGAAAGCCACTGGACCGGAGCCCAAATCCCATGCTCTTACCACATGAGCAATCCATTTAAGGAGATCTTATGATTCCTATCTAGGAACCTATTCTCGCGAGTGACGAACATCACTCGACTTCTATCGGGTCCTATAGCATAGCAGCTATCGACCTAGCATACTAGTGATAGAGCATAGGTACCTAGGGATCATGCATCTAAGGTTTCAATTCAACTCCTGAAACGTAAATGCACACTCATAGCAACATAATTGCATAATTTTAAAAGGCGGGGTTAATGATCCGGGGCTTGCCTTCGCTGGCAAGGTTGGCCTTGGGCCCTTCTGGACTTTGGTCCAGGTCTTGAGCTACGTCCACGTAATGCAGCTCTTCGTCAGCTCCTTCGTCTCCTTCCGGCACGGGCGTATATCTACCGTCGGGAAGATCTACACGAAGATGCAAATGCAAGATTTATTTGACGATTTTAATTTAATTAATCACAAACAATAGATGACAACCATAGGGTGCATTAGTTGGACACATTCACCTAGATAAGAAATACATTCAGCATACTCCTCCAAAAAGGAACAATATGCAACTCTTTATTCACTATTCTTTTCGATAGTGACTGTGTACATATATACGTAAGTAATTTAATTTATCTTCACAAACGGTAGTGGGCGAGTATATTTAGCCTTTCAAAATGATTAACAACCACACACAAGGTTATTAAGGATGGGTTGGTGATTTTTCCTATTTAAACATTATTAAGCCCTTAATGGCCTCCCAAGCTGTTATTCATGAAATTAATTAGTAAAATTAAGTGGAAGGGTGTGTTACACACTAGAGACCTATAACAAGTCACTGGACATACATGCATGCCTTGGATAGCTAGAAATTAATTATTTTTGAAAATAAGAAAAGCTAGCTAGAAAGACAAGGTAAATGCACACAAAATAAATACTCATCAAAATGATCCTAACTTTCTCACACATGTTATATGGTCCAAACCTAGCCTAGTGGTGCAGCACATACACCTAGAACTATTATGAAACTTGAGTTATGCATTTTGAAAGAAAAACAAGCATAATTCAAGAATAAATATTTATTTTAATTATAAAATTGTGATTAATTCACAAAAGGTGTTCTTTGGAATACAAAGACAGTGTGCAAAATTTGGTTGCAAAAAACTAATTATTTTTAGCTAGAAAAATAATTTATGCAGATCCTGCATAAACGGAAAAAAATTTTATAAAAAGATTTGCATCATAACTTTGTGCAATGTTTGGCATAGGAGCTAGTCACGACAAGACATACCACATATCCAAAAATTGGACACAGAGGATTTATAGATTTTGAGATATTGCAGATCTAAGTTTTTCACATTTGTATTTTTAATGCAAAAATTATCATTAACTAGCTCAGGAAAGAATAACAAAAGTTGTGGGATATTTCACCACGAATGCAACAAAATTAGTTTTGTATTTTCTAATTTTCCAACGATTTTCTACGCAATTTACAAGAATTAGGAAAATCACTTTACTATTTGAGTTACAACTTGCAGTCAGGCCCCTGAGGTTTTTAGATTCTTACGCTGCTGCCCTTACTTTGCAGCTAGCCCCCTGGAAAGAAACCTCACCTCGCAATGTGGTCCTCCGGGCCGACCGGCGGCGGTCCGGCCGAAATCCGGTGAGGGCCGGCGGCGAGACCGGTCGGGGACGGTGTGTGTGACAACCCACCCAGGAAAATACCATACTATCGCCTAAGACCGATCCACTTTGGTCATTAAGCAATAATAAAGTATCATCCTGTCGTTAGTTGCCGGGTTAACGCCCGGTAAATCACTTGAAAAGCAACAAGGATCGAATATATGCATTAAAACTCACTCGAAGGCGAGTCCAGAGATACAACAACATTAATATCTAAATTCATACCCCGAGGGGTTTAATTATTACAAACCATAGTTTTTGGTCATGATGAAATAGTTCAGAGTTTTCGAAAAGCAGCGGAAATTAACTAGCGGAAGTGAAGTCACCACGGGAGGCCATCCATGATGCTTTCAGTAGTCGTCCTCCACCCACTCCAGCTCCCAGCCGGGCGGGATCTCACCGGCCACACATCATTGAAGGCATTACCTGGATCAACACATTATAGCAAGGCTGAGTATACTAATACTCAGCAAGTCTTACCAGTCGGTGATGTCTACTTCACCAAATCTAGACCATGAAAGGCTTTTTGGCTACTGGGTTGCTTTTGCTAAAAAGTAACAAAGAGTAGGTCCTTACTTTCAAGATTTTAGAAAAAAAACACAAGTTCTAGTGGTTTAGTCATTACTACATTAGCCAACTAGTACAGACAAAGTTGTACAATACAATTAATCAAACATCATCTTCATCGACTTCCATTATTAGGGATCACATGACTAGTGGAGTAAGTAGTCTCGGATAACGGTGAGAGGCCGACAATCGATTGATTTAAACCTTGCAAGGTAGACCCAAACACATGGTAGGCTGCCCCCGCGAGGACAACTTCCCAGGCCGTCCCCAAAAATCCTCGGGTCGGGATCGAATCTTACAGTCTTTGGTGCGGAGCTATCCCGCATACCCCACGAGATACCCGGAGTCACCATACACCACCGTAGCTAGCCGTGAGAGCGAATCCCAAGAGTAGTAATAGTAGGATCCCTCGCCGCCTCATTAAGGTACTAGGCTTACCGGCCCCATAACCGGCATGTGCTTAGTACGTTCAAAAACTTAACCCACATAACCACTGGACCGGAGCCCAGATCCCATGCTCTTACCACGTGAGCAATCCATTTAAGGATACATTGTGATTCCTATCTAGGAACCTATTCTCGTGAGTGAGGTCATCACCCGACTTGTAACGGTCCTATAGCTTAGCAGCTATCGACCTATCATACTAGTAGGGACCAAAGGTACCTATGGATCATGCATCTAGGGTTTCATTCAACTCCTGAACGTAAATGCACAATCATTCATAGATAATTGAATAAAGAATTTTAAAGCTAGGTTAGATGCACCGGAGCTTGCCTTCGTCGACTAGGTTAGCTTGGGCACTCTCGGTGTCGAGTACGTCCACGTACTGCAGAGAACCTTCTGCTCCTCCTTCCTCGGTTTCCGGGACTAGGGAGTAATCTCCGTCCGGAAGATCTACACGGAATGCAATGCACTTTAGGTCATGTGATAGTTTGTTGTCTTATCCAACTCTAGTTGGTCATATTCACCTTATCAAGCATTCATCTAAGATTTCTCTTTTAGGAAGGTTATGGGATGCACATGGGTTACTCTTTTTATTCCACATTTGAAAAAAGGTTTTTATTAAGCCTATCATTTCGTGTGAAAGCTTCATTTCATTTTATCTTCACTAACAAAGGTGTAATTACTATTTTTATTTATGAATTAACTCCTTATCAGTGCTGATCATTAAATTCCTTTTATTTATATTAAATAGTACTTTCAAAAAGAAAAGATTTAATTAAGGGTTTCCCTTTATTGCAATTTCCCTTTAATATAAAAAGGGCATTTAAGCCATTTATTAATCAATTAATTTACCAAAAATTAAATGAGTGTTTCTTAAGCTTACTAGCACCCATCCTGGTCCATTGGACCCACATGTAAGTGTTGGATGCTAGGAAATTAAATATTATGGAAAATAACAAAGGCTAGCTAGTGATTCAAGGTAAATGCATATAAAAATAAATAAGCATCAAAATGATCCAAACTTTCTTGTGCATGCTCTCTGGTCCTAAACGAGCCTAAAGAACCTGCATGTTCACATGGAAGCCCTACTGAACTTGGTTTATTAATTTACAAAGGAAAACATGCATAATTCAAGAATAATTATTTCTGTTAATCCAAAAATCATGATTAATTTACAAGATGTGCATTTTGGTATTACAAGAAAGTGTGCACATGTTGGGCTCAAGAACATAAATATATTTAACAGGAAAAAGCATCTAGGCAATTACTGCATGAATGGAAAAGAATTTGTCTAGCAACATCTACTGCATAACTTTGTGCAATTTTTGGCACAGCATCTAGTCACATCCTAACACACAACATATCCAAAATTTGGCTACAGAAGAGTTATATTTTTCAAGTTATGTCAGATCCATGTATAACACATTTGTATTTTTCCTGCCAAAACTATTTTCAATCTAGCCATGAGTATACAACAAAAGAGGTGGGGTTTATCAATCTGAACCCTACAGAATTGGTTTGGGATTTTTCTGATTTTTCTGTGAATTTCTAGGGATTTTACAAGCCACTGGACTGATCTGCAAATAAACTTAGTTAGGTTTCCTTGCAACTAGGCCCTCAGAAATCACAATCATGCCCTCGCGGCGGCGGGAGGGCTCGCCGGCGGCGATGTGGGGCCGGGCCACGGCAACAGGCGGCTCAGGGTTGCAATTGGGCTCACCATAGGTGGAATGGCGGTGGCGGCGGGGTCGGGGGTGTGCTCGGCGCGACGGCGCACGGCGGTGGCCGGCGGCGGCGCTCACGGCGGCTCGGGGTGCTGCGGCGTGGAGGCTAAATGTGGGCAAACAAGCGCACGTGTGAGCTATCCTGGGTGCTAAGGAAGCTAGCTGTGGGTTTGGACGGCGGCGAGCGCGAGCAACGAGCTCTAGCACCGGCGGCGGCGACGATGGCGGCGGGCGGCTCGGGGTGGCGTGCGGGAACGAGGGGGGCTTTTATCTAGGGGTGACGAGAGATGACGGCGGAGATGCCCTCGCCGTGCTACGGCGCTCGGGCGCGCGCGCGTACGGCGGCGACACGGCCGACGGACCGGCGGTCCGCGCGTGCGCGCGCATACGGCGGCGCCGACGCCGGGCGCCTCGGGCGGGCGCGCGTTGGGGCGGGTTACCTCGGGACGGGGCATGGCACGGGTGGCGAGGTCTCGGGCAGCGCGGGCGTGGACGCCGGGGCATGGCCGGCGGCGGGCTGCGGCGGCGACGCGCGGGTGCGCACGACGTCGCGTGCGGCGCGCTCTGGCTCCACCCGTGTTGCTGGTGATGTGTTCAAGTCAGTTTTTCTCAAAATTTTCAAACATAACTGGACCAAGTGATGAATACCAAAGTTGTAGATCTAGGTACCAGCTACAATTTTTACAAAGGCTGTATAGGGTTTTTCTTCCTAGATTTGAATCTATTTGAATGCCAACTTTGAATTTCAGCCTATTTCTGGTAACAGTGAATCCTGTCTTGCAAGGGGTTTTTCACAATTTTCCTCTCCAAATTTGAAATGCCAATCTACATGAAAGTTGTGTCCCTCAACAAGACCTACAACTTTCCTAAAGGTAGAATTTTAAGTGTTTAGGTGAATTTTGGAGAACGCGGCAAAAGTTCCGGCAGACACCTGTGGACACTGGGATGGCAAAGGGGTTTGACCCACCCTTGACCATGGGTTGGCCCCACAAGTGTGTTTACTATTCATTAAAGGTCACTAGGGTGTGTTAGAGAGTTTTCATGGGTGAGGACCCAGGTTGACCTAGGTTTGTCCTCGGTTGACCATTTGACCGGCTATCCGGTCATTAGCGTTAATGACGGTAATTAAAAACCTGGGGCGTCACAGCGTGGGAGTGGCCTAGGGGCTACTGGGGTGCAATTTGGGGGCTCGGATGGGGCAGGGAGAAGGCCGGCGAGGGTGCTCCGCGGCACCGCCGGGCGGTACCCGCCTGGAGCTCGCCTCCGGTGAGCTCCCGGCCGGCGCGCAGAAGTGGGGCGGCACGGCGCGGCTCCAGTAGAGCAGGGGGTGAGTCTTAGGGCGCTGGGACCATGGGGAACGTCCGTGGACGAGGTGCAACGGCGGCAGGTGCCGATGCCGACGGCGATCTCGGGAGGAACGGTCGTGGCCGCTTTATATCATGAGCGAGCAGGCAAGGGGGTCAAGACCCATGGTGAGGCGTCCCCGGGCAAGTTAATGCCGCTCGTACGGCGGCCGAGCCTCGGCCGCGCGCCGGCGAGGCGCGGCCGACGGACCGCCGGGCCAAGCGCGGCTCGTACGGCCGGCGCAAGGCACAAGGCGCCTCGGGGCACGGAATTTGGGAGGGCGTGCGGCGTTGGGAAGGCGCGCACGGGGCACGGACGCCGAGGCGAGCGGGGTGCGGGCGCGGGGTGGTGGCCGGCGCGCGGCGTCCGCCCGCGCACGCGCGCGCGACATCGCGCACGGCGCGGCGTCGGCCCGGCCCTACACTACAGTTTCAGCTTAGGCTGTTTCAAACACGTTTTTCTCCCAAAAATCGAATAAAAGTGCACAAAGGGGTGAATAGGAAAGTTGTAGATCTAACTACCCCCTACAACTTTCGTAAAGGCCGTCTAGTGTTTTTCTCAACGGATTTTGCAGGAACATCTGGCAAACATTGAATGCCGCCCTGTTTCGGGAAACAGGAGGTACTGGCAGTTGACCAATTTTTTCACCAAATTCCACTCAAAATTTGAAATGCCAATCTACATGAAAGTTGTGTCCCTCAACAAGATGGACAACTTTCATAAAGGTAGATTTTGAAGTGTTTAGGTGAATTTTGGAGAACGCGGCAAAAGTTCCGGACGACATTCGCCGACGTCAATGTTCAAGCGGGGTTTGACTGTGTCCTTGACCAAGGGTTGACCATGGGTGTGTGTAGACTTGGTCAAGGGGTTCAATAGGGTTCATTGGCGAGGTTTTCGAGGTGATGACCTAGGTTGACCTAGGTTTGACCGGTGTTCGGTCGGTTTGACTCGGCTGATTCGGTCATTAGCGTACCTAGGGCGTCACAACTGTTTTCGAACTCTGAACCTTTACTTGTCATGTCATGAACAATCGTTTGTAATAATTAAACCCTTCGGGGCGGATTTGGATTTTAATCAAGTGTTGTACTCCGGACCCCATTCGCGTGAGTTTTAATGCATATTTGTCGATGCTTTGTTGCTATGTAAGTGATTTCATCAGGCTCGACCCGGCAGGTAACGATGGGATGATACTTTATTATTGCTTAATGACCAAAGTGGATTAGTGCAGGTGATAGTACGATATTTTCCAGAGTGGGTTGTCACAGTTGGTATCAGAGCTAGATTATATGTACTAGAGTTTAATTAACAACCTTAATCACATGTTTTTGAATAAAACTTGCCAAGATTGTTTGTATAAATACGTTGGTCCATTAAGGATGGATTTAGACCGAGAGGCCCTAGAGGGAATTTTTGGGTTCTTTCAGGTGGCTTACAAATCTTTAATGTATTTTGCTAACTTCCAACACGCTTTATTCTTGTCAGAACTTACTTTCTGTACAACCATACTAGTTCATCACATTTTGCCATGCGTGGTGGCGCCACAGGAAAGTCCTGTGAGGGATGGATGGGACCTATTCTAATGGGAACCCACATCGTGTCTGTGTCTCACCACGTTTTGCCATACATGGACATTCTGCATTGTCAATATGCGAGGCAAGGATGCACTCAATTCAAAAGGAGAGTGTCTGAAGTTGGACGCTGTCCATGCAGCTGTAAACGCATGGGTACCTTCCCTATAGTGAATGGTAATGTTTGTGGACGCTTCTGTGACATGCTAGAACGTAAGGTTATTTTCTGCAGGTACACTAACAACACTCCCTTAGTCGCTAAGTGAGTATTGAATAGTTCTCGACTAGCTATTATAAGGAGAGACGAATAAAAGCCTTGCCACCGGCACTAATGTCGATTTTTTTGGCTTGATCGCCTTGTGAGGACAAACAGGACGTCTTGCATCATGCTGAAAATCGTGGAAACTTAAAACTGAACCCTTTACATGTTTTATGTGCTCTCTAAGGTGAAATTTTGCTAGTGTGCATTATCTTTGCCTAACCTCTCATGCATAGATCTGTTACTGTCCAATAATTGATAGGGCTCTTTGCTTGATTTGTGCCCCCTTGTTCAAGAATCAATTTGCCTAGGTGATCTCTACCGAAGTTGCTCCATTTTTTATCTAGTTTCTGCTCACAAAAATTCATAGTCTTAGCTTTTGTATATCTCAAGTTATTCTCAGATTAGTGAACCCCCGTGTTGCTGTTTTCCAGGAACCAATCTGAAACCTTGCTTAGTTGAGCACCTTCCTAACCTTTCTAGATCAATCTTTGTTCACCCAAAACTGTGCCTCATAACCTTGCTGAGATGCTACAAAAATTTGGGAATTTTTGGGCCTCTAGTTTTTGAGTTATGAATTTTTGTTCACAACTGCCAGAACTTTATGTCATTATGTATGTATGCTCGCTTCGAGTTCTAACATACAATTGTACCTTTGTACAAATGACTATCCCAGTGATGCCCAACATGAGAAAAGAACTTTTTCTATTCCACCATGTCAGTTGGGTAATGTCTTGACCTTAGAGTTCAATCTTCAGTTGTAATCTTCTCCTATCAACCTGGACATGTATCCCTTCCACCATGGTATTTATACCTGTTAAAGGACTAAGCTATTCCTTGTATTGATATCCTTGTCTGGATTACCTCAATCTTTCAATCTTGAACTGATTCTTCTTGATCTTGTTCACAACATTTTAAATTAAAAAATGTCAAATTTTTGGGTATGCATTTGCATAGCACGTGCATTTGGGAACCTTGGGTGAACTAATGTGCATATGCATGAAAGATTTCCATATTCCTTCTCTATCCTTCTTATGGTTGGTGATATTGTTGCCCCATAACCAAAGGTGCCGTGACGGAACCTAGGGCATCATGTGCGCTGCAGCCATATGTACCACTAGGAGTGCGCTAGGTATCTTGGTTGTGAGAATGGGACTTGCCACACATATACTCCTTCTCCACTCCATGGGTAATCGAGTCATGCTAACATGCTCGTGAGCACCATACCGCATGAACATGTGCATTATGCCTTCATAAACATGTGCAGCACACCCAACTTTTAAAACCATTGCACTGTTAATGTCACGAATCGATAGCAGCCAAATTCACAAGTTAAATAACATGTGAGAAAGACTGTTCTGAAATTTCCATACTAACTTGTCTTTCATACATTTCCTATCTATTATTCGTAAGCCATTCCTTGTGAATGCCCTCTATGAATTCACCTTCATAGACTGTTCTTAGGAACCACATCGACCGAGTATGGGGAACTTGTGACCAATAAATCACCCCGGTGTTGCTCTCAAAAGATATTACAGGAATCTTTTGCTAGCCTTCCTTTTCTTCATAGAAATCTATTTTGGTAATCACTTTTCGACTTGGTCTCTTTCTGTTCATTCTCAACATTCTCTTAGCATCAAATCAAACCAACCAGCTAAGTTGAAGAAGTGGGAGTAGATTTTTTCTTGAGCAATCAAGGTTCTCTAAAAGTCAAGGTATGAGAGTCCTCCATCACTTATCAATCCATGATTATACCCTCCAAATTCTAGGAATCAAGAAACAAGCAAACAAAGGATCAGTAAAATCTTGTGCTAAATTCTCCTCAATACGATCTCAAGCCTACAGGGCGGATATCCTGAGCTCTTCTCTTTATTCTCACCATCACGGTCTGTCCTTCAGACAGTTGGACCGCATCCTTCTCAGTGCCACGACTGTACGACGCCATGGTGTCGCTCTGCCATCTCTCTTTCGCGGCCACGATCACATCACCGAGACCTCTTGAGCCGACCATTATCGAGCCCCGTGTTGCCACCACCGGATCGCTCTACCGGCCCCTACCTCGGATAGTTTTGGATGACCGTTGTGGTCCCGTGGCGGCATAAAAAGGAAGCCCTCCGTGTCGATACCACCATTCGAGCTTGACATCATTGTTGCTCTTCCTTTCCCCTCAACCTGTTTCTTTGGCCAAACTGCCACCAAACAATCTCCGTTGTCTGCTCTGTTCCTTGCCAAGCAAGTGCTCCCTCTGTCTTCGTCGGCCGCCTCCAGAAGAAGCTCGGAACAAGACCGAGAGAAGAACCCCAGCCTGCATCGCCAACCATGGCTCATTTCCTGGAAGTGTTCGAGTCACTTCGCTGGACGCTGATAGGAATGTACCTCTGCATTGCAGGCAGAATCTATATCCTCTTAGTATTTCATGTACACATTCATCACTTGCTTCCTCATGAACGGCGTTGAGGCAGTGAGGAATGCACCATGTATCTTATGTCCTATCTGAATTCTCGATGTCGAGAAGTGTAAGCGGATATGTCCTTATCCCTTTGTAACCCTTTTCATGTTGGAAGGAATCACTCTGATCTTGTTGTCAAATCTCGGGACAAGATTCTTTTTAAGCGGGGTAGGTTGTGATGCCCCAGGTTTTTAATTAGCATTATTAGTGCTACTGTCCGAGTCAAGCAAAGTCAAACGTGTTGACTTGAGTCAAACCTTGGTCAACTTGGGTCATCACCTCAAAAACCTAGCCAACAATCACTAATGACCCTCTTAATCAAGTCAACACACACTTGTGGTCAAAGCTTGGTCAAAGGCATGGTGAAACCCTAGACAAACCCCAATGTCTTTGAACCTCTTTGGAACTTTTACCGTGTTCTCAAATTTTCACTTAGACACTTCAAAATCGGCCAATATAAAAGTTGTTCGTCTTTTTCAGGGACACACTTTTCATTATTGGTGGCATTTGAGATTTTAGTGGAAATTGGTGAAAAAATCAGTCAACTGCAGCTAATACTATTCACCGGTGCCATGAAAGACAGCAACTTTGCCTGCCGTTCATGCTCAAATGGTTGATCAAAATATAGGTCAGCCTTTATGAAAAATGATCTCCTATTCATGCTCCACAACTTTGGTATTCAAAGTTTTGTGGGGTTTTATTTGAGTTTTTGGACATTTTCTCGGTCAAACTTGTGTAAATGAAATAAAAATGGGCGACACAGCGCCCCAACGCGGCACGCCTACGCGCGCGCGCCCGCGATGTGTCGTCCCCACGGCCTCGGTGTCCGGGCCCTCCCACACCGTTCCGCGCCACAGCCGCGACTCCCAAGGCCGCACGTGGACCATGAACCTTGGAGCCCTCGCCCGCCGCAAGTCGCGTCTGCACGTGCGCCCGAGCCGAGCCCGCCCACGTTGTCCGCTAGCTGGCGTCCTGCGCGCCTACCACGGCCGAGCCCCTCCTTTGTTCCCTTTTTGCTTTGCAGCAAAGGTGTGCAGTCCCACACACCGCTCTCCACCTATAAAAGGGTGCTGCTGCCCCTCCTCGCGCGTACCAGACGCGCCGCCACAGCCATTGCCGCTGCCGTCGCCGAGCTAGCTCTGCGCTCACTCCCTCGGTCGCTAAACCACCTTAGCGCCTCCCCTAGAGCACCCTCGATCTTCCACTGCCACAATTTGCTCTGCATTGCCGTGGGCTTTGCCGGAATCCAGGTCGCGGCGGTCGCACAGCCCCGGCCTCGGCGCCGACGCTTGTTGGAGCTCTCCTCGACGCCACCGCCGACTCTAATCGCCTCTAGGTGAGCTCACACGTCGCCCTGGTTCACTCGTGTGCCAAGTCCAGCAGCCCCTCGCCGGTGGCGAGCTTCCCTGCGCCGCAAAACGTACAGGGACTTTATTGTAAAGTCTGAGGGCATGGTTGTGAAGCTTAGAATAGTGTCAGGGCCTACTTGAGAAATAGAATCTTGAATAGTGAAAGCCTTTTGCTGAATCTTAGAAAATTCGTAGAATATTGTAGATGAACCAGAAAAATACAAATTTAATTTTGTTGGTTTCCATGTGAATAGACCTACAACTTTTACAGAGCCATACCATACTTTTGAGTGCTAGTTTTTGCATGAAAAATAGGAATCAGTTAAACCGAGATCTGTTGTAGTTCAAAATCTACATGTGTTCTGTAGCTGAATTTTGAATATGTTGTGAGCTATGTCAAACCTAGCTTATGTACCAAAAATTGCACGAAGTTATGCTATAGATCTTTTATTATGAATTATTTTGTATTTATGTTGAATCTGTTTAAATGATTTTTGTGGATAAAAATAATTAGATTTTGGTGCTCAACTTCTGCATGTGATCTTTGTATACCTAAATACACCTATGGTGAATTAATCATGATTTTATATTTATAAATATTTAATCTTGTTTTATGCGTAATTTTCAATGTAAATGCATAGCTCAAGTTCTAGAGTAGCTCTTGATGTGTTTGTTGCTTTCCTAGCTTTATTTTGAGTCAGAGTCTCTGTGAGGGAAAGTTGGGATCTGCTCATTGTGCATTTATTTTTATATGCATTTCTCATGTTTGGATAGCTAGATTTTGTTATTTTTTGTATAATTAATTTATAGCTCCTTTCAATGTGAACTTGTGTGCAGTGGCTTTGTTTAGGTTTGTAGTGCTTCAAAAACACACCCACTGAATTTTAAGAAATTATTTTATGAATAAAAGCTATGGGAGCCAATTAAAGCTTAATATTAAAATTAATTTGGAAAATCACTGGCACCACACTTAATGACTTTACGATTGTGATGTTAATCTTGCTAAGAAGCTAAGTGTCACCACTTCCTTGCTATTTTGTGAATTTAAATTAATTAATTGGCGTAAATATGTACACAATCACTATCAAAAGAAATAAATAATAAAGCACCACATGTTGTTCCTTTAATAGAAATAATTTACCAAATGTGTGTTTATCTTGGTGAATGTGGTCAACCATGCACCCCAGGGTTGTCATGTGTTGTTTTGTAATTAATTAAATCAAATCCGTCAATTAAATCTTGCATTTGCATCTTCGTGTAGATCTTCCCGACGGTAGCTATACGCTCGTGCCGGAAGGAGGAGATGAAGGTGTCGATAGCGAGCTACAGTACGTGGACGTAGCTCAAGACCTGGACCAAAGTCGAGAAGGGCCCAAGGCCAACCTTGCCAGCGAAGGCAATCTACGAATCATTAACCTCCCCTTTTAAAATTATGCAATTAACTTTGCTATGTTTGTGCATTTACGTTTTAGTAGTTGAATTGAAGTCCTAGATGCATAATCCTTGGTACCTATGCTCTTTTATTAGTATGCTAGGTCGATAGTTGCTATGCTATAGGACCGGTACAAGTCGAGTGATTTTCTTCACTCGCGAGAATAGGTTCTTATGTTGGAAGCATAAGATCTTTATAAATGGATTGCTCATGTGGTAAGAGCATGGGATTTGGGCTCCGGTCCAGTGGTTTTCATAGGCTAAGCTTTTGAACGTACTAAGCACTTGTCGGGAAGGGACCGGTAAGCCTAGTACCTTAATGAGGCGGTGAGGGATCTTACTACTACTCATCTTGAGATGCATCTCACGACTAGATACGGGTGGTGCATGTGTGATTCTGGGTGCCTTGCAGGGTATGCCAGAGAGCCTGTAACAAAGACTGTAAGATTCAATCCTGAGCTGAACAGTTTTGGGAACCGCTTGGTGGTTGTCCAGTGTGAGGGCCCCCTACCGTGTGTTTAGGTTTACCTTGCAAGGTTATAAATCAATCGATTGTCGGCCTCTCACCGTTATTTGAGACTGCTTAATCAACTGGCCAAGATATCCCTTATTTATGGAACTTTGTGAATATTACTACTTGAATTAATTGTATTGTACAATTCTTGATTGAATTAGTTTGCACACTTAGAAATAGTAATCAACTAGAATTTGTGCTAAAATACTGAAAGTAAGTACATACTCTTTATTGCTTTTCAGCAAAAGAACTCAACCAGCCAAAAAGCCTCTCATGTCAATAGTTTGGTGACGTAGTTGTCACCCGTCAGTTAAGTCTTGCTGAGTATACTCAGCGTTGCTTTATAGTGTTGTTGCAAGTGTTGTTTGATCTGGTGAGATTCCACCCAGCTGGGAGCTAGAATGGGGTGGATGGTGACGAGTGATGGCATCACAGATGGCCTGCTGTGATGTTTGTCGTGTCGGTAGTTTATTTTATCCAGCTATTTTTGAACTCTGAACCTTTACTTGCCATGTCATGAACAATGGTTTGTAATAATTAAATCCTTCAGGCGCCTTCGCATGAGTTTTAATGCATATTTGTCGATCCTTTGTTGCTATGTAAGTGATTTCACTGGGCTCGACCCGGCAACTAACGACGAAATGATACTTTGTTATTGCTTAATGACCAAATTGGATTAGTTTAGGCGATAGTACGGTATTTTCCTGGGCGGTTTGTCACAATAACATGTACTGAAACACTCCTCCAAATTGAAGTTCATGAACTTATCTTTCCAACGGGCCATAATTCACATGAAACGGGTTCCGAACAAGAGACTTGTGCCTATTTTACTTTGGCGATGCAATTTGTCCAAAGCTGATTTCAGACCGCGCATCGCTCTATGTTTCTACCATATCTCCTTGTACAGGTTTTCAAAATTGATGATTCTTGATGTGTTTGAAAGAAGGTTTGAAGGAGCTTTTGAATATTAACTTTTCTTCTATTGTACATATCTAAACACGTGCTCCAATCTTAATGGAAACAATGACTTCCTTCTCAAGCCTTGTAGATGACTAACGATCTCGATTGCAATTGGTCAAGAACTCATGGGAACACTTAGTCATCCCTGCAACAAATCAAATGCACATTCTACCCCCGGGGTGATGGTCAGGAGTAGAAACAATTGCCAACAAACCAAATGCATCCCTAAGATCTTAACTTGTGGCATAGCTTACCTAGTAAAAAGAAAAGAGAACCTAATGAGTGTACGTGCGTGTAGGTGAAAATGCAAATGAAAGGAAGGGATATAAATAAAACAATGCTTACACCAAATTCTAAGCTCCATGCTTACAAAGTGGTTGTCATACTTTCCATTCCTACAAAGATCTATTAACCAAGGTCAAAACGCCATGTTCATCCCAAGATTAATAATTCTTTAAAGTGTATGAGAAGTAGGACACATTGCAAAATTTATAAACCAACCAATGCAATGTGAAAGAAAGGTTTCTAAAATTGAATGATGGTGGTCTCCAATCATGTATAAACACCATGTTTACATAGATTGCGAAAGAAAACGCCACTAGTGAAGCATTATCATTGAAATAAAGCATTCATCAAAAATTTTCGCGAAGAAACCAAGCTAACATGTGCATTATAGAACAAAGGGGTTGATGTAAAATGCAAATGCAAGGGGTTAGTAAAAAGGGTCAACAATGTCACTTTGTGAGAGGTAAAGTCTTCGCAACAAAATATTTTATCAAAAGACCTAACCAAACATGCTAACAAGGTTTTAAGGTAAGGTTTATGGGTATCCTATATTTTTGGCTTAAGATAAGAATTTTGAAAAGATAAGTTGGGTAAAGAAATTCTATCTAAGGTGGTTTTGGAAGAGAACAAAAGAAAACACGGATTAGATTTTTGGATGAAAAACAAACCTACGGTTTTAGGATTACTAAAGGTATGAGAGGTTTTCCCAAAGGGTTTAGGATGAGGCTAGTCAAAATTTTAGAAAAGAGATAGAGATAGACTTTGTCGACTTGACATAAGTCGATTCCTCCCTTTGTTGGCTTGGGTGCTAGGTGTGGTTTGATAGGAAGGTTTAGGCAAAGATGTTTTTTTGTTTTTCACAAAAAGTGTCTTAAATATGATATGCATCATGCAACAAAATGTAAGGGTGGAGAACAAAGTGGAAAGAAGTTAAACATTATATGAATGAACAAAAAGGTATGACATGATATGGTGGTGATATAAACCAAAAGCAAAAGTTATCCTAAGTTAATTAGCCACAAGTTTAGAATCAAAAGGAATCATGCTTCATATCTCTCTGAAAAGACACAAATAAAAAGACTCTAAACACTAATAAGCAACAAAAAGGGTCTATAAGTTTTCCAAGGTCAAGTAGCATATATATATATATATATATATATATATATATATATATATATATATATATATATATATATATATATATATATATATATATATATATATTAAAGCATACAACATGTGGTTGTGACATTGTTAGAGCAATGGTACAATGTTACTTGAAGTTTTCAAATAAAGAGCACAATGTAGACCGTCATAGTTTATATATGTATATATAAAAAGATTTGGTTGCCTCCTGCAAAGCGCTTCATTTTAAGTCGTAGGGCTTGACTTTCTCATGTACCTTTTCATCATCGTGAAGCCATGGTTCTTTGTGCGAGAATCCAAAGTAGCCATGCAGCTTGATGTTGCCTTATGAAATCGGTCGTGGTTCGCTTCCAACATCATCATGTGTTGAGTCGTGCCTCTTGTGTCTTCATTCGTCCATGCTCTAGAGATTTTATTTTAGTCATTAGGTTCTGAATTTCATCATGTACGTGTTGTGGAACCATTGCCCCATCTTCTCTTTATTGACACCATGTCCATCTCCTCTATCTTGTCGTCATCGCCTTGATGCTGCCTCTTCTTTGTGGATTTTCCCCTGCATGCAGAACAGACCATATACCAAAATATAGTTCTATTGAAAAATTTATAAAAATACCTTTCCAACGGGTACTCATTCGTCTTAATCGGAGTCCAAATGAGGGAGCTATGGCTGTTTCACTTTAGCATTATTTGCTGTCCAGAATTTCAGCACGTGCAACCTTCGGTAATTCGGCCATATCCGCTTGTAGGAACCTCTGATTGCCTTTCCGCTTGATTCGTTGGAACGTAGACTTCATGGGGCTTCTGAAAATCCAAATTTATCTAATTCTTTCTGCTGAGGTTCATGCAAACATTGTGATGACATCGTTATCCTTTCATCCATCGATCCGGAGATGTAAGTGTGGTCTTTATCTTTAAGTCTTTTAGGGCACCATGTCTCGCATCCTTTGGCTTCAAAAATCATTACCATCGCTGCATGAGATTGATGGTAATAGAATCCTTCTCCATCGCGCTTGACATGGTCATTTCCAAAACCTATAGCTCGAACAAACAATCCTCCAAAAGACATTGGTCTAAAAATTTGTTCATTTTCATTTGCTTTGGGTGGGGGCTCGATAGCGGATGTTGGGCCACTAACCAAGGTTAGCACCTACCACTAAAGAGCAATTCTTTGTGTAGCCATCAACTTGGTTGAGCGAGGTTGGACTTGTCGAAGTCCGAATGTTGAAAACTTCTTGATCGCTTTGTGTCTAGGATTTCACCTGCATTCAAGGACACAAACAAGAAACACAGGGTATATGCAATAATTAGGGTTAATTAAAAAGAAAGATAGATCACCCTTGGGTTCGAGTTGCCGATCCATGGCAACGGCGCTAGAAAAGGGGGCTTGTTGATGGTTCAAAATCGTGATCAAGTTCACCACAAGCCTACGAGTGACTTGGTGCCTTTTTTACAAGGAGGGTCCTCCCTAGATTTGTCAATCCAAGGATCGGAAGCAAACTCCTAAGGTTATCCATCTAATCTAATGATCTAACCATATGTGAATCATTGATTGCATAAAGGTAACATACAAACACGAAGGGATTTATGGATCTCATCCACCTAGCCATAAAGGTAAACACCAAAGAGTAACCCTAGCCTATCGTCTTCTTGTTGCCGTTCCGGACAAGGTGTCAAACCAATCTACACCTATACTATGATAAGGAGTACACCCGATATGGAGTAACCTAATATGGAGTGGTCCGATACATGTTCATTCGCCACTTTCTCCTCCACCGTATTGTCACTATGCAAGGATATTCATCACCGAACGACAACCTCGGTCCGTGCACTACAATGATGTATCTGCAAGGGATAGACTAACCACCATGATTAGACCTATTCCTACTAAAATCATATGCTAGATACACATATGGATAAACACTCATCGATGTAGATCAAAGTAGGACAACATATGATTACATGACCATCGAATGTTGAAGGTACAAATGACTTGACGAATTCAAGTCACGGCTCCGGAACTCCACCATGACTTCACCATGCAGGGCCAACCATGGCAGCTATGGCATGGCCTAGGCCATCTCCTAGGCAACTCAAGGACTTGTAGTGGCCGTCGGCTTCCTCCCAGTGCTTCTCCTTCGTGTCGGTGGCTCTCTAATGAATGGATGGATGTGGCGGCCGACGGAGTCAGAGGTAATTTTATTGAGGAGCATCTAGGCTAAAGGGCGTTCCGAACTTGCACGAAAACAGGCTGGGCCGGCCGGCCTGAGCCGACCGGCCTGGGCTCGTTTTGGCCTGGTTCGCTCCCCAATGCTTCTTGGTCAATTGTTGACTTGCTCCCTTATGCATGTGAACCCTTGACATCATCTTCTCCACTGTTTAGATAGAGCTCCTTGTCACACAAGCTTCAACATCTTTTGTTCAGGTCCCTGGAGTTTTACGGCTTCATGCTTGAGTCCCTGGGCCATTTGGAGTCATGTTGTTTCTTGACTTGTGACGGGCTTCATGATCTTCTCTTGAAGTGCTCGATGAATTTATCCCGAAAGTCTCCCTTTAAGCGCCAGTTTCCTATGTAAATAACAAACTTCAAAATTGACATGCAATAGTGAACTTGATACCTCTGGGGGGTTAGTACCATTAGTTAGAATATCTAATATGTGCAAATGTTGACGGTAAACTCATAGCTAGGTGTACCAAAATCGACCGTCAACAGGCACGCCTCGACGAGCTCGCCGAGGCTAGACGCTAGCTTGATGAGGAGTTGGCTAACCTTTACCAGGCACTTAGGGAGGACTGTGGTCTGCGTAACCCGCAACCAGACACGCAGCGTGTCCCGGTGTGGGAGCAACACAGCAAAGGGGACAACGAGTGGCAAGAGAGCTGCCCCGTAGCCAAGCTGTCCAGGGCCCGTGCCCGACACCTGCAGCTCGTGGACACGTGCGCGATGACAACCGGCCTGTCAACAAGGACTCCAATGTCAACGGTGACGCCCCGCCACTCTTCAGGCGAGCGTCACAAAATCTGGCAGCTGCTACCATGCTGCTGCGTGGCTGCCCAGAGGCGGCCACCCCCGAAGAGAGGAGGGTGCGATAGCAGCTCTAAGCCCTCCTCGAGATGGCAGCAGCACAACAGGCGGAGAGTTCCGTGTCGCGCCAATGGTCGAAGCGAGATGGGAGAGCAGCACCCTCCGAATGCCGCCAGAACCTATCTCCTTCGTGACATTTGAGTCGCGGGGAGGAGGTCGGCAGATCAGCGATCAAGCAACGTCTTGGGCCCAACCGTGATGCCCGTGACACTATCAAGGCTCGCCGTCGAGCCACCAGCGTCGACAACTATGTCTATGGCAATGACCACGACCACCACGACGAGCGCTGCTCGTGCCTACAGGATGACCGGAGGCGCGGAGACGCTACGACAGCGACGATGACCGTGACCGCAGCTGGTCGCCAGACCAGAGGGGCCCATGAAACTTCGGGCAGAAGGTGCGAGATCCAAAGTTCCCCTCCCGCTTCCGAGCTTCGACAAACATCCCCAGGTACGACGGGGAGACCAACCCGAGCGTGTGGTTGGAGGACTACCGACTCACGTGTCACGTGGGTGGAGCGACGGACGACCTCTTCATCATCAAGATCCTGCCGCTCTACCTCAGCGACTCCACGCCAACATGGCTCGAGCACCTGCCTCGTGGCAGAAATAACAACTGGACGAACTTGTGTTGAACGTTCGTCAGCAACTTCAAGGGCACATACGCCCGCCCCGGCAAGCAGTGGGAGCTACACAACTGCAGGCAGCAGCCAGGGGAAAGTTTGCGTGACTACATCTGGCGCTTCTCCAGGTGTTGCACCGAGCTCCCCGGTGTGACGGACAGTGACACCATCTCGGCGTTCCAGAATGTCACGACGTTCACCGCCCTCATCCATCGACTAGGGCGCTGGACTCCCTGAACTACTCAGGAACTCCTCGACATCACGACCAATCACGCGGACGGCAAGGAGGCAGTCGCGGTGACTCTCAACACCCCACAGGGAAAGAGGAAGCAGGTCATAGACCATGGTGAGGGGTTGTCCTCGTGCTTCAAGAAGAAGAAGAACGACAAGTGTCGTCATGATGACAACCTCGTCACGGTGGTCGAGCGCAAGGCTACACGCCCCAAGAGTAATCCACCCAAGGCTGGTCCCCTGAAGGACCACTTCGAGAAGCTCTTGGAGACGTCGTACACCCATAACGAGGTCCCTATCAAGCACACGCTCAAGGACTGTCGTTTGATGAAGAACTACATCAAAGGCACGCTCAAGCCAAAGGTAGCAGATCCACAGAAGAAGGTCGCGCCGCTCCCCGACAACGATGATGACGACGCTGGAGCCCAGTACCCGAGCGAGGACGGGGTGGTCCACATGATCTTCGGCAGGTCCCCGGTGCAACCCTCGAGGTGCCAAGAAAAGCTCATACGATGTGGGGTCTACAACACAGAGTCCATGACGCCGCCGTACCTCAAGTGGTCAGAGGTTTCAATCACCTTCGACCGCAAGGACCACCCCGACCGTGTGCCACAGCCAGGATGCTACCCACTAGTGGTAGCTCCCTTGTTCAGGACCAAGCAGATCCGCAAGGTCCTGATGGATGGAGGGAGCAACATCAATGTGCTCTATGTGTCGATGGTCGACGACATGGACATCTCGCGGTCCCAGTTGTGGCCATTGACCATGCCGTTCCACGGGGTCGTCCCTGGGATGGAGGCACTCCCAATCAGGCAGATCGATCTGCCTGTCACATTTGGGACACTGCAGAATTTCCGCACAGAAACCCTCACCTTAGAAGTGGTGGAGTTCTCAGGGACGTACCACACCATCCTCGGGAGGCCGGCCCACGCGAAATTCATAGCTGTGCCAAACTACACGTACCTCAAGCTGAAAATTCCCGCTCCAAAGGGGATCATCATGGTGGGGACTATGTTCCAGCACACATTCAAATGCGATGTTGAGTCCTTCCAGTTTGCTGAGGCGCTAATTTTGTTCCGAGAGGCTCCACGTTGAGCCTCCAAGCGACAACCGGGACATCCCCGAGTCATCTAAGCATGCGGCCTGCTCTTTCGAGCCCGCCAAGAACGTCAAGGATGTGGCTGTCTCCGACGATGGATGCATGCTCCATATTGGGACGGTGCTCGATCCTAAATAGGAAAGCGCGCTCATCGACTTCCTCAAAGCGAACCTCGATGTGTTCACATGGAAACCCTCCGACATGAAGGGGGTCCTGAGAGAGGTTCCCGAGCACAAACTAAACATCAAGACGGGATTGAAACCGGTAAAGCAACGCCTCCGCCGCTTCAACGATGAGAAGTGCAAGGCGATTGGCGAGGAGATCAAGAAGCTCCTTAGTTCAGGATTCATCCGAGAAGTATTCCACACCAAGTGGATTGCTAACCCTGTACTTGTAAAGAAGAAGAATAAGAAACGGAGGATGTGTGTTGACTATACGAGCCTTAATAAGTCATGTCCCATCGATCTGTTTCGTTTGCCTCGCATAGATCAGGTATTCGATTCGACAACTAGGTGTGAAACCCTCTGTTTTCTCGATGCGTACTCCGGGTACCACCAGATAGCGATGTGCATAGCAGACCAACTCGCGACCTCATTCATCACTCTGTTCGGTGCTTACTGTTACAAGATGATGCCCTTCAGGCTCAAAAAACGTGGGCGCTACGTTCGAAAGATGCATGCGACGTGTCTTTGGAGATCTCATAGGACGAATCATCGAGGCATACTTTGATGATATTGTGATCAAATCGAAAAAGACCAACGATCTGGTCCCAGACCTCATGGAGGTGTTTGCAAAACTGAGAGAACACAGGATGAAGCTTAATCCCATGAAATGCATTTTCAGGGTCACGAGGGGTATGCTCCTCGGCTTTGTCATGTCAGTACGCAGCATTGAAGCTAATCCCAGGAAGATTTCAGCCATCACGAGTATGGGACTGGTCCAAAATCTAAAGGGTGTAAAACACATCACGGGCTGCCTCGCGACCGTCAACCCATTTATAGCGCGACTCGGTGAGCACAGCCTACCACTTTATCGGCTAATGAAGAAGTCTGACCACTTCGTGTGGACCCTCGAGGCTCAGGAAGCACTTGACTCCCTCAAGAACCGTGTGAAAAGCCCACCGATACTCACAGCCCCGGTGTCGGAAGAGCCAATGCTTCCGTACATTGCTGCGACAACCCAGGTGGTCAGCATTGCATTAGTTGTTGTGCGAGAAGAACCCGAAAGGTCACCAAGGTGCAATGGCATGTCTATTTTGTGAGCGAGGTACTCTCCGACTCAAAAACCCACTACTCACAAATGCAAAAGCTCGTGTATGCTATCTTGATTACCAAGTGCAAGCTCCGCTGCTACTTCGACACGCACCCCATCACAGTGGTATCCAAGTACCCCCTTGGAGTAGTCATCTAGAACCCTGAGGTTGAAGGGAGGATAGCCAAGTGGGATCTCGAGCTGATGGGGGAAAATATTTCATACGCACCACGCAGTGCCATCAAGTTGCAGGTGCTCGTGGACTTTGTCGCTGAGTGGACGGAGATCCAAACTTCACCGGCACCCGTCGAGCACGAGACATGGACGATGTACTTTGACGGCTCGGTCATGAAAGAGGGAGCAGGAGTAGGCCTTGTCTTCATCTAGCCTCTGGGCATGCGCATGGAGTACATGGTTCGACTACACTTCCCCTCCTCCAACAACATCGTCGAGTATGAGGCACGCATCAATGGCCTTCGAATCGCTGTCGAACTAGGAATTCACCACCTCAAGATCAGAGGAGACTCAGAGCTTGTCGTGGATCAAGTCATGAAGGAGAAAAATTGTGTAGATCCAAAGATGGCGGCATATTTGGGATGTACGCAAGTTGGAGGACAAGTTCCATGGGCTCGAGCTTCATCATGTACTGCGCATCTACAACAAGGTCGCATACGTCCTCGCCAACACTGCATCAAGCTGCAAGCCGGTGCCACATGGCGTGTTCACGAGCGACCACACGCGCCATCCGTACGAGCCGAAGGGGAACATCCACAAGAGCAAGAGGGGTCGGAAGTCATGGAGACCAACCAGTCGCCCGAGCAGAACCTTGAGGATCCAGATTGGTGATTCCCCGTCCTCAAGTGGCTTGTCAAAGGGAAGTTGCCTTCCGACCAGATGTAGGCACGTCGTGTCACGCGGCAAGCCAAGGCTTTCGTCCTCATCGAGGGCGAGTTCTACAAGCGAGGTGCAGCAGGCAAGGAGCTACTTCAAGAAATCAACACCGGGACGTGCAGACACCATGTCGATCCGAGAACTCTTGTCGGGAAAGCTTTTTGACTACGGTTTTACTGGCCCACTGCGGTGGCAGACTCCAAGGACATCGTGCGGCGTAGTTAGGGGTGCCAGTTCTACGCTCGACAAACTTACCTCTCGGCACAAGCGCTTCAGACCATTCCCATCACATGGTCATTCGCTGTGTGGAACCTCAACATGGTGGGGCCACTCCGACAAGCCCCCGGGGCTTCATGCATCTGCTCATGGCCGTCGACAAGTTCTCCAAGTGGATCAAGGCTCGACCCATCATAAAGGTTCGCTCCGAGGAGGCCGTAGCATTCTTCACCAACACCATCTATCTCTTCGGCATAACAAATACAATCATTGCCGACAACGGCACCCAGTTCACAGGGAAGAAATTTCTCAACTTCTGTGACGACATGTCTCCACCACGCACAACAAGTTTCCTCCTCGCACAAGGAGTATCCACCTCGCATGAGGAGACTCTGCCTCGCCTCCGACAACCTACTTGTTCGCACGAGTAGTTCCCGTCTCTGACTAAGGCGCGACTCGAGCGAACGTGGCACCGTCTCAACACACGGGCACCCCCACAACGACACGTGGGGCCCCAGTTCCCACGTCATGCAAGCACACCAGCTGACGGCACAAGTGAGCGGCCGGCTCTGACAAGAGTCGTAATGTGGCACTGTTCGGCCACGCGGCCCCCGACGCGCTGTCCCATCCGACTCTGCAGTACGCCAACTCCGTCAGGAGCACTTGAGTGCCCCCCTTTAATTAATGCCTACCTACGTTTAGGCCCTAACGTGGAGGGCTCATCCCACACTCAGGCGGGTTGAGTCAGCACCAAAGAACTCAGAGAAAGCGCCAGGTGCCCGGAATAAATAGCGCAACCTAGCCATGCGGTGACTTCGAACGCCAACACAACTCAGCCTCCCTTCAATGCACCCTGGCAAACGACGACGTGCGAGAAGACCTCCCGGCTACGTGAGACTGTAGATTTTACTTGTATTCCCCTTTTCCCTTCCCCCTTACATCTATAAAAGGGAGAGGAGGGCAACCATCACAAGGCTGACGAACTGAACACTTACACTCCGGGGACTTGGGCTCGATACCCTCTCCCGACCAGTTTGTAACCCCTACTACAAACACTCCTAGTGCAAGAACACGGCAGCTCGATACTGGACACAGGGTATTACTCCTCGGAGGCCTGAACCAGTCTAAATCCCGGCGTCTCTTGCGCTAACCATCCGGGTCGGACACATGACCCGATACAAATTTACTGATCGGCGATAGAGAACCCCGACAGTATATGACAAGTTTCATGCACATTTTTAGTACTAATAAAGTTCCACGAGTTGTGTTGTGAATTTCATAGGCAGGTACACATTTTGGGAGGATTTGGGACCAACACCACAAATGTGCCAAGCACGGCCGAACCTGCAGGTGCGATCAGACCTACATGTGCGGCCAGCCCTACCCGGTTGCACGCCTCTGGTCCTGAGAGACCTTACTCCCTCGAGCACAATTTGGATGAGTGTGATTCACTAAAGAAATGCCGGTTTAATCAAAGGGTGGAGGCTAGGATCACTTGGATCAATGGGTCCACTAATCCGATTGCTCAACCACCACAACCGTCATCCAAAGGCGATCCTAGGCGTCCCCTAACATGGTCGGTGCATCGCATGACGCGGGATAAGGTCGGCCACACCTATCACTTGGTGTGTCGGGTGAAACCGACCCAAGGAGCCGACCTACAACCGCCTCAGAAGCAGTGATCAGGAGCGTCCAAGGTGAGAGGCGACACATCCTAGGGACGGATGTGCCTTGAGATATGGTCGCACCTAGGGTTTTCATCCCAAATACTCCACTGATCTCCCTTGCCTATAAAAGGGACCTCACACTCGCTGGAATGGACACACAACGCAGGAGCATCTCCATTTCTCACTTTTGTTGACTTAGAGTAGGAGTAGTGTAGTTTGGGAGTTAGAGTCAAGTCAAGCTAGTCTCGAGGTTCCGGAGGAGTTTTCTTCAAGGTTCTGGTACTACTCTTGTGTCATTTCTTTGTTTAGACTGAAGTACAATTCAAGTTATCTTTCTATCTTACCTTTCGAGTCAATTACATTCAACTTTTACTTTGCTCTAGAAGCTTTATACTTGGTTTAGACTAAAGTTAGTTTAATATTAGTCAGCGTAGCTCTCTTGAACCCTATAGTGTTGTGCTCGTTCTTTGCTTGATCTTCTACCGAGGACGTTTGTGCTTAGTAGCAGAGAGAGACCTTCCTTCGTGGTATCTGGGAAAGGTTCTTTGGTTCGTTGTGAGCGTGGTGCTCAGAGGTTGCCTTAGTCTTAGATGTGCCCCGTTCATCCGTTTATTAGATCATATTTGTTGTAGTGCTTCCCTTGGGAAAATATAAATGCGATAACCTGAATACCACCGGGTGAAGTGCTACAAAGGTAATCCGTGCGCTTGCGGACCTTTCTGTGACGTGTGTTTTACCAAAGACGTTCCTAGCTCCATTACTAGGGGTATAAACCCGGTGGCGACACTAGCAAGTGCCAACAGGCATTTCTGGCGTTGTCGCCGTGAGTGCAAACCTAGTAGTGAGGTTAAGGAACGTCAACAATGAACACTGACTCTAATGAAGAAATTCCAAGATAGGAAGCCCGCAGATACACTCAAATTTTCAGAAACATGGCGGTAGGACCAAGATACAAGGTCTACAAAATCTCAAGAACTATAAATACCTCTCTTCTAGATAAAGCTACAAATGAAATTGTAAACTGCCACAGTGCGGCCCATATCTCAAGCTGTCCAATTAGGAATGCTCTTAATCTTGTACACTGGGTAAACCCACCTAACAGCTTTGTGCTGTTAATTAATCTATTATGTTTCTTATATTTTTTCAGAATCCAATTGGCTGATTTGTGCACCCCATTTTTCCGATCACAACGTTATCTCATGAACTAGATAATATATGACTCAATGCTCTCGACAGGTGAGGCGCTGCCCAAAGCCTCTAGCCCAATTGGTTAGAGGCAGAGGGGTTGAGGTACGATGGAAATCAAGAGATTCACGTTCGATTTTTCGTTAGAAGGAATTTACATGGTTAAAAAAAACTCTTCTCTTAATGAAAATCATAGGGCAGTCTTAACCCCACCAGTTTAGTTTTTCGGAGGGAAAATGTATTGATCTTAGCACATTTTAGCACATTACACTGGCCATATTACAAATAAGATATGAAAGAAATGGAGATTACACAAAAGTTTAAAACTCATGTTCGTCTTCCTCAAAGCCCTCAGGTTCTATTCGTCACGCCGCCGAAACCCCTTTCCAATCGTCACTCGACGCTACAGCCAAACTCCAAAAGATGGTGGCCGCCAGTTTAGTTTTTGACAAGTACGGTGCTGAACTTCGTGCGATGGGGCAGTCAGTCTCATCTCTCCTATGAACTACTATGAAGCAATGAAGTGTTTTATATCATTCGTGTAAGGTTCTTTTTATTTCCCCAAATTTCACTAACTACCCATCTCATTAATCTCTGAACACCAATTAGTAGTAGATTATTGACAAAACTCATTCCACAACTCCTCCCTTAATTTTCGAGACGAATCTAACGAGTCTATTTATGCCATGATTAGACAACGTCGTACTACATTAACCAAACTCTAATAACGGATGATTAGACTTAATGGACTTGCCTCGAAATTTTCGGTCCATTCGTGTAATTATTTTTGTAACTAATTTACGTTTAATACTTCTAATAGATTTTGAAAGAGGACTCAAAAGTTTCACCAAACGAACAAAACAGGGCCTAACTTTGCTATCCCAAGCTCCCAACAAGATATCCGTACAATGACCAAACTAGTTCTCTTGAAACCAATGTGAGCCAAAGCCAACTTACCATCTTGGGGGATCAAAATGATAACCGGTCCAAATGACTTCGGTGAGGACGCAAAAACAAAATGGAGAAACAGCAAAATAACTTAGTCGTGAGTCTCAAGTGCGAATCCTATATTCGTATGCTACACCTGCAGATTTTGCATTCACGAAACCCTAGTAATGGAGTAATACAAAAGCCAAATACAGCACAACAAACTTAATACCTAGAGTCCTAAACCCCTTAGGTCCAAGGAAAAAAAGTTTCACCTGCTACAAACAGAAACACTGCCTACGTCTCTACACACCTATAAACTGTCATAGCTCGTTGTCAATGATGTTTCTGATCATATCCATTGGAATTAGCCCCTCAGTACGTATGGCGTCTTTGGTTTGCTCTGGACTGAAGAAATACAGTGTGGGAAGTCCTCTTACCTGAATGATCCATCAATGGTGTTTCTTCAGTTATTTAGGGGGGTGGGAGGGGGGGGGATAGTAGAAATATCAAGAAGAATGTAATTAACCAACACTTTGTTAGCTCAAATGTGAGCCAGGATGGGTGTACCTGCATATCTTTTGCAAATTCATATTCATCATCTGTGTCCACCTTCACAAATAGGGCATTGTCCTCATACTCAACTGCAAGCTGCAATTATATAATGCAACAAAATGCTTTAGGATACTGCAAGGTTTACTACAAAGGTAGAATAATTTATCCATCTCCAAAAATTCTTCCAATATTTCCCACGGCCATTCTGATCCTTGAGGAAACACTACTAAACTGAGGCGCAATCCCAAACCAAAGAGCAGAATACAAGTGTTGCTGCATCCACCATGCTTTAATAGAAGCTATGCCTAGTTTTTTTGATTTTTTTCCTTGGGCATGAACATACCACAACGACACTATTTCACAAGATTCATTAAGGGTGTGTTCCAATTATGACAATATTTAGGGAAATCATTCTTTATAATTTACTTTTGGTTTATCACTTTTTCTGAATAACTGTTTGATTCATTTCAGATGGGATTCGAACTGTTAAAAATCCTTCCTAATAAAGTTGACTACCCGGCTGCAGAAGCTATCAAATTCCCAGTATGATATTATTATAGACTACATCACCCAATGGAGGTTTTCAAATGGCGTCATTAGATTTGCAGATTGCCTAAGAGCATGTTTGGATCACAGGGGCTAAAATTAGCCTGACTAATTTTAGCCTCTAACAGGAGCTAATCTTCCAAACGGGTGGGACTAAAGTGAGACTAATTTTAGCCTTGAGGCTAAAATTTGCTAGCTGGGGTGGGAGGAGCTAAAAGGGGCTAAAAGGGGCTAAAAGGAGAGGAGAGAGAAGTTAGGGGAGAGAAATCTGAAGTAATTAATGCTCTTTTAATGCAGTTTAGCCTCTGCTTCCAAACAGGGGGTGACTAAAGTTTTTTAGCCTGACTAATTTTAGTCATAGGGCTGAAGGTGATCCAAACATGCTCTAAACTAGCCGAGAGAAAAGGTCAGAGTAGCAGCGTGCTACATTCCAATCCATTTCATCTCATTTGCACCCATGGGCGAAACTACTTTACACCACTAGTCCCATTGCCCCCAACCCTACAGGCAGGCATTTCATCGGCCAAAACAATCAGAAATCTCACAGCTATGAACAAAATCAAAAGGATGCCAATCTGGCAGGGGGGCGTGGCGTACCGTCTCGATGTCCTGCGCCATTTGACCGCAAGGACCGCACCAAGTCGCGTAGAAGTCAACGATGAGAGGCACCTTCCTCTCCCCCCTCACCAGCTCCTCTACCTCCTTGGCCGACACCTTCTTCTGCAATCACAAATGGCGAAAAGCACCACTCAGGCACGGACTCACCGGACTTCAGAGCGCGGTGAAGCGCGGCAGGAGCGAACCGCGCTGTTACGTACCACTAGGTAGTCCGGCGCGATGTACTTGCCGGATCCAGGCACGTAAGGAACCATCGTCTCCGCGGTGGCGTTCCGTTGAACGGTCTGCGCGCGGCGGTCGCTGGCGCCGGCGCCGGCACCGACGAGGCTGCAGCCGCGCAAGATTCCACTGCGCGCAGGCAAGGACGGGACGGAGAGGAGCCGCCGTTGGAGCGGGGTGGACGCTCGAGACAGGGGACCGGCGGCACAGGCCAGCAGGACGGCGGCGGCCGTGGCCATGGCGAGCACGGAGAGCGCGCGGAGTGAATGAAGGAGATAAATCCTATCCCGTCCGTAGAGACTGCAAATGGTACGGGGTTTTAGGCATTCTGCTGACACGCTCTGTATTTCTTGATATTACTTTGAAAGACTTTATTGATTTCTTTTTAAAAACCTGGTTTGTTTGTTTATCTGTGTGGAGTATCTATTACACTAGGAATTACAAAGTGGGAATCTAGTCGTTGTGAAAGTGCTACTAGGAAATGCTTGCTCTCAAATTATGGGAAAAAAACGACTACCCTCTATTTCTAAATACTCATTCGTACCAAATTATATATACTATTGGCTTTTGATCACAACATTTATTATCAATCTTATTCGAAAAATAATTTATACATTATTTATTTCATTTGTGCCTTACTTTATCATTAAAGTTATTTTAAGTATATCTTGACGTTTTACTTATTTATGTGTTTTATAAGATGATAAAATGTTGTGATCAAAATCCAACGATGACAACTAATTTAGAACGGATGGAGTATGTGGCAATTTTAACCAATGTTATACATACTTAGGTGCTCCACTATTTTAATGTGAAACTATCAAACCCCTTATGAAGTTATAAAAATATAAGTAGAACATTTATTTGCGGAGAAAAACATCATATTAGGGCAAAATGGGAAATTGCATTTCATGAAACTTGAATTGCCAATTACTTTGAAATGTATAAAGTAGTCAAAAGTGTGAAGTATATTTATAAAAGGAGGTTAGCAATACTATTTTCCATTGAAGAATAACCTTGCCTTATTGTCTTCTCGTTTCTTCTTGAGTTCCGCCCTGTTCGCTTGGCTTATCAGCCACCAGTCAGCAGTACTTTTCTCTCACAACAAACCAGCCACCAGCAACCAGCCAGCAGTACTCGTCTCTCAGAACAAACCAGCACCAGCCATCAGCCACCAGCCAACCGAACAGGGTCTTCTCTCCTTGGTACCGTTGAGAGAGGAGACAGGGAGGCGATTCGTGCTCCCACCGATGAGGCCGTCGTTCCCCTCCGCCTCTGGCAGCCTTTGGGCCCGCGTAGGTGTGTGTGTGGGAACGGTGGCTATCCATCCTGTCGTATAGATTAGGTCCTAGTGTGTCTAGGTTCAGGTTTCCGACGGTGGCGTTGGGGCGTTAGGGGTGGCTGCGCCATGGAATAATTAAGGTCCTCCCAGTCTCTTCCTCGCCTCGATGGTGCTCTAATCCGGCGCCGTCAGCGAGGCTTTGGAGGAGGGGCTTGTTGGGGAAGTTGGTCTTCGGAAGCATCGCCCTCGCCCGCCTACGCTGGAAACCCTCGGCCTGCATACGGCTTCAGTCTCGCGGGAAAACCCTTCGCTGCACGGGCACTAACGAAACACTAATGCCGCTTATGCCTTATGAGTTTCGTTGTGCAGGGATGATCCCTTGTGGCTGCGCCTACCTTCGGCGCCGAAGGTGCTGGTGGTCGTGCTCCGGTGACGAAGGCCCAAGAGGGCCAGGGGAGGAGAGCGCTGGCCCAGGACATCGCGTCCGGGGCCGGCGGCGGCGCGGACGGGGGCGTGCGAGGAGGCCCGATGCCCCCGGTCCGGGGTCGCTACTTCGGCACCGAAGGTGCGACGATTCCCGGACACGTGGCCACCGCCAACGTGTAAAGTGGGCTCGGACGGGGGCGAAACAAGGGCGGCCGCGTGTAAAGGCGTTTCGGCCGTACGAAGACACGGCGGAGGCCCGTACGACGCGGGGGACTTCTCGTTATACCCTTGTAAAGTGTTTAAAGCGGTTTGTCAGGAACGGAAAAGGTGTAATTGAGGCAAATGACTATACCCAGGGGTCTCCTATAAATAGTGAACCCCTTGTAATGAAACGGACACACTGTAATGAGAAGAGAGCACCGAAGGCATCTGCAAGGTCTTTCGGTCTTCGGTCTGTTGAGTATTTTCCTAGTTTCCTTTACTGTCTTATTAAGCTTTGCGTTTCCACTCCGCACGCCAGAAGAAGCTATAGCAACGTAAAGGCAAGCGAAGGGAGAGAGTAAACCCAGGGGGCTGTTGTGTCGGCGTCCACCCTTCGGGCATGATTTCCACCAACAGTTTGGCGCCCACCTCGTGGAAGAGCTCAAGACCACATGGCTAGGACACGTTCGGTAGGCGCCGAAGCCGCAACGGTTCAGGCGGCGACCCCTCCACTCGCGTCGGAGCCCACCAACCCATCCCCTTCGGCCGCCCAGCCCTCGGCGGGGACCGGAGCCGGGCCGAGCGCTCCGGAGGTAGAGCACACCGCCTCGGGAATGTTCGAAGTCAGCCTCGAGGGGCTGGGGGCTTCGGCGCAAGACATCGAAGCTCTCCGAAGGATCCGGGCCCTCATCGCTGGCAAGTCCGTGCCAGCTCACCCTGAGCAGGAGGCGCGCCCATCCTCCTCGCAGATGCAACCATCCCAGCACCAGGACGCGGCTCTGCCGCACGCCGCTTCCGACGCCATCGACTTCAACATCCGGCAGGCTGAGCGTTACCTCGCCATGCTGCAAAGCCAGATCGCCGGCGTGACGTCGCCACAGCCAAGTCGCTCGGCGGCCGCCCGCACCAACGCCGACGCCCGCCGCGCGGCCGCGCCGGCGGCCCGGCGGCACGCCCGGCTCACCCCGGGCCATGCGAGCCCGGGCCCTGGACCAGTGGAGGCAGCAAAAAGATGCCTCCGAAGGACAAAGCATAGGGCATCGCCAAGACAGGGGGCAGGTGCACGAGCACTTCGCTCCTGACGACGCACCACTCCGCAACGTCGTCCCGGTGTCCCCGCTCTCGGTCGAGCTTGAGAGCGCGCCGTGGCCTCGTCGATTCAACGCCAACACCCTGCCCCAGTATGACGGAGACTACGATCCCAAGGAGTTCCTGATGAAATTCAAAGCGGCGGTTGAATCCAACGGAGGCGACGCCACCACGAAGGCGAAGGCCCTTGTGCTCGCGCTTAAGGGAGAAGTCCAGTATTGGTATGCCAACATACCGAAGGGGCATATAACATCGTGGTTCCAGCTGCGAAACAAGCTGCTGTCCAGCTTCAAAGGCATGCAGGTTGAAGAGCTAGACTCCAACGACCTCGTCAACATGTGTATCCAGGGGGACCGTGAGTCATTGCAAGAGTACATGCACAGGGTTGTCAAATTGACAGCGCGTGCGCCCACGGTGTCCGAAAGCAGCATCATCGACGCCATCGTTGGGGGCCTGAGGGTTGGAAACTGCCAAGATGTGCTCGATAGAGTCAAGCCGAAGTCTTTGCAAGAGTTATTTGAAGTTATGCAAGAATACTGCAAGTCCGACAAAGGCCGCCGCCGAAGGCTCGACCGGGCAAACGCAGCAAAGAAGCAGAAACAACAGGGGCAGTGGGACCAGCCGAAGGGGTGGCAAAACCAGGCCGCCGAAGCAAGCGAACCGTCGGATCAACAACGTGTCCGCGCCCCAGACCGAACCGAACAAGGGCGGCGGGCACAAGGGCGGATACAAGCATAACAGGGGGCCGAAGCCACAACAGCATAACCAGCCGCAGCGTGATGCTCAAGAGGAACATCACTGACTTACCCAAGAGCAAATGGGCCGAAGAACTACCGAGGGTAGTCTGGTCCCATAACACCACCACATCCAGAACTACCCAGTTCTCCCCCTTCAAACTGTTATACGGGGAGGAAGCCATGCTGCCCGAAGAACTGTGTCTGGGCACCTGGAGGAGCACACGCTCCGGAGACGAAGACCTTAAGGCTTCGGTTCAGAACATCGAGGAGGTCCGCTTACAGGCAGCTAGAAACCTCTCGAACTACCAAGACGAGACCCGAAGGTGGAAAAATAAAAAGATCAGACCGAAGCTCATACGGTCCGGGGACCTGGTGCTACGCAAGGTGCCGAAGGGCAAACTGAAGGGCAAGATGCATGGGAAATGGGAAGGCCCGTTCATAGCAACAGCAACCGCAAACGAAGCAGCCTTCAAACTGCGCCGGCTAACGGGCGACGAAGAGCCATACACCTGGAATGTGGACATGCTTCAGAAATACTTCGTCTGAAGCAGTTGCGAGTCTTTAGCATAGTCTTTGAGTTTCAATAGTTTTCTCTTCTTTTTTAAGTCAAGATACCGACTTTGTATTCTATGTACATTAAGTAGTGGGGGGCGTACTCTTTTCCTCACGGGGGAGGCTTCGCGGTTCCCCTCCGGATCCGCGAAGTGTGAGGTTTTTAACGAGGCGACCCCTTGTATCCCTTTGATTTCTGACATGTAATATAAGTCAGTGTTCCCCCATCCCATCGCATGCAGTCCATTTTTTTTCAAAAAACAAAAAATGTTTTTGCCACTCTGTCGAAGCTAGGCCACCGCCTTCGAGGGGGGCCTAGTCTCCGAGGTGGCCTTCGGCGCGGTAAGTGACAGCCTAGGCGCGGATCGCCTTGGGAGCGCGCGCACCAAGCCTGTCACTTATTGTCGTGACCGAAGAGACAAACCGCTTGACGCGGTGCGGGGCCACGATTGGGCCGGAGTAAGCGCACGCCTGGAGCGATGCGTCGGTCTCGATTTGACCGAAGAGACAAACCACTTGACGCGGTGCGGGGCCACGATTGGGCCGGAGTAAGCGCACGCCTGGAGCGATGCGTCGGTCTCGATTTGACCGAAGAGACAAACCGCTTGACGCGGTGCGGGGCCACGATTGGGCCGGAGTAAGCGCACGCCTGGAGCGATGCGTCGATCTCGATTTGACCGAAGAGACAAACCGCTTGACGCGATGTGAGGCCACGACTCGGCCGACGTAAGCGCGCACCTAAAGCAAAAGCTTCGGTCCTGATTCGACCGAAGGGAAGCCCACTTCGCGTGGTACAAAACCTCGACCTGGCCCGAGCAGGCGCACTAAAAATGGTCTGCGGAAGACGCACGTCTTAAACATAGCGGCGTTTCTTAGCCCGAGAGGGCGACCCGCTTGCAAGCTAACGTCGAGGGGGAAGCGCGGTGCCGCTTCGTCCCAGTGCACTTAGGGTGATCTTATCAAAGCAAGTAGAAAACAAAACACTGAAGCACGCAAAAAGTCGGGCTCTAGCGCTCCTCGTCTATTGTGCCTCTTCACTCTTTCAATATACAACATCCTTCGTAAAAATAGTATGATTTTACAAGGGAAAAACAATGTAAGTAGAAAGCAAGCTTCGGGCATGCCGCGAACACTTCCGGGGGGGAGTTCCGAAGTCCTATGCTTCAAGTCTTCGCGCCAGCCCGTAGCCGTACTTAACAATCAATCTTCGTTCAGCACGTCCTCACAGATCTCGTCGATCAACCGAAGATATGCCATATCTATGATCTCCAGAGCCATCTCCCGAAGTTCGCTGTCGGTAGGCATCCGTCCTGCGCCGAAGACGGGGTTAGAGTCCATGTGAAGGTGACTACTCCGTCTCCACCTTCACCGCCGCAAAGCTCTCCGACGAGGCGTCAGGAATCAAATACACATACTCGGGCGGCCCAAGAACCCCCTCATCGATCGGCTCTACCTTTGGAATGACCCCTTCGGTCACGAAGGGGTCAGCTAAGTTACGCTTAGCCGCCCTACGGGCGGCCCGCTCTCTAAGAATGGCATCCCGACGCGCGGGGTCCTTTGAAAAATCCGCAAAAAAACGCTTAGCCGCTTCATTATGAAGGCGGTAACGCTCTGCACGATACGACAAAAACTCGCCGTACGAAACATCAGGATGGCGAATACTAAACTTCGTCCAAACGTTTGGCGCGACAAAAAGGGAGTCAAGGGGCAGAGTTGCGTTGCTCGCACCTTCGGACCTCTGCGCAGGAACCACCGAAGGAACCTGCGTAGAGATACCGTGCATCAGTTTACTTTACAAAAATTTCATCCCTTCAATGGGGGAAATAGTTCACTCCATCACAAGTCCCATGACGACGCCTTTCACACATCGGCACCCTCGGCGACGCCAGCGGCTTCGTCCACGACGGCGCTCGCTTCGGTGGCCTCGACCGCTGCTTCCGCGGGGCCTTCGCCGCCGGGAGAGCTGGCAGCCAGCAGCGTAGCTTCAAGTTCTGCCGCGTGTGCCGCCTCCGAAGCATCCACTGTAGCGTCCCCAGCGGAGACCGTGGCCACCTCGGCGTCTCCAGCGGCGGGTGAGACCCCTTCCTCGGAGGCGGGAGCAGCTTCAAGGCCGGCGGGCACCGAAGGGGCAGCCCCCACGGTCGTTTCGGCGTGCTCTTCTTCGGCTGCGGGCCCCGTCGTGTCCCTCCCCCCCGTGCCTTTCTTCGGTGTCGGGAGCCGTCGCGTCTTCGGCGGTGCCAGCCTCGCCCTCAGCAACGCCGGCGGCCTCCCCCTCCTCCGGTGCCGCAGCTCCAGGGCCCGCGGCGGTGATAAGGGGAACACCGGGCATGGCGATCCAGTCCCCATCCATCATGAACTGGGGCAGGGGTGGAGCGCCGCCGTATCGAGCCAGAAGACGGGCGTAAACGCGTTCTTGCAGCCGAGACTGTATCTGCAAAAACGCGGCAATGTGTCAAACTATTTACGACAACGTACTTGTTAACACCAAAATTTGGTAAGGAGTATGACTGGTGGGTCCAGCTCGAAAGAGAGTCCGTCTGGTGGAAGGAAAGATATTTCTAGAGATTTTCGGCAGAAGAATCCGCGGTCGGCTATCTGCTCCGGTTCGGCAAAAGAACAGTAGAGCTGATTTTGCGGGATTGGACGGTGACGTGGCTCAAATCGGGAGAGACGAATGGATGGGCGAGGCAATCAAGTTTAGTTAGGCAATGAATCCATTCGCGGTTGTAATCGACGGGGTATAAATACGATCCCCGGATGTATGTAACAAACACGTTCATTCCTCAATACACACCGGCCTTACGCCAAACCCTAGAGTCCTTGTCGTGTCGTCGAGTTCTTCGAGAGGACCAATCGATCCGTCGACCTCCGTGAGTACCGGCAACCTTGTATCATGTCTAGTATCATGCGGTGGATTTAGATGCGATGCAAGTAGTCTTGTTACCATGCTTCGTGTCACGCGGTAGATTCAAGCTTGGTTCAAGAGGGTTTCTTGTTAGATCATGAGCCATGCGGTAGGCTAAGATACGGCTTGAAGCTAGTTATCGGCTCTATTGGATTTTGGCAAGATCCGATAGATTCATTAAGTTACCCCGTGTTATCATGAGTTTTTGCTTTATGTTTTAATTCATGTAACACACCCTTGCCCAATCTAGATGGGTTCGGATCGGCTGTATTTCTTCTAAGGTCCTTGCATGAGCAGGTTTCGTGTTTTGGTGTGTGGATCTTGTGCTCTCCGATAGCCGAGACCGAATCGATCTAGATTGTTACGTGTTGCGGGTTCAAGCTTGCCTTGTTAGTATAAATCTTGAAAGAGCCGGGTATCATGCGGTAGATGCGAGGTTTTTGGGTTGCTTTGGAGCTAGTCATCCGGTGGATTAGATTTCCATTTCGATCGATAGATTTATTCACGTGGTAACGTTTGTTCCTTCTTCATGGACCCGGACGGTTGTTCAGCCGTATTCGGTTATATCTTCACGAGTAGATCACGTGCGTTATTTATGTTTTAAAAGACGTGTGCTTCTAGCTTTCCATATTTAGGTCATATCATGCGGTGGATAGATCTATTTGTGGAAAGTGGTGTGTTTCTCATGCAAGTTGTATCATGCGGTGGATAGATTTGTTTGATATCGTGCCCGACGGATCTTAGAGTAATTAGACATGCGGTAGACTAATGCCTTGGATCTATGCATGCTTATTTTAATTCATGATCATGTCCGTGCTCTACTTCATTTGTTTAATGTTAATCTTCATGAAGATCGGTCATAACTTTGCACATGCATCCATGTTTATCCAAGGACCGTTCGTTATCATGCTTACGTCACTCATTCGGCAATGTTCTTTTTCCCGTGCGGTTACCCGAATGGTCGTGGTTCTTTGACAGATAGCTTTGCGTAGCTATATGTCATCTTGCTTGGCTCTTTAGCCGTAAATATGGAAGCGTCCGGTACCACCGGCAAGTTCCAAGCTTTGGTATTTAACTGTCTTATCTTTTGTTAATTTTCAGGAAAAATTGACTGGCACGTCACTCTCTCTCTCGCGCGTGCGAAGCCAGCTTTTCGGCTTGCTGTGTGATTGGCGCTGAGTGCACTTTTTGCGTCAACACACTTTTTGGCACGCCCGGTGGGACAAACAGTCGGGTGGTTCGGGATGCCCGAGATCACGGACCTCCGGATGTCAACATCGAAGAGTTTTCTCCAGAACAGCATCAGCAGCTCCTAGACGCCGTGGAACCGGTTTCGGCAAAAGTGTCTCATGTCATTTAAGAAGAATCGAAGTGGTGTACCGTATCCGAAGAATGGCACGCCGGAGTGCTGCTGCCGGGAGAGACCGACGCCACAACCCAACAAGAAAAGGAAGAATGCGCGCGGATCTTCCAAGAGTCAGTAGACAACATGCTCACCAAGCACAACCAAGCTTTCCTCGGGTCGCTCCAGCAGATGATGGTGGCCCTCTTTGGCCCGGGCGCGGGGCAGGCGTTCGGAAAGGCGTACGCCGGAAAGAGCACCGTGGAGCTGGGTGAATCAAGCTCTCAGCCGCCGCTACGGAGCCAGGTGCAGCAGCCTCCTCCTCAGAGCTCCGGGAGCCAAACGTTCCAACCTCCTCCACAGGGCGCTGGGGGGCAGCCAGTCCAGCCTTCGTTGCAAGCTTCAGGAAGTCAACCAATCCTGCCGCCACCACAGAGCAGCACGGGTCAGCCTGTGCAACAGCCGAATCCGTACCAGCCTACGTACGGAGACCTAGCGTTCGGCTCACCTGGGGCCCCACTTGACCCCAGTCGAAGAATAGCTCCGTCGACCAACTGGCTCCAGAAGAGTTTGTACGGCGGTGGTTATCATGAAGTGGGGAATTACGGGGCGTTCGACGCCTTCCCGCACCCAGGGTACGCGCCAGCTGCAGGCGCGCAAGAGGATGACGCCCTAGCACGCAAGATGGCCGAATTGATGCAGAATCAGTTCGGCCTCAAGCCAAAGATGCAGGGCCCCACTTATAGGCCGCCGTTCCCAGAGTGGTACTATAACGTGCTCCTGCCGCCGAGGGTGAAGGCGCCGACGGAATTCACGAAGTTCTCCGGGCAGGACGAGACAAGCACGGTCGAGCACATCGCCCGTTACCTCATGCAGCTTGGGGAATGCTCGGCCGAGGAGGCGTTCAGGGTTCGCTACTTCCCCGCTTCGCTGACGGGCCCGGCTTTTCAATGGTTCTCGTCCCTGCCGCCTGAATCAGTGGCCAGATGGAAGGATCTGGAGCGTAAATTCCACGCTCATTACTTCAGCGGCAGTTCTGAGAAAAAGCTGATTGATCTCGCCACCCTGAAGCAAAGGCACAGCGAAACACCGTTGGAGTTCCTTAGAAGATTCAGGGAAGTCAAGGGCATGTGCTTCTCGCTGAACTTGCCAGACGATCAGCTGGCTGATATGGCCGTCGCCGGGATGTTGCCGGCCGTGCGCGAGAAGCTATTTGGGATGGAGTTCGAGAACCTGGGCCAGCTGTCACAAAAGTTATCCCTGATGAGCAATCAGGCATATGGCCTCAAGAAAGACCCCAAGTTTGGCAAGCAGCACGACGTCGCTGACATCTACAATCAATTCTTGGACAAAGCTGATTTGTTCGAGGATTCTGACGACGAATTGGAGATAGCTGCAGCAGAAATCATGTGGGGTAAAGAGCCTCTAACAATGAATCAGCGTTGGGTCAGGCAGACCAAAGGGACTTACGACTTCGACATCACAAAAGCTGATAAGTTGTTCGAGCTCTTGGTAAAAGAAGGCCGAATTAAGCTGCCTGAGGGGCATTCTATGCTTCGGCCTGATGGAGTTAAAGCGAAGCGTTACTGCGGCTTCCATGATAGGGACTCGCACTCCATCAACGATTGCAGGGTCTTCGGGATGAGGATCCGTAAGGCTATCCGGGAAGGACACCTTAAGTTCGATAATAAGATGAAGCCTGGATGGCCACCCCTTTCCTCAAAACATGCTCGGCTTTTCTGTCAACGCGATAACAGCCGAAGAGAAGGGGAAGGTCAAGGTCCTAACCTCGGCCCGAGGGTCCAAGCAAGGCCGGATCAGTGGACCCAGAGCGCCAGGTGATCCTGGAGCAAGTGCAGGGCGACGCCCCCCGCGTTCTCAAGAGCCACATCGAGATTGGGGAATCGTCCAAGCCTAAACCCAAGGTGACGTCATGCATTCTCCTTAATAAATGGCAGCGCCAGATGGAGAAGGAGCGCTACCAGAAGCGTCGTCACGAGGAGGAGCAGCGCAGGGCTGAAGAGGAAGCGCGCAGAAGGGACCGAGAACAATACACGCGCGAGCAGGAGCGCGCCCACTGGGGATGCGCCTTCTTCAGGCACTGCTGGAACGAGGGCCTGAAGCTGCCCACATTGAAGAATTGTCCCGAGTGCAGCGACAGATACGTTGAATACAGGCAGGAAACTGCCAATCGCCGATCCGTCCACGAGAGACTTGGAAGGATCCACCCAAATGGGGATCGGCGGCAAAAAATTGAGGTTATTGATCACCCCAGGAAGCGCCAAGCCGATCTCGGGTGGGGCCGATCGGGGAGGAGGACGAAGATGTCTACGTCTGGCAGAAGGGGCAGTGGTGCCCACCCGGTCTACGCAAGAGCCAGAAGAGGCGGGTCCAACGCTTGAGGAACCGCGAGATGAAACAAGCCGGGATCCAGACGAGGCAGAAGTGGCGCCCCAAGGATCAGCCAGAAGGATCGAAGCGTTCGGCCCCTACATGCATGGTATACTTCCTGCCGAACGAGTTCATGGCTCCTGCTAACCAGGTTATGCAGGAGGAAGTTTCCTTCGACGACGAGCACGCCGAGGAGATGATGGCGCAACTAGTGCTCGCCAAGTAGGCCGTCTTCGATAAGCCGGCCAAGAATCGCCATATGAGGCCACTGTACTTGAGGGGGTACGTCAATGGCAAGCCATTGACCAAGATGTTCGTCGACGGTGGAGCGGCGGTCAACGTGATGCCATACACCACCTTCAGGAAGCTTGGCATGGGTCCAAGTGATCTGACACCGACAAGCATCATCCTGAACGACTTCGCCGGGAACCCCTCAGACACCAAAGGATGCGCTCACGTGGACTTGATGATCGGGTCCATGACGCTGCTCACCACCTTCTTCGTCATCGAAGGCAAGGGAGCCTACAGCCTGCTGCTTGGGCGGGACTGGATCCACGCCAACTGCTGCGTCCCATCCACTATGCATCAACAACTTATCCAGTGGGTGGACGATGAGATCGAGGTCGTCCAGGCGGATGACTCCGTGAGCGTGGCTAACATGGAACCAGCCTTCTGGGAGTACCAAGGCATCGATTGCTTCTCAGGGAAGGACTGGGGAGAAGGTCCTGTTGAACCTGTCAGCAGTGACCAACAGCCGATTCAAGCAGTCGGCTCTTACAGTAATTTTTAATGGAGAACCCCGTGGATGGCACTGATGGCAAGTTAGGACGAGGATTTATGTCGGCCGATGAGCTGGAAGAAGTCGACATTGGGAGCGGTGATAAACCAAGGCCGACGTTCATCAGTGCAAATTTGCAACCAGACTTCAGGGGAAATTTAATTGAGCTTCTCAGAGAATTTAAAGACTGCTTCGCCTGGGATTATTCGGAGATGCCTGGATTGGATCGATCCATCGTCGAGCACCGGTTGCCAATCAAGCTTGGTTTCAAGCCATATAAGCAACCGCCCCGGAAAATCTACAAGGATGAAGTATTGGCCGATGTGAAGAAAGAAATCGAGAGATTACTTGACGCAAACTTCGTTCGGCCATGCAGATATGCGGAGTGGATTTCCAACATCGTCCCTGTATATAAGAAGAATGGGAAAATGAGAGTTTGCATAGACTTCAGGGACCTGAACAGAGCTACTCCCATGGACGGATACCCGATGCCTATTGCCGATTTGTTAATTGACGCCGCTGCTGGACACAAGGTGATTAGTTTCATGGATGGCAACGCGGGATACAATCAGATTTTCATGGCAATAGAAGACATTTCGAAGACGGCCTTTAGATGTCCTGGACATATAGGCCTATTTGAATGGATAGTCATGACATTTGGGTTGAAAAATGCCGGCGCAACCTATCAACGGGCCATGAACTACATTTTTCATGAGTTAATCGGCAAAACTGTGGAAATCTACATCGATGACGTGGTGATCAAGTCTGTAAGTCATGACGCTCATCTAGAAGATGTGAAGAAGACCTTAGAATGCACCCGGAAGCATGGTCTAAAGATGAATCCAAACAAGTGTGCATTTGGGGTGTCAAATTTGGAGAGTTCTTGGGGTTTTTGGTCCACGAAGGAGGGATCGAGGTTGGCAAGAAGAGCATGAAAGCCATTGATGAAGTCGTTCCTCCAACCAACCTCAAGGAGTTGCAATCAACGCTCGGCAAGATCAACTTCGTGAGAAGGTTCATCTCAAATTTATCACAGAAGGTGTTGCCATTCTCTCCATTGCTGAAGCTAAAGAAAGATCAGAAATTCACATGGGGCGACGAACAACAAAAGGCTTTCGATGAAATCAAGCAATACATGAAGGAGCCGCCGGTGCTGGTTCCTCCTCAGCTAAACAAGCCTTTCAAGTTGTACGTGGCGGCCGATACCCAAATTATTGGATCGGCCCTTATTCAAAAATTCGAAGGCAAGGAGCGGGTAGTAGCTTATCTTAGCCGGAAACTACTTGATCCTGAAACCAGGTATTCGGCTATAGAGAGACTGTGTCTTTGCGTATACTACTCGTGTACAAAGTTTCGGCACTACTTGTTGAATGCCGAATGCCTCGTATACTCGAAGTTTGATGTGATAAAACATATGTTATCTATGCCAATTTTGAATGGTCGGGTTGGCAAATGGATTTTAGCTCTATCAGAATTCGAGTTGAAGTTCGAATCGGCAAAAGCCATCAAAGGTCAGGTCATTGCCGATTTTATAACTGAACACCGTGACCCTTCAATTGATCTGCTTGAAATTACCCCGTGGGCTCTGTTCTTTGACGGGTCATCATGTGGCAAAGGTGGGGGAGTAGGGATCCTGCTGATTTCGCCCAGAGGTGAGATGTTTGAATTCGCCATTCCTATACAACCCACCGTCACGAATAACCGAGCCGAATACGAAGCACTACTTCGAGGGCTTCAATATTTGAGGAAGGGCGGGGCCGTCTCGGTTGAGGTCTATGGAGATTCGAAGCGGTAATCAAGCAATTGAACGGCCAATACGAGTGCGGGAGCGAAGCGCCGAGGAGTTACTACGAAGAGTGCGGGGAGATCTTGAAGAGCTTCCCATTAGTAACCCTACAACACATTCCTAGAGAGCATAACGAAGAAGCGAACAGGCTAGCTCAGAGCGCCTCTGGTTACAAGGAGAGTCAAGAAGCATTTGCTGCAGAGGTGTGTGCACTAGGGGCGGATCTTGCAGAAGATGATTGGAGGAAAGAAATCGTTGATTACTTGAAAGATCCATCCCGAAAAGTCTCTAGGAAGCTCAGGTACAAGGCAATTAAGTTCGTTCTTCTGGATGATAATTTATTCTATAAATCGTTAGATGGAGTGTTGCTACGATGCCTGGGTCCAGAAGAAGCTAAGAACATGATGAGCGATGTGCACGATGGGATATGTGGAGCACACCAATCGGCCTATCGGATGAAATGGGTTATTAGACAAGCTGGGTGCTTTTGGCCGACGATACTAGAAGATTGCTTCGAGTATTACAAGGGATGCCAAGATTGCCAGAGGTTCGGGAATATTCAAAGGGTCCCTGCATCAGCATTGAATCCCATCATCAAGCCATGGCCATTCAGGGGCTGGGGTATAGACTTGATTGGCCAAATTAATCCACCATCTAGCAAGGGGCATAAGTTCGTGCTTTTGGCTACAGATTACTTCACCAAATGGGTCGAGGCAATCCCACTGAAGAAGGTGACGTCAGAAAACATGATCGAGTTTGTTAAGGAACACATCATCTATCGATTTGGGATCTCCCAGACGATCACCACTGACCAAGGGGCACAATTCGTGTCATTGGAGTTCAGAGATTTTGCCGAAAGCATGGGAATCAAACTGTTTAATTCTTCTCCATACTATGCCCAAGCTAATGGTCAAGCAGAGGCTTCTAACAAGATCATGATCAAGCTTATACAGAAGAAGATCGACCAGAAGCCGAGGAGATGGCATTCGGTACTCAGTGAAGCGCTGTGGGCTTACCGAATGGCCCCCCATGGAGCTACAAAGACTTCTCCTTACGAGTTGGTTTACGGGCATCATGCAGTCCTGCCTTGGGAAATGCAATCAGAGTCGAGGAGAGTAGTGCTGCAAAACGAGTTGAGCTCCAAGGATTACAGTGGCCTGATGATGGATGAGTTAGAAGATTTGCATATGATCCGTCTCAGGGCCCTGGAGAACATCGAGAAAAACAAGCTGCGGGTCGCTAAATACTATAACAAGAAAGTAAAAGTAAGGCAATTTGCAGAAGGCGACCTGGTGTGGAAAGCGCTATTGCCGATTGGAACTAAATACGATGAATTCGGCAAATGGTCCCCTAGCGGGAGGGGCCTTTTCGTGTGGTCGGATGCGTTCCGGTAATGCATACATATTGAAAACTTTGCTAGGAGAGGAATTTTCCGCCGCAATAAATGGAAGATATCTCGAAGAAGTATTATCCTAGCATTGAAATCGATCGATGATTATACACATCGACACGAAACGGCCGGCGCTCAAGGATGAGGCCGCCTTTAGAACAAAATCCATGAACAAGAGAAAATGGCCGGTGCTCGATGCATTGCCCTTAGCTCAATACTACATTACAAGCTGTTTCTTACGGGATTACATATAGCAGCCCCGATGGTCGGGTTCCCTAAAGGGTGGGAAGCGAAGGCGTGGAGAAAGAAGCGAAAGTATGATTCAATCTTTTCTTTGCTTCTTCGGGTGCGTGCTCCCTCTTCGGTTGTTCCGGGACCACCGTGACGGCGACTTGGAACGCACGAGGATGACCATGATTGGCGGCCTCTACCAAGCTATCCCGGGCCGCCTTCGAGGTTGCGTACTCGTCGAGAGACATCTGGAGCAAAAGAATCAAGGTTAGGGGCAAGAAATCCAGATGCAAACATGAAGGGGTCAGAAGCGTTTACCCCCTACTAGTGCTTCCAGCGCCATGCGACGCTCGCGCTCGGCTTGGCAACGGACGGACATGTCCCTGAGGCCACGCTCCAGGTGCCGGGCACGGCGGCGCAGCTGATGAATGGCCCTTTGCTCAGGCGTGGCATCCTCCGCTTCAGGAGAAGAATCGGAGGAGATGTACTCAGGAACATCTTCGGTCCCGATGACCTCTTCGGGAAGCAAATCAAGGCTGAAAGGGGCAGAGGGAAAACGTGAAGCGCAAGATCAAGCAGGAGGACAAGGAGCAAATCAAGAAAGAACTCACTTCCGAATCGTACGCTTCCTTGATGAGCCGCTCCCCTGAGGTTGTTTACCCTTGTCCATGGCGTTGGGGTTTTTTCTTCTAGCGACGAGAGGAAGAGACGAGAAGTGATGGAGGAGTGTGCGAGTGGATTTGCAGAGCACCCCACGGGCTATTTTATTGACCGAGGAGGCGCATTGGGAGTGATGATTTGGCCAGTACGCACTGTTGGAATACCAAGCGGCAGGGATTTCCACCAGGTGCGAGGGGTTTTCTCTTGAATAGTGTTCACGGATTGCCGAATTGGGATCCTCTGTGGATTTGACGCCAAGGGGCATTTGTTCTTACGCGTTCGGCTAAGGATAGTTCCCGGATGCATTCAAAGAAGAAGTCGCAGATGCAAAATGCAAAGAGAAGTCATCGCAGAACAAGTGCAGGATTCAAAAGTTCTTCATCTAATTGCCGATATTTACACATCCCTAGTACAATCTAGTCGAAGAGCCTATTCAACACAGATTGGGGATGGGTAATTTCGGCAATGGCGTCGCCGTGGCCGTCAAGGCGCTCCGGGATGAGCTCGATCTCGTCAATGTCCCTCCGGCGCGCCGCCACGGAAGCCACGCGGCCCGGTGGAATAGTCGAAGTCCGTATGCGTCGCCATCGCGGCCCGGGCCCAAGGTGGTGCCCAAACGAACGCCATGGACGGCCACCTCGTCGATGCGGCGCTCCACCGCGGCCAGACGCTCCGCCGGCGTGTCGCCGTGGGCGTTCACCTTCTCGGCCAGTTGCTCTACCAGGCACCTTTAGGCGGGTTGAGCTCAGCATCACGGGCTGCAAAAGACAAACAAGAAAGGATTAGCATCAAAGGCCGGGCTGAATCAAGAATCAATCCCAGAGCCATACCGTCGATGGCCTCCAGCAGCTGTTTCCGCTGGTCCTCCCATTCTAGTTCGGCCACGCCTGCTTTTTTGGAGACGTCCTCCAACTCGAGACGGGACGCCTCTAGCTCCTCCTTGAAGCGAATAGCATCTGCTTCCCCGTACGGTACCGGAGAGTGGCCATCGGACTCTGAAGAGTCGTCAGGGAGGGGCTGATTGGCCGGCGCGCGAGGCGGATTCCACTGAATCAACCTGAAAAAGGAAGGTGATTGTCAAGGCAAAAGAAGATCAAGAGGAGGATCGAAGAGGAGAAATTGATGATCATCACCGCCTGCGCGCATTAGCGCTGCTCCCCTCAGCCTCGTCGGAGGCGCGGCGGCGGTTGAGGCGGCGCACCATTGCGGTTTGGGGATGTGCACTGTTTACAAGAAGACCAAAGATTGGCAAAGATTCGAGAGCTAGAAGGCCTGGTGGAGAGCTAGGGGCACCTATGTTAACATTTATAGGCCTGGCAGGATGAATCGTGGCTTCGAGTCGTGGCTATGGATCGTGGCGCACGTCCCAATAAAATCGGAAGGTGGAAAGATTTCCTTGACCAACCCGCCGGTGGGTCGTTTGGAGTTCTAAGCTGAAACGCGTGCGGATCGATTGTTTCGGCTAAAGGAAATCAAGGTGACGTTCGGGAGTTGGCGTTTCACTACCGAATGGGTCGTTCAGCATTACATCTCAAAGTACGCAAAGGAAAGGAAACAAATCGCAAAGGAAATATTACAAGAACGACCAATCCAGGTATACATCAATAAGGACATTCAAGCGTTAAGGAGTTTTACGAGTGCGTGACGAACATTGGATATTATCAAGTGGGAATTATCCAGGATCTCCTGATAGTCCTTTTGGGCACCAGATAAGTCAGTGAGCTCTGCATCGCATTGCTTTACTCTGGTGACAGCCGATTCTACCTCCGCTTGGGTCTTTGCTATCAATCCAGGAAGATCGGCTATTTTCTTCTGGTCAATCTCCATCTCCGCTGACGGAGCTTCTCAATTCTGCCTCTAGAGAAGCCTTCCTGGCGACTTTCAAATCGTAAGAAGCTTGCAGGTCAGCCAAGGCATCTTTATGACTTTCTGCTTGGGATTGTGCCCCGTTCATGGCATGTTCAGCGTCAGTTTTCTCCTTTTCAATGGCCGGACGGGAGCGCAATTTCCTCCAAGTGCGCCTCAAGGGAACATAAAAGGGCTCTAAGTCGTAGACGGATGATAGGAAAGCTCTGATGTCATCGGGGAGTCTTCGACTAATGGGTTCAAACATCTCTTCAAAATGACGAAGATCATTGAGCTGATCCTGAACATCTTTTTCTAGCCAGGCTGCAATTTCTTTGAGTTTGGGCAACACTTCATGCGGCAAGGGCCGGTTTATTTCTTTCATCACCTCGGCAGTTGATGGGCCCTCTGATGGCAAGCTCGATGATGACGGGGCGTGGTCCTGAAAACAACATTGCCGAGGTGAGATTGCTAGCATCGAGGTATCGAAATTAAGAGCGGAATTGGGCACCTCATGAATGGTTTCTTGAGCGGGGGCAATCACAGACGGAAGAGGTGTCCCGAGTAGAGCCGAAACTCCCAAGTCAGGAGATGCTGATGCGGCCATCAGCGACTCGTGAGTTTCTGGCTGGTGAAGAATTGGATCTTCCTCTGTTGGGTTGGTCATTGCTGCTTGACTGATAGGCGATGGCATCCTGGGGGAATTTGGCGGCCCCAGTTGAGTTGGGAGATTCATCTCCGGAGAATGTCTTGCTTCGCAGAAGGTGATGAAGATGAGATCTCCTTCGGGATGGGCAATTCAACCCTGGAAGGGCTCGCTTGTTGAACCACTGGAACATCTACAAGCGGTTCTCCCACAGCTTCTTCTGCAAATGTCCAATTGAAGGGATAAGTGCCAGTGCTCGTCCTTGAGAAAGAACAGCAAAAGTCATACCAGTGGATGGAGCATCGGCAGGTACTGGCTCTGAAGGTTGCTGGGCTCTGGTCTGAAAATACATAATGATATGATCCATCAAGAACAGAAGTGACCCAGTAATCAAGAAGGTAAAGGAGTTTACCTCAACCAGTACTTTCTTGACAGTTCTCCTCCTTTTAGCACTTGGAGGGGGAATCAGATGCAGACCTTGCCTCCTGTCGACAGCAAGGCTAGAAAGGCTGGGATCGGTGGTAGCATACCTGTCCATTAGTTGGTGCAGGGTTGTGGATTTAAACCCCAGTGCTGAAATTGGGCCTTTGGCATTATAAGTTATTACCCTGGCTCGAGGGGCAGGCACTGTGTTCTGTGGACAGAAAATGAAGGTCAGGACCATGAATAAAAGAGGGAAAAGTCTGATCAAGGGGCTCATTGTATTACCTCTGAAGTTGGCAGAAAGTCAGGTGCCAACTCTGCACAGAATACATGAACAGGTTCACTGAAGATGTGGTCGTGAAATTCTTGCCACCAGGAGCTGAAGGTGGGGTGAACTATGGTTGTGGGCACAAAAGGACATGTGTAGACCGCAGGGATCGCACACATAGTTGAAAACTCGTCGCCGCCCGCATCGGTTCTTTAATTTCCTCCCCGGGTTTGAGGAATTCATGCGGGGAACAATCTTGGGGGTATCCGGCCGCATCCAAGTTGTCCGGCCATTACATTAGGCCGGTAATATTCATAAGTGCCGACATTTTGTCTCCCTCCATTGAACTCGGCCGGCAATATGCGGGGGCGGATTATGATATTAAAGATCTCCAAGAATCCCCCGTCTTGATGGCCGGGCTCAAAGGAGAATTCGACGAGAAAGGTCAAAGTGTCATTGCCCGGATAAGGAAGCCACGGAGGATTGGAGAAACCTTTGAAGAACAATTCGAAGAGTTGGGCGATGTCTCTTTGGATGAGAACGGTTGAAGCCGCTTCTCCATAGTTTTGGCATCCTCTGGTAGCTTGAGGCTCTCCTTCGGGGTGATTGGATAAAGGGAAGAACCTGGAGTTCAAATCAACGCCGACAATCTGATGCATGTGGAGCTGCAGCCACATTTGAACAAACCACCAGGGGCCATTGACGCATGATATCCTCTGGCTGGTGTACATCTGGGTAACGGTCTGATGAAGCATATGATACACACTACCCAAGAAGAATTTTCCCAGAGGGAGGCGATTACCACTAGCCAGGTGACTCGCCATTGTGATATGGTTCAAAGTGGGCTCGTTGGCCTTGCCACAGAAGACGAATCTGCATAGCCACATGTTCGGAAAAGCCCCCGTATTCGACATCACCCGGGGGATTGTCTTTCATATGCTTCGGGATATAATTCTTGTAGCCGTTCCCTGGCTTTACCCCTGTCTGGCGTGAGGAATTTTTGAAATTCCAAGGCTGAACAGATCCTGCAATGTCAAGGCCGGTGATCATATATACGTCGGCCAAGGTTGGAGACATTGGGCCATGCCCGAAAAGGAAGGCGTTGACGCCGTTTGACCAGAAGTGGCACGCGGCTATCAGGAGATCTTCATTCTTGGGTGTCTCAGCTACGGATAACTCCAGACATTGAGCGATACGGAGAGCATCCAGATTGGTCAATCCGCTCTTATCCGCTAGAATCCTCCGATACCACGTCTTCCAGCCTGCAATTGGGGGCAGAGGCCAGTTCTTGAATGCATCTTGCCACTGGGGAGATGGAGATAAAGCTGCCTTAAAAGGGATTCTCTGAGATTCAGCGGCAATAAAATCCCGAGGGTCAGGATTCCCTTCAGGACCAAGGTAATAAGACTGCGAATTGGCCTCAATAGGAATCAGAAGAGCAGTAGAAGGCTCCTGGAGGAAAGCGGAAGAGGAAAATCTCAGGTAAAATTGAAAACCTAATGCCGAACAAAGGTTTGAAGAGGTGAATTTACCTGAGCAGCTTGGTTCTGAGTTGCCATTGGAAGTTCGAGTTCAGAGCAAGGAGATCTAGGGTTAGATCTGGATGAAGATTCCGGCGGATTGCGAAGAACGGGTGTTGACAGATTCGTGGCTGGAGTCAATTGTGGAACAAAATTACTTTTATCCCACAATTGAAGGGGCATGTGTTAACACCAAAATTTGGTAAGGAGTATGACTGGTGGGTCCAGCTCGAAAGAGAGTCCGTCTGGTGGAAGGAAAGATATTTCTAGAGATTTTCGGCAGAAGAATCCGCGGTCGGCTATCTGCTCCGGTTCGGCAAAAGAACAGTAGAGCTGATTTTGCGGGATTGGACGGTGACGTGGCTCAAATCGGGAGAGACGAATGGATGGGCAGGCAATCAAGTTTAGTTAGGCAATGAATCCATTCGCAGTTGTAATCAGCAGGGTATAAATACGATCCCTGGATGTATGTAACAAACACGTTCATTCCTCAATACACACCGGCCTTACGCCAAACCCTAGAGTCCTTGTCGTGTCGTCGAGTTCTTCGAGAGGACCAATCGATCCGTCGACCTCCGTGAGTACCGCAACCTTGTATCATGTCTAGTATCATGCGGTGGATTTAGATCGATGCAAGTAGTCTTGTTACCATGCTTCGTGTCACGCGGTAGATTCAAGCTTGGTTCAAGAGGGTTTCTGGTTAGATCATGAGCCATGCGGTAGGCTAAGATCTGGCTTGAAGCTAGTTATCGGCTCTATTGGATTTTGGCAAGATCCGATAGATTCATTAAGTTACCCCGTGTTATCATGAGTTTTTGCTTTATGTTTTAATTCATGTAACACACCCTTGCCCAATCTAGATGGGTTCGGATCGGCTGTATTTCTTCTAAGGTCCTTGCATGAGCAGGTTTCGTGTTTTGGTGTGTGGATCTTGTGCTCTCCGATAGCCGAGACCGAATCGATCTAGATTGTTACGTGTTGCGGGTTCAAGCTTGCCTTGTTAGTATAAATCTTGAAAGAGCCGGGTATCATGCGGTAGATGCAGGTTTTTGGGTTGCTTTGGAGCTAGTCATCCGGTGGATTAGATTTCCATTTCAGTCTGATAGATTTATTCACGTGGTAACGTTTGTTCCTTCTTCATGGACCCCGGACCGGTTGTTCAGCCGTATTCGGTTATATCTTCACGAGTAGATCACGTGCGTTATTTATGTTTTAAAAGACGTGTGCTTCTAGCTTTCCATATTTAGGTCATATCATGCGGTGGATAGATCTATTTGTGGAAAGTGGTGCGTTTCTCATGCAAGTTGTATCATGCGGTGGATAGATTTGTTTGATATCGTGCCCGACGGATCTTAGAGTAATTAGACATGCGGTAGACTAATGCCTTGGATCTATGTATGCTTATTTTAATTCATGATCATGTCCGTGCTCTACTTCATTTGTTTAATGTTAATCTTCATGAAGATCGGTCATAACTTTGCACATGCATCCATGTTTATCCAAGGACCGTTCGTTATCATGCTTACGTCACTCATTCGGCAATGTTCTTTTTCCCGTGCGGTTACCCGAATGGTCGTGGTTCTTTGACAGATAGCTTTGCGTAGCTATATGTCATCTTGCTTGGCTCTTTAGCCGTAAATATGGAACTGTCTGGTACCACCCGGCAAGTTCCAAGCTTTGGTATTTAACTGTCTTATCTTTTGTTAATTTTCAGGAAAAATTGACTGGCACGTCACTCTCTCTCTGCGCGTGCGAAGCCAGCTTTTCGGCTTGCTGTGTGATTGGCGCTGAGTGCACTTTTTGCGTCAACAGTACTTTCAACAAAACACAAACAAAGGGAAGAAGTAGCTTCGGCGTACCTGGGCACTAAGGCGAGCGGACTCGTCCAAGGTAAGTTGATATCCGCGTCGGGCGAAGAAGGTGTTCATGAAATTTTTTGCAAGATTCTTGGGGAGCACCGGAAGCTGTCCAACTTCTAGCTCTGCGTCGCTAGGCCATTCAAAGTTCTCCTTCGTGAGTCGACGAAGATCGCCTTTGCTGATCGTTTTTTCCAAAGACGGGCAATCCGAGGGCACTAGCGAGCACACCGAATACGCTAGCGTGCGAACCCCCACTGCAGCCCCAAGCTCTCCAAAGATCTTCGTGTTCATCGAGATGACGTCGAAGCAAGCGTTCACCCACTCGTAAAATGACTCGACAGTGCACCGAGGGAGCGGGACAGGCGGAGCGCTCAGATTGCACTGCTCCAGCAGCTGCAGTATGTCGTCACGAAGGGCTTCGGCGCTCCGTATGTGATCTGTGCGGTACCGCTCCAGCGTTTCGTTCAGCTCACTTAACCCTTTCTGCGCTTCGGCCAATTTGACCTCCCTGTCGGCGAGCTGAACGCGCAAGTCCTCCTTGGCGATGCTAAGGACCTCTACATCGTGCCGCAGCGTACTAAGGAGGACTAGGGAGGATTTAGCAGAGTTTTCCTTCTCCTGTTGCAGCTTCCGGGAGCGCTCCTGCTCCGCAGCCAACCGTCCTTCCAGCTCCGCCACTCTGCTCTCAAGCGAAGAAACGGCGGCCACCGATTTCTCCTTCACCTCCTTGCTCTCCTGCTCCAACCTTCGCGAGAGGCACCGCGATGCGATGAAGGCCTTCAGGGACAGGTCCCCGCACGCCGTCGTGAGCTCTGCGGCGGTGAGCTTCCCAAAGTACTCCTCTTCATGAGGTATCGCGAAGCTTGCCCCGGCCTCTTCCAGGAACTGGCGCTCATGCCCGCTGCTCGTCAGCCCCAGAAAGCGGATCGTCTTCCCGCCAATCAGCTTGGCTTCGGCAGGGATTTGAAGACGAACAGCGGCGGCCCGGGGCTCCTCAGGCGTCACCCGATAGCTGCTGCTTTCGGGCCCCTCATCCTCCTCTTCCTCCGCTTCGGGGACGACATCATTTTTCTCGGAGGCGGGGGCCGAAGGGGAGGCGGACTGCTCGGTGCCGTCGGAGGATGTGTCAGACGAGCTGCTGGATGTGGAGCTGGAGTCACCTTTTTCTTGAGGGGCTTCGGCGCCGAGGGCGGTAGGGCTTGGCTTGCGCGGCGCGTCACCAACGGAGGACACGATGCGAACATCGCTGTCGTCATCACTGTCTTTCTCCGGCGGGCTGAGGGGGACAAGTAGCGGCCCGGCGGCCCCCTGCTCAGCCCTCGCCGAAGGCGCGCCCGAGGGTACGTCCGAAGGCGCGGCCGCGCGCGGCGGCACGGCGGCTATCACGTCTTCGACGAGACCCGTCTCCACGTCCACGACGCGGGTCCTCTTAGGGGACGGGGGCGAGTCCGCCGGCCGCCCGCCCCCGCTTCTTCCGCGCCTTCCCTTCGCCGGCGGCGGTGGCCGCGGTAGGCGCGCTCCTCCGGCCGGTTTCCGCGCGGGGCGCGCGCGCGGCGAAGTCGCCGTCTCCTCCGCGTCCGCTTCGGCGGCTGCGACCGCCGCGGCCTTCTTCTCGGCTGCCTCGCGGTGTTTGGCAAAACCGACGCGCTCAGGTGGCGCGATCTTGAAAAACTCAAATATACGGTTCGTCCGGGACCCGTTCAGCTCCGCAACGGTGTCCTTATACTCCTTCGGCGAGACGGGGCCGAGGATGAAGTCCCCGTGCGCCTCCATCTTCCTTCTCCTCAACACTGCAGGAAAACAGCCAAGTTCGTCAGCATTTCGTTTACTAAGGACGTGGCAAAGGACAACTCTCCGAAGGACGCAGAGTAACTTACAATCGGCTGTAAAGCCAAAGACCTTCGTCCAGTCAGGGCAGGGGATGCCACCGATGTCTTCCGCCCACTTGTCTTCGGCCATGGACCAGCCGTCAACCAGTGGGCACACGGGAATGCTGCGGTACTCTTCCACAATGTCGCGAGTGCCGTACTTCCGCGCGAACCGACGCAGCATTATCACGAACTCGTCGCCCTCCGGACACGAAGGGTTCTTCGCGTAGGACTCGTGCAGGGGCGGGAGTTCCTTCGTCGCCAGCGGGTGAGTGCCTCCGGAAGAAGGGGGCTCAAGGTGTAGTAGAACCAGTGCTGCTGCCAGTCCGTAGGTGTCACACTTGTTTTTCCAAAGAAAACCAAGTGCAAACCTATATGCATGCCAGGATCAAGTTTCATGCATATAGCTGACAAAAGTGAATAACAGAAACAATATCATGTAAGAAAAAGGGAGATTATCAGAGATTTACGCTTAATCCTGGAAACGGAGGCACCAACTTCACAAGCAATCGACTGGGGGTTGCGTACGCCTAGAACCAACAATATCTTCACAAGACTTCAGAGTAGCTTCCTCCTTCTGAGCAACATTGTTTATAGCAAGGGTGAGCACTTGTCGTACTCAGCAAGTGTGGGGAAAGAATGAATGCAAAGGCTTTATAGTGGACTGGCTATAAGCATTTAGCATTTTAGTTGATCAAGTTTTATTAGCACCTGATTACTAATGAAGTATAAGTATTTACCAACCCACATTAAGCATAAGATAAGAGGTACGCCATAAGCACATGGCAAGCATAACCAGAGATCACGATTTAAGTCCATCTTCAAGTTCAATTAATCATGTGAGGGTCCAGGCCGCTCTTGACCGTGAGCACGGCTAATCAATTAGTTTAACACTCTGCAGAGGTTGTACATCTTTACCCACAAGCAGCGTAAAAGCTCCGAAGAACTTTGGACCCAACCATGCGATGCTGATCAGGCACCATACCACACTACCGAGGTGTGATTGCATAGGGACGCTACATGGCCTTTACAAAGGTTCTCCAACAAGTTGTGACCCACAAGGTCCGGATCAGTTAGCAAGGTATAAAGTCCCCTAGCAGGTCGATACCCCACCATAAAAAAAAATAACTCACCCAACCCCCTGCTAGAGCGAGTCCATACCCCGCAGTACCGCCGATCCCTTGTCCTTATCAGGTAAGATCACCCCAAGCTAAAGTTCCTAATTATTCAGCCAAGACCATTGCCCATTAGTTCTTGTGGTTGTACTGTTTTCCTGGGTGGTTCTCCATGTTCCGATTAAACACATGGTCTTGTATATTAAACATCACATATCATATTGGAACATAGAGCATAAAATGATAACCATGTTGATTATTACCAACCCAGTTGAGCAAACTAAGCAATATCTACCATCAGAATTAATTAAAAACGGGTTTAAGATAACAGTCAAATGAGGCTAGTCATCCTTAATAGGAACCCATCAAAATTAATGCAAGGCACATGCAATAGTGATTAATAAAGTTATTAGGACAAAAGTTCAAGGACACACTTGCCTTTAACCAACGAGTAGTTGCTCAGAATATCTTCACCTTCACATTCTTCCAAGCTCTCGAACCACGTACAACGTTCACTCTAATCGCATCAATCATCGGGCACAAGCATACAAAGCAAACAAACAAGCATATACTAAGAACAATACATCAATCAAATCAAAGCTTTAAAGAACGCACTTAAAGAATAGGATCGATTCTAGGGATCACTGAAGAGCACAAAGTGCTTGGAAGGGAAAGGCTTGGTTAACTTTGAAGAGATGATGGCGGAAGATTGAGCAAGGACCGGAAAGATCACTTTGAGATAGAGCTCGATTCTGTTGGTTACGTAAGCGCAAGAAACGCTGAAACAGAACTAAGCTCGAAACTATCATGAGATCATTATCAAACAACAAAAGACTACGCTTGGCATATTTTAATTAAGAAATCATGTGAAAGAATATTTCAGAGAAATATTCTATGTTACTATTAAACAAGTTATATTTAATTAAAGAAATCGCGATAAACCTAATCATATTTTATTTATAACATTTGAGTAGAAGTTATGTCAAATTAACAATTACTTTAGAAAGATAAAGCAAGTATAAGACATCTAGGCGAGTAACTTTATGTCACGTGTTCAGCTAAACATATTTTAATTATTGAAAAGGCATTTATGATGTCATTAGGCACATTAACTTTATTATGAAAACCGATGTTTAATTCTAACACCTTTTATTTAGAAAAACTAGTTATGAATAGGGATTAACCAATTACATCATGATTAAAGAAAACCGGATTAGAACCTAATCACTTTTTATTTATAAAAGCATTGTAATAAGAATTAGTCAAGATTAACATGCATCTTTGATGATAAAACAAGTAACAGGTGATACACATGCTAACGTACAAGTTACTGTGAAACGAACTAGACGGATAGCAACGAACTATCAAGCGCATAAGAAACCTTAGGCTAGGGTTTAGGAGAACTGGTCTACAAAGAGAACTCGGATGAACAACTGACATATTAACCAAGGGTGAACTGATCTGACAGGTGAAACAGATAAAAGGGTAAACTCTAAAGAAAGATAGTTACGACAGATTAGGCACAGGAACACAACTGATTCATAAAGAGACAACCTAGCTGGGACAGGATAGGAATGAACTAGGTATTGATGAACGAGATTCTACGAGAAACATGAAATAATCATGGTAGGATTACTTGATAAAGAAATAAGAACAGAAACTCTAAGATATCTACTTGGATCACCAAAGCACACAAACCGTGCTTAAAAGGGAAGGATCTGAATAGCTGGACATGGTTTGAGCTTGAGCTAACACTAGAAAGATTTAGAGCTTCAGATAAACTTGATCAAAAGAGATAAAGCTGATACCGAACGTCTAACGAATTGTTTGCATAAATAAGAGAACAAGGCTATGAGCTGGATTTATTTTAATTGACAAAATATATGTAAGGATATTTCGTAAAGAAAATACCCCATGTTGGAATTAAAGCAGATAAAACTTTATTTGCAAAACCGGTGTAAAGAACTAGTCAAGTTTTATTTACAAAGATTCATATATAGATTATACCAATTAAACATTTAATTTTATAAAAACCAAACTATATGAACAATCTAAACGTAACTTTGTAATTCGAGTAGATCATATTATTATTAAAAACATTATAATATTGGCATTAATCAAATTAATATTTATTATGAAAGCCGATGTAAAAGCCTAATCCAATTTTAATTAGAAAAGATTAATTAACTATTAAACAAATTGACATTTGGTTTATGAAAAACCGAGATAAAGATCTAATTAACTTTTATGTGCAAAAACATGTGATAGAAACATTAATCAAATTAAATTTTATTATTAAAACGGTGTATAGATCTATATTGCTTTTGTTTATAAAAGGCATGCATAACTAGACATTAATCAAAATTATTATTAATTTTATTTTCAGAAACAATACATGGTGAAAACACATCACTAACGCGTGCTTTATATTATTATGGACCTAACACAACTTGAATGGATTAAATCGGAGCTAAAACGAAAAAGATATGGAGAAAACAAGATTGGAAGGACCTTTACGCGATTAACTATAGATTTCAAGGGTTAGCTAGGAAGATCTGCAAGACACATGCAAAAGTGCTAGCAAAATTGATAAAGCTTGGGGTTAGATCTGTAAAAGGGCTTAGATTGGATCTAGATGCAAAGAATCTTAATAGATCTAGGGTTTAACTTGTAAAAGACACAAGACACAAAAGATAGCAAAGGGTTACACACAAGGATAGGGTCCTAAGTGCAAAACCGCAGGGGCTTTACTGGAAAACCATCACCTCACCTTCTTCCTCAGTCTGGGCGCACAGGGGCAACAGGAGGGGGCGGCGGCGGCCCTGGTGGCACTGCTCGCCGGCGCTCCGGTGAGCTAGGTGCTCGGGTGGCGGGTGCAGGAGGAAGAGGGGATCGAGGGGATTTCGGGGTCTTGCTCACCTTGGACAGGGAAAATAGCAGGGCGGCCGGCGGCGGACCTCAATGGCGGCCGGCGGCGGCTCCACGCGGCGGCGACGGCCCGATGCGCCTCCGGCGACGGGGGAGTGGCGGAACGAGTTCATCTCGGCGAGGGGATGCTCCGGTGGCGTCTATTTGCTCGGCGGGTGCTCCTATGCCGGCGAATCGGGGACGACCGGCGGCGAGCTTGCGGGCGGCGGCGCTCGGCTTCCGGCGGGCGGCGGCGCACGGCCGGCCGGGGGCAGGCGCGGCGCTAGGGCACCGCAAGGCCGGGTGCGCATTGCTTTAAAGGGCGCGGGACGCGGGTCTCCCGTGCACGCACGCCAAGAAATCGGCGGCGGCGCCCGGCCGTGTCCGCCATGGACACCGGCCACGGCCGGGGTACGGGCCCGGATGGGCTCCGCGCGGGCTCGGGCCGGCGCTGGGCTGAAACTGGCTGGGCCAAGGTGAAAGAGCAAATTCGCGAGATGAGTTTGAGGAGCTTCAACGTGACTTCCCCGTGGTTCGAAGGATAGGGGTGGGCTGCGAGTTGAGGGTGTTGGGCTGCGACAGGCCCAAGAATAGAAGGGGCGGCGGTGGACTTCGGAAGTTTGGGCTGAAAACAGCTTTGGGCCGAAAAAGGAAAGGAGAAAGGAAATTCCTTTTTATTTTCAGAAAACATTTTCGTGAAAAACAAAATAATCTAGAAATAGCTAGATAATTCCTTAAAGCCACGAAAAATATTCTGAAAATCCCAAAAATTTTAGAAAAATTCCCAGAGACAGATTGGGACATGAACAATCCAAATAAAGTATTGGGAGCTCACGAAAAAGGTTTTAGAGCCTTCTAATAAATAGAATTAGCTCCTGAAAAATGAGAATTAATCTCAGAAAATTCCGGAAAATTCTCGGAAGGATTTAGACAGCTCATAAACGCATTTTTGAAACCTTTTTGCAGTCAAGAATCACTAGATGCATCGGTATGAATGCAACACACATAACTTTTATTTAATTTAGAAAATCAAACAATGGATTTTTCCTATACTATATTCCCTGTAAAGAAAATAAATGTTGGAAAAATTTTAAAAATTATGAGAAAATCGTTATTTAATTATTCTTTCTATTCACATCCTGAAATTTGGAAATTTCAGGGTGTGACAGTAGGCCACTTGTTCCTATAAGCGGTGACCGGGCTCACCACGCCTGCCTTGTACGAGAAGTTGAGACAGCCGAATTGGCAGTCCTTCTCCACGGATTGGTCCCCCTCCTCCTTGAAGACCGTCCGCTGCTGGTGGTGCACCTGATGCGCCGAAGCAAACCCTTCGGCGGAGGGCTTGATCTTCGTTGTCCGCATATCCACATGTATACCGACAGCCGGAGGATGGCGTTTGGGGTGAGCTGATGAAGGTAGATGTTGAAGTACCGCAGTATGTCGACGACGGCGGGGTGCAGCGGAAACCGAAGCCCCGCGTACAGTAGGTCTCGGAAGATGACGACCTCGTTGTCCCGAGGCCGCGACACAGTCTCCCGGCCGGGGGCTCGGCCGGCCCCGACCATGCGGTTCTTCACCAACGCCTCCACGTCGGTCTTGTCGATTTGGCTTCGACCGAACGTGTAGGTCTTCGCGATCTCCCTCGCGACAGCATCGCGTCTCCGCTTCGGCGCCATCAATGCTAACTACGCACGAAGTGAAAGCAGAAGCAAGGGGGCTGGAGGAAGTCTTACAATAGGCCTTCGGAGCTCTCGCGCGTCGTAGCTCTGGGTTGCAGCCGCTGGGTGGGGCAACCCAAAGGGCGGCCCCCCTTTTTATAGTAATGAGTTCCGATAATCGCGCCGACGACGACCGAAATTACCTTTTTACCCAGTAACAGCCCCTCTCAACGGTAATTTTGGCAGAGGGCAGCACACGTCTTTTTTCGGACCGCCATGACAGCGTGGGCCATCCGGGGGAGTTCCGAAGACCGTTCTTCACCCGGTTAAGGTTGATCGTAAGTTCGGCCCTTTGCAGGTTCAGGACGGCCCTCACTGATGAGGGGCTACTGTTGGGGAAGTTGGTCTTCGGAAGCATCGCCCTCGCCCGCCCACGCTGGCAACCCTCGCCCTGCATACGGCTTCGGTCTCGCGGGAAAACCCTTCGCTGCACGGGCACTAATGAAACACTAATGCCGCTTATGCCTTATGAGTTTCGTTGTGCAGGGATGATCCCTTGTGGCTGCGCCTACCTTCGGCGCCGAAGGTGCTGGGGGCCGTGCTCCGGTGACGAAGGCCCAAGAGGGCCAGGGGCGGAGAGCGCTGGCCCAGGACATCGCGTCCGGGGCCGGCGGCGGCGCGGACGAGGCGTCTGAGGAGGCCCGACGCCCCTGGTCCAGGGTCGCTACTTCGGCACCGAAGGTGCGACGATCCTGGACACGTGGCCACCGCCAACGTGTAAAGTGGGCTCCGGACGGGGCAGAGACAAGGGCGGCCGCGTGTAAAGGCGTTTCGGCCGTACGAAGACACGCTGGAGGCCTGTACGACGCGGGGACTTACTGTTATACCCTTGTAAAGTGTTTAAAGCGGTTTGTCAGGAACGGAAAAGGTGTAATTGAGGCAAATGACTATACCCAGGGGTCTCCTATAAATAGTGAACCCCTTGTAATGAAACGGACACACTGTAATGAGAAGAGAGCACCGAAGGCATCCGCAAGGTCTTTCGGTCTTCGGTCTGTTGAGTATTTCCCTAGTTTCCTTTACTGTCTTGTTAAGCTTTGCGTTTCCTCTCCGCACGCCAGTAGAAGCTATAGCCACGTAAAGGCAAGCGAAGGGAGAGAGTAAACCCAGGGGGCTGTTGTGTCGGCGTCCACCCTTCGGGCCCGATTTCCACCAACAGGGCTCCCTGTGAGCTGTGAGGGGTCCCTGTTCAGGAGTCGGCAGTCCGCCGGTGGCCTCTCCCGTGGTGAGTTCGCCGGCTTTGTTGGTATGGTTGGAGAGACAGCTCAGGGTATATGGTTTCTTGGAGAGTAGATCTGGACGAGAAATATTATGGATGGCTTCGTCGACAGTTTACGTAGTTGTCGCCGAAGGCCTGTGAGCGGGGGCCATGTGGGGGCCGCAGTTGGGTGGGGTGTTGATTTTTTTTCTTTTTTCTTTCCTTTTTGTTTCTTTTTTCTTTCTTTTTATTATTATTTCCTTTTCCTTTTCTATTTATTTTTTACTCATAAACATTTTTCTATTTTTATTTTTATTTTTTCTTCTTTATTTCTTTTTATTTATATTTCCTTTCTAATATTATTTTTTCTGTTTTATTTTTTCTTTCTTTTTTTATTCTATTTCCTATTTCACTCTTTTCTTTTTCTTTATTCATTTTTTACTTTCTACTTTATTTTTTTGTCTCTGCTTCCATTTTTTATACTCTTTCCTTTTTAATATTTTTCCTTTTCATTAATATTTTTATTATTCTCGCTAGAATAATTAAGTTGTTCCGGCTATATAACAACTTGTTCTGACCCTTGTTCTGATTTGTTCTAACACTACATTTGTTTTTGTTCGAGATGACACACAAAATTGTTCTGACTATAATCGGATTTTGTTCTCACAGTTGTTCTCATTTGTTCTGACACTTTTTTTTCGAGATGACATACAAACTTGTTCTGGCTATAGTAATATCTTGTTCTGTCTATAATAATAACATGTGTCCGACCCATATTCTGATTTGTTTTGACACCATATTTGTTGTTCGGGATGACATATAAACTTATTCTGACAGTTGTTCTCATTTGTTCTGACACTTCATTGGTTTTGTTTCACGATAACAGAAAAATATAACCGTAATTTAAAAATACGAATAAAAAAAGTTTGTCAAAATATAGTCAAGTGGGATCTTGTTTCGAAGTTTTTATTGTCAAAAATCCGGTGGTGCGATCGGAATTTAATTTTGATATTTGGCTTGTGATTTATAGATTTTTTAGTTTCAATCAATATTGCATGTGGCTGATATCATCACTTTTGTTCTCTTTTGCATACATGCAATTCAGCCCCTCTTGGTGTCCCTTTGCTTCAGCAACGGGTTAATTTTTTGTCACTGAAGCGACATATAAGAGCACTCTATATGGACTCGGTTGTTCCTTGGAGGCTGAAGTTGCCGAGGGTGAGTCTGGATCCAAGGAATTTGGAGTTCGGGATGAGTCCCGGCCGATGCTTCTACAGCGGTTGCTTCATCTTGCTCTACGATGCAAGTGTGTTGCGGCTCTTTCAAAGCCTTATGGCGGTGGAGCTCAATTTCCTCCATGGGCGGCAATTTCTTCCTTGAGGCGATGGCCGACGGGGATGGTCTCTGGAGGAATCAGCCTCAATAGACACAAAAGACCTCAGCATTTTTCGGGTCGGACCGAGTTCGGGTTGGGCTGAAAAAAATTTCTATTATTTCGGGCTGAAAAATCCTGCCCATAACCATCCCACTAGACGTGTCGGGCCTCAATTTTCGGGCTGGGCTCGAGCTGGGCCCGGGCTTGGACGGGTCGCCCGCGTATTTTATAGTGTAAAACAACTAAAAACAGCATTTCGGGCCGGGCTCGGGCCATTTTTTACGGGCTTCAAGATCTCTGCCCATGCCCGTCCAGTAAGGTTCGTGGGCGGGCCTGGCGCGGGCCGGGTCGGGCCGGGCTCAAAATGCTCAGGTATATGTACAACTATCCCCTCAATACCCTTATAGAGTGTGCCTATATTTGGACGGTCCACTGTATGTTTTTCTTGAAGTTTAATAAAGATATTTGTAAAAAAAGATTTTTTAGAACTTGATTAAAACTTGACTTATACATTGCTTAGAGAATGTATGCAGCTAAAACAAGATCCAAACAATACAACGGCGATACTCAGACTGCAACCACAGTTCAAAACCCCAACTTGTTTACGGTGAGCACCAACCCTAGTCGAGACGAAGAAAAGAAAGCAGCAATGTTACAGGTAGCCTAACCAGACGACCAACACCAAATTTGCTGAAAATTTCTAAAGGGTCGACTCCAAACTTCGGTTTCCAAGAAACAGGCTGCTCCGTTGCACCTCCTTGGTCAGGATTGCCCAACTCCTAATCCAAAAGGTACTTTTAAATATTACATGCAAACATGAATAAGGTCTTGAATTTTGGAAAATCACATTATTCATGCTTAGACAAATGGCCCAACACACAACCGCTACTCCAAGCTCCCTAGCCATGCCCCAAACAAGTCATTCATATTCGTTAGATTTCCAATATCAAAGGTTATGCTAAATGAGCTCCAGACCTGCCTAGCAACTGGGCACTCAAAAAAGAGATGTTGAATCGTCTCCTGCTCACCACAAACACAACAATCAGTATCCCCTTTCCACTTTCTCTTGGCCAAATTATCTTTAGTGAGGATCACACCGAACCTTAAATACCAAAGGAAAATCTTGACTTTTAAGGGCACTTTAACTCTCCATGAGGAAATATCAAAACGAAATCCCACCCTATTCATCAGATCTTTGTACATAGCTCTCATTGATAAAGTCTTGCTTCTGTTCCAAACAAAAAACTCTTTTCCCAAACTAAGTTGCACCTCAAGAAGACTCTCAACTAGTTTCAACCACTTATCCCAGTTATCTCCCACCAACCCCCTTCTAAAAGAAATGTTAAGTGGCACCGCTCCTAAAACGTGAGCCACCGTAACATTCTTCTTCCTAACGATATTATACAAGGATGGGAATCTTTCCATCATAGGCCTATCACCAATCCAAAGATCTTCCTTGAACCTAGTCTGAGTGCCATCTTGAACTATGAACCGGCCTCTTTCTAGAAGAATGTTCTTAACATCCATGAACCCCGACCAAAAGTGTGAGTCACCCTTTTTCTTTTGAGCTTGAGTTGGAGTTTTGTCTTTTAGGTATTTTTTCTTGAGAATATCCGGCCACAAACCCTTCTCATTTAACAACTTAAACAACCATTTACTCAATATACACTTATTTTTAACATCGAGATCAATAATACCTACCCCCCCCAACACACACACACTTTGGTTTACACAAAATACTCCATCTAGTTAGTCTACATTTTTTCTTATGCTCATCGCATTGCCAAAAAACTGTGATCTATAATAGTAAAGCTTTTCTAAAACACCCTTAAGTATTCTGAAAAGACATCATGAACATTGGCAAGGTTGAAAGCACTGAATTAATAAGTTCAGCTTACCTTTCCAACTACTCAATTTTTTCTGAAATTTTTCTTCCACTACACTCCATCTTTATTTGAGAGTTTTCTATAACTTATCGAGATTCGTAGATACCTAAAAGGTATCTCCCCTTCCTTACACCCAAAAAGATCCACATGCCATTAGATGAGTTCCCAAGAGATGTCAATCTTCCTACTATTTCTTTAGAAATGATGAGACCTTTTGCAAGATAAGAAAAAATGTATGTTGTCTATCACACGTCAAATGGTGTCATCTACGTTCGCTAGGTCGCTAGGAAAACGTTGCTCCCAAGGGCAATGCGTTTGTCGTCGTTCTGAAGGCTTGAAACATTCACCGTTTCAGTACTTTCTTGCCAAGCTCACATCGCGGCTACTACTTTCTTGAAGATGGTGTTGGGTTGTCTCTTGGTTGTCACTTGGTGGCTTGCAGTGGACCACGGCGGCTGGTGTTGCTTGGCAACGATCAGCCCAGTGTGGGACAACATCGGGACGACGACGATTGCGGCAACAACAGCTTGGGATGACTTAGTTTGCAGCGGATCGCGGCGAGGGGCTCAACATCATTGGGTCCTTTGATGTGGTACAACATCGGAATATGGCGCAAGTGACTTACCTTGAACCTCTGGCTTGGTGGCAGTGGCTTTGCGCACGGGCAAAGCAACGAGGTGATGTCGACATGAGGCGATGACTCGGCTGCTGATTTGAGGCTTTGGGAGTTGGGCATCCCTACTTACCACCTTGACGACAACCTTGGAAATGAATCTGGAGCAAGAGTTCCGTGGCGGGCGAGGCGTGGCCCCCGCGCACGAGTGAGGGGGAGTCCAACGGCAGATGCGGCAAGGCCCCCGCACATTGTGTTGCGGCTCGGATTCGGTGTCTTCATTCTATTCAGGTGGTGGGCTTGTTGCAACAGCGCTGCAGCGGTGGGCCCTACATGGCGGTGGCCTTCTTGGTGTGGTGGCGTCTGCGTCCATTTTGTCCTGTTTCAACTTTGGATCTCGTCTAATGTTTAGACGGCTGTTAACACCAAAATTTGGTAAGGAGTCTGACTTGTGGGTCCGGTTCGATAAAGAGTCCGTCTGGTGGAAGGAAGGATATTTTCAGAGATATTCGGCAAAGAGATCTGCGGTCGGCTATCTGCTCCGGTTCGGCAAAGGAACAGTAGAGCTGATTTTGCGGGATTGGACGGTGACGTGGCTCAATCAGGGAAGACGAATGGATGGATAGGCGATCGAGCTTAGAGATAAGTTAGGCAACGAATCCATTCGCAGTTGTACTCAACAGGGTATAAATATGACCCCTGAATGTATGTAACAAACACAATCATTCTTCAATACACACCGGCCTTACGCCAAACCCTAGAGTCCCTTGTCGTGTCGTCGAGTTCTTCGAGAGGGCTTATCGATCCGTCGACCTCCGTGAGTACCGCAACCTTGTATCATGTCTAGTATCATGCGGTGGATTTAGATCGATGCAAGTAGTCTTGTTACCATGCTTCGTGTCATGCGGTAGATTCAAGCTTGGTTCAAGAGGGTTTCTTGTTAGATCATGAGTCATGCGGTAGGCTAAGATCTAGCTTGAAGCTAGTTATCGGCTCTATTGGATTTTGGCAAGATTCAATAGATTCATTAAGTTACCCCGTGTTATCTTGAATTTTACTTTATGTTTTAATTCATGTAACACTCCTTTGCCCAATCTAGATGGGTTTGGATCGGCTCTATCTCTTTTATGATCCTTTTTCGAGTAGATTTCATGTTTTAACACGTGGATCTTGTGCTTTCCGGTAGCCGAAACCGAATCGATCTAGGTTGTTACGTGTTGTGGGTTCAAGCTTGCTAATGTTCGTATAAATCTTGAAAGAGCCGGGTATCATGCGGTAGATGCAGGTTTTTGGGTTGCTTTGGAGCTAGTCATCCGGTGGATTAGATTCCCAAATCAATCTGATAGGTTTATTCACTTGGTAATGTTTGTTCCTTCTTCATGGACCCTGAATCGGCTGTTCAGCCGTATTCGGTTATGTTTCTTCACGAGTAGAACACGTGCTTTATCTATGCTTTAAATGATGTATGCTTTTAGCTTTCCATATTTAGATTGTATCATGCAGTGGATAGATCTATTTGTGGAAAGTGGTACGGTTTTTCATGCAAGTTGTATCATGTGGTGGATAGATTTGTTTGATATTGTACTTGACGGGTTTTAAAGTAACTAGACATGCGGTAGACTAGTGCTTTGGATCTATGCATGCTTGTTTAATACATGATCATGTCCGTGCTTTACTTTATTTATTTATTTAATGTTAATTTTCATGGGGATCGGTCATGACCTCGTGTACGTGCATCCTTGTTCAAACAAAGACCGATCGCTGTCATGCTCACGTCATTCATTCGACAGTGTTACTTTTTCCCCTTTGCGGTCTCCCGAATGGTTGTAGTCCGTTGGCAGATAGCTTTTTATAGCTATGTGTCATCTCATTTGGCTTCTTAGCCGTAAATATGGAACTGTCTGGTACCACCCGGCAAGTTCCAAGCTTTGGTATCTAACTGCTTTGTCTTTTGTTAATTTTCAGGAAAAATTGACTGGCACGTCTTTTGCTCTTTGCGCGTGTGAAGCCAGCTTTGTTCGGCTTGCTGTGTGTTTGGCGTTGAGTGCACTTTTCGCGTCAACACACTTTTTGGCACGCCCAGTGGGACCACAGCCGAATAGATTCAAGATGCCTGAAATCGCAGACCTCATGGATGTCAACCTTGAAGATCTCTCTCCCGAGCAGCGGCAGCAACTCCAAGACGTCGTGGACCAGTTTCAGCAGAAGTGTCTGCTGTCGTTCAAGAAGAATAGAAGCGGCGTCCCGTATCTGAAGAACGAGATGCCCAGGGTGTTGCTGCTAGGGGAGAGCGATACCACATCTCGACAAGAAAAAGAGGAGTGCATGCGAGTATTCCAAGAATCGGCAGATTACATGCTCAGCAAGCACAACAAGGCTTTCCTCGGATCGCTCCAGCAGATGATGGTGGCCGTCTTTGGCCCGGGCATGGAGCAAGCGTTCAGCAAGGCACCCATGCAGGGGGGCACCGTGGGGCTGGGTGAATCGAGCTCTCAACCGCCGTTGCGGAGCCAACCACAGCAGCCTCCTCCTCAGAGCTCTGGAAGTCAAGCGTTCCAGCCTCCTCCGCAGGGCACTGGGGGGCAGCCAGTTCAGCCCCCGTTGCAAGCTTCAGGAAGTCAGCTAGTTCTGCCGCCACCACAGAGCAGCACAGGTCAGCCTGTGCAACAGCCGAATCCGTACCAGCCTACGTATGGAGACCTAGCGTTCGGCTCGTCTGGGGCCCCACTTGATCCCGGTCGTAGGATTGCTCCGGCGACCAACTGGCTGCAGAGGAACTTGTACGGCGGAGGTTATCATGAGCTGGGAAACTACGGAGCGTTTGACGCCTTCCCGCACCCAGGATACGCGCCAGCTGCAGGCGCACAAGAGGATGACGCCTTGGCGTGGAAGATGGCCGAATTGATGCAAAATCAGTTCGGCCTCAAGCCAAAAATGCAAGGACCAGCCTATAAGCCGCCATTCCCAGAGTGGTACTACAATGTGCTCTTGCCGCCAAGGGTGAAGCCGCCAACGGAGTTCACAAAGTTTTCGGGACAAGACGACACGAGCACGGTCGAGCACATCGCTCGTTACCTCATGCAGCTCGGGGAGTGCTCAGCTGAGGAAACATTCAGGGTCCGCTACTTCCCTGCATCACTGACAGGTCCGGCGTTCCAGTGGTTCTCATCCCTGCCCCCTGAATCAGTTGCCAGATGGAAGGACTTAGAGCGGAAATTCCACGCTCATTATTTCAGTGGCAGCTCGGAGAAGAAGCTGATCGACCTCGCCACCCTGAAGCAAAGGCACAGCAAAACGCCGCTGGAATTTCATAGAAGATTCAGGGAAGTCAAAGGCATGTGCTTCTCGCTGAACTTGCCAGACGACCAGTTGGCTGATATGGCCGTCGCCGGGATGTTGCCGGCCGTGCGCGAGAAGTTGTTTGGGATGGAATTTGAGAATCTGGGCCAGCTATCGCAGAAGCTATCACTGATGAGCAATCAGGCTTATGGCTTTAAGAAGGACGCCAAATTTGGCAAGCAGCACGACGTCGCTGACGTCTACAACCAGTTCTTGGACAAGGCTGATCTGTTCGAGGATTCTGATGATGAATTGGATGTAGCCGCAGCAGAGATCATGTGGGGGAAGGAGCCTTTGACAATGAATCAGCGCTGGGTCAAGCAGACCAAGGGAACTTATGATTTTGATATCACGAAAGCTGATAAATTGTTCGAGCTCTTAGTAAAAGAAGGCCGAATCAAGCTGCCTGAGGGGCATTCCATGCTTCGGCCCGATGGAGTTAAAGCAAAACGTTACTGTGGCTTCCATGACAGGGATTCACACTCCATCAATGATTGCAGGGTCTTCAGGATGAGGATCCAGAAGGCCATCCAGGAGGGTCACCTCAAGTTCGATAACAAAATGAAGCTGGATGGCCACCCCTTTCCTCAGAACATGGTGGGCTTTTCTGTTAATGTGATAACAGCCGAGGAGAAGGGAAAAGTCAAGGTCTTGACCTCAGCCAGGTCTAGACAAGGTGGAGCAGTGGACCCAGAGCGCCAAGTGACTCTGGAACAGGTGCAAGGTGACGCCCCCACATTCTTAGAAGTCACGTCGAAATCGGGGAGTCGTCCAGAGCCAAGCCCAGGGTGACATCACGCATCCTCCTCAACAAGTGGCAGCGCCAGATAGAGAAAGAGCGCTACCAGAAGCGGCGCTACGAGGAGGAGCAACGCAGAGCCGAAGAAGAGGCGCGCAGAAGGGACCAAGAGCAGTATACGCGCGAGCAGGAGCGTGCACACTGGGGATGCGCCTTCTTCAGGCATTGCTGGAATGAGGGTTTAAAGCTGCCCACGTTGAAGAACTGTCCCGAATGCGGTGACGGGTATGTTGAGTACGGGCAGAAAGCGCCAATCGCCGATCCGTCCACGAGAGAATTGGAAGGATCCACCCTAACGGGGATCGGCGCCAAAAAATTGAAGTCATCGATCATCCCAGGAAGCGCCAAGCTGATCTCAGGTGGGCTGATCAAGAAGAGGACGAGGATGACTACATCTGGCAGAAGGGGCAGTGGTGCCCGCCCGGCCTACGCAAGAGTCAGAAGAGACGGGTCCAGCGCTTGAGGAACCGTGAACTGAAGCAGGCCGGGATCCAGACGAAGCAGGTGTGGCGCCCCAAAGACCAACCGGAGGGATCGAAGCGTTCGGCTCCAGCATGCATGGTATACTTTCTGCCGAACGAGTTCATGGCTCCTGCTAACCAGGTTATGCGAGGAGGAAGCTTCCTTCGATGATGAGTAGACCGAGGGGATGATGGCACAAGGCGGTGTGTGGCCAAGCGGGCCATCTTCGACAAGCCGGCCAAGAATCGTCATATGAGGCCGCCGTACTTGAGAGGATACGTCAATGGCAAGCCATTGACCAAGATGTTCGTCGACGGTGGAGCGGCGGTCAACGTAATGCCGTACACCACCTTCGGGAAGCTTGGCATGGGCCCGAGCGATTTGACGCCTACAAGCATCATCTTGAATGATTTCGCCGGGAACCCCTCAGACACCAAGGGATGCGCTCACGTGGACTTGATGATCGGGTCCAAGACGCTACTCACCACCTTCTTTGTCATCGAAGGCAAAGGAGCCTACAGCCTGCTGCTTGGGCGGGACTGGATTCATGCTAACTGTTGCGTCCCATCCACCATGCATCAACACCTTATCCAGTGGGTGGACGATGAGATCGAGGTCGTCCAAGCAGATGATTCCGTGAGCGTGGCCAACATGAACCAGCCTTCTGGGAATACCAAGGCATCGATTGTTTCTCAGGGAAAGACTGGGGAGAAGGTCCTGTTGAACCCGTCGGCGGTGATCAACAGCCGATTCAAGCAGTCGGCTCTTATAGCAATTTTTAATGGAGAACCCCGTAGATGGCACTGATGGCAAGTTAGGGCGAGGGTTCATGTCGGCTGATAAACTGGAAGAAGTTGACATTGGAAGCGGTGATAAGCCAAGGCCGACGTTCATCAGTGCAAAGTTGCAGCCAGACTTCAGGGGGAATTTAATTGAGCTTCTAAAAGAATACAAAGATTGCTTCGCCTGGGATTATTCGGAGATGCCTGGATTGGATCGTTCCATCGTCGAGCATCGGTTGCCGATCAAGCCTGGTTTCAAACCATATAAGCAACCACCCCGGAAAATCTACAAGGATGAGGTATTGGCCGATGTGAAGAAGGAAGTTGAAAGATTACTTGATGCAAACTTCGTTCGGCCATGCAGATATGCGGAGTGGATTTCTAACATCGTCCCTGTGTACAAGAAGAATGGAAAAATGAGGGTTTGCATAGATTTCAGGGACCTGAACAGAGCTACTCCGATGGATGGATACCCGATGCCTATTGCCGATTTGTTGATTGATGCCGCCGCTGGACACAAGGTGATTAGTTTCATGGATGGTAATGCGGGATACAATCAGATCTTCATGGCAATAGAAGACATATCGAAGACGGCCTTTAGATGTCCTGGTCATATAGGCCTGTTCGAGTGGATAGTCATGACATTTGGGTTGAAAAATGCCGGTGCAACCTATCAACGGGCCATGAATTACATTTTTCATGAGTTAATCGGCAAGATTGTGGAGATCTACATTGATGACGTGGTGATCAAATCCCTAAGTCATGACACCCATTTGGAAGACGTAAAGAAGACCTTAGAGTGCACCCGGAAACACGGTTTGAAGATGAATCCAAACAAGTGCGCTTTTGGGGTATCAGCTGGAGAATTCTTGGGGTTTTTGGTCCACGAAGGAGGAATTGAAGTTGGCAAGAAGAGCATGAAGGCCATTGATGAAGTCGTTCCTCTAACTAACCTCAAGGAGTTGCAATCACTGCTCGGCAAGATCAACTTCGTGAGAAGATTCATTTCAAATTTATCACAGAAGGTGTTGCCATTCTCTCCATTACTGAAGCTGAAGAAAGATCAGAAGTTCACATGGGGCGACGAACAACAAAAGGCTTTTGATGAGATCAAGCAGTACATGAAGGAGCCGCCGGTGTTGGTTCCTCCTCAGCTAAACAAGCCTTTCAAGTTGTACGTGGCGGCCGATACCCAAACCATTGGATCGGCCCTTATTCAAGAATTTGAAGGAAAGGAGCGGGTAGTAGCTTATCTTAGCCGAAAACTACTTGATCCTGAAACCAGGTATTCGGCTGTAGAGAAACTGTGCCTTTGCGTGTACTACTCGTGTACAAAGTTTCGGCACTACTTGTTGAATGCCGAATGCACTGTATATTCCAAGTTTGATGTGATAAAACATATGTTATCTATGCCAATTTTGAACGGCAGGATTGGCAAGTGGATTTTAGCTTTATCAGAGTTTGAGTTGAAGTTCGAATCGGCAAAAGCCATCAAAGGTCAGGTCATTGCCGATTTCATAACTGAACATCGCGATCCGTCAATTGATTTGCTTGAGATTACCCCTTGGGCTTTGTTTTTTGATGGATCATCGTGTGGTAAAGGTGGGGGAGTAGGGATCCTACTGATTTCGCCCAGAGGTGAGATGTTTGAATTTGCCATCCTTATACAACCCACTGTCACAAATAACCAGGCTGAGTACGAGGCATTACTTCGAGGGCTTCAATATTTGAGAGAAGCTGGGGCCGTTTCAGTTGAAGTCTATGGAGATTCAGAGTTGGTAATCAAGAAATTGAACGGCCAATACGAGTGCAAAAGTGAAGCGTTGAGGAGTTACTACGAAGAATGCAGGGAAATCTTGAAGAGCTTCCCATTGGTAACTCTACAGCACATTCCTAGAGAACATAACGAAGAAGCAAACAGGCTGGCTCAGAGCGCCTCTGGTTACAAAGAGAGTCAAGAAGCGTTTGCTGCAGAAGTTGGTGCACTAGGGGCGGATCTTGCAGAAGATGATTGGAGGAAAGAGATCGTTGATTACTTGAAGGATCCATCCCGAAAGGTCTCTAGGAAGCTAAGGTACAAGGCCATAAAGTTCGTTCTTCTGGATGATAATTTATTCTATAAGTCGTTAGATGGGGTATTATTACGATGCCTGGGTCCAGAAGAAGCCAAGAACATGATGAGCGAAGTGCACAATGGGATATGTGGAGCACACCAATCGGCCTACCGTATGAAGTGGGTTATTAGACAAGCCGGATGCTTTTGGCCGACGATATTAGAGGACTGCTTTGAGTATTACAAGGGATGTCAGGATTGCCAAAGGTTTGGGAATATTCAAAGGGTCCCTGCATCAGCATTGAATCCCATCATCAAGCCATGGACATTCAGGGGCTGGGGTATAGACTTGATTGGCCAAATTAATCCACCGTCTAGCAAGGGGCATAAGTTCGTGCTTTTGGCTACAGATTATTTCACTAAATGGGTTGAGGCGATCCCACTGAAGAAGGTGACGTCAGAAAACATGATTGAATTCGTCAAGGAGCACATCATCTATCGATTTGGAATCCCTCAGACAATTACCACTGATCAAGGGGCACAATTCGTGTCACTGGAGTTCAGAGAATTTGCCGAAAGCATGGGAATCAAATTGTTTAATTCTTCTCCCTATTATGCCCAGGCTAATGGTCAAGCAGAGGCTTCTAATAAGATCATGATCAAGTTGATACAGAAGAAGATCGATCAGAAGCCAAGAAGGTGGCATTCGGTACTCAGTGAGGCGCTGTGGGCTTACCGGATGGCCCCCCATGGAGCTACAAAAACTTCTCCTTACGAGTTGGTTTACGGGCATCACGCAATTCTGTCTTGGGAGATGCAATCAGATTCAAGGAGAGTGGTGCTACAAAAGGAGTTGAGCTCCAAGGATTACAGTGGCCTAATGATGGATGAGCTAGAAGATTTACATATGATCCGTCTTAGGGCCCTGGAAAACATCCAGAAAAACAAACTGCGGGTTGCCAAGTACTACAATAAGAAGGTAAAAGTAAGGCAATTTGCAGAAGGCGATCTAGTGTGGAAAGCGTTATTGCCGATTGGAACTAAATACAGTGAATTCGGCAAATGGTCCCCTAACTGGGAAGGACCTTTTCGTGTGGTCAGATGCGTCCCTGGTAATGCATATATATTGAAAACTTTGCTAGGAGAAGAATTTTCCGCTGCAATAAATGGAAGATATCTGAAGAAATATTATCCTAGCATTGAGATCGATCGATGATTACACACATCTGGCACAGAGATAGCCGGCGCTCAAGAATGAGGCCGCCTTCAAAACAAAAAACCATGAACAGGAAAAATGGCCAGTGCCTAGATGCATTGCCCTTAGCACGAAAACTACATTACAACTGCTTCTTGCAGGATTACATCTAACAACCCTGGTGGTCAGATATCCAAGGAGGTGGGAAGCAGAAGGCATGGAGAAAGAAGCGAAAGTATGATTCGATCTTTTCTTTACTTCTTCAGCTGCTCCCTCTTCAGTTGTTCCAGGACCACCGTGACGGCAACTTGAAACGCATGGGGGTGACCATGGTTGGCGGCCTCCACCAAGCTATCCTAGGCCGTCTTCAGGTTGTTCTACCTGTCAGAGACATCTGAAGCGGAGGAATCAAGATTAGGGGCAAGAAATCCAAGCACAAGCACGAGGTCAAGAAGGAGTCAGAAATGTTTACCCCCTACTAGTGCCTCCAGAGCCATGCGACGCTCGCGCTCGGCTTGGCAACGGGCGGTGATGTCCCTGAGGCCGTGCTCCAGATGCCGAACGCGGCGGCGCAGCTAATGGTTGGTCTTCTGTTCAGGCGTGGCATCCTCTGCTTCGAGGGAGGAATCGGAGGAGATGTACTCAGGCACATCTTCGGTCCCGATGATTTCTTCGGGAAGCAAATCAAGGCTGGAAGAGGACAAGAAGAGAACATGAAGCGCGAGATCATGCGGAAGAACGAGGAACAGATCAAGGAAGAACTCACTTCCGAATCGTACGCTTCTTTGATGAGCCGCTCTCCTGGGGTTGCTTACCCTTGTCCATGGCTTTGGGGTTTTCTCCTCTAGAGACAGGGGAAGAGATGAGAAATGATGGATGAGTGTGCGAGTGGATTTGCAGAGCATCCCCGTAGGCTATTTTATTGACCGAAGGGGCGCATTGGGAGTGATGACTGGCCAGTACACACTGTTGGAATACCAAACGGCAGGGTTTTCTCCCAAGCCCGAAGGGTTTTTTCTTGAACAGTGTTTATGGATTGCCGAATCGGGATCCTCTGCGGATTTTGTGCCAAGGGGCAGTTGTTCTCGCTCGTTCGGCTCAAGATACCTCCCGAATGCATTCAAAGAAAACAAATTTCACAGATGCAAAATGCAAAGGGAGTCATCACAAAACAAGCGCAGAATTCAAAAAGTTCTTCATTTATTGCCGATATTTACACATCCCTAGTACAATCTAGTCGAAGAGCCTATTCAACACAGATTGGGGATGAGTAATTTTGGCAATGGCGTCGCCATGGCCATCAAGGCGCTCCAGGATGAGCTCGATCTCCTCAATGTCCTCTGGCGCGCCGCCCCGGAAGCCGAGCGGCCTGGTGGAGTAGTCGACGTCCGTGTGCGTCGCCATGGCAGCCAGGCCCAAGGTGGTGCCCAGACGAACGCCATGGGTAGCCACCTCATCGACGCGGTGCTCCACCGCGGCAAGGCGCTCCACCGGCGTGTCGCCGCGGGCGTTCACCTTCTCGGCCAGCTGCTCTACCAGCGTCTTCAGCTGGTTGAGCTCAGCATCGCGGGCTGCAAGAAGCAAGAAGAAAAAAGATTAGCATCAAAAGCCGGGTTGGATCAAGGATTAATCTCAGAGCCGTACCATCAATGGCTTCCAGCAGCTGTTTGCGCTGGTCCTCCCATTCCAGCTCGGCTATGCCCGCCTTCTTGGAGACATCCTCTAGCTCACGCCGGGACGCCTCCAGCTCCTCCCTGAAGCGGAGAGCGTCTTCTTCCCCGTACGGCACGGGGGAGTGGCCGTCGGACTCCGAGGAGTCGTCTGGGAGGGGTTGATTGGCCGGCGCAGGAGGCGGATTCCACTGAATCAATCTGAAAAAAGGGGATGATCGTCAAGGCAAGAAGAAGATCAAAAGTCGAATCAAAGAGGAGGAATCAACGATCATTGCCTCCGGCGCGCGTTGGCGCTGCTCCCCTCTGCCTCGTCGGAGGCGCGACGGCGGTTGAGGCGGCGCACCATTGTGGTTTGGGATGTGCACTGTTTGAAGAAGGGCTAAGATTGGCAAAGATTCCAGAGCTAGAAGGCCTGGTGGAGAGCTAGGGGCACCTATGGTTGCATTTATAGGCCTGGCAGGATGGATCGTGGCTTCGAGTCGTGGCTTTGGATCGTGGCGCATATCCCAAGAAAATCGGAAGGTGGAAAGGTTTCCTTGGCCAGCCCGCCGACGGGTCGCTTGGAGTTCTAGGCTGAGCCGCGTTCAGTTGATGGGTTCGGCTAAAGAGATTCAAAGTGCCATTCGGGAGTTGGCATTTCTTTGCCGAATGGGTCGTTCAGCATTATATTTGAAGGTACGCAGAAGAGAGGAAACAAATTGCAAGAAAATATTACAAGAACGACCAATTCGGTTATACATCAATGGGGACATTCAAATGTTCAGACGTTTCGCAATCACACCACGAGCATTGGATGTTGTTAGACGGAAATTGTCCAGCAGCTCCTGGCAATCTTTTTGAGTGCCAGACAAGTCGGTGAGTTCTGCATCGCATTGCTCTATCTTGGTGATAGCCGATCTTGCTTCCGCTTGGGTCTTTTCTATCAATCCAGGGAGCTCGGCTATTTTCTCCTTGTCAGCCTCTATCTCCGCTGACAGGCTTCTCAGTTCTGCTTCTAGAGCAGCTTTCCTGGCAATTTTCAGATCATAAGAAGCCTGCAGGTTAGCCAATGTATCCTTGTGGCTCTCTGCTTGGGATTGTGCCCCGTTCATGGCGTGTTCAGCATCGGCTTTCCTCTTTTCAATAGCCGGGCGGGAGCACAATTTCCTCAAAGCATGCTTTATGGGTGCATAAAAGGTATCTAAGCCATAGACAGATGATAGAGAAGCTCTGATGTCTTCAGGAAGTTCTTGGCTGATGGATTCAAACATCTCCTCGAAGTGATCAAGATCTTTGAATTGATCTTGTGCATCCCTTTCTAGCCAGGCAACAATTTCCTTAAGCTTTGATAACACTTCATCTGACAGAGGCTGGTATACTCCTTCCGTCACCTCGGCAGCTGGATTGTTCTCTGATGGCAGGCTTGATGGTGATGGAGCCTGATCCTGAGAAGCAGTATTGCCGAGTTAAGAGTGCTAAACGTGGAGGTAGCAGAGTTAAGTGCAGATGGATACCTCATGGCTGGTTTCTTGAACAGGGGCAATCACAGGTGAAGGAGATGCTCCAGGTAGAGATGAAGCTTCCGAGCTGGGAGGTGTTGATGCAGCTGCTGGTAGCTCGTGGACTTCTGGCTGATGAGGAATCGGTCTACCTCTGTTGGGATTATTGTCTCTGCATGACCAACAGGTGATTGTGCCCTTGGAGGACTTGATGGCTCCGGTTGGATTGGGAGATTCATCTCTGGAGAATTTATTGCTTCTGCAGAAGGTGATGAAGATGAGATCTCCACTGGGATAGGTAATTCAACCCTGGGTGGACTTGCTTGTTGAACCACTGGAACATCTAAAAGCTGTTCTTCCATTGTTTCTTCTGCAAATGTCAAATTGAAAGGGTAAATGCCAATGTTCATCCTTAAGAAAGGACCGTAGAGGTCATACCAGTGGATGGGGCATTGGCAGGTACTGGTTCTGAAGGCTGCTGGGCTCTGGTCTGAAAATGCACAAAGATATGATTTATCAAGAACAGAGTAATCTTGCAATCAAGAAGGTAAAGGATTTTTACCTCAACAAGCACTTTCTTGATAGTTCTTCTCCTCTTGGCATTCGGAGGAGCAATCAGATGCAGACCTTGCCTCCTGTCAGCAGCAAGGCTAGAAAGGCTGGGATCTGTTGTAGCATACCTGGCCATTAGTTGAGCCAGAGTTGTGGATTTGAATCCCAGTGCTGAGATTGGGCCTTCAGCATTGTAAGCAATATCCCTGGCTCGAGGGGCAAGCACCGTGTTCTGTGGACAAGAAAGTGAAGGTCAGAACCATGAATAAAGAGTACATGTCTGATCCAAAGGTTCATTGTATTACATCTGAAGTTGGCAGGAAATCAGGCATCAATTCTACACAGAACACGTGGACAGGCTCACTGAAGATGTGATCGTGGAGTTCTTGCCACCAGGAGTTAAAGGTGGGATGAGCTATGGTTGTGGGCGTGAAAGGACCTGTGTAGATAGTAGGACTACACACATATTGGAAGACCCTGCTACTGTGCATACTCTCTTTGATTTCCTCCCTAGGCTTAAGGAATTCATACAGAAATAGCCTTGGGGGCATCTGTCCACATCCAATCTGCCTGGCCATTACATTGGGCTGATAATATTCATAAGTGCTAGCATTCAGCCTTCCTCCATTGAACTCAGCCGGCAGTATGCATGGGCGGATTATGATGTTGAGGATCTCTAAGAATCTCCCATCTTGACGGCCGGGCTCAAAGGAAAATTCAACGGGGAAAGTCAAGGTGTCATTGTCCGGATAAGGAAGCCGGAGAGGATTGGGGAAACCTTTGAAGAATAGCTCGAAAAGGCGGGCCGATGTCTGCGAACAAGAACAGTTGAAGCCGCTTCTCCGTAATTCTGGCATCCTCTGGTAGCTTGAGGCTCTCCTTCAGGGTGATTGGACAAGGGGAAGAACCTGGAGTTCAAATCGACACCAATGATCTGATGCATGTGGAGCTGTAGCCACATTTGAACAAACCACCAAGGGCCATTGACACATGCTATCCTTTGGCTAGTATACATCTGGGTGACAGTCTGGTGAAGCATATGGTATACGCTGCCCAAGAAGAATTTTCCCAGGGGGAGGCGGTTGCCACTGGCCAAATGGGACGCCATTGCGATGTGGTTCAGGGTAGGCTCGTTGGCTTTACCACAGAAGACAAATCTACACAGCAACATATTCAGAAATGCTCTGTATTCAACAGCACCCAGGGGATTGTCTTTCATGTGTTTCAAGATGTAATTCTTGTATCAGTTCCCTGGCTTCACCCCTGTTTGCCGTGAAGAATTTTTGAAGTTCCAAGGGCGAACGGACCTCGTGATGTCAAGGCCGGTGATCATATATACATCAGCCAAGGTGGGAGACATTGGACCGTGGCCAAAAAGGAAGGCGTTGACGCCATTTGACCAGAAGTGGCGGTCGCTATCGGGGAGGTCTTCGTTCTTGGGGGTCTCAGCCACGGATAACTCTAAGCACTGGGCGATACGGAGGGTATCCAGGTTGGTCAATCCACTCTTATCTGCAAGAATCCTCCAATACCAAGTTTTCCAGCCTGCAATTGGAGGTAAAGGCCAGTTCTTGAAAGCGTCTTGCCACTGAGGCGGTGGAGACAGAGCTGCTTTGAAGGGGATTCTCTAAGATTCAGCTGCGATGAAATCTCGAGGGTCAGAGTTCCCCACAGGACCAAGATAATAAGACCTCGAATTGGCCTCGGTACGAATCAAAAGCTCAGTAGAGGGCTCCTGGGAGAAAAGCGGAAAAGGAAATCTCAGGTAAAATTGAAAACCTAAATGCCGAACGAGGCTTACGGGGGATGAATTTACCTGAGCATCTTGGTTCTGAGCTGCCATTGGAGTTTTGAGCTCGGAACAAGGGGATCTAGGGTTGGATCTGGATGAGGATTTCGGCGGATTGCGAAGAACAGGTGTTGACAGATTTGATTTGAAGTATTCGTGGCTGGAGTCAATTGTGGAACAAAATTACTTTTATCCCACAATTGAAGGGGCATGTGTTAACACCAAAATTTGGTAAGGAGTCTGACTTGTGGGTCCGGTTCGATAAAGAGTCCGTCTGGTGGAAGGAAGGATATTTTCAGAGATATTCGGCAAAGAGATCGCGGTCGGCTATCCGCTCGGTTCGGCAAAGGAACAGTAGAGCTGATTTTGCGGGATTGGACGGTGACGTGGCTCAATCAGGGAAGACGAATGGATGGATAGGCGATCGAGCTTAGAGATAAGTTAGGCAACGAATCCATTCGCAGTTGTACTCAACAGGGTATAAATATGACCCCTGAATGTATGTAACAAACACAATCATTCTTCAATACACACCGGCCTTACGCCAAACCCTAGAGTCCCTTGTCGTGTCGTCTAGTTCTTCAAGAGGGCTTATCGATCCGTCGACCTCCGTGAGTACCGGCAACCTTGTATCATGTCTAGTATCATGCGGTGGATTTAGATCTGATGCAAGTAGTCTTGTTACCATGCTTCGTGTCATGCGGTAGATTCAAGCTTGGTTCAAGAGGGTTTCTTGTTAGATCATGAGTCATGCGGTAGGCTAAGATCTAGCTTGAAGCTAGTTATCGGCTCTATTGGATTTTGGCAAGATTCAATAGATTCATTAAGTTACCCCGTGTTATCTTGAATTTTACTTTATGTTTTAATTCATGTAACACTCCTTTGCCCAATCTAGATGGGTTTGGATCGGCTCTATCTCTTTTATGATCCTTGTTCGAGTAGATTTCATGTTTTAACACGTGGATCTTGTGCTTTCCGGTAGCCGAAACCGAATCGATCTAGGTTGTTACGTGTTGCGGGTTCAAGCTTGCTAATGTTCGTATAAATCTTGAAAGAGCCGGGTATCATGCGGTAGATGCAGGTTTTTGGGTTGCTTTGGAGCTAGTCATCCGGTGGATTAGATTCCCAAATCAATCGATAGGTTTATTCACTTGGTAATGTTTGTTCCTTCTTCATGGACCTTCGAATCGGTTTGTTCAGCCGTATTCGGTTATGTTTCTTCACGAGTAGAACACGTGCTTTATCTATGCTTTAAATGATGTATGCTTTTAGCTTTCCATATTTAGATTGTATCATGCGGTGGATAAATCTATTTGTGGAAAGTGGTACGGTTTTTCATGCAAGTTGTATCATGTGGTGGATAGATTTGTTTGATATCGTACCTGACGGGTTTTAAAGTAACTAGACATGCGGTAGACTAGTGCTTTGGATCTATGCATGCTTGTTTAATACATGATCATGTCCGTGCTTTACTTTATTTATTTATTTAATGTTAATTTTCATGGGGATCGGTCATGACCTCGTGTACGTGCATCCTTGTTCAAACAAAGACCGATCGCTGTCATGCTCACGTCATCCATTCGGCAGTGTTACTTTTTCCCCTTTGCGGACTCCCGAATGGTTGTAGTTCGTTGGCAGATAGCTTTTTATAGCTATGTGTCATCTCATTTGGCTTCTTAGCCGTAAATATGGAACTGTCTGGTACCACCCGGCAAGTTCCAAGCTTTGGTATCTAACTGCTTTGTCTTTTGTTAATTTTAAGGAAAAATTGACTGGCACGTCTTTTGCTCTTTGCGCGTGTGAAGCCAGCTTTGTTCGGCTTGCTGTGTGTTTGGCGTTGAGTGCACTTTTCGCGTCAACAACGGCTACATTTGTGGGGCTGGTGTGCAAAAGCTGCATGAGTGCTTTTCCTTTGTTGGAGGTATTGTGTATGGAGTTGCGGTTGTGTTGATGGCCCAATCCAACCGACCGATGAGTGTAACCCGTGTTGATGTCCCAATCCAACCGGGTGATCATAGTTAGCTGCTATTTTTATCTTTCTTTCGTTTTCCCGCCTATGGTCTTCCAGGACTGTACTCTTGTATTTCTTCTACTTTATCAATGAAATACGCACTGTCTGGTGCGGTTCGTTCAAAAAAAAATAAAAACTGTGAATATAATATTTACAACTCCCTCAATCACTACGATTAAGTAGCAAGACCGATACTCTATCCAAGAGACACCGCCAAGATACACTACCCACCAGGGTTCAAATTCTGGCGCTCGCACCTTTTCCTGGATTTATTCCGGGATTTTCTAGCGTTATGCATTCGGTGGTAAGCAACGTCCCCGTCGACGACGAGACACCAGTGGTGACTTTGGGAGTCTCTAGATCTGTCGGTGCTCAGTCCTTCGAAGGTGCTCATAGGGGTAGGGTTTGCGTATGTGTATTCATAGGGGTGAGTTTATGTGCATGTTATGAACGTTTGTATTGTACTGTGCAATTCTTAAAAAACAAAAAAAAAGAAAAACTTGCAAATATGTACCAGCAGGTCGATGGGACTTCCGGCCTTTTCACTTTATTTTGTCACTCTTCCATCCGAATCATATTAGGCCAGTTTCAGTTGCAATTTCACGGACGTTGTTACCAAGATTGCCACATCAACTTTTTAACATGATGAATTATCACTCTCAGTGCATAATTTCACGGGCATAGTTTCACGGGCACAGTTTCATAAACAGGATGCATCATTTAAAGTTTTGCATGCGTTCTGATCAAATGTGGCATGTCAACTATGTAGCCTTTTTAAATAAAACAAGGTCCCATTTAAATTAACTTTAATATCTGTACAATATTAAATATTTAATTTGCATATGTGAAAATGACTACATATAGTATATATCAAATTGTAGACCTATGACTGCAATTTGCCACCTTTGATGAAAGCCTTCAGTTCAGATGTCGCCTGTGTCCAGGAGAAACAAGAAGCAGTCTTCTCTACCAATGACTAGTTAAGCTTTGAACTTCCAATGCAAAAAATTCACATGTAAGCAGGATCTAAGAACAAACAGCCATGACTACATCTTTTGTACCATGAAAATATGCAGTTTTGACATATAGCAGTTTCCTGAACAAGAACAGATAAGTTTCAAATTATCTTCTGACTTGAACCATATGCATATACTAAAAAAAGATTTAAAATTACTTCATACAAGTCACTAGGTAAGCAGACAAATTACTTTCGACATATAACAATTTTCTGAACAAGAACGATGTTGTTTCTACCTATCTGCTACCACACAAAACTTACTCGAATTGTCAGGAAGCATATCATAGAAAAACAGATACATAAGCTTAATCAAACTACTATCTGCCAATATTATTTAACAGTTTACTCAACCTAGACAAAGAAACAAATGGTTACTGTCATGAACTACTGCCAAGACCTACTGTCAAGAACTATAGATATATCAACAACTGAAAATCTGCAGAACTTTTTAAAGAAAATGGCATTGCTTCAGAGCTTGAAGCATTTGGTGTTGTCCTTAACTTGAGAAAAAACCACTTTACAAATGATCACTTGCCTCATTAGCTCAACTGATAGGATTATAAGAACCATATAGAGCAGGTTATATACTGTGTGAGCATAGGGGCAGATGCCCATCCGCACACTCAGCCATCGGATCGGCATCAAATGGTTGTTAGTCTAGAAGTGACGTGGCTCAATCTCAGCCCCGTGATGCCAATCCGATGGCTGAGAGTGCACCACGTCATAAGGTGGGCGCCTGCCCCTATGCTCCTAAAATCCACTCTCGATAGAGCAGGTCTAAGATCAAAATTGCGCCCAAGAATAGATGGCTCCATCCATGGACCAGCTGTCGGCTGGGGTGGAAAATCCAACTGCGGTGGTGCTGCCAGTGGACAAGCTAGAGCACCGGGAGAACAAGATGTGCTGCCGCTATGTTTCCTGGGTGGCTGCCGACCTGGGGTATGAATTTTCCCCAGCGGGACATCTTCTCCACCGCGGCTCAAAAAGTCAACCAGGCCTCAAGCGGAGGATGGAGGACGCGCCATATGTCGACAAGCAGCGCTTCGAGGAGGAAATGGTGGAGAGGACGGAGGGAGGAACATGGCGGCAGCATAGCTCCAGTGGAGATTCAGTTCAACATCGGTGACTTCGATTCAAGGGAGGACGCTCGATTTGGAGGTGTGAGGAAAGGATTTCGCACGCGTTTTGGAGGGGAGGATGAGGGAAAGGCCTGCGATTCGGTGCGCATGGAGAGCTGTAGAGGTTGGGACCTGGGGGGAGGAGGCGTGGTGGTCAAGAACTCAAGATCAAGCTGCAGCGTATCCGACCATGAAACGAGGAAACCGTCAGTGCGAGTTTCATTTCGTTTCACCGGACTTGGCAATCGCGTCGAGGGAGTGTCGTGGTGATGAAACTGTAATAATGTTCTCTCTCCTATTGAATATTTTGCCACACCATCAACTTTGTTGATGTGTCCTACTAATTATATACATAAAACTCTTTGTGAAACTGCACTAACATTGGCCTTATACAACATATAAACGTATAGGTTGGAGCTATGACGGAAAATCATATGCTTTATCAAAACACTCTTAGATATCACTGCTTGAGTGAAGTTTTCCGGTTGAAATTTGAGTGCTTCATTAAGACTCGACAATTCATCTCAACCATATGAGTGTGCCTTCTTCACAAATGTGCACGTTATCAAGAAACTCTAACCAGGCTGTCGGTCATAGCTGACATTTCGGATTTAACACAAGCTAGTTCTATGTAGTTCATGAGGACCTGAGCATCCGAGGATGGTGGATGATCGCTCCCTGGTGTGATGAGTGATTGACAACATGGTGTGGACTAGCTCTTGGCTAAGTACTGCAGGTGTAGGTTGCGGCTTGATTTGCATTGGTGCATGTGAAGAGAGGGCACGAAAGATCTTAGCCTTGCGGGGCCTCTAAGGAGTGGAGAGACAAGTAGGCTCGACTCGATGGACCTGGTGGCTGAACGGGATCAAGTGCGGGCTGCATGTTGGCAAGAAAAGCAAGACGAAGTCATGAACAGGAGCCGGTTGAGGACCATGTGTGGTTCGAGGACCGGTGTATGGTCGCTTCCTTGTGTGATGAGTGATTGACAACGTTGTGTGGACTGATTCTTGGCTAAGTATTGCAGGTGCAGGTTGCGGCTTGACTAGTGTTGGTGCAGGTGAAGAACAAGCGCGAAAGGTCGTCGTCGGTGAGGCCTCCAGGTGTGGAGAAGACAAGTAGTCTTCGTTTGAGGGACCCGGTGGCCAGCGGGGTCAAGTGCGGGCCGCATGGTGGCATGAACAGCAAGATGAAGTCATGGACGGTTTCTTGGTTGAGCCTCAAAACCAAGGTCGAGCCGGGACTACGTGGGAGCCGAGTCATGAGTGGAGATTGGCGGAGGCTACACCGAGTTCGCGGGGTTTCCGGTGGTTCACCAGAAAACCACTGGGTTCCTTGGTTGATCCACAAAGCCAAGACCGAAGAACCGAAGACGGTGCTGCAGCAGTGCCAGACCGGTCTGACCGGTGGGTCTGACCGGTCTGACCGGTGTGCGACGACGCAGTCCAGAGACTTCGAAGCGGAGGACACACGTCGGGATCGCATGGCTTGCGTCGAGGCTACGCAGGGTGCGGTCGCGGGGCATCCGTCCGATGGAGAAAGCTTCAAGTCTTCCAAAACCGCCCTTGAGGGGCTTGTATCCCTAGTTGTTAGAGAAGGGTATTTTAGACTTTCGGTTGCCTCCATATACCCCAAGAGGTGAGAGGATGGCAGCCAACTCTTGGAACCCTAACTCATTTGTTTTCCTATTTTCCTTCCTATTTTCCTTAGGTTTTCCATAGGACTAGCAAGAGAGCTTCATGGAGAGATCTTGTTGAGAGGGTTGGATGATCGGGCGGCTTGCTAGACCTTGTATGAACCTTTGTTTCATGTATAGATGATTCGGCGTGGTTCCTCAAGGTTTGGATGTGTTTTCCCCGGTTGTTCCTAGTGGTGATTTTCGGAGCCCTCTCTTGGTGATTTCTTTGGGTTGTTTTCGGGACCTTTCTCTTGGGGATTTGATGGGGGAAATTTGTGGGAACCCTTCGTGGTTCTTTGGGCTGTGATTCCCCTCCCAAATCCGTGAGTAAAGGTGCTCGATTTTGGGGTTTCTTGAGTTCTTGGGTTGGAAGTGCTCTTGGCGGGATTTCCTTGATTCCTCCTTTTTGGACGAGTTTTGGTGGGATTAAACTTGGCTATGGACTCCTCATGAGGAGTTCCTAATATCCCCAAAGTCTTGTTCAAGTCCGTGGAGCGATTCGGGAGATCGAGGTTTGGATTTGGGGGAGTTGACCCGCGGGTGTTGTTCATCCCGAGCGCCGGAGCTACACCGGTCGACCGGTGCTCTTGACCGGTCTGACCGGTGCAACCCTTGGTGGGATTTTGCTCCGGTGAACGTCTTGGTGTGTTCGCTGTTGTCCTGTGGTTCTGTTGTTTCGAGTTTGGGTCGGTTTGGTGGTCGGTTGGCTGTTTGGTGCCTTGGGGGCTTTCAGGCTGTGATCGGTCTGACCGGTGTGTCTCACCGGTCTGACCGATGTAGAGCCACTTAGTGAAAGTTGCTCAGTTTCACCAACAGGGACCAGTCTGACCGGTGTGGGTCTGTAGACTCGAGGTTTGGTGTTCCGCTGCGTTCTCAGGTCGGAAGGTTGTGTGTTGGTTCCTAGGTCCAGTGGCACTTCAGTGGCTACGTGGGCTTGACCAACTTGGGTAGTGAGTCGGAGACGTGTGTTGGAAGCCGTGTTCATCTTGTTGGAGTTTTCATCTCCTTCAAGAAGAATTTTTATCGGCTCCCATTCACTCCCCCCCTCTCTAGTTCGCCGTATCAGTCCTTCAAGTGGTATCAAAGCCGGTTCGGGTCTTTATTGACTCTAACCAGTCTAAGATCCAAGGATGGCGTACCAGGAACGGGGTTCGGGTCCTCGACACTTCGATGGCAAGAACTACCAGATGTGGAGCAAGCGGATGGGTGTGTTTCTCCGCGGAAAGGGTCAGATCCTTTGGGATGTCACGGTGGACACAGGCTATGTCCAGCGGATGGACTTCCTCGCTCCAGGATCGAGGGACAGATTCGACGCCAACAATAAGGCGGTCGACTACTTGTTTCGTGCTTTGTGTCAGCCTGAGTTCGATCGGGTGCACACTGAGCACTTAGCTTGTAGGATTTGGGTGGTGTTGAAGGAGGCTCATGTTGGGAATACCCAGGTTCAGGCATGGATGTATGCGACCTACCGGAGAGAGTACGAGAACTTCACTCATCTCCCTGGTGAGTCCATTGATGCCTTGTTTTAGAGGTTCACGGTGGTTGCGAACAACATGAGGGCCAATGTGGACGTGCTCCCGTACGATGATCATGATAGAGCGGTCAAGCTCTTACACTCTTTGGATCGTATGATTTGGGGCGGAAAGTTCGAGGCCATTGTGGAGTCAGAGAAGTATGACACTCTGACGGTGAACGAGCTGTTCTTGAAGCTCAAGTCGGCTGAGGTGGATAGGGGCATGACAACCAAGATCGAGGGCCCGACTGACTCTCATAGTCTCGGTCTCGCCCTCATCGGTGGTTCAAATGGAAAGGCTAATACTAACCCATCCACCAGGATGTTCTTTTTGTCCTCTTTGATGTCTATGCCAGATGATGAGTTCGATGTGCTTGGAGAGGACGAGCTGGCGCTCCTAACGAGGCGGTTCGAGTGGCTGCACGAGAACCGGGTGAACATGAGGAGGAACACGAGGACATGCTTCAAGTGCGGCAAGACTGGACACTATTTCGCCGAGTGTTCGAAGGTGAACAACCACGACAAGCACAAGTTCATGGACAAGAGGAAGAAGTCCAAGAAGAAGGATCATGAACATGGGAAGAAGGCTCGGTCTCGAGAGAAGATGAAGAGATCAAGCGACATCGAGTCCGATTCCGAGGACACGTCTTCAAGCTCAAGTGATGAAGACGAAGAGGATGACAAGAAGAAGAAGAAGAAGAACCTTGGCAAGTATCTCAACGGCCTTTGTGTAACGGGCCTAAGCCTCAAGGACGACTTCTGCGGCATGGCTCGCAGTTCGAGCAGCAAGAGAAGCCAGAAGGACGCCTCGTACTTGGATTCCGAGGATGAGGTATGTGATGAGCTCTCTTCTTTGCGCAAGGAGAATGAGGAGTTGGTTGACTTGCTTGATAATCGCGATCACATGCTTAGAGAGGCTAAGAAGCTTAGGAAGGAGCTTAGATCTTTGCTCGAGGATGCTAGGACTAGAGTGGCTGAGCTAGAAACACAGGTTCTTGATAGCAAGCTTGAAATTGATTCTCTTAAGGCTAGCCCTGTTGTTTTTGATGAGAATGATTGTGCTGATTGCTCTGCTTTCCTAGCTGATTTGACTGATCTTAGGGAGAAGTATGCCTCCAAGTGTGAGGAACTAGATGTGCTTAGGGTTGAGTTGGCTGAGCTACAATCTAGACCCACTTTGCTTTGTGCTTGCACTTCTTGCCCTGGTTTGCATGAGAAAATTGTTGAGCTCCGTTCTCGCATTGTTTCGCTTGAGGCTGATTTGAAAGTGCCTATTCCTACTTCTTGCTCTACATGTGAGTTGCATGCTATGAAGAATTTGGATCTTGCAAAATGTGTTGGTCGCTTGCAAGATGAGAATGATAAGTTGCGTGAAGCGCTGAGTTGGTTGTCGAGTCAAGAAACTCAGCTTGGTATGATGATTGCTAGTTGTAAGTGCTTTGACGGTTGGGCTTTGGGATTGGATAAGGTTGGTGAGGGCAGTGGTGAGAGAGAAAGTAAATTTGGGAATGTTTCAGTTCCACCACAACCCACACCCAAAGACAAGTTTGCATCCAAGCCAAACCAACCAAGAGAAAAACCTAGCGAGAAGGCAAGTGAAACGCCTAGTGAGAAACCAAGTGAGAAGCCTTGTGAAGAGCCTCATCCCAAGCCTAAGCCCAGATCAATCCGTTTCCATTGTGAGTTTTGTGGAAAGGATGGTCACAAGAGAGCGTTTTGCTTCAAGAGGAAGCGTGAGGAGAGAATGGCGAAGGAGTGGGCTAACAAGGACAAGTACCACCCTTCGGATGGTGTACTTGAGCCTCGTGTGCAGTTGCCCAGGGCCAAGGTGAGTGTGAGGTCAGGTCGGGCTTGGGGAGAGCGGAAGGCTGTTGGAGGTGCTGCTGCCCAGGCTACACCGGTCAGACCGGTGTGGGGCACCGGCCGGCATCGGGGTGCGGGCTGGACAGGCAGCAGTTTGGGTTTCGTGCTCGTACAGGTGTGAGGGTTGTTTTTGGAGGTCGTGGTTCTGGTGGTTGGTCTGGAAAGTTTGCAGGAGGTCAGTTTGCTAGGCATTCTCCCCCTCGAGCTCACTACGGGGATGGGAGGAGTCATGGCTTTGAGAAGGAGAGGAGGGATGGTCCACGGGCTTTCTTTCGTGGTTTTGGTCCTCCTCCAGGCAGAGAGGGTTGGTTCCCTCATGGTGGTTACTGTAGTGGTGTTCGTGGAGGTAGCTTTGGTAGGAAAGATGGTTTGGTTTGTGCTAACCCCACTTTCGAGCAGATGGCTAGGCACTGGTTTTACACATTTGGAACTAACCCTAGTGTTGAGTCATTTGCTCGCTCTCACTCTTGGTTTTGAGTTGCAGGTGGATGGCCCGGAGAACATTTGGTTGATATCAGGGGTGGTTCTTCGGCTTCATATCCCGGTGGTGACATGTAAGTGCATCACTTTCGGGGATGGTGGACAAGGATGAGTGAATTGTGAAGAAATGATAAAGGTAAGTGTATTTGTGACCTTCGAGTGTGTGGCCTTGGTCAAGCCACTTGGTTTGTTTTGCTCCTTCTCTATCTCATGTGTGTAGGGTGAGCTTTGTATGCTCTTTGGCCCTAGTGCATGTGTTTAGGGGGAGCTTGTGAGTTTTGTGCTCCTTTGCTCTTTTGCCGGTGGTGTCGAGCCCTTTTTGCCTCCCCTCGAGGAGCCGGTGGTTAGTGAGCTTTGTGTGTGGGAGCTCTCTTTGTAGCATATGTATAGTTTCCTTTGTGCATTTCTTGCATTTGGCATGGCATATGTAACATGATGTACAGGCATCCTTGTATTTTAGATTGCATGCATTTTGTATAATATGCATTGGTTAGGAAAAGCTTCTCTCATATACATTGTTCACCATGGAATGAGATATATGCCTTTGTGAGCTTGTTTGGTATGCTATGGTTAGTTTGGCTTAGCTCTTGATGATCTTGATGAATAATCCATGGTTGATAGCTATGTCTTTTGAAAATGTCACATGTATGCTCTCTCATGTGTAAATGCCTTTATATGATCTTGACATGTTTTAGTGGCTTGGCTATGCTTAATTTGTGGTTGGATAGCTAGTTTATTGATCATATGGAGCCAAAGGCTCATTTGCCATCATGAATGTTTAGCCCTCTTGTCTTATCTTGTGGAGGGGCATAAGTTCCTTTTTGTCGCAAAGACATTTCATGTACCAATTTTAAATCTGAAAATGAAATGAAAAATGCTTGGAAATGTGCTCCCATGTCATATGTGCCGAATTCAATTTGCTTTGGGTGCTAAACCATTGCATGATGCCTACCAATGAGAAGTCTCATGCATAGAAGTAGGCACATGGCTCGGTGGCTTTGACATGACATGAGGTGCTTGTGGGTGTTTGTGATGGTCTTATGATTAGAATGGCTGTCCTAGCATGAAGTTTGTGTGGCTTTGCCATTTTGATATGCTTTGATCATGTTTAGGACTTTGCTCATGAGAGGCAAGTTTTTCGCAAAATTGCCCAAATCCATCTTATCTTCGTCCAACGGTTGTGAAACTTGGTGATCTTGTAGTTGATGTCGATACGAAGCTATAGGGTATCTAACTTGCTCATTTGGACATGTGTAGCATCCTATGTTGAATTTTGTATATTTGAGAAGCTCTAGGTTGAAAGTTTTCCATTTTTGGCTTGATCCATGCATTGCCAACAAAGGGGAGAAGTTTGAGCTTGAAATGGCTTACTGGACGCATTTAGAAGGTTTTCAGGTGGTTTCGAGCCATTTCTGGGCTCTGTTGTACACCGGTCTGACCGGTGAGGAGCACCGGTCTGACCGGTGTGAGTGCTGGTCCTGTGCACATGTTGGGCACCGGTCTGACCGGTGGTGATGACCGGTCTGACCGGTGTGAGCTGAAGTTGCTGCAGCTGCCCTGTTTTCAGCCGGTTTGCATGCATTCGTCCAGGGGGAGGTGCATTGGTTCAGGGGGAGCTTGCATGTGTGCAGGGGGAGCTCTTTGTGGTTTTTCGAGCTTTGCTTTGGAGGTTTGCACTCTTAGCTTGAGCTTTGTTTTGTCTCGGATGTGTCGAGCCGTTGCCCTTGCCTAAGGGGTCCGAGACTTGTCTTCTTCAAGTGATCTTGTTCTTTGCCTTTGTTTGGCTTTCGATCGCTTGTTGGAGTTTCTTTTTGTTCGTTTCTTTTCTTTTTCTTTTCTCTCTTGTTACTTTTGTGTGGGTGTTGTCAATGCACTCATCAAGGGGGAGATTGAGGACCATGTGTGGTTCGAGGACCGGTGGATGGTCGCTTCCTTGTGTGATGAGTGATTGACAACATTGTGTTGACTGATTCTTGGCTAAGTATTGCAGGTGCAGGTTGCGGCTTGACGGGTGTTGGTGCAGGTGAAGAACAAGCGCGAAAGGTCGTCACTGGTGAGGCCTCCAGGTGTGGAGAAGACAAGTAGGCTTTGTTCGAGGGACCCGGTGTCCAGCGGGGTCAAGTGCGGGCCGCATGGTGGCATGAACAGCAAGATGAAGTCATGGACGGTTTCTTGGTTGAGCCTCGAAACCAATGTCGAGCCGGGACTACGTGGGAGCCGAGTCATGAGTGGAGATTGGCGGAGGCTACACCGAGTTCGCGGGGTTTCCAGTGGTTCACCAGAAAACCACTGGGTTCCTTGGTTGATCCACAAAGCCAAGACCGAAGAACCGAAGACGGTGTCTTTGCAAGCGGTGCGGACCGGTCTGACCGGTGGGTACCGGTCTGACTGGTGAGGAGCACCGGTCTGACCGGTGTGCGATGACGCAGTCCGGAGACTTCAAAGCGGAGGACACGCGTCGGGATCGCATGGCTTGCGTCGAGGCTACGCACGGTGCGGTCGCCGGGCATCCGTCCGATGGAGAAAGCTTCAAGTCTTCCAAAACCGCCCTTGAGGGGCTTGTATCCCTAGTTGTTAGAGAAGGGTATTTTAGACTTTCAGTTGCCTCCATATAACCCAAGAGGTGAGAGGATTGCAGCCAACTCTTGGAACCCTAGCTCATTTGTTTTCCTATTTTCCTTAGGTTTTCCATAGGACTAGCAAGAGAGCTTCATGGAGAGATCTTGTTGAGAGGGTTAGATGATCGGGCGGCTTGCTAGACCTTGTATGAACCTTTGTTTCATGTATAGATGATTCGGCGTGGGTCCTCAAGGTTTGGATGTGCTTTCCCCGGTTGTTCTTGGTGGTGATTTTCGGAGCCATTTCTTGGTGATTTCTTTGGGTTGTTTTCGGGACCTTTCTCTTGGGGATTTGATGGGGGGAATTTGTGGGAACCCTTCGTGGTTCTTTGGGATGTGATTCCCCTCCCAAATCCGTGAGTAAAGGTGCTCGATTTTGGGGTTTCTTGAGTTCTTGGGTTGGAAGTGCTCTTGGCAGGATTTCCTTGATTCCTCCTTTTTGGACGAGTTTTGGTCGGATTAAACTTGGCTATGGACTCCTCATGAGGTGTTCCTAATATCCCCAAAGTCTTGCTCAAGTCCGTGGAGCGATTCGGGAGATCGAGGTTTGGATTTGGGGGAGTTGACCCGTGGGTGCTGTTCATCCCGAGCTGCCCAGGCTACACCGGTCTGACCGGTGCTCTTGACCGGTCTGACCGGTGCAACACTCGGTGGGATTTTGCTCGGGTGAACGTCTTGGTGTGTTCGCTGTTGTCCTGTGGTGCCTTCCTGTTTCGAGTTTGGGTCAGTTTGGTGGTCGGTTGGCCTGTTTGGTGCCTTGGGGGCTTTCAGGCTATGATCGGTCTGACCGGTGTGTCTCACCGGTCTGACCGGTGTAGAGCCATTTAGTGAAAGTTGCTCAGTTTCACCAGCAGGGACCGGTCTGACTGGTGGTGCTCACCGGTCTGACCGGTGTGGGTTTGTAGACTCGAGGTTTGGTGTTTCGCTGCGTTCTCGGGTCGGAAGGTTGTGTGTTGGTTCCTAGGTCCAGTGGCACTTCAGTGGCTACGTGGGCTTGACCAACTTGGGTAGTGAGTGGGAGACGTGTGTTGGAAGCTGTGTTCATCTTGTTGGAGTTTTCATCTCCTTCGAGAAGAATTTTTATCAGCTCCCATTCACTCCCCCCCTCTCTGGTTCGCTGTATAGGTCCTTCACCGGTGCAGGGTAGCGGCTCACGACCGGAGTCTGCATGCGGGGTTTGCGGCGAGTCACCACAAAACCGTCATGTTACTTGGTTGAGACACAAAACCAAGACTGGAGGCTCGACGGACGGAGACGGGATCCGGGCGCCGTTGAGAAGCTTCGATGCCGGCGGATACACAGCGGCATCGCGGGGCTTGCGTCAGGAGGACGCGAACTACAGCGAAGGCGTGACCGCCCGATGAAGATATCCAAGTCTTGACCATATTGCCCCTGAGGGTGTGTATCTTCCTTTATGTTCTAGGGGTAGCTTGGTCATTTGCCCGACCCGGAGAGACTTCATATATATAGCTCTAGGGTTCCAGGGCAACTCATCCATCTGGTCTGCTTTCCATTTTCCCTGCTTTATAGGCTAGATATTCTTCATGATTTTGTAGAGAATCTGACCTCTGGTTGTATGGAAGCATTCATGCTTGCGTCGAATATCTTCTCTTGGCTCGAGTTATGTTTGTCTCGTTTTCGAGTCTTTTTGTGGGATTTTTGTGTGTGGCTTGATTCTTCAATTCTAAAGCATTTGTGTTCGGTTTTGTTAGTGAGGAACATAGACAGATGTCTTGTGCATCTTTGTGCTTGATCTTGACCCCTCAAACGCTAGATTTGGCCTTCGATTAGAGGATTTTGGTTGGATCCCTAGCTTTGTTCTTAAGCTCAGTAGATTCTCGATTCCCTTATGATTTGGTTGCATTCCCTTGGTTGAGTTGAGAGATCGGGCAAAGGGGTGGAAGGGTTGACCTTCAAAGTGTCAAACCTGGGCTGTTGTCTGCACACCTGGCAGATCGTCCGCGGCCTCAGTGCGGACCGTCCGCGAGGAGGCAGTCAGCCGACTGTGCGTCGTGTTCTTCACGAGTTCTTGAGCGTCTTTCATTCGATCTGTTCAGTTCTTAGGTTTTGGTTGGAAGGTGTTGGCCAGACTGTCTACACAGAGTGGCCAGACTGTCCGCGAGGCACAAACTGTTTGCGGTGCTTGCCCGGACCGTTCGAATTTCCTCGGAGAATACTGGAGGTTCGGGGTGCTTTTTCGGACTGTCTGTCCTATACCCACGGACTGTCTGCTCAGCCTCACGAACCGTCTGCCTGGTACTTGCACACTGTCTACCCGGAGCACTACAGGTTGCCTAAGTCCCTCACTCTTTGAATTGTGCTTCCGCGTTGCTTTGTGTCGGGACTTACTCCTAGGGTTGGTAGGTCCGATGTGACTACGTGACCTTGGCAAGCTCATGTGGGAATCCGTGGTTGAGATTTTGGGATTGTGCTGACGTTTTCTTTGGAGAAATTTTGTCGGCTCCCATTTGCTCCCCCCTCTCTGGTCGGCTAAACGGTCCTAGTTCATCTCACATGTAGTTGAGGAATGCGGTCGCCATCATAAGATTTGTTACATGGAGCAATCCGAAGTAAGAGTTTGTTGACACGAAAAAATAGCAGTTGAGTCAGTCAGGCTGGTCCACACGGTTAGTGATGAGGACATCCTCCACCATTACATGTTGGCAAAGATGCAATATGGGCCATAGCCTAGTTGTAGTCGGGCGGCGACCGTGTGAGCCTCATTATCCCACCTTGCTTAGCTTGGGAGGAAGCCACCTTATAACGGAGAGCCACCCTTCCCTTATCAGGCTAGTCTTTTGGGGTGATTGGGCCTTTCCCAGAGGGGCCCCACCAGAGTTGCAGTTCGGCGATTGCATTAGCTCTTTGGGCTTGCCCATTGTAGTCGGATCGTGAGGGTCAACTAACTTGGTGTGCAATGCTAAACTGCGCAATCGGTGCATCAAGCTTTCCATAATCCAATCCTTGACTAGGCCAGACTCATCATTTGGTATCAGAGATGGGCCCTTATTATTAAGAAGGGGAGAATAATGATGAGGACATCCTCCACCATTACCTGTTAGCAAAGACACAATATGGTCTGTAGCCCAGTTGTAGTCGGGCGACGACCGTGTGAGACTCATTATCCTACCTTGCTTAGCTTGGGAGGAGGAAGCCACCTTAAAAGGGAGAGCCACCCTTCCCTATCAGAATAGTCTTTTGGGGTGATTGGGCCTTTCCCTGAGGGGGCCCACCAAAGTTGCGGTTCAGTGATTGCATTGGCACTTCGGGCTTGCCCATCGTAGTCGGATCGTGAGGGTCGTCTAACCTAGTGTGGGATGCTAAACTGCGTAATAAGTTCATTGGGCTTTCCATAATCCAATCCTTGCCAGGGCCAGACTCACCATTTAGACCACCCCCACCCCTAGGAGGTTTAACCACGTGTCCCTATAGCCATCTGACAAGGTGTCAAATAGTCTAATAGCCCGGCTCAGCTGGTTAGACCGGGTTCCCCTGAGTCTGAGTCAAGTTAAGGAGTTCTAATAGATTTCGAGTTGTAAAAGGATCCCTTGCGAGACAAGACCTCCCCACCCTATTGCGTTTATTAAGCCAGTCTTAGTGGCAGCACAATTAACTAGACTGCCATGTCAGCTTTTGAGAATGATGAAACTGTCATTCTTAGCACACAGTTTCATGAGCGCAGTTTTATAGACATGCATGATGCATCATTTAATTCTTACATGTGTTTTGCATATGTTGTGATCAAATGTAACACGAGAACTATGTAGCCTTTTATAAATAAAACAATAATGCATTTTATCTAGCTTCAATATTCGTACGATATTAAATATTTATATATATGAAAATGATTACATGGAGGAGTTTATCATTGCCATTATGTGACCATCACATGGGGTAGTTTCACATTGCCATCCACTGAACTCCCCATGAAGTCGTTTCACATCATGGATCAATTTCACATTGACGTCCATATTCTAAGAATATCCACCTACAGTAAAAAACCAAGCAAAATAACTTTTAACGTCTAAACAAAAATAATTTGCAACTTCTCAAGGTTTCTATCTTCTCATAATAACTTCCATTTCTCAAGAATCCTCATCATCTGAAAATAGACAATCAAAAGCTGATAAGAGGTTTGCTAGGAAACATGTAAGAGCTGGCATACATGTCTGACTGGCTAGCTGTTGACGGTTAATAGTTGTATCAAAGTTCGTTTGGACTTGCAAGCGGACAAGTCTCCCGTCATAGTCAAGGGACCCTTCTTCCCTCGAGTGGTGAACCCAAGGTATCGAATCCGTGGAACAAATGTGTGACACAAGACCTGATCTAGTAAAGCCGATAAAGTTCAATCTTCGAGAGATAAAACCCTAAAGCATCTAATCAAAGAACATCACAAACAAATCTAATCTACTAAAGACCGGAGGTAGCAAAGATAGAGGGGGTAGATAAACCGATCTAGAGAGATCGGATCGAGCCTTTTGTTGAAGTTCCAAGCAAAAGAAGAAGTAGCAAATCAAATCTCATTAGAAGCCTCTTTAAACCGTGGTTTCCCGTTCGACTCCAAAAACGCACGCCTTTCAAAGCCACCGTTCTGTCACAACGCACTACTATTCATGCCAGTAGTTTAGGGCGAGTCTGAGGACAAATCGAGATCTTTCGGAAGGTCAGGCGTGCACCTCTAGCCACCACGGCTACAAGAACACCCTATGTGATCTATCTCGAGAATAGATCTAAAATAAGCAAAGCCGATTGAAAACGAAGACTTCGGAGAAACACTTAGTCGCTAAGAATCAGATTCAACTTGATAATTCAACTTGTACAATGATACATGAACAAGATCACCACCGGGATCCTACCTTGATCTTGCTTCTAGCTCCGGGAACTCCGACATGGTCTTCCTTGCAAGGTTCCCACGTCGGCTAGGGAGACCCTAGTCAACTAGCTCGACCCTCTCCTCTCTGAGATGGTGTCCCTCTCTTCTCTGCTCCTCGGCGGCCGATGACGAATGGATTGATGTGTGGCTCTTGACCCCGGGGCTATAAATAGCCCGAATGGCGGCTAGGTCAAAGGGGGAGGTGACTGGGCCCTGTAATGGGCTGGGCCGGCCGGCCTGGGCCGACCGGCCTGGGCCCACCTCAGCCCAGTTGCCTGCCTCCTTTGCCCTACGTTAGTTCCCGAGTCTTATAGATCCTTCCCCCTTCTGCATGTGGGCCCATGTCGTCAGTTTCTCTCCGAGTTGGACGTAGCTCCTTGTCCCGCAAGATTCGACACTTTTCTGGGTAGGTCCTCGGAGTTTGTCATCTTCTCGGGTTTGGTCCCTGGGCTTCTTGGAGCCAAGTTTGCTTCATTGCATGACTTGTACGGGGCTTCAAGGTCTTGTCACAAGGTGCTTGATGAACTTATCTCGGAAGTCTTGCTTTAACCGCTAAAACCCTGCATAAACACTAAACTCCAAAACTGACATGCACGAATGAACTTGTTGTACCAAGGGGGTTAGTACCAATGGATAAGATATAAAACTCATGCCAACACCGAAGGTAAACTCATCGTTAGGTTGACGGAATTTCACCGTCAACATCTCCCCCATGCTTAAACCTTGCTCATCCTCGAGTAAGCCTTCGATGGATATCATCCTTGCCCTTCATTGCTTAAACCTTGCACTTGATCATACATAAGAAAACATAATGCTCTCGAAAATTTAATTCGTTTATAGTTTCATAATGTACTAGCCTTCATCCTTACGGAGGGTAGATTCTTAACTAAGCTTATCCTACAAGTATTAACATGCTCCCAAAGTTCAAATGGATCTCAGAAATTTTGAAAACAAAGAACAAGATGAAAAAGAGCTAAACCAAGTTCACAAATTTAAATCACCTTGCACATTGCTCATGAACTGTCATCTCACTTGTCTCTCAAGCCTGTTCATTCTACTCCTTTCCCTCTCATAACATATATATGTGGTAGGCTTTATATGGAGCTTTTGGGAAAGTTTAGTCCTACCAAGATATTATAAATGAGATGTTGTCAAAATGAGACAAGCTTCTCATGGTCTTACAGAGACTCGTCAAAAAGGTCATTGGAAAATAATGTTATATCAAGGTGGGGAAAGAGAAAAACACACACACTTGAGATAGGTGGACATGTGCAAATGGCAAGGAGTGATCCCGAGGCACAAAGGAAGTCCTCGTTATCGGATTGCACATGGTTGGAAGATGAGTATGGATCTTTTAATCTTGAAGCCTTGAAATTCCTAATGCATTTTAGAGAACCGGGGAGTTCACTTATTTTATTTTTATTCATACTCACATTTTTTTTCTTTTTCTCATATATATTTTTTCCTTTTTTCTTTCTTTCTCTTTCTCATTTTTTTCTTTCTCATCAAATTTTTTTATTTGCTCCCTTTTGAACTCTAAAATTACATTGTACCTACCTCCTCCCCCATGCTTAGACATTGCTCGTCCTCGGGCAAAGAGGTGATAAAGATAAGGTAGGTACCGGGAATACTTTTCCTTTGGAGAGATACTTGAAATCTTCAATCGTGGCACCGTCTTGCAATCTTCCTTGAATTGATAATCCCTCCTCAACAATAGATTGTGGTCAAGGAGGTAATCACAAAAGATGATATTTGGTTTTAAGGGTGGATATACGGCGAGGTTTGTGAGATCTCCGGTGTGGGGATACACAATGCACTGATAGATAGGCTAGCAAAAAGGTAGATACGAAAAAACGGAATGACCAGCTTCTTAGTCTCAGGCCAAAGAAATCATGGCCTGCAATAACTCACTCAAAAATAAATTTTGTACACTAAGGTTTATGCACTCAAATATATATAAGGCTCTGGATAGGTAGACCAACAAACAAGTGATATTCATGACAAGGTTAGCATTACTTTTAGGAATAAAAACCATCTTCAATCCATCTAAAACTTGAGAGCACATAAAACACTATGGGTGTTTATTTTAATCATAATCTCCGCTAAAGATTAAGCTAGTATTTAGATAAATTCAGATTTGCATTTTTAGAGAGCACTAGCTTTAACATGCATAAATCAATTACAAAGATAAACAAAGCGGCAATTATAATCATATATCTTCATGGAACAAATTTCATAACTTTACCAAAGATAAAAAAAAGGTGGTGTCTTTATTCATGATGAAAACTAATTAACATACAAGCTGAAAATAAACTAACACACTTTCTGAAATTTAAATAAAAACTGAAAACACTACACAAACACAAGCAAGCACAAGCTGAAATTTAGAGAAAAAGGGAAAAGAAAAGAAAACTAAAGCTCCTCCTTCTTCCTAATCCTCCGCTGGTGGTTGGTATTGATGATCTTGGTAGTTGTACCCTTGCTCGTAGTAGGTTTGGACATCCCCTCCAACGAATTGATCCAGCGGTACTAGGTGAAGACGCCCAAGCTCATATGCAATATTTGCATTGCCTTCACCAAGTTGAGCCGTGTTGGATTGGATGGCTGCGACATTTTGCATGTTTCTCGCAGCATACCCTCCAATTATGGCCATGCTTTGTTGCGGTTGGGGATATTGTGTGTAGGGCTCTGCAAAGGTTACATTGGGCACCGCATAATTTTGTGGGGGCAAAGGTGCACCACTCCCCCATGCTTGCGTCGGTGGCCCTCCGTAATAACTTGGCAGAGTAAGGATTCCTCTGAATGGTGGCACATAATTTGGTTGTGCACCACCCTCTTGCGTGGAGGAGGATCCCTCCTCTACAATTCCTCCTCTTTTATTCTTCTTTGCCAAGACATGGAGTCCCTCCTCCAACCATCTTCCTTCCCTTGAATGAAAAGCCTAAGTATTGGGTCCGGAAGGGGTAAATTCACCTTGGCCACATGAAAGCCTCCTCTCTCATCTCGACTAATATATTTTTCTTGCTTCAAATATTCAAATCCGAGAGGGGTCCCGGGTAGAAGATATTCGGGATTTCTTGTAATTCCCGACCTCAAGGAGATGGCCAACATAGAGAGGTAGCACCCCGAACCAATATCTCCCGATCCCGATGTTGCCTCGCAACACCATCGGTTGATCATAAGGTATGAGGGGTCTATTGGCTGCTTGGCAATTAATGCCGAGTAGAGCCAATTCAACTCCGTGTCGGTCACCTTCGTCTCCCTCATCCTCCCCATAATCCTTTATACATCCATGAGTGGAATACTTGGATGATGGGGTTCCGGATGGAATTTCGTTGTTGGTGGGCTTCCCGGAGATTAAATTCCAAAATCCATCCAACATGTCATCCCACACGTTGACTTTCTCCGGAGCTCCCTTTTGAAACCCAAGTAGCTCCCTAATTTGTTCGTAGGGAACCACTTGCTAAATTCCCTCCAAATGGAATGATAAGCTTTGCACCCCCTCATCGAGAATGGGCGCCATAGTCATCAAAATTTCCAAGGCAAACTCCTTGTGGGTGTTTGCCGACACCCCATTGGAGAATTTCACCCATCCAAGGTGCCCCAACATATAATATATATCCGTGCCGAAACCCAATGCATTAAGAGCTTGATCGTCGAAATCGATGTTTGCCACAAGCCTTTTCTCAAGGCGAGAGAGTTTCTTCTCCTCCTCCTCCGACAAGATGATGAGGCCATATGTGGAGTACCGCGGAGTGTATGAAGGTGGCGCGGATGAATGGGTCGATCGACGAGGTGGGACGGGCGGCTCCTCCGTACGCCCTTGAGGTTCGGTAAACCTCTTGGACGAGCTCCTTGTAGCTCTCATACCACCGAGGAGGAGAGTGTCGTTCCCCTTGCAGTGCCGTGTCCTCCTCCATGCTTTGAGGAGACTCGAAAACCGAGTGCCTCCTCGAAGACGTCGTCGAAGATGGCTTGGACGACGATGACCCTTTCTTCTTGGGGAAGAGACTTGTGGCTTTCTTCTACATGATTTCAGCACTCTTCTCTCTACTAAAATTCCGGGTTTCAACCGGTAACTAGGCACTTCAAAAATTACTTCGAATGTGGACTTTGAGTGGATTAAGGGTGCGAATTGTTTGAGCAATCAAGCTCAGGAAGGATGGCTATGTCTATGGTGATTCTGGGCACAAAAACTTGAGCACACAAACTAAGGAAGGGGAGGGCTACTTGCCTGCAGAAGACGGGTGCCGGGGGGCACCATTTATAGACCAGGTCGGCCAGCCTGGGCCGACCAGCCTGGGGTGGTTCGCCCCCTGGCTCTGCTTTTTCTCCCAGCACGATCATTTCCCCTCTGTGACTTTCTTGCTCGTGTGCTCCACGAGTTGCACCGCTCAAACGCTCTCGTCCACTCCTTTTCTTGCATTACTGGTCCTTCCACTTGATGCTTCTTGCTTTGAGTCATGTCTATGCTCCCTTGCTCCACTTGCTTCACATGTCACCATGAATTTCCTGCAAAGCATTGCTTGCTGCCCACCCATGCCTATCCTTTGCATGTGGTCTTGATGAAAGTTGTTGGGAGGGCATCCAATGATGTATTATGGTGCATGCATGATTAACTTAACTAGATTGCCTCCCTCTAAGCATATCTTATGGCTAAGCAATTAGAGCTATGGAAAAGCTCAAGTATAAATTTAGAGAAGTTTTTAAACCATTAAAAACAAATGTAAGTCGAAAATATTTTCCGACTACATTTATATCGGTCTCACCGGTATCGTTTGCTTTCATTAGTTGAGAGCAAACTTTCCCGACTTGATCATGGGGGCATAGGTTTAGGTTCTAATTTTGGCTAAATATGAGAGATTTTGAATGAAATAAAATTAAATGAGGCTTAGAAAAATTCTAAACCTAGAGAAACCAAGGATATAAATTTTTAAACCAACCAAAAGTTTAGTTTCTAGGTTCACGCGAGTCCTACCACGTGCTGAAATCTAAATAACATCTAGGTACAAGTCGTGGATCTACTCGTGTGTTTTTAGCATGAAAATCAAGTCAACCTTAACATCATAAAGAGGATGAATGGTTGAGTTAGGTTCTGAATTTATTTGGTTGTGGTTTCTCGAAAAGAAGCAAACAAACACATAGGAGGGTTCATGTAAAGGGTTTATGATCAAGCAAAAATATTCAACCAAGAATTATGTCTCTAATATTGTTCAACCACTTCTAAGTCTAATGTCTTTGTGTAGTAAAATTCAAAATTGAATTATTAAAAAGACTCGAAAAACCTAGAATCGGGTTGTCCTCCCGGTAGCTTATTCTTAACTCGACGAAACGGGTTGCCTCCTGCCTAGCGCTTCGTTTATAGTCCATGGCTAGACTTCTTCAATTGATTACTTCAGAGTTCAGATCAACGCTCTTTGCGGGTGTTGCAATCTTGGGTACCCACTTCCGCACCATCTTGGGCATGGGCTTATTCTCCGGCTTAGTCATCTTTTTGGTTTTCCCATGCAGCTTTTCTTGCTTTGTCTTGACGGATGCAACAACTTCTTTGACTTTTTTCACGTCCTTCTTCGGCTCTTTCTTCTTCTTCAGCCCTTCCTTCTTCCTTGGTTCTTTCTTAACAACGAAGATGAGGTGGAACATTTTTAACTTCAATCATATTGCATACCTCGAGGCGTGGTCGAAACTTGAAGGAACTCCTTCCTCCGTTGATATAGAACATGATCTCCCCCTTGCCAACATCAATGGTAGCTCCCACGGTCTTGAGGAAAGGCCTCCCAAGGATGAGTGGTGGCTTCTCCCTCTCTCTCATCTCGAGTACCATGAAGTCGATGAGGATGAAGTGGTGTCCGACCTTCACAGGCACATCTTCGATGATGCCCAAGGGATAGCGAATGGAGTTATCACCCAACTCCAAGCACATACCCGTAGGCTCCAATGGTAGGCATAGTTTCTCGAACACATCCCTTGGCATGAAGCTCACACTAGCTCCAAGGTTGCATAATGCCTTCTCAAACTTGAACGAACCAACGAAACATGGAATTGTTGGGCATCCGGGGTCCTTTTGCTTCTCTAGTCCATTTGCAATAGTGGCACTACATTGCTCGGACATCTTGACATGATCTACCCCGAGTGTTGCTATCTCTTATTTATTTGCAAGTATATCTTTGAAGTAGCGAGAATATGTAGGAACTTGAAGGGCATCCAATAACGGCATGTTGATGCTAAGTCTACGCACAACCTCCACAAACTTATCAAGTTTACCTCGGAAGTAGCGTGGCTTGAATTGTGGTATCTTCGTGTTTTCTCCCGGCATCTCAAACTCAGGCTCTTCGGTGACGATCTCCGTAACTTCCTCCTTAGCAAATTCCTCCGCCTCGGCGGATGGTTTAGGCTTCCTTGCTCCCGCGGAACGTTCCGGATCTTCGGTCTCCTTTCCCGAACGTGTTTGAATTTCTTCGCCGATTCGGGACCTTTAGGTTGTACCAGAAGCTTCCCTTCATTATTAGTGAGGCACCTCAAAAGTTGTCCCACTTGCGTCTCGAGCATCTTCATCATGTTGAGCACTTGATGGTTGGAGCTTCCGACCTCCGTCACCTTGCTATCGATGTTCTCCAACACCTTGTCTATGGCCTTGAACTTGGTGACGATGTCCTTGTTGATCTTAGCTTGCTCGTCCATGAAGTCCTTCAATTGTATATGAAGCGGAACCAAATTTGGAATGGATTAGCTTGCATTAAATTGAGGTCTACCTTGCCCGTAGCGGAAGTTCGGCAAATCTCCCTTCCTCATGTAGTCGAGCACCTTAGCTTCCTCGGGACAATCCTTGTGGACATGACCATATTCTCCGCACTCTTCACTTGTGGATCTTGCTTCGACAGCGTTTAAGTCTTGAGCCTCGTTCTTTTCTATCTCCATCTTCTCCAACCTCCGCATAAATGAATCGATCTTGCCCTCAAGTATGTTTTCCTTCTCCACTTGCAAGACTCCTTTGACGTTCCCTGTGGGTTGAACCGGAAGTAAGCGTCCGGACGATGCCCACGTGTCATTGTCCGCGACCTTCTTGAATAGAGTGAAAGCTTGAGTCGGCGTAAGCTCGATGATAGATCCTCCCGCCGATGCATCGATGATCATCCTTGATGCCATGGTGAGTCCTTGGTAGAACTTTTGCACTAGGTCCTCCTTCGGGAACTTGTGATGTGGAACCGCCTGAGTGTACTCATTGAAGCGCTCGAATGCCTCCCAGATAGTTTCCGTAGGATATTGAGCAAAAGTGGCAATCTTATTACGCAAGCTTTGAGTTTTACCCGGTGAGTAGTATTCCTTTATAAAGGCCCTCATCAAAGCATTCCAATCTTGCACCGTCTCCGCCGGTTGAGAGTGGAACCATTGCAAAGCCTTCCCGAGTAGCGAGAATGGAAAAAGCCTTTCCCTCATTTGATCTTGAGTCACCCCGTCCATGTTGAATGTCTGACATAGTTGAATGAACGCTTGGAGGTGAAGGTTCGGGTCTTCTTTACCGGTGAAGGGTGAATGTTGCACCATGGGGATTGTTGAGGTCTTGATCTCGAACGGCCTTCCGATCTCCGCGAGGTTCACGATTGGTAGGTCGATGATGTCCGGGGTGCATAGCTCCCCGATCTTGCGTTCTTGCGGTTGTTCTCCCATCGGTGGAAGTCGATTCTCCTGAGGACTTTGAGGTGGTGAATTCTTTGGAGATTCCGACGATCTTGGTCTTCTGACTTCGAATCTACAAAATCCAGCTTTTTGGCTTGATGTGCTTCGCATCTCCTTAGCCTGTAAAGTTTTTCTGGATCATCCACAAAATTATCGGGTTTGTTGGAGAGGTAGCCGTCCATCTCCTGTTAGGGTTAGTGATAAACAAAATATACAAAAACGAAAAAGTAAAAACTAATCTAAGAATACTAGGGTTAGACAAACTAGATTACATTAATTTTGAGGATGATCAAAAGTCAGTAGATGCAAAAAAAGAACTAAAAGAAAACAGAAAATTACACAAAAAAAGCAATAAAAGGTCAAATCTTGCATCATTTAATTCTTACATGTGTTTTGCATATGTTGTGATCAAATGTAACACGAGAACTATGTAGCCTTTTATAAATAAAACAATAATGCATTTTATCTAGCTTCAATATTCGTACGATATTAAATATTTATATATATGAAAATGATTACATGGAGGAGTTTATCATTGCCATCAAGTGACCATCACATGGGGTAGTTTCACATTGCCATCCACTGAACTCCCCATGAAGTCGTTTCCCATCATGGATCAATTTCACATTGACGTCCATATTCTAAGAATATCCACCTACAGTAAAAAAACCAAGCAAAATAACTTTTAACGTCTAAACAAAAATAATTTGCAACTTCTCAAGGTTTCTATCTTCTCATAATAACTTCCATTTCTCAAGAATCCTCATCATCTGAAAATAGACAATCAAAAGCTGATAAGAGGTTTGCTAGGAAACATGTAAGAGCTGGCATACATGTCTGACTGGCTAGCTGTTGACGGTTAATAGTTGTATCAAAGTTCGTTTGGACTTGCAAGCGGACAAGTCTCCCGTCATAGTCAAGGGACCCTTCTTCCCTCGAGTGGTGAACCCAAGGTATCGAATCCGTGGAACAAATGTGTGACACAAGACCTGATCTAGTAAAGCCGATAAAGTTCAATATTCGAGAGATAAAACCCTAAAGCATCTAATCAAAGAACATCACAAACAAATCTAATCTACTAAAGACCGGAGGTAGCAAAGATAGAGGGGGTAGATAAACCGATCTAGAGAGATCGGATCGAGCCTTTTGTTGAAGTTCCAAGCAAAAGAAGAAGTAGCAAATCAAATCTCATTAGAAGCCTCTTTAAACCGTGGTTTCCCGTTCGACTCCAAAAACGCACGCCTTTCAAAGCCACCGTTCTGTCACAACGCACTACTATTCATGCCAGTAGTTTAGGGCGAGTCTGAGGACAAATCGAGATCTTTCGGAAGGTCAGGCGTGCACCTCTAGCCACCACGGCTACAAGAACACCCTATGTGATCTATCTCGAGAATAGATCTAAAATAAGCAAAGCCGATTGAAAACGAAGACTTCGGAGAAACACTTAGTCGCTAAGAATCGATTCAACTTGATAATTCAACTTGTACAATGATACATGAACAAGATCACCACCGGGATCCTACCTTGATCTTGCTTCTAGCTCCGGGAACTCCGACATGGTCTTCCTTGCAAGGTTCCCACGTCGGCTAGGGAGACCCTAGTCAACTAGCTCGACCCTCTCCTCTCTGAGATGGTGTCCCTCTCTTCTCTGCTCCTCGGCGGCCGATGACGAATGGATTGATGTGTGGCTCTTGACCCCGGGGCTATAAATAGCGCGAATGGCGGCTAGGTCAAAGGGGGAGGCGACTGGGCCCTGTAATGGGCTGGGCCGGCCGGCCTGGGCCGACCGGCCTGGGCCCACCTTGGCCCAGTGTTCAGCCTCCTTTGCCCTACGTCGGTTTCCGAGTCTTGTAGATCCTTCCCCCTTCTGCATGTGGGCCCTTGTCGTTAGTTTCTCTACGAGTTGGACATAGCTCCTTGTCCTGCTGAGGGCCATGTGTGGTCTGAGGACCGGTGGATGGTGGCTTCCTTGTGTGATGAGTGATTGACAACGTTGTGTGGACTAATTCTTGGCTAAGTATTGCAGGTGCAGGTTGCGGCTTGACTAGTGTTGGTGCAGGTGAAGAACAAGTGCGAAAGGTCGTCGCCGGTGAGGCCTCCAGGTGTGGAGATGACAAGTAGGCTTCGTTCGAGGGACCCGGTGGCTAGCGGGGTCAAGTGCGGGCCGCATGGTGGCATGAACAACAAGATGAAGTCATGGACGGTCTCTTGGTTGATCCTCAAAACCACGGTCGAGCCGGGACTACGTGGGAGCCGAGTCATGAGTGGAGATTGGTGGAGGCTACACCGAGTTCGCGAGGTTTCCGGTGGTTCACCAAAAAACCACAGGGTTCCTTGGTTGATCCACAATGCCAAGACCAAAGACGGAGCTGCAGCAGTGCTAGACCGGTCTGACCAGTGGGTCTGACCATTCTGACCGGTGGGTAACGATCTGACCGGCGAGGAGCACCGGTCTAACCGGTGTGCGACGACGCAGTCCGGAATCTTCGAAGCGGAGGACACGCGTCGGGATCGCAAGGCTTGCGTGGAGGCTAAGCAGGTTGCGGTCGCCGTGCATCCGTCCGATGGTGAAAGCTTGAAGACTTCCAAAACCGCCCTTGAGGGCCTTGTATCCCTAGTGATTAGGAAAGGGTATTTTAGACTTTCGGTTGCCTCCATATAACCCATGAGGTGAGAGGATGGCAGCCAACCTCTTGGAACCCTAGTTCATTTGCTTTCTTATTTTCACTTCCTATTTTCTTAGGATTTCCATAGGACTAGCTTGAGAGCTTCATGGTGAGATCTTGTGAGAGGGTTGGATGATCGGGCGGCAAGCTAGACCTTGTATGAACCTTTGTGGCATGTATAGATGATTCGGCGTGGTTCCTCAAGGCCTTGTTGTGTTGTTCCCTGTTGTTCTTGGTGGTGATTTTCGGAGCCCTTTCTTGGTGTTTTTCTTGGGTTGTTTTCGGGACCTTTCTATTGGGGATTTGATGGGGGAAATTTGTGGGAACCCTTCGTGGTTCTTTGGGTTGTGATTCCCCTCCCAAATCAGTGAGTAAAGGGGCTCGATTTTGGGGTTTTCCGAGTTCTAGGGTTAGAGGTGTTCTTGGCGGGATTTCTTTGATTCCTCCTTTTTGGACAAGTTTTGGTGGGATTAAACTTGTCTATGGACTCCTCATGAGGTGTTCCTATTATCCCCAAAGTCTTGTTCAAGTCCGTGGAGCGATTCGGGAGATCGAAGTTTGGATTTGGGGGAGTTGACCGCGGGTGCTTGTTCATCCCGAGTCGCCCCGGAGCTACACCGGTCTGACCGGTGCAACCCTTGGTGGGTTTTTGCTCGGGTGAACATCTGGGTGTGTTTGCTGTTGTCCTGTGTTGGGGCTATTTCGAGTTTGGGTCAGTTTGGAGGTTGGCTGGCCTATTTGGTGATTTGGGGCTTTCTGGCTGTGACCGTCTGGCCGGTGTGGTGCACCGGCCTGACCAGTGTAGAGCAACTTAGTGGAAGTCGCCAAGTTTCACCAGCAGGGACCGGTCTGACCGGTGGTGCTCACCGGTCTGACCGGTGTTGGTCAGTGGACTCGAGGTTTAGTGTTCCGCTGCGTTCTCGGGTCGGAAGGTTGTGTGTTGGTTCCTAGGTCCAGTGGCACTCCAGTAGCTACGTGGGCTTGGCCAACTTGGGTAGTGAGTCGGAGACATGTGTTGGAAGCCGTGTTCATCTTGTTGGAGTTTCCATCTCCTTCGAGAAGAATTTTTATCGGCTCCCATTCACTCCCCCCTCTCTGGTTCGTCGTATCGGTCCTTCACCTGCAAGATTCGACACTTTTCTGGTAGGTCCTCGGAGTTTGTCATCTTCTAGGGTTTGGTCCCTGGGATTCTTGGAGTCAAGTTTGCTTCATTGCATGACTTGTACGAGGCTTCAAGGTCTTGTCACAAGGTGCTTGATGAACTTATCCCAGAATTCTTGCTTTCAACGCTAAAACCCTGTATAAACACTAAACTCCAAAACCGACATGAACGAATGAACTTATTATACCAAGGGGGTTAGTACCAATGGATAAGATATAAAACTCATGCCAACACCGAAGGTAAACTCATGGTCAGGTTGACGGAATTTCACCGTCAACACTAGCCCAACCTGATATGGCTTTTGCCATTTTCGGGTGCAGACACATAGTTACCTATGAGTTAATTTAATGATTTCCTTATTTCATATGACAAATTCAAGTTTTCAACACTAATGTTGGCACCTTTTGGAGCCAATAGCACGCAAAGGCAGCTGTCACGGCGCCTCTGCGTCGACACCGGTTAGACCGGTGGGGTAGACTGGTCAGACCGGTGGGGTAGACCGGTCAGACCGGTCACTGGGAGATTTCGGCAGTAGACCTCCGAACGTCGCCCGGGCGGGATCCCATCAGGGAGACGCACGTACGGTTGCTCTAGGGTAAGCAAGGCCACCTAGAACGCCTTTAGACGTTGCGGAGACGAAGGAAGAACAACAGATGGGATTGGAAAGGCTAGGGTTTGGATATAAAAGTAAATATGAGACAAATAAAGGTAAATAGATTTGATCAATTGGATGATCAACTCAATCGGCCGCAACCCCTCATATTTATTGGGGTGGGAGGACTTTCCTTGCAAGGAAATCCTTTTACAAGTCTAACTCTATCAGGACTCCTTGTTGTAACTCGGACACGGGGGGCACTAGTCAGACCGGTTAGGCACACCGGTGTGACTGGTGTGGCGTGCCGGACCGACTACAGCAACCAGGACCGGCAGACCGGTGTGGCCGACTAGTTAGACCGGTCTATCCTGCATGGTCGGGTAGGTGCCAATTTTGAGTGTAACATATGCCCTATTGTTTTGGCAAAGGATATGTGCCAAAAAATACTTTTCTAAACTAAAAAATACTTAGGATGATGTTTAACAAAATAACGTCCGTACACAAATTTTACTCAAGTCAAGGATGACGCCTATTTCGGTCTCCACTCCTTTCGGGTCCGTGTTGACTTGACAGGCTTCTCTTCAATCTGTTGCTCCATTGCTCCTCACTTGCGTAGTATTTGCAACCTCCTTTTTTGTGTTTGGGATAAGCCTGAGGGACACCACCACGGCTGCATCTCCTTAGCATTTTGCTTGTTGCTATTCTCACCTTGCTTAATAGTAGTACACACATTATTTTTTGACTAGATTGCTATTGCAAACAATCGGCCTTTGTAATGCATTATAATTTGAGTATGCAATAGGATATTGAATCATATATGAATTCATGTACATACTACTATAGTCAGCAGGTGAATAATAGCAAGGATAATACCAGGACAATAGCATAACAGATCCAACAAAAGGATATTGTAAAAAGTTACCTTGTTGGTGATGAATACCTTTATGTCTTGGTGGTGCTTTTACGCCCTTAGCACTATTTGGCTGATTAATTTGATCCTTAGTAGCTCCTTCCTCTTATATTTGGCCAGGAGCTCATTAAAACTCGGCCTTGCTTTTTTCTTGGACTTGGAGCTTTTTGAACCTTTCTGGAGGCACCAGTCAGACTGCCCTGAGGCACCGGTCAGACCGGTCGACGCAGTACCAGTCATCTTGATCTTGTGTTGCCCCCAAGCATTGAAGTCGCTGAAACCTTGGGGATCACTACCAGAGGCTGCCTCTCGTCGTGTCTTTGCTCTGCAATGATCACATTATTTCCTTTAGCATTTTCGGCTTGATCCGGTTGAATAAGCACCTCAGGATTTGACAACTCAAGAGCATTAACAAAGGCACTATTAGGAAAAGGATTTTTGTTGACTTGCATCTCATGGAATTTCAAACGACCTTCATTAATGGCGATTGTATTTGCCGAAGAAAAGTATTGCAATCATTGGTAGCATGAGAAAAAGAATTATGAAATTCACAATAAGCACGTCTTTTTAATTGATCAATAGGTGGTATAGTGTTAAACATCTTAATTTTACCTGAGTTTAACAATTCATCAAATATTTTATCACACTTAGCCACATCAAAAGTAAATTTCATCTCATCGTGACTCTTATGAGCCAGCTTAAGAGAAGCACAAGTATTTGCTTTATCATTAGGTAACCAAGTAAATTCAGCAACACACACTTCTTTATTCTCATCGTCCGATGATTCATAATCAAACATATGTATATTAGGACGATTATATTTGAGTCGAGTATCTTTGCTTCAGCATTCATGAGATAAAGCTCTTACTAAGACTTGTACAACATCAATAAATTCATGACCCTCTAATTTTTTGTTAATATGGGATCGCAAACCATTAAAAGCTAATTCAGCAAGATCCCTTTCAGAGATAACAAGATTATAACAACGGTTTTTGATTTCTCTAAACCTCCTAATGTAACTAGTAACAGGTTCATCATGCTTTTGCTTAATCGATGTTAAATGGCTCAACCTCAACTCATTATCTCCGCTATAAAAGTGGTCATGAAATTTTTGTTCTAATTGTTCCCAAGTACGAATAGAGTTAACAGGTAATGAAGAAAACCAAGAAAAAACATTGCTAGTTAAAGATAAAGAAAATAAACACATTCTTATTTCCTCTATGGCACTAGCTTCTCCTAGTGAAGGACCTATTAGGCAACCAGAGAGGGGGGAGTGAATGGGAGCCGATAAACAACATGTTCGGTTGGCTGGTGGCTGATGGCTGGTGCTGGTTTGTTCTGAGAGAAGAGTACTGCTGGCTGGTTGCCGGTGGCTGGTTTGTTCTGAGAGAAAAGTACTGCTGGCTGGTGGCTGATAAGCCAAGCGAACAGGGCGAAAAATTCTTCCCGAGGGACAAACTCGGCCTATGTCCCAAATTCACTACCTAGGATTCCCACACGAGCTTGCCTAGGTCATCTAGTCACAACAGACCTACCAACCCTAGGAACAGGCCCAATCAATCCCTAAGCGAAAGCGCAACTCAAGAAGCAAAGGACTTAGCAGCCCTGCGAAGCACCAGGCGGACAATCCGCAAGGCTGGGGCGGACGGTCCGCAGACACCAGGCGGACGGTCCGCGACCCTCAAGTGGACAGTCCGAAAACAGCAACAGAACCTCCAGAACCGCACCCTGAAAAATGGATGGTCTGAGCCTGGCCTTCAGACGGTCTGACGATGGCGGACTATCCGTGGACCTCTCACGGATGGTTTGGCCCTCCCGCGGACGGTCCGACCCTCCTAGACGGACGTCCGACAAACTCCCTGCAACAAATCCCTAACTCCTCGAAAGATCGACGCACGAACTCGAAAGAACTAGACGATCACGTAACGAACTTGAAGAACGTGGACAGTTTGCGTGCCACTGACGGACGGTCCGCCGGCCTCGAACAGAATAGCCCGAGCACCAAAACGAGAAGTCAACCTCTCCTATCCATCCATGGATCTCCCAAACGGCTTGAGCTCTTGAGGAAAGATTTTGGGAAGATGTAAAGTGTCCCTAGGAGATACTATGCCCAAAACATGAGCCCTCAAACGAACTAAATCGCCGGGAATCGAATCCCAACCGAGCACAACCAAAAGCTAGGGTTCCAACCGCAATCCTTCAATCGGAGGCCGAATTCAGAGTTTGAGGGGTCATGATCATGCACAAAGATGCACAAGGCAACTATCCATGATCCCCACCAACAAATCCGAACCCAAACACCTCAGAATCAAAGGAACAAGCCAAGCACAAAAATCCAGTGAAAATAGCTCAAAAAAGACACGAAAATCACACGAGCTACAAAAAGGAGATCGACGCAACCATGAAAGCTTGCACACACTCAGAGGTCAGATTCTTTACAAACCGGTGAAAAATCTAAACCTATGGAGCAAGGAAAATGAGAAGCAGTCCAGAAGGATTGTTGTAAGGAATCGAATGCTCGTAGCCTAAGAGGGGGAGGGTGTGAATTAGGCAATCTAAAAACCTTAACCTATGGCTTCACTATTTTTTCTCAAAGTAAACTAGAACATACTATCTAGATGTGCAACTAAGGTTGTTATAGTGTGAAACTCCCATCCAAAACAAGGTTTGCAACCTATAGCCAACCCTAGCAAGATACTACTCTAGGAAAGTAAAGGCAAGCAAAGATTGCAATAGAGTAAATGCGGAAACGTAAAGGGGATGAGAGGAAGCAAAGTCTTGACACGTGATTTATCCCGTGGTATCGGTAGGCACTAAGACACCCCTAGTCCACGTTGTTGAAGCACTCACACAAGAGTATGCTTTCCGGTCACCAAGTCTCTCCCAAGAGCACCACTTGACTCGCCACAAAGGCTAGACACTTAGGCACTTGACAAGCTCCCTTGGTCACCTTGATGCCGCCTCCACTAAGGAGCTTCTCCACCAAGGAAGGTGGTCTCCACGCCCCCCGCATAAAGTGTCCTCGCCGCTCCACACCAAGCCGGAGGGTCGATGACGATTGCCGGTGAGCCACTTAGGCCCCAAGGCTTCCGGCGAACCTTGTACACCTTGATTCACTCAAGAATCACCTCACAAGGTTGGCACAACCTTGCACTCACTCAGCTCTAAGCTAAGCCTAGCACTAAGCACATACACTAAGCATATGCAAGTCTAAGGATAAGAAATTAAGAACTTGGATGTATTGGATATGATCTTCTAGGTGTCTTGCACTCTCCTGCACTTCCACACAATCCAGCAACCTCAAATGGGTGAGTGGAGGGGGTATAAATAGCCCAAGGCATCCAAAGAGCCATTGGTTAATTGGCACTGAAAAAGGTAGCGTCAGATGAACCGATGCTATGCTTTTTCTAGGCGTCGGTTCATCTGGTGCCCTCCACGTCACTTAGCGGTTGCATCTCTGCTGACACAACTGCTCTAATCCTATACACCGATGGTGCGTCGGTTCATCCGGTGCTGAAGGACTTCTCGCCAAAATGTCTCTGTATGATGCTTCGTGACCGTCGGATACACCGACGCTATCTCTGTGTGACAGAACCGCCCAAAATAGTTCCGTATTATCGCCTAAGCCGGTCCACGTGGCCATTAAGCAATAATAAAGAACTATTCTGTCGCTTCCGCCGGGTAAAGCCCGTAAATCACATACAACGAGATCGCCGATATGCGCTAAGCCCACACGAAGGCGGGACCGCAGTACAACATTACATTACTTAACGAGGTTCACAAGTTTAACATTATTACAAACCAGGTTTTTCATACATAAAAGTAAACATGGTTCGCAGTTTAAACAAACGGAAATAAAACTATCGCATGATACACACGGGAGGCCATCCATGCATATCACTCCTCATCATCGTTCTCCCATTCAAGCTCCCAACCATCTGGGATAGAACCAGGCCAGATGGGATTACCTGAAAACAACAAATTAAGCAAGGCTGAGTACTAAGACTCAGCAAGACTTATCCGACAAAAATAAAGTAAGACTAGACATGCAAGGCTTTTTGGCTTGTGGGTTTGTTTTGCCAAAAGCGACTAAGAATTGATCCTTATTTTCAGATTTTAGCTCAAGTTCTAGTATGTTAACCATTCTATGTGAGCACCTGCACTACACAAGCATGTTGTTCAAACAATATTAAACATATAACAATATTAATCCAAAATGTTCCATAAATAAACATGGGGTAGCCAGTGGTCAAGCCGACTCAGATAACGGCGAGTGACCGACGATCGATCGATTTATATCCTTGCAAGGTAAACCCAAGATACACGGAGGAAGTAGACCCCAAGAATTCAAATAAAAGCAAATGCGGGGTCTACCCCGACCGGGCAGCTTCCCAACATCCCACGAGTTTGGGATCGACGCTACAAACTCGGTACACGGTTATCCGGAGGGTCTAACCCGACCGGTCCGACTCACAAACTATACCACGGGTAGCTAGCCCGAGACACATCCCAAGCGGGTAGCTAGAAAGATCCCGCCCCGGTTCGAAGGTACTAGGCTTACCGGTCCCATTCCCGCAAGTACTTGGTACGTTCAATAGCTTAGGACCAAGCACCATGCTACTCGGTCGAGACCGAACCCACTGCTCTTACCACATGAGCGAGTCAATTTAACCAACTTATGATTCCAACATAAGCATCCTATATCTCGCGAGCAATGAGTCATTACTCGACTTCTACCGTGATCCTAGAGCATGGCACTAGCGTTCCTAACATACTAGTAAAAGAGCATAGGAGTCCTAAGGATCATGCAACTAGGTTTCAAAACAACTCCTGAAACTTAAATGCACAAGTAAAGCAATAAAGTACTGAAAAGTAAAGGGACATGATTTTAATTTAAAACATGGGTTAGATGAAACCGGTGCTTGCCTTCCTCAGACTCAGCACCCAAACAAGCCTTTGGCTCTTCTGGACTTTGGTCCAGGTCTTGCTGCACACTATCTTGATTCAACTCTCCACTAACTGCTCCCTCCTCCTCCTGGGTGAGCGTGTACGTCCCGTCGGGGAGATCTACACGTTTACATGCACATGCATTAGATTAAAGTTAATCTTGATGGTGATTGTGTGCACATCTAAGCAATTTAAGTTACTTAACTTCACTAAACAGCAAGGGGGTGTGTTTAAATATTAAAAACAGAACCAAACATGATTTTACCATTTAGCACATTTAATTTCCCTTTCTTTCTTTAATTATTTAAAACAAGCCTTTCAACCATAAATCAAAATTAAATCAAGAACACTTCCAATGAACCTAATCTTTTGCACACAGCAACATATGCTTAGTTTAAGCTTTCACACCAAAATTTGGCCTAAGATCATTTATAAATTAATTTATACGAAAAAGACAAATCGCAGCCTAGTAAATCAACATTAATTCATATAAAAAGATTTAATAAACTTTTTGAGCTCAACTTTCTCCTGCAGGTCAAGCATGCCAAAAAGGAGGTTCTGACCAAGGCATGGTTGCAAATTCAATTTATTTTTCAGATTTTGAATTTAAGCTCCTACACAAGATTAAATCCAAAACACCTAGTAAACAATTCCCTAAAATCACATACATCACACCAGGGGTACTAATCATCAAGTCAAAGCCCTAGGGTGCACTTGTGCTCAAACAAAAGTTCATTAAAGGTGCTATAAAAAGCATCAAACTTATTCTAGCATAAAGCTTAAATAAATCATAACCGCAAATATATACATCAAAACCATGCAAACTTTTGCCACAGATCTAGACATGATATAAAGAGCAATATATCCAAAATTAAAGTTCATAGCATGTGTATATTTTAAATCACACCAAAAACACTCCAAACTGAGTTTGAATTTTTAATTCAAAAACTGTGCAGAAAAACCCTATACATGTTTTCTAGAAAAGGTAGATTTCTTCACCACGAACCCAACAAAATTGGTTTTGCATTTTTCTGATTTTTCTACGATTTTTAATGATTTTTCGAAGGTACTGCTGTAACCCTAAAGACACATTTACAGCCAGACCCTTGAACTATCTTTTCAGAATTACGGATAGGTCCCTGGTTTACGGAAACAACCCTAGAAAGACTGCAATCAACGCAATGTAGTCCTCACCGGCGTGGAGCTCGCCGCCGGCGGCGGATCCCTGCCGGCCCTCGCCGGGAAACGGCCCCGGGGCGCGCGCGCACTGTTCCCGGCCGGATTGGGGGGCGGCGGCCGGCCGAACAGGGCCTCGCCGGGGCCGGCGGCGGGCGCCCCCCCCCGTGCGCCCGCGGCTTACCGCGAAGGCGCGGCTACGGCCGGGCTCGGAGGACGGGCGGCGGCCGGATAGCGATGAGGAGGTCCGGTGGAGGCTATAGGAAGGATCGGGCGGCGACGGTTGGGAGCTAGAGAGCTAGGCAGCGGCGGCCATGGAGGTGGCCGGCGGACGGCGTTTGCGGTTGGCGGACGAAAACTGAGAGGAAAAAGGGCGCGGCTCGACCGTAGCTAGTCAGTAGATCGGCACGACGAGGTCGAGGCGCAAGTGCATGGCACCCACGAGCGGCCACCTGGCCTTCGCTGCATGCGCCCGTGCGTGCTGCGGCACGGCGCGCGCGCGCGTGGCTAGCCGTGGGGTGCATGGGCGCGGCGCACGGGCCCAAGGGCGAGGCGGAGGGCCCACGGAGGTGCATGTCCACCGCGGAGACGCCGAAGCGTCCGTACGCCGGAGGAATCGGCGGGCGGCGCGTGGCCGGCGCGGGGAACGGCGCGGCGCTGCGGAGCGCGAGACGACGTCGGTCTGCTGTTTTTCTATTTCACTTACTTGTTTTCGAAATTGCGAAACTCCAAAAATCGTCAACTAAGTTGAAAATCTCCCAAAAGCAAAGTTGTAGAGGAGCTGTAGATCTACAACTTTCCTGAAGGGCGACATATGTTTTGATCAACGGTTTGCCCGGGAACGCCGACCGAAGTTGCAGATTTTCCACGGCTCAGTTTACTGTTCACAGCGCAGTAAACTCAATTTTTGGACAATTTTCTCTCAAAATTGGAATGTCCGCCAATTACGAAAAATGTGTTCCCGGAAATAACGAACAACTTTCGTATTGGCCGATTTCGAACTTCTATAGTGAAATTTGGAGAACGCGCAAGAAAACCATTTCAGCCTTTAAAGTAGATCTAGGGTTTGACCGTGATTAGAGATTTTGACCGAGGTCTTTTGTGCAAAAGCGTGCCCGATCACGTCAAACATGCTTAGGAGGTAATTAACCTTGATTAATTCGTATAATTAATGTCATTGGCGCAACAAAACATCCGGGATGTTACAGCCTACCCCCCTTAAAAGAAATCTCGTCCCGAGATTTAGGATTTAAAAGATGGAAGTAGGGGAAAGAACTTACTTTGCCTTGATTCAAGAAAACCCGGATAATTCTCATTGAGATAATGTTCAGTTTCCCATGTAGCTTCTTCTACGGTATGATGACTCCATTGGATTTTATACATCTTTACAGATTGCCTTCGAGTTTTTCTTTCTTTTACATCAAGAATTCTCAAAGGATGTTCCACAACAGAGAGATCCGGTTCAATCCAAGCATTAGCTTCTTCAATAACTTCTCTAGCCGGTTCACGTGCACATTTCCTCAATTGTGATACATGAAACACATTGTGCACGGCGGAGAATCGTTCGGGTAGCCGAATACGGTATGCCACTGGCCCACAGACTTGAATGATCTCATAAGGGCCAATGTAGCGAGGAGCTAGCTTCCCTTTCACACTAAATCTTTGGACACCCTTGGTTGGCGAAACTTTTAAGTAGACAAAGTCACCAACTTTGTATTCTCTAGGTGCCTTTCCCTTGTCATAATGACTCTTTTGTCTTTCTTGCGCAATTCTCAAGTTTTCCTTGATTACCCTCACTTTTTCTTCGGCATCCTCAACTAAGGCTGGACCAAAGAATTTCCTCTCCCCGGTCTGTGACCAGTTCAAGGGAGTACGACATCTTCGTCCATAAAGAGCCTCAAAAGGTGCCATTTTCAAGCTGGCTTGATAACTATTATTGTAAGAAAATTCAGCCAGGGCGAGACACTTGTCCCAACTCTTATCAAAATGAATCACGCATGCTCGCAACATGTCCTCTAGAATCTGGTTTACCCTTTTCAGTTTGACCATCAGTCTGAGGACGATAAGCTGAACTGCGTATGATTTTTGTGACAAGTGACTTATGTAATTGTTCCCAAAAACATGCCACAAAGAGAGATCCCCTATCGGAAATGATGGTTTTAGGAACTCCATGCAAGCGAACAATGTGCTCAATATAAAGACTTGCATAATCTTTGGCATCATATGTAGTGCGGACTGGAATAAAGTGAGCTGTTTTTGTCAATCTGTCAACGATAACCCAAATGGAATCATGTTTCCTAGATGTGAGTGGCAATCCGGACACAAAGTCCATACTTATGTCATCCCACTTCCATGAGGTATGGGTAGGGGTTGAAGAGTACCGGAAGGTTTCAAGTGACTTTCTTTAATTATTTGACAAGTATCGCATTCGGACACATATTTGGCAATGTCCACCTTCATATTGGACCACCAAAAATTTTCCTTTAAATCTTGATACATTTTACTACTCCCCGGATGGATAGAGAATTTAGAGAAATGACCCTCATAAAAGATTTCATTTTTCAACTCCCAATTATCTGAGACAACAAGGCGTTGCCCAAACCAGATTATATCTTTCTCATCCTTTCGGAAGCAATTATGCTTGGGATCCTTTTCTAGCAATTTTTGTTTAATTAAGAGAATACCCTCATCTTGAAGTTGAGCCTTAACAATTCTATCAAAGAGGTTAGACTCTGCAGAAAGAGCATTTAGGCTTCCTTGTTCAACAATTTCCAAGTTTAGCCTTCTCAAATCCTCACACAGAGTGTCACTGTAAGGTTCCATTGATAGGCAATTGCAGTGAGCCTTGCGGCTTAGAGCATCTGCAACTACATTCGCCTTTCCAGGATGGTAATGAACCTCTAGATCATAATCTTTGATTAACTCTAACCATCTTCTTTGCCTCATATTTAAATCAGATTGAGTGAAAATGTATTTGAGGCTTTTGTGGTCAGTAAAGATATTGCAGCGGGTTCCCATAAGGTAATGCCTCCATATTTTCAATGCATGAACAACCGCTGCTAGCTCTAAGTCATGTGTGGGATAATTCTTTTCATGAGGGCGAAGCGCTCGTGAGGCATAGGCAATAACCCGATTTTCTTGCATAAGAACACAGCCTAGACCCATGCCTGAAGCATCACAATAAACTTCATACGGCTTTGAATTGTCCGGCTGCGCTAGCACTGGGCTGAAGTTAAATGTTCTCTTAATTTTTGGAAAGCTTTATCACAAGCCTCACTCCACACAAATTTCACTCCTTTCTTTAGCAACTCAGTCATAGGCTTAGCAATTCTAGAGAAATCCGGAATGAAACGGCGATAATAACCAGCCAAGCCTAGGAAACTGCGGATTTGATGAGCTGACTTAGGAGGTTGCCAATCCATAACCTCTTGCACTTTGCTTGGATCGACAGATATGCCTTCGCTAGAAATAGTGTGCCCCAGAAATTTAACACTATCCAGCCAAAACTCACACTTGGAGAATTTAGCATAGAGTTTATGTTCTCGCAAGCGTTGTAGTACAATGCGAAGATGTTCCGCATGTTCTTCCGCATTCTTGGAATAAATAAGGATGTTGTCAATGAAAACCACGACGAATTTATCCAACTCCGTCATAAACACGGAATTCATAAGATACATGAAGTAGGCTGGTGCATTTGTAAGACCGAAAGACATAACCAAGAATTCATATAGGCCATAGCGAGTAGAGAAAGCTGTCTTGGGAATATCACTAGGCCGGATTTTAATTTGATGATACCCAGACCGGAGATCGATCTTTGAGAAGACCTTAGCTCCAGCCAACTGGTCAAATAGCACGGGCAATGGATATTTGTTTTTGATAGTCACCGCATTGAGAGGTCGCTAGTCCACACACAACCTCAGGCTACCATCTTTCTTTTTCACAAAGAGGGCAGGACAGCCCCAAGGAGAAGAGCTGGGGCGGATATAGCCCTTATCAAGCAACTCTTGAAGTTGTTTCTTTAATTCAGCAAGTTCTTTGGGTGGCATTCTATAGGATCGCTTAGAAATAGGAGCTGTGCCAGGTTGCAGCTCAATGACAAACTCAACATCTCTGTCTGGTGGCAAGCCAGGCAATTCATCAGGAAAGACATCCATGTACTCACATACTACTGGAATATCCTCAAGTTGAGTAGTTATGGCTGCATACACACATGAGCCTTTATGGCCGGTTGGGGGAAGGTAAAGAATTGAATTTCCGACCAAAGGTGAGTTGATTTCTAACATCCTTTCAGAAATATCCAGGACAACTTTGTGCTGAGTCATCCAATTCATGCCTAAGATAACATCTACCCCTTCTAGGTACATAGTAACCAGATTAGCTAGAAAAGTTTTGCTACCTAGCTCAAGTGGTACGCTTAAGCCTACTTGATTTGAAGCAACCTTTCCACCCTGTGGCAATCATATAGGCCTGGTTAGTATGACACCACTTCAAGTCCAAATTTCTCACAGTTTTCACATTAATAAAGCTATGAGTAGCACCAGAATCAAATAATATAATAACTGAACGACCACGGATAGAAAATGTACCCGTCAAGACTGGTGCTCCCTCTGGTAGATCAACCACTATGGTGAAGTTTAAACGGCCTTGCTTCACTTGCACAGTTTGTTTCTTTCCTTGATTTCCAGCCTTAGGGCCTTGCCCCTGACTTTGCTGATGTTGCTGTCGAGGGCGTGTGCACTTGTTAGCATAGTGCCCCAGCTGTCCGCAGTTATAGCAACGGCGATCATCATTGATGCGGGCAGGTGGGGGTGCACTAGGCCTAGGAGCGGTCTGCTGAGTGTTGCGATAGCCAAAGCTGCCAGACGGCTTAGACTGAGATTGCCTCATCACCCAGCATCCAGCTGAAGATGGCTGGGGGCACCCTGCACATTCTTCTTCACAAATTTAAATTTCTTGCCTTGGGCACTGCCTGAAGCTTGATTGAACTTCCTCTTTCTATCCTGTTGAACCCTCTTCATGGCGTCCTCCTGAGAGATGGCCAATTTCACTAGCTCAGGATAGCTATCAGTTTTGATTAAGTTCAACCTCTCATAGAGCTCTCCATCAAGCCCTTCACGGAATCGCTCCATCTTTTTCTTATCAGTATCAACATGATAGTCCCCATACTGACAGACTATTAAACTTCTGAGCATACTGATAGACTGAGTCAGAGCCTTGTTTGAGATTCATTAACTCTCTCATCTTCCTATCAACAAGACCCTTGGGAATATGATGCTCTTTAAATGCTTTCTTGAATTCTGCCCAAGTAATCTGGTGACCCTGTGGCTGCATGGACTTGAAATGCTCCCACCAGATTAAAGCTTCACCCCTCAGTTGCTGAGCAGCGAAGCCTGCCTTAAGTTCTTCTGAGCAAGGCAGTGTGAAGATGGAAAACATGGCCTCTAGGGCCCTGATGAAAGCATCAGCCTCTAGGGGCTCCTCTGCCTTGGTGAAGAGGGGTGGCCTCATTGCCCTGAATTTTTCATAGGACATGACCGCATTAGGCCCCTCCTGAACATGGCCTTGATTGTGCACAAGTTGCTGCAATCTTTGAGCAATTTGCTGCTTGAGTTCGCAAAATTTGGCGCAATACTTCGTCCGCGCGGCGATGAAAGCTTCGCGGGTGTCATGGGTGGAGGTGGGGGAAAAGGAGCATCCCCACCGCCTCCCGCACCCCGAGAGTCATTCCGTGTGTTATCGGACATCTGAAAAGTTGAACTTTCATTAGATACATATTCAAAGCTTGCTTAAAAGAATACAAGAAGAATATGCATACGAAAATTCAGACTTATAGAAAATTTCAGAATGCAGACAGCATCACAGTTCTGAGTAAATAATTCATAACTCTCTGTACAGAAGTCCAAAATTCATAAAATTTGGTCAGCATGTGTAGAATTTTATAAGTTTCAACTTTGGTATTCAACTCCAGATCAGATTCATCTTCTAAAGGGGTCGAAAAATTCAGTTTTCAAGGTTCTGTCTAGCAGTTTGGACAGCAGCCAACAACTTACTAAAAATTCGATATTTCTTAAACTACACATGCAAAAATGCTAAATTTTGGTGAGCATGACCAATATAAAATTTCAAACAACTTTGGTAGTCATTGCAAAACCCAGAAATGACCATAACTTTCTCCATTTCATTTCTTAGACAGATTGCTGCCGGGAAGGTGTTTTTCCACAATAATTACATATTACAAAATTTGGTGGATCACCATTACATAGGGGGTCACTATGTAGCTTCTAGCTACACAAAAGAATACTCTAAGTCAGCCTAGCACCAAAATCCAACCAAAAGGGCTAACAAGAGTACATGTCAAGTTTTCCTACTATAACAACTAGGATCTAGGCCCTATGTACAAACTATGGAGAGTTTCCCCGCGACATGGAAGAATAGAGCACCAAGCTCCTCTAATCGAGTCCGGGAACGTCCTGAACCTCCTCTAGGTCCAGCTGCATCTCCATCTCGCTCATCATCAACAATAGCCGGTGGGTGGTGCACCCGCTGGAGCATAAGCACAACACCCTCCAAAGCCTGTACATCGAGCTCGAGGTCCCCAACCTGCTCCCCGCAAATCCTGGATGTGCTCAAGGTGCACAAGCCTCTCGGCATCCCTCGTCAACCAGCCGAACTCGCAGCCCGCCGCCCGGCCCGCAAGTCCAGAATCTGCTGCGGGTGGTCACCTCGCTCAAACAGAAACCGGTGTGCCTGCTCCCGGAGCCGCCGTATCTGATCCTGAAGGTCGGCAATAACCGCACGGCTCGGGTGTACTTAACATACCGCTCGGTGTAAAGGCCGACAACCCGGGGAGATGTACCAAGTAGCTCCAGTGAGACGACTAGCCAAGTCATCTGCGATAACCCGACGAAGGTCCTGTAGAGCGTACAAGGCCATCAAGCACGTGCCCAAAGTCTCTACTGTGTCGTAGGGTGGCACAGTCTCGAGAAGGGTGGCTATATTAGCCATCCTGGCTAGCCACAACGGATCATTGGGGTCCAAAGCTAAAGCCAACCCCAACGGTGTCTGAAGCATCTCCTGCGGCTTGTGGGTGGAGAGAGCGTGGAGCACCATCAAGGCTGCCGACTCCACTGCCTCGACAGCGCGGAAACAGAGGAGGTCCATGCTCAAGTCTGCCCACTCGGGGTGGCCCGGGTGGGGGAGCACCGTCACTCGAACTCTGCAGCTCGGTACGCCCCACTCCTCGTACTTCACCCCCTCGTAGAAAGGAGGGGTGGTGTAGCCGACGGCACTCAGGGCTCTCCACGCAATGCGTGTGAAGCCCTCCCACTGCAAGCCAGTGGTGGCAAACGTGCCATCAGCGCCCACCACAACAAACCCAGGGGCAGCCATCTGTAAAATAATTACAAACACATGTTAGAACCCAAAAATATGAGTTTAACATGCAATATGGCAAAACTGGCAGTTCTGAACAAAAATTCATAACTGCAAAACCAGTACCCCAAAAATTCCAAATTTTTGTGAGCAACTCGACAATGTTATAACTCACATTTTTGGTATTCAAAGGTCAAACTAATTCAGATTGGAAAAGGGTGAAAAATGTTCATTTTCAGAGTGCTATTGCCCAGAATTTCAGCAGGGCAGAGCTTCACTAAAAAGACCATAACTCAATACATGAGTACCCAATTACCATGAAATGTTTACAGCATGATCTATGCTAGATGATGAACATTTTTGTTGTAGATTATCAGGTCAAATTCTGTTTGGAACTATAGGTAAAGATTCGAGTTTTCAGCCTAACTCAGAATTTTGACAGCATTTCAGGAAGACCTAGGCTAGTCATTTTGATCCTAACTTCAGTTTTAAACCTCCCAAAATCATGAGAAATTCAGGGAGCAAACTTAACTAGGTGATGAACAATTTCCCTAAAGAACACCTAGCCAGAAATTTTCTAGATAATCCTTAGGAAGATTTGGACAACAGCTAGTTAAATTTTGCTTAATCACACATCAAAGCATCAAACTAGCATGATTGGTCCTTGAGAATCACAATTTTAATTAAAGACCAAATAACACATGATTTAAGTTTATTTTTGGTTCAATAGCTTTTACATGATGCAGAAAACGTCCTAAACTTCCTCACAAAGCTTTTAAGCTTAAAAACGAAGTTAGTGCGCGGGTATAGGGGCATATATAAACGTCTCTCCCTATAATAACTATTCGGAAGCTATTCGTTTCTTAATTACCGTGCCTAACAACCGTGGTTAGTGTACCTGAGAAGATCACGGATATTCAAGACCTTTTGTGCCAAGCACTCACAAAAGCGTCCACATTCATTACCGTTCACTTATAGAAACGGTATCCATGCGTAAAGCCGCTGCATGGACGAGCGTCCTATTTAAGACTCGACGCGACGTGAGTGCCCATTGGAATAGGCCTCACTCATCCCTCACGGACTTTCCCGTGGTACCATCACGTATGGCAAAACGTGACGAGACTCGTACGCGACGTGACACCCATTGGAATAGGTCCCACTAGTCCCTCACGGGACTTCCCCGTGGTACCACCACGTATGGCAAAACGTGATGAGACGCGACGCGACGTGGCACCCATTGGAATAGGTCCCACTAGTCCCTCACGAGACTTCCCCGTGGTACCACCACGTATGGCAAAACGTGATGAACTAGTATGGTTGTGCATAAAAGTAAGTTTTGACAGGAATAAATGTGCTGGAAGTCAGACTAAATACACCATAGAATACTAGCCACCTGGAAGAACCCAAAAATTCCCTCTAGGGCCTCTCGGACTAGATTAAACCTTAACGTCCTATTCTTTTAGCAAGATTATTAATCTTGGCAAATTTTATTCCAAAACAAGTTTGTTAAGGTATTTTAATTACTCTGGTGCATATCATCGCTCTGGTACCAGCTGTGACAGAACCGCCCAAAATAGTTCCGTATTATCGCCTAAGCCGGTCCATGTGGCCATTAAGCAATAATAAAGAACTATTCTGTCGCTTCCGCCGGTAAAGCCCGTAAATCACATACAACGGGATCGCCGATATGCGCTAAGCCCACACGAAGGCGGGACCGAGTACAACATTACATTACTTAACGAGTTCACAAGTTTAACATTATTACAAACCAGGTTTTTCATACATAAAAGTAAACATGGTTCAGAGTTTAAACAGCGGAAATAAAACTATCGCATGATACACACGGGAGGCCATCCATGCATATCACTCCTCATCATCGTTCTCCCATTCAAGCTCCCAAACATTTGGGATAGAACCAGGCCAGATGGGATTACCTGAAAACAACAAATTAAGCAAGGATGAGTACTAAGACTCAGCAAGACTTATCCGACAAAAATAAAGTAAGACTAGACATGCAAGGCTTTTTGGCTTGTGGGTTTGTTTTGCCAAAAGCGACTAAGAATTGATCCTTATTTTCAGATTTTAGCTCAAGTTCTAGTATGTTAACCATTCTATGTGAGCACCTGCACTACACAAGCATGTTGTTCAAACAATATTAAACATATAACAATATTAATCCAAAATGTTCCATAAATAAACATGGGGTAGCCAGTGGTCAAGCCGACTCAGATAACGGCGAGTGACCGACGATCGATCGATTTATATCCTTGCAAGGTAAACCCAAGATACACGGAGGAAGTAGACCCCAAGAATTCAAATAAAAGCAAATGCGGGGTCTACCCCGACCGGGGAAGTTCCCAACATCCCACAGTTTGGGATCGGACGCTACAAACTGCGGTACACGGTTATCCGTGGGTCTAACCCGACCGGTCCGGACTCACAAACTATACCACGGGTAGCTAGCCCGGAGACACATCCCAAGCGGGTAGCTAGAAAGATCCCGCCCGGTTCGGAAGGTACTAGGCTTACCGGTCCCATTCCCGCAAGTAATTGGTACGTTCAATAGCTTAGGACCAGCACCATGCTACTCGGTCGAGACCGAACCCATTGCTCTTACCACATGAGCGAGTCAATTTAACCAACTTATGATTCCAACATAAGCATCCTATATCTCGCGAGCAATGAGTCATTACTCGACTTCTACCGTGATCCTAGAGCATGGCACTAGCGTTCCTAACATACTAGTAAAAGAGCATAGGAGTCCTAAGGATCATGCAACTAGGTTTCAAAACAACTCCTGAAACTTAAATGCACAAGTAAAGCAATAAAGTACTGAAAAGTAAAGGGACATGATTTTAATTTAAAACATGGGTTAGATGAAACCGGTGCTTGCCTTCCTCAGACTCAGCATCCAAACAAGCCTTTGGCTCTTCTGGACTTTGGTCCAGGCCTTGCTGCACACTAGCTTGATTCAACTCTCCACTAACTGCTCCCTCCTCCTCCTGGGTGAGCGTGTACGTCCCGTCGGGGAGATCTACACGTTTACATGCACATGCATTAGATTAAAGTTAATCTTGATGGTGATTGTGTGCACATCTAAGCAATTTAAGTTACTTAACTTCACTAAACAGCAAGGGGGTGTGTTTAAATATTAAAAACAGAACCAAACATGATTTTACCATTTAGCACATTTAATTTCCCTTTCTTTCTTTAATTATTTAAAACAAGCCTTTCAACCATAAATCAAAATTAAATCAAGAACACTTCCAATGAACCTAATCTTTTGCACACAGCAACATATGCTTAGTTTAAGCTTTCACACCAAAATTTGGCCTAAGATCATTTATAAATTAATTTATACGAAAAAGACAAATCGCAGCCTAGTAAATCAACATTAATTCATATAAGAAGATTTAATAAACTTTTTGAGCTCAACTTTCTCCTGCAGGTCAAGCATGCCAAAAAGGAGGTTCTGACCAAGGCATGGTTGCAAATTCAATTTATTTTTCAGATTTTGAATTTAAGCTCCTACACAAGATTAAATCCAAAACACCTAGTAAACAATTCCCTAAAATCACATACATCACACCAGGGGTACTAATCATCAAGTCAAAGCCCTAGGGTGCACTTGTGCTCAAACAAAAGTTCATTAAAGGTGCTATAAAAAGCATCAAACTTATTCTAGCATAAAGCTTAAATAAATCATAACCGCAAATATATACATCAAAACCATGCAAACTTTTGCCACAGATCTAGACATGATATAAAGAGCAATATATCCAAAATTAAAGTTCATAGCATGTGTATATTTTAAATCACACCAAAAACACTCCAAACTGAGTTTGAATTTTTAATTCAAAAACTGTGCAGAAAAACCCTATACATGTTTTCTAGAAAAGGTAGATTTCTTCACCACGAACCCAACAAAATTGGTTTTGCATTTTTCTGATTTTTCTACGATTTTTAATGATTTTTCGAAGGTACTGCTGTAACCCTAAAGACACATTTACAGCCAGACCCTTGAACTATCTTTTCAGAATTACGGATAGGTCCCTGGTTTACGGAAACAACCCTAGAAAGACTGCAATCAACGCAATGTGGTCCTCACCGGCGTGGAGCTCGCCGCCGGCGGCGGATCCCTGCCGGCCCTCGCCGGGAAACGGCCCCGGGGGCGCGCGCGCACCTGTTCCGGCCGGATTGGGGCGGCGGCCGGCCGGAACGAGGCCTCGCCGGGGCCGGCGGTGGGGGCGCCCCCCGTGCGCCCGCGGCTTACCGCGAAGGCGCGGCTACGGCCGGGCCTGGAGGACGGGCAGCGGCCGGATAGCGATGAGGAGGTCCGGTGGAGGCTATAGGAAGGATCGGGCGGCGACGGTTGGGAGCTAGAGAGCTAGGCAGCGGCGGCCATGGAGGTGGCCGGCGGACGGCGTTTGCGGTTGGCGGACGAAAACTGAGAGGAAAAAGGGCGCGGCTCGACCGTAGCTAGTCAGTAGATCGGCACGACGAGGTCGAGGCGCAAGTGCATGGCACCCACGAGCGGCCACCTGGCCTTCGCTGCATGCGCCCGTGCGTGCTGCGCGGCACGGCGCGTGCCGCGCGCGTGGCTAGCCGTGGGGTGCATGGGCGCGGCGCACGGGCCCAAGGGCGAGGCGGAGGGCCCACGGAGGTGCATGTCCACCGCGGAGACGCCGAAGCGTCCGTACGCCGGGAGGAATCGGCGGGCGACGCGTGGCCGGCGCGGGAACGGCGCGACGCTCTGGAGCGCGAGACGACGTCGGTCTGCTGTTTTTCTATTTCACTTACTTGTTTTCGAAATTGTGAAACTCCAAAAATCGTCAACTAAGTTGAAAATCTCCCAAAAGCAAAGTTGTAGAGGAGCTGTAGATCTACAACTTTCCTGAAGGGCGACATATGTTTTGATCAACGGTTTGCCCGGGAACGCCGACCGAAGTTGCAGATTTTCCACGGCTCAGTTTACTGTTCACAGCGTAGTAAACTCAATTTTTGGACAATTTGCTCTCAAAATTGGAATGTCCGCCAATTACGAAAAATGTGTTCCCGGAAATAACGAACAACTTTCGTATTGGCCGATTTCGAACTTCTATAGTGAAATTTGGAGAACGCGCAAGAAAACAATTTCAGCCTTTAAAGTAGATCTAGGGTTTGACCGTGATTAGAGATTTTGACCGAGGTCTTTTGTGCAAAAGCGTGCCCGATCACGTCAAACATGCTTAGGAGGTAATTAACCTTGATTAATTCGTATAATTAATGTCATTAGAGCAACAAAACATCCGGGATGTTACAGCCTACCCCCCTTAAAAGAAATCTCGTCCCGAGATTTAGGATTTAAAAGATGGAAGTAGGGGAAAGAACTTACTTTGCCTTGATTCAAGAAAACCCGGATAATTCTCATTGAGATAATGTTCAGTTTCCCATGTAGCTTCTTCTACGGTATGATGACTCCATTGGATTTTATACATCTTTACAGATTGCCTTCGAGTTTTTCTTTCTTTTACATCAAGAATTCTCGAAGGATGTTCCACAACAGAGAGATCCGGTTCAATCCAAGCATTAGCTTCTTCAATAACTTCTCTAGCCGGTTCACGTGCACATTTCCTCAATTGTGATACATGAAACACATTGTGCACGGCAGAGAATCGTTCGGGTAGCCGAATACGGTATGCCACTGGCCCACAGACTTGAATGATCTCATAAGGGCCAATGTAGCGAGGAGCTAGCTTCCCTTTCACACTAAATCTTTGGACACCCTTGGTTGGCGAAACTTTTAAGTAGACAAAGTCACCAACTTTGTATTCTCTAGGTGCCTTTCCCTTGTCATAATGACTCTTTTGTCTTTCTTGCGTAATTCTCAAGTTTTCCTTGATTACCCTCACTTTTTCTTCGGCATCCTCAACTAAGGCTGGACCAAAGAATTTCCTCTCCCCGGTCTGTGACCAGTTCAAGGGAGTACGACATCTTCGTCCATAAAGAGCCTCAAAAGGTGCCATTTTCAAGCTGGCTTGATAACTATTATTGTAAGAAAATTCAGCCAGGGCGAGACACTTGTCCCAACTCTTATCAAAATGAATCACGCATGCTCGCAACATGTCCTCTAGAATCGGTTTACCCTTTTCGGTTTGACCATCGGTCCGAGGACGATAAGTCGAACTCGCGTATGATTTTTGTGCCAAGTGACTTATGTAATTGTTCCCAAAAACGTGCCACAAAGAGAGATCCCCTATCGGAAATGATGGTTTTAGGAACTCCATGCAAGCGAACAATGTGCTCAATATAAAGACTTGCATAATCTTTGGCATCATATGTAGTGCGGACTGGAATAAAGTGAGCTGTTTTTTCAATCTGTCAACGATAACCCAGATGGAATCATGTTTCCTAGATGTGAGTGGCAATCCGGACACAAAGTCCATACTTATGTCATCCCACTTCCATGAAGGTATGGGTAGGGGTTGAAGAGTACCGGAAGGTTTCAAGTGACTTGCTTTAATTCTTTGACAAGTATCGCATTCGGACACATATTTAGCAATGTCCACCTTCATATTGGACCACCAAAAATTTTCCTTTAAATCTTGATACATTTTACTACTCCCCGGATGGATAGAGAATTTAGAGAGATGACCCTCATCAAAGATTTCCTTTTTCAACTCCCAATTATCTGAGACAACAAGGCGTTGCCCAAACCAGATTATATCTTTCTCATCCTTTCGGAAGCAATTATGTTTGGGATCCTTTTCTAGCAATTTTTGTTTAATTAAGAGAATACCCTCATCTTGAAGTTGAGCCTTAACAATTCTATCAAATAGGTTAGACTCGCGGAAAGAGCATTTAGGCTTCCTTGTTCAACAATTTCCAAGTTTAGCCTTCTCAAATCCTCACACGGAGTGTCACCGTAAGGTCCCATTGATAGGCAATTGCGGTGAGCCTTGCGGCTTAGAGCATCCGCAACTACATTCGCCTTTCCGGGATGGTAATGAACCTCTAGATCATAATCTTTGATTAATTCTAACCATCTTCTTTGCCTCATATTTAAATCGGATTGAGTGAAAATGTATTTGAGGCTTTTGTGGTCAGTAAAGATATTGCAGCGGGTTCCCATAAGGTAATGCCTCCATATTTTCAATGCATGAACAACCGCTGCTAGCTCTAAGTCATGTGTGGGATAATTCTTTTCATGAGGGCGAAGCGCTCGTGAGGCATAGGCAATAATCCGATTTTCTTGCATAAGAACACAGCCTAGACCCGTGCCTGAAGCATCACAATAAACGTCATACGGCTTTGAATTGTCCGGCTACGCTAGCACTGGGGCTGAAGTTAAATGTTCTCTTAATTTTTGGAAAGCTTTATCACAAGCCTCACTCCACACAAATTTCACTCCTTTCTTTAGCAACTCAGTCATAGGCTTAGCAATTCTAGAGAAATCTGGAATGAAACGGCGATAATAACCAGCCAAGCCTAGGAAACTACGGATTTGATGAGCTGACTTAGGAGGTTGCCAATCCATAACCTCTTGCACTTTGCTTGGATCGACAGATATGCCTTCGCTGGAAATAGTGTGCCCCAGAAATTTAACACTATCCAGCCAAAACTCACACTTGGAGAATTTAGCATAGAGTTTATGTTCTCGCAAGCGTTGTAGTACAATGCGAAGATGTTCCGCATGTTCTTCCGCATTCTTGGAATAAATAAGGATGTCGTCAATGAAAACCACGACGAATTTATCCAACTCCGTCATAAACACGGAATTCATAAGATACATGAAGTAGGCCGGTGCATTTGTAAGACCGAAAGACATAACCAAGAATTCATATAGGCCATAGCGAGTAGAGAAAGCTGTCTTGGGAATATCACTAGGCCGGATTTTAATTTGATGATACCGCGGAGCCGGAGATCGATCTTTGAGAAGACCTTAGCTCCGACCAACCGGTCAAATAGCACGGGCAATGGATATTTGTTTTTGATAGTCACCGCATTGAGAGGTCGCTAGTCCACACACAACCTCAGGCTACCATCTTTCTTTTTCACAAAGAGGGCGGGGACAGGCCCCAAGGAGAAGAGCTGGGGCGGATATAGCCCTTATCAAGCAACTCTTGAAGTTGTTTCTTTAATTCAGCAAGTTCTTTGGGTGGCATTCTATAGGATCGCTTAGAAATAGGAGCTGTGCCAAGGTTGCGCTCAATGACAAACTCAACATCTCCGTCCGGTGGCAAGCCGGGCAATTCATCGGGAAAGACATCCATGTACTCACATACTACCGGAATATCCTCAAGTTGAGTAGTTATGGCCGCATACACACATGAGCCTTTATGGCCGGTTGGGGGAAGGTAAAGAATTGAATTTCCGACCAAAGGTGAGTTGATTTCTAACATCCTTTCAGAAATATCCAGGACAACTTTGTGCTGAGTCATCCAATTCATGCCTAAGATAACATCTACCCCTTCTAGGTACATAGTAACCAGATTAGCTAGAAAAGTTTTGCTACCTAGCTCAAGTGGTACGCTTAAGCCTACTTGATTTGAAGCAACCTTTCCACCCGGTGTGGCAATCATATAGGCCTGGTTAGTATGACACCACTTCAAGTCCAAATTTCTCACAGTTTTCACATTAATAAAGCTATGAGTAGCACCAGAATCAAATAATATAATAACTGAACGACCACGGATAGAAAATGTACCCGTCAAGACTGGTGCTCCCTCTGGTAGATCAACCACTATGGTGAAGTTTAAACGGCCTTGCTTCACTTGCACAGTTTGTTTCTTTCCTTGATTTCCAGCCTTAGGGCCTTGCCCCTGACTTTGCTGATGTTGCTGTCGAGGGCGTGTGCACTTGTTAGCAAAGTGCCCCAGCTGTCCGCAGTTATAGCAACGGCGATCATCATTGATGCGGGCAGGTGGGGGTGCACTAGGCCTAGGAGCGGTCTGCTGAGTGTTGCGATAGCCAAAGCTGCCAGACGGCTTAGACTGAGATTGCTTCATCACCCAGCATCCAGCTGAAGATGGCTGGGGGGCACCCTGCACATTCTTCTTCACAAATTTAAATTTCTTGCCTTGGGCACTGCCTGAAGCTTGATTGAACTTCCTCTTTCTATCCTGTTGAGCCCTCTTCATGGCGTCCTCCTGAGAGATGGCCAATTTCACTAGCTCAGGATAGCTATCAGTTTTGATTAAGTTCAACCTCTCATAGAGCTCTCCATCAAGCCCTTCACGGAATCGCTCCATCTTTTTCTTATCAGTATCAACATGATAGTCCCCATACTGACAGACTATTAAACTTCTGAGCATACTGATAGACTGAGTCAGAGCCTTGTTTGAGATTCATTAACTCTCTCATCTTCCTATCAACAAGACCCTTGGGAATATGATGCTCTTTAAATGCTTTCTTGAATTTCGCCCAAGTAATCTGGTGACCCTGTGGCTGCATGGACTTGAAATGCTCCCACCAGATTAAAGCTTCACCCCTCGCTTCTTTGAGCAGCGAAGCCTGCCTTAAGTTCTTCTGAGCAAGGCAGGTGTGAAGATGGAAAACATGGCCTCTAGGGCCCTGATGAAAGCATCAGCCTCTAGGGGCTCCTCCGCCTTGGTGAAGAGGGGTGGCCTCATTGCCCCGAATTTTTCATAGGACATGACCGCATTAGGCCCCTCCCGAACATGGCCTTGATTGTGCACGGAGTTGCTGCAATCTTTGAGCAATTTCTTCTGCTGAGTCCTGCAAAATTTGGCGCAATACTTCGTCTTGCCGCGGCGATGAAAGCTTCGCGGGTGTCATGGGTGGAGGTGGGGGAAAAGGAGCATCCCCACCGCCTCCCACACCCCGAGAGTCATTCCCGTGTGTTATCAGACATCTGAAAAGTTGAACTTTCATTAGATACATATTCAAAGCTTGCTTAAAAGAATACAAGAAGAATATGCATACGAAAATTCAGACTTATAGAAAATTTCAGAATGCAGACAGCATCACAGTTCTGAGTAAATAATTCATAACTCTCTGTACAGAAGTCCAAAATTCATAAAATTTGGTCAGCAGGTGTAGAATTTTATAAGTTTCAACTTTGGTATTCAACTCCAGATCAGATTCATCTTTTAAAGGGGTCGAAAAATTCAGTTTTCAAGGTTCTGTCTAGCAGTTTGGACAGCAGCCAGCAACTTACTAAAAATTCGATATTTCTTAAACTACACATGCAAAAATGCTAAATTTTGGTGAGCATGACCAATATAAAATTTCAAACAACTTTGGTAGTCATTGCAAAACCCAGAAATGACCATAACTTTCAGCATTTCATTTCTTAGGCAGATTGCTGCCGGGAAGGTGTTTTTCCACCATAATTACAGATTACAAAATTTGGTGGATCACCATTACATAGGGGGTCACTATGTAGCTTCTAGCTACACAAAAGAATACTCTAAGTCAGCCTAGCACCAAAATCCAACCAAAAGGGCTAACAAGAGTACATGTCAAGTTTTCCTACTATAACAACTAGGATATAGGCCCTATGTACAAACTATGGAGAGTTTCCCCGCGACATGGAAGAATAGAGCACCAAGCTCCTCTAATCGAGTCCGGGAACGTCCTGAACCTCCTCTAGGTCCAGCTGCATCTCCATCTGCTCATCATCAACAATAGCCGGTGGGTGGTGCACCTGCTGGAGCATAAGCACAACACCCTCCAAAGCCCGTACATCGAGCTCGAGGTCCCCAACCCGCTCCCGCAAATCCTGGATGTGCTCAAGGTGCACAAGCCTCTCAAGCATCCCCGTCAACCAGCCTGAACCCGCAGCCTCGCCGCCCGACCGCAAGTCCGAATCTGCTGCAGTGGTCACCTCGCTCAAACGGAAACGGGTGTGCTCGCTCCCGGAGCTGCTGTATCTGATCCTGAAGGTCAGCAATAATCTGCACAGCCTGGGTGTACTTAACATACTGCTCAGTGTAAAGGCTGACAACCCAGGAGATGTACCAAGTAGCTCCAATGAGACGACTAGCCAAGTCATCTGCGATAACCCGACGAAGGTCCTGTAGAGCGTACAAGGCCCTCAAGCACGTGCCCAAAGTATCTACTGTGTCGTAGGGTGGCACAGTCTCGAGAAGGGTGGCTATATTAGCCATCCTGGCTAGCCACAACGGATCGTTGGGGTCCAAAGCTAAAGCCAACCCCAACGGTGTCTGAAGCATCTCCTGCGGCCTGTGGGTGGAGAGAGCGTGGAGCACCATCAAGGCTGCCGACTCCACTGCCTCGACAGCGCGGAAACAGAGGAGCTCCATGCTCAAGTCTGCCCACTCGGCCTATTCTTTTAGCAAGATTAATAATCTTGCCAATTTTATTCCAAAACAAGTTTGTTAAGGTATTCTAATTACTCTGGTGCATATCATCGCTCTGGTACCAGCTGTGACAGAACCGCCCAAAATAGTTCCGTATTATCGCCTAAGCCGGTCCACGTGGCCATTAAGCAATAATAAAGAACTATTCTGTCGCTTCCACCGGGTAAAGCCCGGTAAATCACATACAACAGGATCGCTGATATGCGCTAAGCCCACACGAAGGCGGGACCAGAGTACAACATTACATTACTTAACAGGTTCACAAGTTTAACATTATTACAAACCAGGTTTTTCATACATAAAAGTAAACATGGTTCAGAGTTTAAACAGCGGAAATAAAACTATCGCATGATACACACGGGAGGCCATCCATGCATATCACTCCTCATCATCGTTCTCCCATTCAAGCTCCCAACCATCTGGGATAGAACCAGGCCAGATGGGATTACCTGAAAACAACAAATTAAGCAAGGATGAGTACTAAGACTCAAAGCAAGACTTATCCGACAAAAATAAAGTAAGACTAGACATGCAAGGCTTTTTGGCTTGTGGGTTTGTTTTGCCAAAAGCGACTAAGAATTGATCCTTATTTTCAGATTTTAGCTCAAGTTCTAGTATGTTAACCATTCTATGTGAGCACCGCACTACACAAGCATGTTGTTCAAACAATATTAAACATATAACAATATTAATCCAAAATGTTCCATAAATAAACATGGGGTAGCCAGTGGTCAAGCCGACTCAGATAACGGCGAGTGACCGACGATCGATCGATTTATATCCTTGCAAGGTAAACCCAAGATACACGGAGGAAGTAGACCCCAAGAATTCAAATAAAAGCAAATGCAGGGTCTACCCCGACCAGGCAGTTCCCAACATCCCACAGTTTGGGATCAGACGCTACAAACTCTGGTACACGGTTATCCGGAGGGTCTAACCCGACCAGTCCGGACTCACAAACTATACCACAGGTAGCTAGCCCGGAGACACATCCCAAGCGGGTAGCTAGAAAGATCCCGCCCCGGTTCAGAAGGTACTAGGCTTACCGGTCCCATTCCCGGCAAGTACTTGGTACGTTCAATAACTTAGGACCAGCACCATGCTACTCGGTCGAGACCGAACCCACTGCTCTTACCACATGAGCGAGTCAATTTAACCAACTTATGATTCCAACATAAGCATCCTATATCTCGCGAGCAATGAGTCATTACTCGACTTCTACCGTGATCCTAGAGCATGGCACTAGCGTTCCTAACATACTAGTAAAAGAGCATAGGAGTCCTAAGGATCATGCAACTAGGTTTCAAAACAACTCCGAAACTTAAATGCACAAGTAAAGCAATAAAGTACCGAAAAGTAAAGGGACATGATTTTAATTTAAAACATGGGTTAGATGAAACCGGTGCTTGCCTTCCTCGGACTCGGCATCCAAACAAGCCTTTGGCTCTTCCGGGACTTTGGTCCAGGCCTTGCTGCACACTAGCTTGATTCAACTCTCCACTAACTGCTCCCTCCTCCTCCTGGGTGAGCGTGTACGTCCCGTCGGGGAGATCTACACGTTTACATGCACATGCATTAGATTAAAGTTAATCTTGATGGTGATTGTGTGCACATCTAAGCAATTTAAGTTACTTAACTTCACTAAACAGCAAGGGGGTGTGTTTAAATATTAAAAACAGAACCAAACATGATTTTACCATTTAGCACATTTAATTTCCCTTTCTTTCTTTAATTATTTAAAACAAGCCTTTCAACCATAAATCAAAATTAAATCAAGAACACTTCCAATGAACCTAATCTTTTGCACACAGCAACATATGCTTAGTTTAAGCTTTCACACCAAAATTTGGCCTAAGATCATTTATAAATTAATTTATACGAAAAAGACAAATCGCAGCCTAGTAAATCAACATTAATTCATATAAAAAGATTTAATATACTTTTTGAGCTCAACTTTCTCCTGCAGGTCAAGCATGCCAAAAAGGAGGTTCTGACCAAGGCATGGTTGCAAATTCAATTTATTTTTCAGATTTTGAATTTAAGCTCCTACACAAGATTAAATCCAAAACACCTAGTAAACAATTCCCTAAAATCACATACATCACACCAGGGGTACTAATCATCAAGTCAAAGCCCTAGGGTGCACTTGTGCTCAAACAAAAGTTCATTAAAGGTGCTATAAAAAGCATCAAACTTATTCTAGCATAAAGCTTAAATAAATCATAACTGCAAATATATACATCAAAACCATGCAAACTTTTCCCACAGACCTAGACATGATATAAAGAGCAATATATCCAAAATTCAAGTTCATAGCATGTGTATATTTTAAATCACACCAAAAACACTCCAAACTGAGTTTGAATTTTTAATTCAAAAACTGTGCAGAAAAACCCTATACATGTTTTCTAGAAAAGGTAGATTTCTTTACCACGAACCCAACAAAATTGGTTTTGCATTTTTCTGATTTTCCTACGATTTTTAATGATTTTTCGAAGGTACTGCTGTAACCCTAAAGACACATTTACAGCCAGACCCTTGAACTATTTTTTCAGAATTACGGATAGGTCCCTGGTTTACGGAAACAACCCTAGAAAGACTGCAATCAACGCAATGTAGTCCTCACCGGCGTGGAGCTCGCCGCCGGCGGCAGATCCCTGCCGGCCCTCGCCGGGAAACGGCCCCGGGGCCGCGCGCACTCCGTTCCGGCCGGATTGGGGCGGCGGCCGGCCGGGAACGGGCCTCGCCGGGCCGGCGGCGGGGGCGCCCCCGTGCGCCCGCGGCTACCGCGAAGGCGCGGCTACGGCCGGGCCCGGAGGACGGGCGGCGGCCGGATAGCGATGAGGAGGTCCGGTGGAGGCTATAGGAAGGATCGGGCGGCGACGGTTGGGAGCTAGAGAGCTAGGCGGCGGCGGCCATGGAGGTGGCCGGCGGACGGCGTTTGCGGTTGGCGGACGAAAAGCGAGAGGAAAAAGGGCGCGGCTCGACCGTAGCTAGTCGGTAGATCGGCACGACGAGGTCGAGGCGCAAGTGCATGGCACCCACGAGCGGCCACCGGCCTTCGCCGCATGCGCCCGTGCGTGCGCGCGGCACGGCGCGCGCGCCGCGCGCGTGGCTAGCCGTGGGGTGCATGGGCGCGGCGCACGGGCCCAAGGGCGAGGCGGAGGGCCCACGGAGGTGCATGTCCACCGCGCGGAGACGCCGAAGCGTCCGTACGCCGGAGGAATCGGCGGGCGACGCGTGGCCGGCGCGGGAACGGCGCGGCGCTCCGGAGCGCGAGACGACGCGTCCCGTCGTTTTTCTATTTCACTTACTTGTTTTCGAAATTGCGAAACTCCAAAAATCGTCAACTAAGTTGAAAATCTCCCAAAAGCAAAGTTGTAGAGGAGCTGTAGATCTACAACTTTCCCCGAAGGGCGACATATGTTTTGATCAACGGTTTGCCCGAGAACGCCGACCGAAGTTGCGGGATTTTCCACGGCTCGGTTCATCGTTCACCTGCGCGATAAACTCAATTTTTGGACAATTTTCTCTCAAAATTGGAATGTCCGCCAATTACGAAAAATGTGTTCCGGAAATAACGAACAACTTTCGTATTGGCCGATTTCGAACTTCTATAGTGAAATTTGGAGAACGCGCAAGAAAACCATTTCAGCCTTTAAAGTAGATCTAGGGTTTGACCGTGATTAGAGATTTTGACCGAGGTCTTTTGTGCAAAAGCGTGCCCGATCACGTCAAACATGCTTAGGAGGTAATTAACCTTGATTAATTCGTATAATTAATGTCATTAGCGCAACAAAACATCCGGGATGTTACAGCCTACCCCCCTTAAAAGAAATCTCGTCCCGAGATTTAGGATTTAAAAGATGGAAGTAGAGGAAAGAACTTACTTTGCCTTGATTCAAGAAAACCCGGATAATTCTCATTGAGATAATGTTCAGTTTCCCATGTAGCTTCTTCTACGGTATGATGACTCCATTGGATTTTATACATCTTTCTGATTGCCTTCGAGTTTTTCTTTCTTTTACATCAAGAATTCTCAAAGGATGTTCCACAACGAGAGAGATCCGGTTCAATCCAAGCATTAGCTTCTTCAATAACTTCTCTAGCCGGTTCACGTGCACATTTCCTCAATTGTGATACATGAAACACATTGTGCACGGCAGAGAATCGTTCGGGTAGCCGAATACGGTATGCCACCGGCCTGAGACTTGAATGATCTCATAAGGGCCAATGTAGCGAGGAGCTAGCTTCCCTTTCACACTAAATCTTTGGACACCCTTGGTTGGCGAAACTTTTAAGTAGACAAAGTCACCAACTTTGTATTCTCTAGGTGCCTTTCCCTTGTCATAATGACTCTTTTGTCTTTCTTGCACAATTCTCAAGTTTTCCTTGATTACCCTCACTTTTTCTTCGGCATCCTCAACTAAGGCTGGACCAAAGAATTTCCTCTCCCCGGTCTGTGACCAGTTAAGGGAGTACGACATCTTCGTCCATAACGAGCCTCAAAAGGTGCCATTTTCAAGCTGGCTTGATAACTATTATTGTAAGAAAATTCAGCCAGGGCGAGACACTTGTCCCAACTCTTATCAAAATGAATCACGCATGCTCGCAACATGTCCTCTAGAATCTGGTTTACCCTTTTCAGTTTGACCATCAGTCTGAGGACGATAAGCTGAACTGCGTATGATTTTTGTGCCAAGTGACTTATGTAATTGTTCCCAAAAAGGTGCCACAAAGAGAGATCCCCTATCGGAAATGATGGTTTTAGGAACTCCATGCAAGCGAACAATGTGCTCAATATAAAGACTTGCATAATCTTTGGCATCATATGTAGTGCGGACTGGAATAAAGTGAGCTGTTTTTGTCAATCTGTCAACGATAACCCAGATGGAATCATGTTTCCTAGATGTGAGTGGCAATCCGGACACAAAGTCCATACTTATGTCATCCCACTTCCATGAAGGTATGGGTAGGGGTTGAAGAGTATCGGAAGGTTTCAAGTGACTTGCTTTAATTCTTTGACAAGTATCGCATTCGGACACATATTTGGCAATGTCCACCTTCATATTGGACCACCAAAAATTTTCCTTTAAATCTTGATACATTTTACTACTCCCCAGATGGATAGAGAATTTAGAGAGATGACCCTCATCAAAGATTTTCTTTTTCAACTCCCAATTATCTGAGACAACAAGGCGTTGCCCAAACCAGATTATATCTTTCTCATCCTTTCGGAAGCAATTATGTTTGGGATCCTTTTCTAGCAATTTTTGTTTAATTAAGAGAATACCCTCATCTTGAAGTTGAGCCTTAACAATTCTATCAAATAGGTTAGACTGCAGAAAGAGCATTTAGGCTTCCTTGTTCAACAATTTCCAAGTTTAGCCTTCTCAAATCCTCACACAGAGTGTCACCGTAAGGTCCCATTGATAGGCAATTGCGGTGAGCCTTGCGGCTTAGAGCATCCGCAACTACATTCGCCTTTCCGGGATGGTAATGAACCTCTAGATCATAATCTTTGATTAACTCTAACCATCTTCTTTGCCTCATATTTAAATCAGATTGAGTGAAAATGTATTTGAGGCTTTTGTGGTCAGTAAAGATATTGCAGCGGGTTCCCATAAGGTAATGCCTCCATATTTTCAATGCATGAACAACCGCTGCTAGCTCTAAGTCATGTGTGGGATAATTCTTTTCATGAGGGCGAAGCGCTCGTGAGGCATAGGCAATAATCCGATTTTCTTGCATAAGAACACAGCCTAGACCCGTGCCTGAAGCATCACAATAAACTTCATACGGCTTTGAATTGGCCCTCCGGCGCTAGCACTGGGGCTGAAGTTAAATGTTCTCTTAATTTTTGGAAAGCTTTATCACAAGCCTCACTCCACACAAATTTCACTCCTTTCTTTAGCAACTCAGTCATAGGCTTAGCAATTCTAGAGAAATGCGGAATGAAACGGCGATAATAACCTGACCAAGCCTAGGAAACTGCGGATTTGATGAGCTGACTTAGGAGGTTGCCAATGCATAACCTCTTGCACTTTGCTTGGATTGACAGATATGCCTTCGCTGGAAATAGTGTGCCCCAGAAATTTAACACTATCCAGCCAAAACTCACACTTGGAGAATTTAGCATAGAGTTTATGTTCTCGCAAGCGTTGTAGTACAATGCGAAGATGTTCCGCATGTTCTTCCGCATTCTTGGAATAAATAAGGATGTCGTCAATGAAAACCACGACGAATTTATCCAACTCCGTCATAAACACGGAATTCATAAGATACATGAAGTAGGCTAGTGCATTTGTAAGACCGAAAGACATAACCAAGAATTCATATAGGCCATAGCGAGTAGAGAAAGCTGTCTTGGGAATATCACTAGGCCGGATTTTAATTTGATGATACCGCGGAGCCGGAGATCGATCTTTGAGAAGACCTTAGCTCCAGCCAACTGGTCAAATAGCACGTCAATGCGGGGCAATGGATATTTGTTTTTGATAGTCACCGCATTGAGAGGTCGGTTGTCCACACACAACCTCAGGCTACCATCTTTCTTTTTCACAAAGAGGGCAGGACAGCCCCAAGGAGAAGAGCTGGGGCGGATATAGCCCTTATCAAGCAATTCTTGAAGTTGTTTCTTTAATTCAGCAAGTTCTTTGGGTGGCATTCTATAGGATCGCTTAGAAATAGGAGCTGTGCCAGGTTGCAGCTCAATGACAAACTCAACATCTCTGTCTGGTGGCAAGCCAGGCAATTCATCAGGAAAGACATCCATGTACTCACATACTACTGGAATATCCTCAAGTTGAGTAGTTATGGCTGCATACACACATGAGCCTTTATGGCCGGTTGGGGGAAGGTAAAGAATTGAATTTCCGACCAAAGGTGAGTTGATTTCTAACATCCTTTCAGAAATATCCAGGACAACTTTGTGCTGAGTCATCCAATTCATGCCTAAGATAACATCTACCCCTTCTAGGTACATAGTAACCAGATTAGCTAGAAAAGTTTTGCTACCTAGCTCAAGTGGTACGCTTAAGCCTACTTGATTTGAAGCAACCTTTCCACCCGGTGTGGCAATCATATAGGCCTGCTTAGTATGAAACCACTTCAAGTCCAAATTTCTCACAGTTTTCACATTAATAAAGCTATGAGTAGCACCAGAATCAAATAATATAATAACTGGACGACCACGGATAGAAAATGTACCCGTCAAGACTGGTGCTCCCTCTGGTAGATCAACCACTGTGGTGAAGTTTAAACGGCCTTGCTTCACTTGCACAGTTTGTTTCTTTCCTTGATTTCCAGCCTTAGGGCCTTGCCCCTGACTTTGCTGATGTTGCTGTCGAGGGCGTGTGCACTTGTTAGCATAGTGCCCCAGCTGTCCGCAGTTATAGCAACGGCGATCATCATTGATGCGGGCAGGTGGGGGTGCACTAGGCCTAGGAGCGGTCTGCTCGAGTGTTGCGATAGCCAAAGCTGCCGACGGCTTAGACTGAGATTGCCTCATCACCCAGCATCCAGCTGAAGATGGCTGGGGGGCACCCTGCACATTCTTCTTCACAAATTTAAATTTCTTGCCTTGGGCACTGCCTGAAGCTTGATTGAACTTCCTCTTTCTATCCTGTTGAGCCCTCTTCATGGCGTCCTCCTGAGAGATGGCCAATTTCACTAGCTCAGGATAACTATCAGTTTTGATTAAGTTCAACCTCTCATAGAGCTCTCCATCAAGCCCTTCACGGAATCGCTCCATCTTTTTCTTATCAGTATCAACATGATAGTCCCCATACTGACAGACTATTAAACTTCTGAGCATACTGATAGACTGAGTCGAGCCTTGTTTGAGATTCATTAACTCTCTCATCTTCCTATCAACAAGACCCTTGGGAATATGATGCTCTTTAAATGCTTTCTTGAATTCTGCCCAAGTAATCTGGTGACCCTGTGGCTGCATGGACTTGAAATGCTCCCACCAGATTAAAGCTTCACCCCTCAGTTGCTGAGCAGCGAAGCCTGCCTTAAGTTCTTCTGAGCAAGGCAGTGTGAAGATGGAAAACATGGCCTCTAGGGCCCTGATGAAAGCATCAGCCTCTAGGGGCTCCTCTGCCTTGGTGAAGAGGGGTGGCCTCATTGCCCTGAATTTTTCATAGGACATGACTGCATTAGGCCCCTCCTGAACATGGCCTTGATTGTGCACAGGTTGCTGCAATCTTTGAGCAATTTGCTGCTGAGTCTGCAAAATTTGGCGCAATACTTCTGTCTGCGCAGCGATGAAAGCTTCTGCGGGTGTCATGGGTGGAGGTGGGGGAAAAGGAGCATCCCCACTGCCTCCCGCACCCCGAGAGTCATTCTGTGTGTTATCAGACATCTGAAAAGTTGAACTTTCATTAGATACATATTCAAAGCTTGCTTAAAAGAATACAAGAAGAATATGCATACGAAAATTCAGACTTATAGAAAATTTCAGAATGCAGACAGCATCACAGTTCTGAGTAAATAATTCATAACTCTCTGTACAGAAGTCCAAAATTCATAAAATTTGGTCAGCAGGTGTAGAATTTTATAAGTTTCAACTTTGGTATTCAACTCCAGATCAGATTCATCTTTTAAAGGGGTCGAAAAATTCAGTTTTCAAGGTTCTGTCTAGCAGTTTGGACAGCAGCCAGCAACTTACTAAAAATTCGATATTTCTTAAACTACACATGCAAAAATGCTAAATTTTGGTGAGCATGACCAATATAAAATTTCAAACAACTTTGGTAGTCATTGCAAAACCCAGAAATGACCATAACTTTCAGCATTTCATTTCTTAGGCAGATTGCTGCCGGGAAGGTGTTTTTCCACCATAATTACAGATTACAAAATTTGGTGGATCACCATTACATAGGGGGTCACTATGTAGCTTCTAGCTACACAAAAGAATACTCTAAGTCAGCCTAGCACCAAAATCCAACCAAAAGGGCTAACAAGAGTACATGTCAAGTTTTCCTACTATAACAACTAGGATCTAGGCCCTATGTACAAACTATGGAGAGTTTCCCCGCGACATGGAAGAATAGAGCACCAAGCTCCTCTAATCGAGTCCGGGAACGTCCTGAACCTCCTCTAGGTCCAGCTGCATCTCCATCTGCTCATCATCAACAATAGCCGGTGGGTGGTGCACCTGCTGGAGCATAAGCACAACACCCTCCAAAGCCTGTACATCGAGCTCGAGGTCCCCAACCTGCTCCTGCAAATCCTGGATGTGCTCAAGGTGCACAAGCCTCTCAGCATCCCTGTCAACCGGGCCGAACCTGCGAGCTCGCTGCCCGCCCCCGCAAGTCCAGAATCTGCTGCAGGTGGTCACCTCGCTCAAACAGAAACCGGTGTGCTCGCTCCCCGGAGCTGCTGTATCTGATCCTGAAGGTCAGCAATAATCTGCACAGCCTGGGTGTACTTAACATACTGCTCAGTGTAAAGGCCGACAACCCAGGAGATGTACCAAGTAGCTCCAGTGAGACGACTAGCCAAGTCATCTGCGATAACCCGACGAAGGTCCTGTAGAGCGTACAAGGCCCTCAAGCACGTGCCCAAAGTCTCTACTGTGTCGTAGGGTGGCACAGTCTCGAGAAGGGTGGCTATATTAGCCATCCTGGCTAGCCACAACGGATCGTTGGGGTCCAAAGCTAAAGCCAACCCCAACGGTGTCTGAAGCATCTCCTGCGGCCTGTGGGTGGAGAGAGCGTGGAGCACCATCAAGGCTGCCGACTCCACTGCCTCGACAGCGCGGAAACAGAGGAGCTCCATGCTCAAGTCTGCCCACTCGGCCTATTCTTTTAGCAAGATTATTAATCTTGGCAAATTTTATTCCAAAACAAGTTTGTTAAGGTATTTTAATTACTCTGGTGCATATCATCGCTCTGGTACCAGCTGTGACAGAACCGCCCAAAATAGTTCCGTATTATCGCCTAAGCCGGTCCACGTGGCCATTAAGCAATAATAAAGAACTATTCTGTCGCTTCCGCCGGTAAAGCCCGGTAAATCACATACAACGGGATCCCCGATATGCGCTAAGCCCACACGAAGGCGGGACCGCAGTACAACATTACATTACTTAACAGGTTCACAAGTTTAACATTATTACAAACCAGGTTTTTCATACATAAAAGTAAACATGGTTCAGAGTTTAAACAGCGGAAATAAAACTATCGCATGATACACACGGGAGGCCATCCATGCATATCACTCCTCATCATCGTTCTCCCATTCAAGCTCCCAACCATCTGGGATAGAACCAGGCCAGATGGGATTACCTGAAAACAACAAATTAAGCAAGGATGAGTACTAAGACTCAGCAAGACTTATCCGACAAAAATAAAGTAAGACTAGACATGCAAGGCTTTTTGGCTTGTGGGTTTGTTTTGCCAAAAGCGACTAAGAATTGATCCTTATTTTCAGATTTTAGCTCAAGTTCTAGTATGTTAACCATTCTATGTGAGCACCTGCACTACACAAGCATGTTGTTCAAACAATATTAAACATATAACAATATTAATCCAAAATGTTCCATAAATAAACATGGGGTAGCCAGTGGTCAAGCCGACTCAGATAACGGCGAGTGACTGACGATCGATCGATTTATATCCTTGCAAGGTAAACCCAAGATACACGGAGGAAGTAGCCCCCAAGAATTCAAATAAAAGCAAATGCAGGGTCTACCCCGACCAGGCAGTTCCCAACATCCCACAGTTTGGGATCAGACGCTACAAACTCTGGTACACGGTTATCCGGAGGGTCTAACCCGACCAGTCCGGACTCACAAACTATACCACGGGTAGCTAGCCCGGAGACACATCCCAAGCGGGTAGCTAGAAAGATCCCGCCCCGGTTCAGAAGGTACTAGGCTTACCGGTGCCATTCCCGGCAAGTACTTGGTACGTTCAATAGCTTAGGACCAGCACCATGCTACTCGGTCGAGACCGAACCCCATCGCTCTTACCACATGAGCGAGTCAATTTAACCAACTTATGATTCCAACATAAGCATCCTATATCTCGCGAGCAATGAGTCATTACTCGACTTCTACCGTGATCCTAGAGCATGGCACTAGCATTCCTAACATACTAGTAAAAGAGCATAGGAGTCCTAAGGATCATGCAACTAGGTTTCAAAACAACTCCTGAAACTTAAATGCACAAGTAAAGCAATAAAGTACTGAAAAGTAAAGGGACATGATTTTAATTTAAAACATGGGTTAGATGAAACCGGTGCTTGCCTTCCTCAGACTCAGCACCCAAACAAGCCTTTGGCTCTTCTGGACTTTGGTTCAGGTCTTGCTGCACACTAGCTTGATTCAACTCTCCACTAACTGCTCCCTCCTCCTCCTCCTGGGTGAGCGTGTACGTCCCGTCGGGGAGATCTACACGTTTACATGCACATGCATTAGATTAAAGTTAATCTTGATGGTGATTGTATGCACATCTAAGCAATTTAAGTTACTTAACTTCACTAAACAGCAAGAGGGTGTGTTTAAATATTAAAAACAGAACCAAACATGATTTTACCATTTAGCACATTTAATTTCCCTTTCTTTCTTTAATTATTTAAAACAAGCCTTTCAACCATAAATCAAAATTAAATCAAGAACACTTCCAATGAACCTAATCTTTTGCACACAGCAACATATGCTTAGTTTAAGCTTTCACACCAAAATTTGGCCTAAGATCATTTATAAATTAATTTATACGAAAAAGACAAATCGCAGCCTAGTAAATCAACATTAATTCATATAAAAAGATTTAATAAACTTTTTGAGCTCAACTTTCTCCTGCAGGTCAAGCATGCCAAAAAGGAGGTTCTGACCAAGGCATGGTTGCAAAATCAATTTATTTTTCAGATTTTGAATTTAAGCTCCTACACAAGATTAAATCCAAAACACCTAGTAAACAATTCCCTAAAATCACATACATCACACCAGGGGTACTAATCATCAAGTCAAAGCCCTAGGGTGCACTTGTGCTCAAAGAAAAGTTCATTAAAGGTGCTATAAAAAGCATCAAACTTATTCTAGCATAAAGCTTAAATAAATCATAACCGCAAATATATACATCAAAACCATGCAAACTTTTGCCACAGATCTAGACATGATATAGCGAGCAATATATCCAAAATTCAAGTTCATAGCATGTGTATATTTTAAATCACACCAAAAACACTCCAAACTGAGTTTGAATTTTTAATTCAAAAACTGTGCAGAAAAACCCTATACATGTTTTCTAGAAAAGGTAGATTTCTGCACCACGAACCCAACAAAATTGGTTTTGCAGTTTTCTGATTTTTCTACGATTTTTAATGATTTTTCGAAGGTACTGCTGTAACCCTAAAGACACATTTACAGCCAGACCCTTGAACTATCTTTTCAGAATTACGGATAGGTCCCTGGTTTACAGAAACAACCCTAGAAAGACTGCAATCAACGCAATGTAGTCCTCACCGGCGTGGAGCTCGCCACCGCCGGCGGATCCCTGCCGGCCCTCGCGGGAAACGGCCCGGGGGCGCGCGCGCACCTGTTCCGGCCGGATTGGGGCGGCGGCGCCGGCCGAACGAGGCCTCGCCGGGGCGGCGGCGGGCGCCCCCCGTGCGCCCGCGGCTTACCGCGAAGGCGCGGCTACGGGCCGGGCCACGGAGGACGGGCAGCGGCCGGATAGCGATGAGGAGGTCCGGTGGAGGCTATAGGAAGGATCGGGCGGCGACGGTTGGGAGCTAGAGAGCTAGGCAGCGGCGGCCATGGAGGTGGCCGGCGGATGGCGTTTGCGGTTGGCGGACGAAAATTGAGAGGAAAAAGGGCGCGGCTCGACCGTAGCTAGTCAGTAGATCGGCACGACGAGGTCGAGGCGCAAGTGCATGGCACCCACGAGCGGCCACGCGGCCTTCGCCGCATGCGCCCGTGCGTGCTTGGCGCGCACGGCGCGGCCGCGGCGCGTGGCTAGCCGTGGGGTGCATGGGCGCGGCGCACGGGCCCAAGGGCGAGGCGGAGGGCCCACGGAGGTGCATGTCCACCGCGGAGACGCCGAAGCGTCCGTACGCCGGAGGAATCGGCGGGCGACGCGTGGCCGGCGCGGGAACGGCGCGGCGCTCTGGAGCGCGAGACGACGTCGGTCTGCTGTTTTTCTATTTCACTTACCTGTTTTCGAAATTGTGAAACCCCAAAAATCGTCAACTAAGTTGAAAATCTCCCAAAAGCAAAGTTGTAGAGGAGCTGTAGATCTACAACTTTCCCGAAGGGCGACATATGTTTTGATCAACGGTTTGCCCGGGAACGCCGACCGAAGTTGCAGATTTTCCACGGCTCGGTTTACTGTTCACAGCGCAGTAAACTCGATTTTTGGCCAATTTGCGCTCAAAATTGGAATGTCCGCCAATTACGAAAAATGTGTTCCCGGAAATAACGAACAACTTTCGTATTGGCCGATTTTGAACTTCTATAGTGAAATTTGGAGAACGCGCAAGAAAACCATTTCAGCCTTTAAAGTAGATCTAGGGTTTGACCGTGATTAGAGATTTTGACCGAGGTCTTTTGTGCAAAAGCGTGCCCGATCACGTCAAACATGCTTAGGAGGTAATTAACCTTGATTAATTCATATAATTAATGTCATTAGCGCAACAAAACATCCGGGATGTTACACTCTGACCCAAGGCGTCGGTTCATCCAGTGCTGAAGAGGTTGTCTTGGCGCGTCTCTATCTTGATTCAAACTGAGCATCGGATAGACCGATGGTGTCCTCACTCAGACTGTCTGATCATCCGGTGCTACTGTCTTCGCTGCTTTTCCTCTGCAAGTCGTCCGGCGCATCTAGAATATCGACCGTCGGATCATCTGACGGTGTTAACTTCATTTTAGCCTCTGCGTAGTGTACCAAGTGCTCCGACGCTTGCACCGACGGTACCGTCGGTTCATCCGACGATGTCTTTTTCCTTCCTTTTCTTCGCGTCTTCAACTTGGATCTTTGCTTCAACTTAACATACTTAACATGCCAGCATTTATAGCCTCAAAATATATACTAAGTCCTCATTTTTGCTATAAGTAACCTAATATGTCCATGGTATGTTAACTAGTGGTATGACACGTTAGCTTGGGCATGGTATGTTAACATGTAGTAACATTCATGAGACCTAGGAATGCCTACAAAGACATGCTAGACAATCTGGTTAGTCCCATTGCTTGTGTTAGCATGAATCACCAAAATCAACTCGAACAAATGGCAAATGGGGCCATGTTCGCTACAATCTCCCCCCTTTTTGGTTATTTATGACAATACAAGCAAAGCAAGCATACATTTGCAAAATTTGACGAACTTAGAATCACTTACAGTTGCTTGGATGCTTACCATCATCCAAACTCCCCCTAAATCAAACTTCCCCCTTTTTGATCTTCTCTTCCTATGTTCACACATAGCTTGCCTCCTTCCACTTTGGAAACACTAGCTTGCTTTGGCCCCACATTCTCCCCCTTTGGAATAAAATCTCCAAAAAGATCCCAAAACAAAATGTCTCCAAGGAAACTAGTATGTATTAGCAAAAATAGCTCAAAGAAAAATGTTAAATACAAGGGAGAAAGCCGCATGAACCATGATCCATATGTATGATATCAGTGAAGATACCACATGTGCGAATAACTAAGGTGGATCACAAGCACATAAGACTAGCATGATACAAACTAAGCTTCCCCTAAATGTGTGTACAACATGATAGTGTGAAAATCAAGTGCACAACTACAAACTTGTAAGGAAAGGAAGCTTAGAGCATATCATGCAAGGAAGTAGCTTAAAGGACAAGAGATAAGACAAATGGGTTCTTATTACATTACCACTTGTAATATTTTGATAATTGCATACCTCCAGAGGAAGTTCTTCTCTACCTTGTTAGCACCACATTGAGATGAGCCACTTGGAAATGATATCACTAGGTGACACCACTTGAAAGAAACTTGCATAGGAGACACTCACTACGTGAAAACCTCAAACAGGTCACGCAACATTTGTAACAGGTCCTTAACACCCATTACATGCACCCACATCTGTAACGGTTGTTACATGGAGCCCGTTACGGATAAGCGCGGCAGGCCGACCCCGGGGGTGTCCTCCGCAATGCCCGTTACCAATGTGAACTTTTGGTAACGGTCTTCTTAAACGTCCGTTACATGAATTCTTTGTAACGGACGTTAAATAGAGCCCGTTACACAAGTTAAACCTAACCGTAACAACTAGTAAAGTCCGTTACTGATCAACGCCCTATCGGTAACAGGCTATTTAAGTCCGTTACTGATCACTCCGTATTGTTAACGTGCTATAAAGTCTGTTACCGATGAGCATTTGATGCTCATTACTAGTTTGAGAGCCCAATAATTAAAGTCTGATTGAGAGCACTCAACTGCCATGAAGCGGGAGCGTGGCGTCAGTGAACAAATGAGATGGAGGTTTGTTAATCATCATCCCCTTTGAGTCTGTCCTCATTAACAGGTCAACTCGATTCATCTCTCATCGCTTCCATTTCGACATACAGGCACAATCAACACACATATCTTCTGAGACAAAACATTCATCATAAGAGAGATAACTTGTCCACAAAGATGAAGATAACTTGTCGACAGGAATAAAGATAATTATTACAAAAGGTTAATTTGTACATATATCAGGCTAGGACTTAAATAGTCCAGCACATTAATTACTATGGTCGTGCTATCTGACCATACACATCAACAAAGGCATGCCCCTTGAACATCCACAAAAGTATGGCTACTGACCCTGCACATCAACAAGCTTGAACTAGGTCATGCCCCATCAGGATCATTGGCTCTTTTTGCAGCCTCTTCGTAAGCAACCAAGGATTCTTGAAGCCCTTCTATCCCACTTTCAATGGGCTCGAGATTTTGTTCAGTAGTATAATTGTACCTCCTTATGTGCTTAGCCTTTTTGATGAGGATGTTCACTTCTTTTTTGATTTTTTCAAACTCAGATTTCACATAATCCCAGACATTAAGGTTAAGAAGTAACTCAAGCTCTGCTCGTGACTCAAAGAGTTTTGCCTGAAACAGGGTTAAACATGGTATAAGAACAACATAGTTAATTCAAAACTAATTTGCCTCAGAACTTGGAGCAGTATAGGAACAGTCATAGGAAAATTAGATAAGAACTTGAAAATTATCCTAGACTTCATAGTAGGGTGTGATAAGTAAAAACAGAATTTAGTTTAGAACTGATTTACCTCAGAACTTGCTATAATTAAGATCATGACAAGCATGGAAGACATCATCATAGGCACTCATTAACTTTATTGTAACACCTCAGGTGTTTAAATACCATTAGTTAGTGCTAACGACTCTCTTAATTAAGTCAAAACACTTTTGTGGTCACAGCTTGGTCAAACCCTAGCTAAAACCCTAGTCAAACCCCTTGTCACTCCTTGTCCTTCTAGAACTTTTGCCACGTTCTCCAAATTTCACCTAAACAATTCAAATTCTACCAATATAAAAGTTGTCCAGCTTTTCGAGGGACACAACTTTCATGTTGGATGGCATTTAAAATTTTGAGTTGACAAGGGTGAAAAACTTGGTCAACTACAGCTTTCACTATTCATCAGTGCTCTGCAAAATCAGGACATTGCTTGGCGTTCCTGCTCAAACCAGTGAGAAAAACATAGGACAGCCTTTGCAAATGTTGTAAAGGGATGTCTCTACAACGTTCGTATCTACCGTTTTCGTCGCACAGTTCAACTTTTTGGAGAGAGTCGTGGTCAACAGAGGGTTGACCGGCTGGAAATCAGCTCGGTCGCGCTCTAGAGCGCCGCCAGCGCGCCAGGCACCCTGTTGGCTTGGCTTGCGCCACGCGTCGCTCGTAGAGCTCCATGCCTGCCTTGATGTCCGTGCGGGCTCGGCCCCACCACCTTGAGGCCAGAGCCGCAGGTTCCCTTCACGCCGTCACCTAGGAACGCAAGCGTTCCGTTCCTGCCCCGTACTCGCCACCTGTGTTGTCCCGCGATCCGTCGCAGGTCCCGTTGCGCGCACGGAAGCCAACATCGATCGCCGTACTACGGTGTTAACACTGGGCTCTTACTTCATCGTGAAGATAGGGAGCCGCTGGGCTATAAAGGCCGCCCGTTGACCTTGCGCGCGCATGCCGTCACCATCCTGCCTGGCACACCGCCACCGCTGCACGTTGCCCTCCAATTAGTCCCGTAGCCAAGTGGCGTTCCTAGCCCTTTTCCCCGGCGCTACTGGAGCACACTGTGCCGCCAAGTTCCTTGCTCCGGTCGGGAGCTCACTGGAGCAAGAGGTCCAGCGCCTGGCGCCGGCCATCGCCGCTGCAGGCCATCACCGGAGCGGCCCCAACCCCAACTTCCGCCACAAACCGATCGCCGGTAAGCCCCTATCCCTCCTCCTCCCTTTCCCTGGACGACCCCTGAAGGACCGATATGGTGAACCAGAGAGGGGGGAGTGAATGGGAGCCAATAAAAATTCTTCTCGAAGGAGATGGAGGCTCCAACAAGATGAACACGGCTTCTAACACACGTCTCCGACTCACAACTCAAGTTGGCCAAGACCACATAGCCACTGGAGTTCTATTGGCCCTAGGAACAAACCACCAACCTCACAGACCCAAGAACGTAGCGAACACAAGGCTCGAGCCTTACTGACCTACACCGGTCAGGTCGGTGAGCACCACCGGTCAGACCGGTCCCTGTTGGTGAAACCTGGCGACTTCCACGGAACAGCCCTTACACCGGTCAGGCCGGTGTAGCACACCGGTCAGACCGGTCCAAGCCAGAAAACCCCAAAACACCAAACAAGCCTACCGAGCTCCAAAACGATCCAAACTCGAAACAGCAGGAACACGGGACAACAGAGAACTCACCCAAACGTTCACCGAGCAAAAACCCAACAAGGGTTGCACCGGTCAGACCGGTGAGAGGCACCGGTCAGACCGGTGTGGCCTGGGCTTCTCGGAATGAACAACACCCGCGGGTCAACACCCCCAAATCCAACTCCCGATCTCCCGAATTGCTCCACGGATTTACGCAAGACTTTGGGGATAGTAGGAACACCTCATGGGGAGTCCTTAGCTAAGTTTAATTCCACCAAAACTTGCCAAATCAAGGGGGATGGAAGAAATCACTGAGGACCATGTGTGGTTCGAGGACCGGTGGATGGTTGCTTCCTTGTGTGATGAGTGATTGACAACGTTTTGTGGACTGATTCTTGGCTAAGTATTGCAGGTGCAGGTTGCGACTTGACTGGTGTTGGTGCATGTGAAGAACAAGCGCGAAAGGTCATCGCCGGTGAGGCCTCTAGGTGTGGAGAAGACAATTAGGCTTCGTTCGAGGGACCCGGTGGCCAGCGGGGTCAAGTGCGGGCCGCATGGTGGCATGAACAACAAGATGAAGTCAGGAACGGTTTCTTGGTTGAGCCTCAAAACCAAGGTCGAGCCGGAACTACGTGGGAGCCAAGTCATGAGTAGAGATTGGCGGAGGCTACACCGAGTTCGCGGGGTTTCCGGTGGTTCACCAGAAAACCACTGGGTTCCTTGGTTGATCCACAAAGCCAAGACCGAAGAACCGAAGATGGAGCCGCAAGGCGAGCCGCGGCACCGGTCCGACCGGGTGGGTACCGGTCGACCGGTGAGGAGCACCCGGTCCGACCGGTGTGCGACGACGTAGTCCGGAGACTTCGAAGCGGAGGACACGCGTCGGGATCGCATGGCTTGCGTCGAGGCTACGCGAGGGTGCGGTCGCCGGCATCCGTCCGATGGTGAAGACATGAAGACTTCCAAATCCGCCCTTGAGGGGCTTGTATCCCTAGTTATTAGGAAAGGGCATTTTAGACATTCGGTTGCCTCCATATAACCCAAGAGGTGAGGGGATGGCAGCCAACTCTTGGAACCCTAGCTCATTAGTTTTCCTATTTTCCACCTATTTTCCTTAGGTTTTCTTTAGGACTAGGAAGAGAGCTTCACGGAGAGATCTTGTTGAGAGGGATGGATGATCGGGCGGCTTGCTAGACCTTGTATGAACCTTTGTTTCATGTATAGATGATTCGGCGTGGTTCCTCAAGGTTTTGATGTGTTTTCCCCGGTTGTTCTTGGTGGTGCTTTTCGGAGCTCTCTCTCTGTGATTTCTTTGTGTTGTTTTCGGGACCTTTCTCTTGGGGATTTGATGGGGGAAATTTGTGGGAACCCTTCATGGTTCTTTGGGCTGTGATTCCCCTCCCAAATCCGTGAGTAAAGGTGCTCGATTTTGGGGTTTCTTGAGTTCTTGGGTTGGAAGTGCTCTTGGCGGGATTTCCTTGATTCCTCCTTTTTGGACGAGTTTTGGTGGGATTAAACTTGGCTATGGACTCCTCATGAGGTGTTCCTTATATCCCCGAAGTCTTGTTCATGTCCGTGGAGCGATTTGGGAGATCGAGATTTGGATTTGGGGGAGTTGACCCGCGGGGGCTATTCATCCCGAGCTGCCCAGGCTACACCGGTCTGACCGATGCTCTCGACCGGTCTGACCGGTGTGAGCCCTGGTGGGTTTTTGCTCGGGTGAACGTCTTGGTGTGTTCGTTGTTGTCCCGTGTTGCTGCTGCTTTGAGTTTGGGTCAGTTTGGTGGTCGGTTGACCTGTTTGGTGCCTTGGGGGCTTTCAGGCTGCGATCGGTCTGACCGGTGTGTCTCACCGGTCTGACCGGTGTAGAGCCACTTAGTGAAAGTTGCTCAGTTCCACCAGCAGGGACCGGTCTGATCGGTGGTGCTCACCGGTCTGACCGGTGTGGGTCTGTAGACTCGAGGTTTGGTTTTCCGCTGCGTTCTCGGGTCGGAAGGTTGTGTGTTGGTTCCTAGGTCCAGGGCACTCCAGTGGCTACGTGGGCTTGACCAACCTTGGTAGTGAGTCGGAGACGTGTGTTGGAAGCCGTGTTCATCTTGTTGGAGTTTCCATCTCCTTCGAGAAGAATTTTTATCGGCTCCCATTCACTTCCCCCTCTTTGGTTCGCCGTATCGGTCCTTCAAGTGGTATCAGAGCCGGTTCGGGTCTTTATTGACTCTAACCAGTCTAAGATCCAAGGATGGCGTACCAGGAATGGGGTTCGGGTCCTCCACACTTCGATGGCAAGAACTACCAGATGTGGAGCAAGCGGATGGGTGCTTTTCTCCGCGGAAAGGGTCAGATCCTTTGGGATGTCACGGTGGACACAGGCTATGTCCAGCCAATGGACTTCCTCGCTCCAGGATGGAGGGACAGATTCGACGCCAACAATAAGGCGGTCGACTACTTGTTTCGTGCTTTGTGTCAGCCTGAGTTCGATCTGGTGCACACCGAGAACCTGGCTTGTAGGATTTGGGCGGTGTTGAAGGAGGCTCATGTTGGGAACGCCCAGGTTCAAGCACGGATGTATGCGACATACCGGAGAGAGTACGAGAACTTCACTCATCTCCCCGGTGAGTCCATCGATGCCTTGTTTCAGAGGTTCACGGTGGTTGTGAACAACATGAGGGCCAATGTGGACGTGCTCCCATACGATGATCATGATAGAGCGGTCAAGCTCTTACACTCTTTGGACCGTACGATTTGGGGTGGAAAGTTCGAGGCCATTGTGGAATCAGAGAAGTATGAAACTCTGACGGTGAACGAGCTGTTCTCGAAGCTCAAGTCGGCTGAGGTGGATAGGGGCATGACTGCCAAGCTCGAGGGTCCGACTGACTCCCATAGTCTCGCCCTCGTTGGTGGTTCCGAAGGAAAGGCTAACTCTAACCCATCCACCAGGATGTTCTCTTTCTCCTCTTTGATGTCTATGCCAGATAAGGAGTTCGACGAGCTTGGAGAGGACGAGCTGGCGCTCTTGACGAGGCGGTTCGAGAGGCTGCACGAGAACCGAGTGAACATGAGGAGGAACACGAGGACGTGCTTCCAGTGCGGCAAGCCGGGACACTTTGTCGCCGACTGCTCGGAGAAGGTCGAGAACAAGGATGGCTACAAGCACAAGCCGAGGAACGATGGCAAGTACCGGTCGAGGCGCGACCACAAGAGCAAGCACAAGAACAAGTACAAGGACGAGCGACGATCGAGGAAGAAGGAGAGCCGAGGCAAGGCCTGAGCGATGGTTGGAGCGAGCGACGTCGACTCCAGTTCCGCGTACTCCACCTCGAGCTCGAGCAACAGTGAAGATGAAGGTGATCGTCGCAAGAACAAGAAGTCGTCCAAGAACCCGAGCGGGCCGAGGCCGCTTCGCGAGAGACGGCGCTCGCACTATGGCGCTGAGCTCCGGCAGCAAGAAGAGCACACAGAGCGACTCGGACTCCGATTCTGACGACGAGGTGCGTGATGAACTTCCCTTCTTGCGACAGGAGAATGAGAGGCTTGGCTCTTTGCTTGATAACCGTGATGACATGCTTAGAGAGGCCAAGAAAATGAGGAAAGAGCTTAGGGCTTCACTCGAATATGCTAGGACTAGAGTGGCTGAGCTAGAGACACAGGTGCTTGATAGCAAGCTTGAGATTGATTCCCTTAAGGCTAGCCCTATTGTTTCGGATGAGGTTGATTGTGCTGATTGCTCCATATTCCTTGTTGATCTTGCTTTGTTTAAGGAGAAGCATGCCTCCAAGTGTTAGTTCACTTGAGGCTAAATTGAAGGAACCCATGCCTACATCATGCTCTACCTGTGAAATGCATGCCTTGAAAAATTTGGAACTTGCACATTATGTTGATCGTTTGCAGGATGAGAATGATGACTTGAGGAAGTTGATGGGTTGGTTGTCTGGTCATGAGCCTCAGTTGAGGATGATGATCGAGGCGTTTAAGAGGCAGGATGGTGAGGGACTTGGGGCAAACAAGGTTGGTGAGGGAAGTGGAGAGAATATCCCGGAGCCACCAAAAACCCACCACAAAAATGATTTCCCTCCAAACCCTAACCATCTTAGGAAATGACTAGACACAACCCCAGCTCCACCCGTGTTTCCTACACCCACAAATGATCTACAAAAGCCTATCAAGTTTGTGAGCACTTTGGGGAAAGTGTTCTTTGGGAAAGAAAGTGAGAAGGCTAGTGAGGGGAAACCGGTGGAGGAGTTGAGTGGAGAGAAACCTAGTGAGCAGCCACATCCCAAGCCTAAGCCTAAGCTTGTGAGGTTCCATTGTGGCTATTGTGGGAGAGATGGCCATAAGGAGGAGTTTTGCTTCAAGAGGAAGCATGAGGAGAGAATGGCAAAGGAGTGGGCTAACAAGGACAAGTACCACCCTTCCGATGGTGTACTTGAGCCTCATGTGCAGATGCCCAGGGCCAAGGCGAATGTGAGGATAGTTCGGGCTTGGGGAGGGCAGAAGGCTGTTGGAGGTGCTGCTGTCCAGGTCACACCGGTCAGACCGGTGTGGAGCACCGGTCAGACCGGTGCAGGCCTGGACAGGCAGCGTTTTGGGTTTCGTGCTCGTACAGGTGCGAGGGTTGTTTCTGGAGGTCGTGGTTCTGGTGGTTGGGCTGGAGAGTTTGCAGGTGGTCAGGTTGCTAGGCGTTCTCCCCCTCGAGTTCACTACGGGGATGGGAGGAGTCGTAGCTTTGAGAAGGAGAGGAGGGACGGTCCACGGGTTCTCTTTCGTGGTTTTGGTCCTCCTCCAGGCAGAGAGGGGTGGTTCCCTCAGGGTGGTTACCGTGGTGGTGTTCGTGGAGGTAGCTTTGGTAGGAGAGATGCTTTGGTTGGAGCTTACCCCACTTTCGAGCAAATGGCTCGGCACTGGTTTTACTCTTTTGGTACTAACCCCAGTGCTGAGTCGTTTGTTCGCTCACGTGCTCATTTTTGAATTTCAGGTGGGAGACTTGAAGAACATTTGGTTGATTGACTCCGGTTGCTCGAGGCATATGACCGGAGACGGGGGGTGGTTACGAAGTCTCGTCCCGTGGTGACGAAGAGGTACATCACTTTTGGGGACAATGGGCGTGGGCGTGTGCTTTCGAAGGTGAGATCAAAGTGAGTGACAAGATCACTGCGAGGCGTGTTGCTCTTGTTCAATCGCTAGGGTACAATTTGCTTTCGTGTCCCGGTTGTTGGATGAGGGCTTTGAGGTGTTGTTTCGGCCAGGTGGTTCTCAGATTTTGGACTCTCGAGGGGACCTTGTCTGTATGGTCGTTCCCGAGGGTCAGGTGTTTCGTGCTGATTGTTCTCTGTCTTCGGGTGTGGAGCGGTGTTTCTTGGCTGGTTCTTCGAGTGAGTTGTGGAAGTGGCATAGGAAGTTGGGTCACTTGAGCTTTGACCTTCTGTCTCGTTTGAGTAAACTCAATTTGGTCAGAGGATTGCCACAGTTGAGGCTTGAGAAAGAGTTGGTTTGTGCTCCTTGTAGGCATGCCAAGATGGTAGCCTCTTCTCACCCGCCTCTCACCGATGTGATGACTGAGCGTCCATGCGAGCTGCTCCATATGGACCTTGTTGGCCCAGCTCGTGTGCGATCTGCGGGTGGGAAGTGGTATGTCCTTGTTGTGGTGGACGACTACTCTCGGTATGTGTGGGTGTTCTTTCTCGAGGATAAGGGGGAGACGTTTGGTTTTGTTCGAGATCTAGTCTTGAGGTTGAGGAACAAGATGCACGGAGATGCCATACGAGCTATCCGCAGTGATAATGGCTCGGAAATCAGAAACTCTCGTTTCGAAACCTTTTGCCATGACTTGGGTCTTGAGCACCAGTTTTCGAGTCTGTATATGCCTCCCAGAATGGTGTTGTGGAAAGGAAGAACAGGACCTTGTGCGAGATGGCTCGGACAATGCTTGATGAGCATAGGACTCCGAGGAGGTATTGGGCTGAGGCGGTGAATACCGCGTGCTATGTGTCGAACAGGATATACCTCAAGTGCACAAGAAGAAAACATGCTATGAGTTGATGCATGGTCGCACACACAAGGTGAGTCACTTCCATGTCTTTGGTTGCAAGTGTTTCATTCTGAAGAAAGGCAGGAAGTTGGATAAGTTTGAGGCTAGGTCTGTCGATGGAATTTTTTTTGGTTATGCGTCTCATTCTAGAGCATATCGTGTGCTCAATCTTGAAACTAACCAAATCGTGGAGACTTGCGAGGTAACCTTCGACGAGACAGAGCCACGTAGTCAGCTTGTCTTTGAGTGTGTAGGTGATGATGAGCTTGGCGAGGAGATCTTTCAGGAGGAGGAGCACGAACATGGTGATGATGAAGATGGCGGTGTGGTGACCCCGGCTGAACATGTACCCACTACTTCGACTACGGTGATGGACGGGCCCTCTACTACACCTACGACGACAAATCAAGAACGAGGAGAAGCTGATGTTGAGGGGGAGGTAGCATCGAGGCGAGAACCTCCCCGGCGAGTACAGATGGATCACCCAGCTTCGGGGATCATCGGCGACATGAATGAACGCACTACACGGTCGAGGGTTCAAAACAACTCCCATTTTGCTCATGCTGCATTTGTTCCTACTTTTGAGCCCAAAGACATTGGACACACACTATCTTATCACAATTGGGTTAATTCAATGCATGAGGAGTTGGAGAACTTTGAGAGGAATCAGGTGTGGGAGTTGGTTGACCCTCCCCCAGGGTGTAAGCCGATTGGTACAAAGTGGGTGTGGAAAAACAAGGAGGGAGAGAAGGGTGAGGTTGTGAGAAACAAGTCGAGGCTTGTTGCTCAGGGGTTCAGTCAGAAGGAGGGGATCGACTACGAGGAGACCTTTGCTCCCGTAGCCCGTTTGGAGGCGATTAGGATCCTTCTAGCCTTTTCCGTGTCTAAAGGGTTCAAGTTGCACCAAATGGATGTGAAGAGTGCTTTCCCGAATGGTATGTTGGAGGAAGAAGTGTATGTGAGGCAGCCTCCGTGGTTTGAGAGTGAGAAGTACCCCCACCGGGTGTACAAGTTGAGGAAGGCGTTGTATGGGCTGAAGCAGGCGCCTAGAGCTTGGTATGGTAGGTTGAGGGGGTTCTTGTTTGAGAGAGGTTTTGAGATGGCGAAGGTCGATCAGACCTTGTTTTTGCTGAGGCAGGGCAGAGATATCCTGATTGTGCAGGTGTACGTGGATGATATTTTCTTTGGTGGCTCGTCTAACTCTCTTGTTGCAAGGTTTGCAGATGATATGAGCAGGGAATTTGAGATGAGCATGATGGGCGAGTTGCAGTTCTTCCTCGGGCTACAAATCAAGCAATCAAAGGAAGGAACATTTGTGCACCAGGCTAAGTACACCAAGGACATTGTGCGGAAGTTCAAGATGGAGGACTCCAAGGCTATGACGACACCGATGAGTGCGACTACAGCTCTTGATGCGGACGAGGAAGGTGAACACGTGGACCAGAAGGAGTACCGGAGCATGATTGGGTCACTCCTCTACTTGACGGCGACGAGGCTGGACATACAGTTCTCGGTGTGTCTGTACGCTCGTTTTCAAGCGTCTCCGAGGACTTCGCATCGGCAAGCGGTGAAGAGAATTTTCAGGTACTTGCGTCACACTCCCGACTTCGGCCTTTGGTACTCCGCGTCCTCCTCTTTGGCGCTTCATGGTTTTTCAGACGCGGATTTTGCCGGGTGTCGGTTGGATAGGAAGTCCACTTCTGGGACTTGCCAGTTTTTGGGTTCTTCTTTGGTGTCTTGGTCTTCCTACAAACAATCGAGTGTTGCTCAATCCACTACCGAGGCCGAGTACGTTGCCGCTGCTAGTTGTTTCTCTTAGCTCCTTTGGATTTCATACACCATGAGTGACTTTGGTGAGGAGTATACCCATGTCCCACTTCAATGTGATAGCACCAGTGCCATAAGCGTTGCAAAGAACCCAGTGCTCCATTCCAAAACCAAGCACATAGAAGTGAGGTATCATTTTCTGAGAGACAACGTAGAGAAAGGAAAGATAGCTTTGATCCATGTACCCACACATGACCAACTAGCCGATATTTTCACCAAACCCCTAGATCAAGCAACTTTCACTCGTTTGCGGGGGGAACTTGGTGTGTGTTTGATCTCTTGAGTTGGGTGTGTGGGAGTTCCTTTGTAGCATATGTAGCCTTCCTTTGTGCATTTCTTGCATTTGGCATGGCATATGTAACATGATCTATAGGCATCCTTGTATCTTAGATTGCATGCATTTTGTATCATATGCATTGGTTAGGAAAAGCTTCTCTCATATACATTGTTCACCATGGAATGAAATATATGTCTTTGTGAGCTTGTTTGGTATGCTATGGTTAGTTTGGCTTAGCTCTTGATGATCTTGATGAATAATCCATGGTTGATCGCTATGTTTTTGAAAAATGTCACATGTATGCTCTCTCATGTATAAATGCCTTTATATGATCTTGACATGTTTTAGTGGCTATGCTATGCTTAATTTGTGGTTGGATAGCTAGTTTATTGATCATATGGGGCCAAAGGCTCATTTGCCATCATGAATGTTTAGCCCTCTTGCCTTATCTTGTGGAGGGGCATAAGTTCCTTTTTGTCGCAAAGACATTTCATGTACCAATTAAATCTGAAAATGAAATGAAAAATGCTTGGAAATGTGCTCCCATGTCATATGTGCTGAATTCAATTTGCTTTGGGTGCTAAACCGTTGCATGATGCCTACCAATGAGAAGTCTCATACATAGAAATAGGCACATGGCTCGGTGGCTTTGACATGACATGAGGTGCTTGTGGGTGTTTGTGATGGTATTATGATTAGAATGGCTGTCCTAGCATGAAGTTGGTGTGGCTTTGCCATTTTGATATGCTTTGATCATGTTTAGGACTTTGCTCATGAGAGGCAAGTTTTTCGCAAAATTGCCAAAATCCATCTTAGCTTCGTCCAATGGTTGTGAAACTTGGTGATCATGTAGTTGAGATCGATACGAAGCCATATAGTATCTAACTTGCTCATTTGGACATGTGTAGCTTTCTTTGTTGAATTTTGTCTATTTGAGAAGCTCTAGGTTGATATTTTTGCATTTTTGGCTTGATTCATGCATTGCCAACAAGGGGGAGAAGTTTGAGCTTGAAATGGCTTGCTGGGCGCATTTAGAAGGTTTTCAGGTGGTTTCGAGCCAATTCTGGGCTCTGTTGTGCACCAGTCTGATCGGTCGAGGTCACCGGTCTGACCGGTGTGAGTGCTGGTTCTGTTCACATGTTACACACCGGTCTGACCGGTGGTGTTGACTAGTCTGACCGGTCAGGGCTGAGTTGTTGCAGCTGCCCTGTTTCAAGTGGTGTCTTGCATGCATTCGTCCAGGGGGAGGTGCATTGGTTCAGGGCGAGCTTGCATGTGTGCAGGGGGAGCTCTTTGTGGTTGTTTGAGCTTTGATTCAGTGGTTTGCGCTCTTTGCTTGAGCTTTGCTTTGTCTCGGATGTGTCGAGCCGTTGCCCTTGCCTAAGGGGTCCGAGATTTGTCTTCTTCAAGTGATCTTGCTCTTTGCCTTTGTTTGGCTTTCAATCTCTTGTTGGAGTTTCTTTTTGTTCGTTTCTTTTCTTTTTCTTTTCTCTCTTGTTACTTTCGTGTGGGTGTTGTCAATGCACTCATCAAGGGGGAGATTGAGGACCATGTGTGGTTCGAGGACCGGTGGATGGTCGCTTCCTTGTGTGATGAGTGATTGACAACGTTGTGTGGACTGATTCTTGGCTAAGTATTGCAGGTGCGGGTTGCGGCTTGACCGGTGTTGGTGCGGGGTGAAGAACAACCGCGAAAGGTCGTCGCCGGTGAGGCCTCCAGGTGTGGAGAAGACAAGTAGGCTTCGTTCGAGGGACCCGGTGGCCAGCGGAGTCAAGTGCGGGCCGCATGGTGGCATGAACAACAAGATGAAGTCAGGAACGGTTTCTTGGTTGAGCCTCAAAACCAAGGTCGAGCCGGAACTACGTGGGAGCCAAGTCATGAGTAGAGATTGGCGAAGGCTACACCGAGTTCGCAGGTTTTCCGGTGGTTCACCAGAAAACCACTGGGTTCCTTGGTTGATCCACAAAGCCAAGACCGAAGAACCGAAGACGGAGCTGCAGCGGGGTATCGGTCTGACCGGTGAGGAGCACCGGTCTGACCGGTGTACGACGACGCAGTCCGGAGACTTCGAAGCGGAGGACACGTGTCGGGATCGCATGACTTGCGTCGAGGCTACGCAGGGTGCGGTCGCCGGGCATCCGTCCGATGGTGAAGACATGAAGACTTCCAAATCCGCCCTTGAGGGGCTTGTATCCCTAGTTATTAGGAAAGGGCATTTTAGACATTCGGTTGTCTCCATATAACCCAAGAGGTGAGGGGATGGCAGACAACTCTTGGAACCCTAGCTCATTAGTTTTCCTATTTTCCACCTATTTTCCTTAGGTTTTCTTTAGGACTAGCAAGAGAGCTTCACGGAGAGATCTTGTTGAGAGGGATGGATGATCGGGCGGCTTGCTAGACCTTGTATGAACCTTTGTTTCATGTATAGATGATTCGGCATGGTTCCTCAAGGTTTGGATGTGTTTTCCCCGGTTGTTCTTGGTGGTGATTTTCGGAGCCCTCTCTCTGTGATTTCTTTGTGTTGTTTTCAGGACCTTTCTCTTGGGGATTTGATGGGGGGAATTTGTGGGAACCCTTCGTGGTTCTTTGGGCTGTGATTCCCCTCCCAAATCCGTGAGTAAAGGTGCTCGATTTTGGGGTTTCTTGAGTTCTTGGGTTGGAAGTGCTCTTGGCGGGATTTCCTTGATTCCTCCTTTTTGGACGAGTTTTGGTGGGATTAAACTTGGCTATGGACTCCTCATGAGGTGTTCCTAATATCCCCGAAGTCTTGTTCAAGTCCGTGGAGCGATTCGGGAGATTGAGATTTGGATTTGGGGGAGTTGACCCGCGGGGGCTGTTCATCCCGAGCTGCCCAGGCTACACCGGTCTGACCTGTGCTCTTGACCGGTCTGACTAGTGCGAGCCCTGGTGGGTTTTTGCTCGGGTGAACGTCTTGGTGTGTTCGTTGTTGTCCCGTGTTGCTGCTGTTTCGAGTTTGGGTCAAGTTGGTGGTCGGTTGACCTTGGGGGCTTTCAGGCTGCGATCGGTCTGACCGGTGTGTCTCACCGGTCTGACCGGTGTAGAGCCACTTAGTGAAAGTTGCTCAGTTCCACCAGCAGGGACCGGTCTGACCGGTGGTGCTCACCGGTCTGACCGGTGTGGGTCTGTAGACTCGAGGTTTGGTTTTCCGCTGCGTTCTCGGGTCGGAAGGTTGTGTGTTGGTTCCTAGGTCCAGTGGCACTCCAGTGGCTACGTGGGCTTGACGAACCTTGGTAGTGAGTCGGAGACATGTGTTGGAAGCCGTGTTCATCTTGTTGGAGTTTCCATCTCCTTCGAGAAGAATTTTTATCGGCTCCCATTCACTCCCCCCGTCTCTGGTTCGCCGTATCGGTCCTTCAATCACGCCAGGAACTCCTCTAACCCGAGAACACCGAAGACCCCAAAATCAAGCCCCTTTACTCGCGGATTTGGGAAGGGAATCCAAGGGAAAAGAACCACGAAGTGTTTGTCGTATGGACCTCCCTGGGCCCACTACCTCGGTGGGTACCAGGACCGACTACTCGGTAGGCCCCTGGGACTACTCGTCTTGTGTCACACGGCACCTGATGGCGTGAGGCGCAAGGACTACGGTGGAGAAGTGCTCGGATAGGAAGCTATACATGTCCTGTACTATGTAGAGAACTCCTAGCCGTACCCGACTAGTACTCTCTCCTCAAACCGACTTGTAACCCTGCCACCCGGGCTATATAAGGCGAGGCAAGGACCCCTCTCTCTCATACGCATCATCTTGTAAACACACCCAATCAATCCAGAGCTACGCAGCATACATGACGTAGGGTATTGCGCACCTTGTGGCCCAAACCTATCTAAATTGTGTGCCACGTGTCTCTTCCTTCGAGTTACCGATCTCGGCGAGGCCACATTCATCTACCTCGGGTACTCCCCTTGGTAGGTTTCCGGTCTAAAACACCGACAACTGGCGCGCCAGGAAGGGGCTCTCGCCGAAGATCTCATGGCAAACTCGACGGCTTCAATCTCCATCAAGCCAATCGTCGCTTTCAACCGCGGCAACACCTTCGTCTTCGGGTCCTGGGTGTGCACCGCCGACGGCGCCAGATCCTTCCAACGCCGCCTCACCATGACTCCCAACCCGAGCACTGGGCTCGTGACGCTTCCCGAAGAAGTCACGGGCGAACTCGCCGGAAAATTCGGCGAAATTTCGCTCTACAACCAACACGCCGACTTCGAGCTTGGATCCGACTCCAACTCGAACTCGACGTCCCCGTGGGCCATCGCATGCGAGCCGGCTACTGAGCCATCGTGTGCGGATTCCCCACTCCACGAGCACTTCCCATACGGCCTCTGCAACGCTAGAAAGGCCCATGCGAAGGCTCTCATTGCGCGTCAGGCCGGCAAGGAGATCGTTTCCGACTACACCTCGGACTCCAACCCCGTCTCCGGCCACTACTCGGACTCCTCTTACTAGTTCGACTTTGCATCGGACCCAGACGAGCCTGAGTTCGAGATCTCCACGACCGAGCAACTGCTGTCAGGGCCAGCTACCGGCCTGGTTATAACATCTACACCCACCGGGAGATTCGTCTATTGGCCGGACCGCAAGCCTGCAGACCTGACATACGGGAACTCACGCTGCGTCGCCTACCTCGACTCACTTCCCTTCCAGGAGGGAACACCACTAGCTCCAGCAGAGGAGCACACTCCAACAGAGGTGGTGACCACTGACTCCAGTCTCGGCTTTCTTGGTTGTCAAGTCTTCATGACTACCAACGAGACACCAAGACCCTCAGGGACACGGCTTGAACGCTACCTTGAAGATATCTCAGTAGACGAGTTGTCTGGCAATGCTCCTGCAGACGAAACCAGTGACGACAAGAACGCCCGACGTGAGCGCAACAGGAAGCGTAACGAACGGCGTAGACATCTCCGCGAGAGCCTCCCCTTACGGAACCACACAGAGGCACTTAACCAAGTCGAAAGCCGGGTGCATACTACCCCTGAACAGTGCCTCATGTCTATCACTACGATAGCACGTCAGGCTCAGGGGATGCGCGCGGGAGAAGTCATCGCCAAGCTCGCGGAGGACGCCTACTTCATGAGAGTCGACAACAGTCACTCAAGTGCCTCCCCTCAGAACTCGCGAAGCCGACCATGAAGCTACAAGTCGCAGTCCAGCTGAAAACGGACGCAATCGTACTCGAGGAGAACTACCACAGAACCCAAACCGCACTAGGGCATCTACTGGTGGACCTTCTCAGGGCGGCAACAGCGCCGGCGGCGCTGGTGGCAGCCATGCCGTGGTGGCTCACGGCGATGCCGGTGGTGGAGGCAGCGGCAACGGGAGCTCCTCACACGAGGATGGAAGGAGAGCCGGTGGCGGAGGCGATCGTGGAGGCTGAGGCCATGTAGACAGCCACGTCACCGGTGTCTCACGCGGCGGCTACAACGCCCGCCACAGAATTGAAGTAATTCGACGCAAGAAATCCTCCACGGCAGGCGAGAACGACGGCTTCCCCACCTTTTCTGCTCGACTTCGCAATCTGCTCCTCCCAGAGAAATTCAAGCCTCTGGGAATCACCAAGTACGATGCGAAGCAAGATCCAGTCCAATGGCTCAGATGCTATGCCCTCTCCATCGAAAATGCTGGTGGCAACAACGACACGAAGTGCCTCTTCTTCCCCTTCTGTCTGGACCAAGCTCCACTTACATGACTCGAGTCACTCGAAAAGTACTCAATCGACAAGTGGGACCAGCTCAAGGAACAGTTCACCAGCAACTTCGCGGGCGCCATGGGACACTCGAGTACTCGCATGGACCTGGCTATGGTGAAGCAAGAACAGGGCGAGACCCTACGCAAGTACATGCAGTGCTTCTTCGACAAGCGCGCCACCGTAGTTGACGTCACCGACAAGGAGGTCATCGACCTTTTCCAGGACGGTCTCTACCACCATCGCACATTCGAAGACTTCGGTCGCCGCCGCCCGAGCTCTATCACCAAGCTCAAAGACATGATCACTTCATGGGCCGACGAAGAAGACAAGGCGAACGCCAAGTACGATGCTATTTGCGGCAAGAGCAAGCATAACGCGGGCGGCAGCAACAACAACAACCGGGATCAAGGCGGTCGCAACAATAACTACTAAGGTCCTATTCGCAAGCGCAAGCCAGACAACACAGTCACGGCTATTCAGTGCCCCGCGAAAGACAACTCAAAGAAGACCTCCGGCGGCTTCAATGACTTGCTGAAAGAGAAGTGCCCATGACACCTGGAGGGCAACCACACTACCGAGCAGTGCTACCAACTCCTGCGAGCACTCAAGGACTCTCCAGACCCTCGACCTCCTCACGACAAGAAGGGCAAGAAAAAAGCCGACGAAGGCAACGGTGACTTCCAAGAACCCGACAAGACGGTGAATGTCCTCTTCGGCGGACTACCCACCAAACTGTCTCAGAAGGCCACTCGATGGGAGGTCTTGAACATTGAACCAGCGGTTCCGACCCCTCTCAGGTGGTCGGAGGTACCCATCACCTTCGCCCGCGTGGATCAATGGACAAGCTTCTCTGAATCACGGCGGTTTCCTCTCGTCCTGAAGCCGGTAGTCGCGGGCTCCAGACTCAACAAGGTACTCATTGACGGTGGGAGCGGGCTCAACATCCTTTTCACCAAGACCTTGAAGACGATGAAGCTCGACATCACTCACATGCTCACTAAGAGCACGTCGCCTTTTTACGGCATCGTCCCCGGGAACGCGGTTATTCCACTGGGCTCAGTGGTTTTGCCAGTCACCTTCGGGGAAACCAGAGAAAACTACCGCACCGAGTACATCAAGTTCGAGGTTGCAGACTTCGAGACTTCCTACCATGCCATCCTCAGCAGACCAACTATCGCCAAGTTCATGGCAGTACCCCATTACACGTACTTGGTACTTAAGATGCCAAATCCGGCCGGTGTACTCTCGCTACAAGGGGACTTGAAGATATCCTTCGTCCGCGACACAGAAGCCGTGGAACTCGCAGCCACCAACCAAGTACCCAACACCATGATGGAGATCTATGTTGCATCAAAGAAGCTTGCCCCGAGTGAACTCGACATCCCAAAAAAGTCGGACAAAGCAAACAAGCCTCAGCCATCCGGGGAAGTGCAAGTCAAGGCAATTGATCTTGGGACAGGTGACAGCAGCAAGACTACCATGATCGGGGCAGGCCTTGACCCGAGATAGGAAGACGCACTCGTCAGCTTCCTCCGAGCTAACCGAGACATCTTCGCTTGGAAACCAGCGGACATGCCAGGGGTGCCCAGGAATCTGATTGAGCACTCACTCAACGTCGACCCTAAAGCTACCCTGAAACGACAACACCTCCGCCGTTTCGCCGACGACCGACAGGATGCCATCAAGAAGGAACTCGCCAAACTACTCGCGGCTGGCTTCATCAGAGAAGTCTTCCATCCTGAGTGGCTCGCCAACCCTGTCGTCGTCCGCAAGAAGAACTCCAACGTGTGTAGGATGTGCGTCGACTACATCGACCTCAACAAGCACTGCCCCAAGGACCCTTCGGGTTGCCGCGGATAGATCAAGTCATCGATTCCACAGCAGGCTACGACCTGCTCTGCTTCCTCGACTGCTACTCTAGGTATCACCAAATTTCTATCAAGGAAGAAGACCAGGAGAAGACCGCATTCATCACCCCGTTTGGCGCCTACTGCTACATGACCATGTTGTTCGGGTTAAAGAACGCCGGCACTACCTACCAGCGAGCTATCCAGGCCTGTTTCAAGAGACAACTCAACAAGAACGTCGAGGCTTACGTGGGTGACGTGGTCGTCAAGACTAGAAACTCCGACACGCTTATCGCCGATCTTGAAGAGACTTTCGCATCCCTGCGAGAGTACCGCTGGAAGCTCAACCCGAACAAGTGTGTCTTCGGTGTACCGTCGGGAAAACTACTCGGCTTCATCATCAGCCATCGCGGCATCGAAGCCAACCCCGAGAAGATCTTTGCCATCACCAATATGAAAGCTCCCACCTGCATCAAATGCTTGCAGAAGCTTACCGGGTGGATGGTGGCCTTGAACAGATTCATCTCGAAGCTTGGAGAACGGGGGCTACCCTTCTTCAAACTACTCGAGCATCAAGAGAAGTTCGTGTGGACTCCAGAGGCAGATCAAGCTCTCGCTCAGCTCAAGGATTTCCTATCCAAACCGCCAGTCCTCACGGCTCCTCGCAAAAAGGAGCAGCTACTGCTCTACCTCACTGCGACTACCCACGTGGTCAGTTCTGCCATCGTTGTCGAGCAGCAGGAAGACGGCCACGCCTACCCAGTCCAGCGACCAGTCTACTTCGTCAGCGACGTCCTGACGGAATCTAAAGCACGCTACCAACTAGTACAGAAGCTACTGTATGCAGTGCTCATTACCTCGCAGAAGCTACGACACTACTTCCAGGAGTATTCGATCTCCATCGTCACTGACTACCCGCTCGGTTACATCCTGCGGAACCAAGATGCTACTAGAAGAATCTCCAAATGGGCAGTCGAACTCGGCGCCCTCAACATCGACTTCAAGCCACGAATAGCCATCAAGTCGCAAGCACTAGTCGATTTCATGGCAGAATGGCGGGAGAATCAACTACCAACTCCAACCGAGCGACCAGAGCATTGGGTGATGTACTTTGACGGCTCACTCAAGCTTGAAGGTGCAGGTGCAGGGGTACTCCTGATTTCTCCAACGGGCGAACAACTCAAGTACGTCCTGCAGATCTTTTGGAATGTCTCAAACAATGAAGCCGAATACGAAGCTCTACTACACGGGCTCTGCCTCGCAACTTCTCTGGGCATCAAGCGACTACTAGTCTACGGCGACTTTGTAGTGGTCATCAATCAAGTCAACAAGTCTTGGGACCGCAAAAAGGAGAACATGGACGCCTACTGCCTAGTAGTCTGCAAGCTTGAGAACAAGTTCTACGGTCTCGAGTTCCACCATGCCGCCCGCGACAACAACGTTGCTGCGGACGTCCTGTCAAAGCTTGGTTCTACTCGCGCTCAAGTGCCAGCGGGTGTCTCCATCCACGAGCTTCACGCGCCATCCATCCCGGAGCCGGCTCCTACGACCACTGACCCAGTGCATCCGTCAGCTGGCCAGGAGGTCATGATGATCGATGTGGACTGGCGACAACCCTTCATCGACTACATTCGCGAGCAGAAGGTTCCCACAGACAAAATCTTGGCTGAGAAACTCATCCGCCGGGCCAAGTCCTACGTCCTAGTCGGGGACAAGCTCTACAGGCGGGGCGCCACTTCTGGAGTACTCATGAAGTGCGTTCCCCAAGAAGAAGGCAAGGACATCTTGGAGGAGATCCATAAAGGTGTCTGCGGCAACCACACATCTTCACGTACGTTGGTCAGCAAGGCCTTCCGACGAGCATTCTACTGGCCCACAGCTCTTGGCGATGCCGAGGAACTCGTTAGAAGGTGCCAAGGGTGCTAGTACTTCGCAAGCAACAACACGTCCCAGCCTACAAGCTAGTCACCATACCACCAACCTGACCTTTCGCCTGCTAGGGGCTCGACATGATTGGGCCTCTTCCAACTGCGCCATGAGGATTCAACAGAGTTCTGGTGGCCATCGACATGTTCACCAAGTGGATCGAAGTCAAGCCGGTCACCTGTCCCAAGGCCGACAGGGTACTCAACTTCTTGGATGAACTCGTGCACCGCTACGGACTACCCCATCGCATCATCACAGACCTGGGCTCCAACTTCAACAATCACCAGTTCTGGGAGTACTGTGAGAACAGCGGGATCGACGTCCGGTATGCATCAGTCGCCCATCCACGGGCCAACGGACAAGTCGAGCGCGCCAATGGGATGGTACTCGACACTCTTAAGAAGCGGCTGCACGATGCTGCTAACACAAAAGGAGGCAAGTGGATCAAGGAACTACCCAATACACTCTGGGGGCTGCGTACTCAACCCACCAAGTCGACGGGACAGTCACCCTACTTCTTGGTCCACGGCTCTGAAGCTATTCTACCTGTCGACGTCATGTGGGAGTCGCCGGCAGTAAAGCAGTATGACGAAGGCATATCCGAAGATAGAAGACGAGTTGATATCGATGGACTCGAAGAAGCTCGCTGCGCTGCCCTCATCCAATCAGCAAGGTACCTAGAGGGTATCCGATGCTACCACGATCGCAACGTCAAGGAACGGTCCTTCAACGTTGGTGATCTAGTCCTCCACCGCATCCAGAACACGGAAGGACTACACAAGCTCAGCTCGCCATGGGAAGGTCCCTTCACAGTCGCAAAAGTGACCGGACCAGGCTCGTATCGCCTCCAGACACTTGAAGGCAAAGACATCAGCAACTCGTGGAACGTCGACCAGCTCTATTGATTCTACGCATAGTCTCTCGACTACTCTGGGGCTCAAGTCTACATGACTACTCCCGAGCCCTTCATTGTAAGTGGCCTCCGGGTCCAGGAACTAGTCTCCGGACTACTCCACTCCGAGATCCAGTGCTAACGGCTACTAACAGAACTTGGGCTACTCAGAGGGTCAAGGACTCTAGCAGTGGTCTATTAAGAGACCATGTACTTCTAGATCCAGTCTATATGGCTACTAACGGATCTACAGCTGTAAGCGGCCACACGCCCTAGCACTACTCTAGACGTAGGCGGCCTCCGGGTCCTGGCGAGTACACTTGTAAACGGCCCTGGCCATCCAGGTGTATTCTTTCAGTAATAAAGTTCGACTCTTGATCAACTCATTTACTGTGTCTCCCTCAACGGGTCTACTACCGAGTACTACTACTCGCGACAATTCTAGGATGGGCACTCTGCACATACACACCGCGACAAAGAGTACTCATTTTCAGAAGATCTTTTCATTAAAACTTAAACAAGTTCATTACAACTTTGTTCATATTACAATTGATGCTACAAGCTAACCCTACAGTATAACTACTGGAGTTTCAACTTCTCGGTGACTTGCTCTGCGATCGGCACCATTTGCTCCAGAAGCTCTGTGTACTGCTCATCTGTGCAATAGGCGCTAGTCCACCCACGACTACATCCACCGAAGCCTTGGGGAAGTATGACTTCATGAACGCCAAGACCTGGTTCGGGATGGACTTCGCCAAATGCTTGACATAAGTAGCCAGGCGCCAAGGGGCTTCCTTCAGCCGGTCAACCAGAGGAGCTATCTTTGGCCCGCCTGGGTGTGGCACTAGTAGCCTCGCGATGGGGAGTGCGGCTTTCTCGAGTTCCTTGAGCTGCCCCCGCAACCTGTCGCAGTCTTCATTCAGCTTCTGCAGAGATTTATAGCAGTTGACAAGGTCACAATCCGAGGCGATCCGAAGCTCCATGTGCATATTACACTCATGAGCCAGCTGCTTATAATCGTACTCAAGTACCTCGCGGGCATCCTTCTCTCGGTAGAAGAGGTTCTTCATATCAACTTCCGATGCCTTTAGCTGTTCTACTCGAGCCTCAAGATCTGCAAACAACTCAAAGGGAGATGTCAGACTACTATAGGGTACCCACAATAAGTACTCGACAGGATGACATCAGCATACCTTTGTTTTTCTAGTGCAGCGACTTGTTCTTGCGGACCAACTCATCGCTCTTCGCCTGCATGTCTTGTACCTCGTTGTGGTACTGGGTGAAGGCACCATCAAGCTTAGACTGGAGCAGGGCGGAGTGTTTCCTGGCCTTATTGAGTTCTTTCTCCAATGTTTCTGCCGGAGCACTGTATCTCCATACCCTTGGAGCATATCGGATTTCTATCGGGATCTCTCCATGACATCCTACAGAAAGCAATAATTATTATTCGGGTACTCAAGTCTGGCGGATTTTGACTACTCAAGGGTACTGTTACGTACCTTCATCCATTGCTCAGCCCGGCGCATCGACTCCAAGTTGTGGGCTACTGTCGCCGGGTTGATAAGGTCATCTGCCAGAAGTTCGAGCCCATCATGACTAGTCGTGGCGGCCTCGGACATCGGCGCCGAACGGATCGGCTCCACGTCTTGGATTTTCGGCGAGCGGACGACTATGTCCAGGCTCGCCTCCGGCAGTGCATCACCACGCACCTCTTCTGTCACCCCGGCGGCTGCTGTCTCCGCCGGCTCGGTCGCTGCTCCTGTGACCACCTCGGCTTCCGGCACGACGCCTTCAACCTGCATGGCTTTGGGGATGGTGCTCCCCTCGACTTCTGCCCCTGTCAACACAAGACACACGGTATTAGTACCTGGGGGCTATGACTACTACTCGAAGTAGGCGGCATCACCGTAGTCTACTTACCTTCTACTACACTGGCCTCAGGTAGCATATCCTCTGCGACCGGCGCCAGGGTCTCGGCCTGAGGGAGGGGAGCGGACTCCTCGGCAGCAGACATGGAAATTTCTTCAACCGCTGTCATGCTGGGTTCATCTCCTTCCCAGGACAAATCAGTCGACTTCCTGCACAATACAAAATTGGTGGTCAACCTAGTAAGATTACCAAGTCACAAGTACTACTCGGGAAAGGTTTCCACTAACAAGCTAGACCGGACGACAGTCACGGTCGGAGCGCCAAGTATGCTGGTGATGTCTACAAGCCCGGCTTCGGCGGGCGCCTCTTCTTCAGCTTGAGCCGCTACTGGGTCTTCGGCACCAGTAGTCACGCTCGGTCTCGGCCGCTGCTCTCCACGGCCGGCGCCCCTCGCGGCTCGACAACTCTTGTCATCTGCTGTGTCATTTGCGACACCAGTTCTTCTACGGTGGGGGCTGGACTACTGCGTCTCTCAGTCGGCTCGCCCACCGTCTCCCAGTCATCTCCTTCCCCTTGATCAATGGGGTCAGAGGGAGGAATCTCCTGTGAGAACTCAGAATTCATGCGTCAGCATGCCCAATACTACAAGACAAGTACTCGACTACTCTACTCAAGGATCTTACCTCTTGATACGTAGTCTCGGTTACCTTCAACTTTTTGGAGACACGTTTGCGCGCCACATTGTGCGGCCTCCTCGGCAGCATAGGGAGACTAGCCTCCAGGCTAGTCGGTGGATCCTCGATGAGGGGCACATTGGACAGTCCAGGACGGCTGAACCTGGACCGCAACTGGAACCGCTCTTGCAGCGTCTCCCCGTCCTCCTCGTCGCACATATCTTCAATGGTGACGATGTCGTCACCTTCGCTGACTTCACGGCGCTCCTGGCCTTGCCCTTCCCCTCCTCTGGAATATCTTCAAGTCGAGGAGGGGGAGCTGGGTCGGAGACAAACTTCGTAATGTCATCCTGCAGTAAACAGTTTGGGTGAGCACGGCTACTACAATACAATCAGTACTCGGAGACAAAGTTCGATTACCAACCTTGTTTGGCGGATGAGCGCGGAGTACTCGGAGACTAGGCAGGGTGTGTATGGTGGCATATCCTTGAAAATCCTACCCAGTCTCTCGACAATGTCTTCATCGTCGACTTCATTACCGGGCATCCTTGACGTGTCGTCGTCGCCCGTATACTGGTACCCGAGGGTATCGCGCGCCATCAGCGGCTGCACCCTCCCCTTCATGAAGCTGAAGGCCATGTGTTCGGCCCTCAGCCCGGCTTCTCTTAAAGCCTTGATCTTCTGCAGCAGTTCGGGTAGTTGAATACCCTCCTGCATCGTCGGCTCCGTGTTCCACCAGGGCTGATGCTTCGGCTGCTGCCCGCTCGGCTTCGGCAACTCTGGGTGGTGGTTGATGATGTAGAACCACTTCACCTTCCAATCTTGATTCGAGTCAATAAGCTTGTACGACAAGTACTGCTCGGCGGCGTCTTCTCGCATCTGGATGCCGGCTCCACCAACTACTCTTGGGTCGTTGGTGCTTGGCTGCGGCTTCAAGTGGAAGAATTTCTGGAACAGGACCCAGTGGGGCTTGATCCCCACGAAGGCTTCACAGAAATGAACGAAGACGGAGACGTGAAAAATCCGATTAGCGTTCAAGTTCAAGTACTCGATACCGTATTACTTGAGGAGGCCCTTGAAGAAGTCGCTCGCCGGGAGTGCCAGCTCGCGCTCCACGAATCGGGCGAACATCGGGATCTCGTCGGGATTCTTCTCCATCGGGCACGAGTCGCCCGTGGCGGCGCGCCACATGTCCTTTTTCTTCTCCCGGTGGAACCCGCTGTTCACCAGCGCCAGCAAATCTTCGGTCTTGGCCTTGGACCTCTTCCACTCTTTGTTTGGATTCGGGCGCCGAGGAGATGTCGACGGTGTTGACCCCTGGGCAGATCTAGCCACCTCATCACGGGTCTCTTCTTCCCGGCGCCAGTCTTCATGCTCTTGGACGAGGAAGACTTCATCCTCCAAGTACACTGAGTCTTCACTCGCATCCGCTCGGGGGCTTCTCTGGTGGCAAACAGCGGCGGCGCGCGTGGATCTGCAGCCTAAGGCGCGGCGGCAGTGCCACGGGTGGCTGACTCTTGGCTAGATCTGTTTCAAATGACTACGAATGTGAGGGACGGAAAACCCTAAGAGTTTCGGCATCTATTTATAACCCAACCGGTGGTGCTGCAACGGCCAGATGGATAAGTATCGACAGCTGACTCAGCGGCAGCTGCCTAACCCTTCATCTTCCAGTAGTCGACACACTCCATCTCGGGGGCTCGGCTACATCTACTCAACTTCTTGGGTGACGAAAAGATTCAAGAGCAACTCAGGAAATATTCTATAGTAAAGATGAGCCTTCAATTCGAGAGGAAGTACTCGACTCAAGGCTCGGGGGCTCCGTGCCACGTGTCCTTCGGTTTTTTCTCCGGATTTTGCGGGATAATCTTGGTAGAACTTCAGATTGACCCTCACCTTGAATCTATGATTCGACCTAAGGCTCGGGAGCTACATTCCATATGGAATGCGATTCTTCAAATCGCATTTTCCAAATGGTTTCTTCTTCAAGACAAAGCGAGTATTATTGAAGACCTTCAAGGGAAGAACTCGAGGACGCTTGGGAACTACTTGAGAATACTTCAAGACTACTCATGAATCAGCTGGAGTATCTTCCAGCCTCGGGATGCTTCAAGTACCCTTGAGGATTTTTGGCTTGTAGTACTCGGGGATGCCTGAGGACTACTCGTCAAGGCCATCAAGACTACTTGAAACTATCCTACTCGACTACAAAGTACTCGGGGGCTTGTCGTATGGACCTCCCTGGGCCCACTACCTCGGTGGGTACCCGGACCGACTACTCGGTAGGCCCCTGGGACTACTCGGCTTGTGCCACACGGCACCTGATGGTGTGAGGCACAAGGACTATGGTGGAGAAGTGCTCGGATAGGAAGCTATACATGTCCTGTACTATGTAGAGAACTCCTAGTTGTACCCGACTAGTACTCTGTCCTCAAACCGACTTGTAACCCTGCCTCCCGGGCTATATAAGGCGAGGCAGGGACCCCTCTCTCTCTCAAACGCGTCATCTTGTAAACACACCCAATCAATCCAGAGCTATGCAGCATACAGGACGTAGGGTATTACGCACCTCGCGGCCCGAACCTGTCTAAATTGTGTGCCACGTGTCTCTTCCTTCGAGTTACCGATCTCGGCGAGGCCACATTCATCTACCTCAGGTACTCCCCTTGGTAGCTTGCCGGTCTAAAACACCGACAGGGTTCACACATACACCCCCACCAAATCCCCAGGAGAAAGGTCCCGAAAACACTCCAAGAAATCCACCAAGAGAGGGCTCCGAAAATCACCACAAAAAATGAACGGGAACAACACTACCAAGCCTTGAGGAACCATGCTGAATCATCTATACATCACAAAAAGGTTCATACAAGGTCTAGCTTGCTGCCCAATCATCCAACCCTCCCACAAGATCTCCCATGAAGCTCTCAAGCTAGTCCTATAGAAATCCTTGAGAAAATAGGAAGGGAAAATAGGAAAACCAAATGAGCTAGGGTTCCAAGAGATGGCTTCCGTCCTCTCACCTCTTGGGTTATATGGAGGCAACCAAAGGTCTAAAATACCCTTACTAGCTAATTAGGGATACATGCCCCTAGAGGGCGAAATCGGAAATCTTTGTCATCACTCCATCGGACGGATGCCCGGCGACCGCAACCTGCTTAGCCTTGACGCAAGCCTTGCGATACCGACGCGTGTCCTCCGCTTCGATGTCTCCGGACTGCGTCGTCACACACCGGTCCGATCGGTGCTCCTCACCGGTCAGACCAGTACCCATCGGTTAGACCGGTCAGACCCACAGGTCAGACCGGTCTGGAGCTGCTGCATCTCCATCTTCGGTTCTTCGGTCTTGGCTTTGTGGATCAACCAAGGAACCCAGCGGTTTTCTGGTGAACCACCGAAAACCCTACAAACTCGGTGTAGCCTCCGCTAATCTCCACTCATGACTCGGCTCCCACGTAGTTCCTGCTTGACCTTGGTTTTGTGGCTCAACCAAGAAACCGTCCATGACTTCATCTTGCTGTTCATGCCATCATGCGACCCACACTTAACTCCGCTGGCCACCGAGTCCCTCAAATGAAGCCTACTTGTCTTCTCCACACTTGGAGGCCTCACCGGCGACGACCTTTCGCGTTTGTTCTTCACCTACACCAACACCAGTCAAACCGCAACCTGCACCTGCAATACTTAGCCCAGAATCAGTCCACACAACGTTGTCAATCACTCATCACACTAGGAAGCGACCATCCACCAGTCCTCGAACCACACATGGTCCTCAATCTCCCCCTTGATGAGTGCATTGCAACACCCACAATTAGTAACACGATAGAAAAGAAAAACAAAAGAAACGAATAAAAAGAAACTCCAACAAGCGATCGAAAGCCAAAGAAAGGAAAAAAGAAAGATCACCTGAAGAAGACAAGTCTCGGACCCCTTAGGCAAGGACAACGGCTCAACACATCCGAGACAAAACTATGCTCAAGCAAAGAGCACTAATCACCAACCAAAGCTCGAAAACCACAAAGACCTCCCCCTGCACACATGCAAGCTCCCCCTGAACCAATGCAACTCCCCCTGGACGAATGCATACGAACCACCTCATGAAACAGAGCAGCTGCATCAGCTCAGCTCTCTCCCGTCAGACCGGTCACCCTCACCGGTCAGACCGGTGGACAAGATCGCCCAGCACCTGGGAACTACACCGGTCAGATCGGTGCCCCTCACCGGTCAGGCCGATACCACCCGGGAAACAGCCAGAGCTCAAAAATAGCTCGAAACCACTTGGAAACCATCTAAATGCGTGCAGCAAGCCATTTCAAGCTCAAACTTCTCCCCCTTGTTGACAATGCATGAATCAAGCCAAAAATGCAAAACTTTCAACCTAGAGCTTCTCAAATAGACAAAATTCAACATAGGATGCTACACATGTCCAAATTAGCAAGTTAGATATTCTATAGCTTCGTATTGACATCAGCTACATGATCACCAAGTTTCACAACCATTGGTCGAAGCTAAGATAGAATTGAGCAAGTTTGCGAAAATTTACCCTCTCATGAGCAAAGTCCTAAACATGAGCAAAACATGTCAAAATGGCAAAGCCACACAAACTTCATGCTAGGACAACCATTCTAATCATAAGATCATCACAAACGCCCACAGGCACCTCATGTCATGTCAAAGCCACTGAGCCATGTGTCTACTTCTATACATGAGACTTCTCATTGGTAGACATCATGCAACGGTTTAGCACCCAAAGCAAATTGAATTTAGCACATATGACATGGGAGCATATTTTCCAAGCAATTTCCACTTCATTTTCAGATTCATATTTGGTACATGAAATGTCTTTGCGACAAAAAGGAACATATGCCCCTCCATAAGATAAATCAAGAGGGCTAAACATTCATGATGGCAAATGAGCTTTTGGCCCCATATGATCAAAATAAGCTATCCAACCACGAATTAAGCATAGACAAGCCACTAAAACATGTCAAGATCAAATAAAGGCATTTACTCACAAGAGAGCATACATATGTCATTTTTCAAAAACATAGCCATCAACCATGGATATAAATCATGATTTTCATGAGCTAAGACAAACTAACCACATCATACCAAACAAGCTCACAAAGACATAAATAGCATTCCATGGTGAACAATGTATATAGGAGAAGCTTTTCCTAACCAATGCATATGATACAAAATGCATACAATCTAAGATACAAGGATGCCTATACATCATGTTACATATGCCATGCCAAATGCAAGAAATACACAAAGAAAAGCTATACATATGCTACAAAGGAGCTCCCACACACCAACTCAAGAAATCAAACAGACACCAAGCTCCCCCGCAAACGAGTGAAAGTTGCTTGATCTAGGGGTTTGGTGAAAATAGCGGCTAGTTGGTCATGTGTGGGTACATGGATCAAGGTTATCTTCCCTTTCTCTCGTTGTCTCTCAGAAAATGATACCTCACTTCTATGTGCTTGGTTTTGGAATGGAGCACTGGGTTCTTTACAACACTTATGGCACTCGTGCTGTCACATTGAAGTGGGACATGGGTATACTCCTCACCAAAGTCACTCATGGTGTATGTGATCCAAAGGAGCTGAGAGTAACAACTAGCTGCGGCAACGTACTCTGCCTCAATAGTGGATTGAGCAACACTCGACTGTTTGCGGGAAGACCAAGACACCAAAGAAGATCCCGAAAACTGGCAAGTCCCAGAAGTGGACTTCCTATCCAACCGACACCCGGCAAAATCCGTGTATGAAAAACCATGAAGCGCTAAAGAAGAAGACGCGGAGTACCAAAGGCCGAAGTCAGGAGTGTGACGCAAGTACCTGAATATGCGCTTGACAGCTTGCCGATGCGAAGTACTTGGAGACGCTTGAAAACGAGTGCACAGACATACCAAGAACTGGATGTCCGGCCTTGTCGCCGTCAAGTAGAGGAGTGACCCGATCATGCTTCGGTACTCCTTCTGGTCCACGTGTTCACCTTCCTCATCCGCATCAAGAGCTGTAGTCATACTCATAGGCGTCGCCATGGCCTTGGAATCCTACATCTTGTACTTCCTCACAATGTCCTTGGTGTACTTAGCTTGGTGCACAAATGTTCCTTCCTTTGATTGCTTGATTTGTAGCCCGAGGAAGAACTGCAACTCCCATCATGCTCATCTCAAATTCCCTACTCATATCATCTGCAAACCTTGCAACAAGAGAGATAGATGAGCCACCAAAGACAATATCATCCACGTACACCTACACAATCAGGATATCTCTGCCCTGCCTAAGTAAAAACAAAATCTGATCAACCTTTCCCATCTCAAACCCTCTATCAAACAGGAACCCCTCAACCTACCATACCAAGCTCTAGGCGCCTGTTTCAACCCATACAATGCCTTCCTCAACCTGTACACCCCGTGGGGGTACTTCTCACTCTCAAACCCCGGTGGTTGCCTCACATACACTTCTTCCTCCAACACACCATTCAGAAAAGCACTCTACACATCAATTTGTTGCAACTTGAACCCTTTAGCCACAGAAAAGGCTAGAAAGATCCTAATCGCCTCCAAACGAGCTATGGGAGCAAAGGTCTCCTCGTAGTCGATCCCCTCTTTCTGACTGATCCCTTGAGCAACAAGCCTTGACTTGTTCCTCACCACTTCACCTTTCTCTCCCTCTTTGTTCTTCCACACCCATTTTGTCCCAATCGGCTTACACCCTGGGGGAGGGTCAACCAATTCCCACACTTAATTCCTCTCAAAGTTCTCCAACTCCTCATGCATCGAATTAACCCAATTATGATCGGATAGTTGTAACACCCTAATTTTCACTTTGGAGCTTAATTAAAAATTTGCTTAGAAACCATCGTTCTTGTTTAAAGAATATAAGGTGTTTGTGCTTTTCTAGGCATTTAATCATTTTTGTTAATTAAATAATAAAATATAGGAGTTTATTATTGCATACATGTTGCTGCATTGGTTTTGAGTGTTTGAATTTAAATTGGTGTTTGAATTCTTTTGATTGGGTTGTTTTTCAAACTAGAAAACCTTTCCATTTTAGCTATTTCCTTCCTTCCCATGTCTGGTCTGTTTTTGGTTTGAGCCCAGTTTCACCGAAGTCCGCAGACGCCCCCTCAACCTCTGGCCCAGAGCACCGCAACCCCCCCCCCCCCGCCGCCGCCGCTCGCCGTCAACCCGCCGGCGGCCCGGCCGCCCTAGCGCGGCCCCCGCACCGCGGCCGCCGCCGGCCTCGCCCGCCGACGAGCGGGCCCCTCCGGTCATCCCCGACCTCGGGTCGGAGACCGACCGGGCGGGGACCCGACCCCGAGCCGCCCGTGCGCACGAGTGTGGCCGCGAGCCCGCACGCCTAGGCACCCCGGCGACCTATTTAAGGCGCCGCCCCCTTCGCCTAAAACCCTAGCCCGAGCTCGCGCCGGCCGCCGCCTAACCCTAGCGCCGCCGCCGCCGTAAGCCGCCCCGTCCGCTGTTCCTCCGCCGCCGTAAGTCGCCCAGTCCGCTGTTCCTCCGCCACCGTCAAGCTCGCCCGAGGTTCCACCGCAAGGTAAGGGACCCGTAGGTGCTGCTTGCTCTCGCCGCTGTGCTCCCCATCGCCGAGGCAAGGTCGCCGGACTTGCTTCGCCGCGCCCGGCCGCCGTCCGCCGTCCCGCGTCGTCGCCGCCGCCCGGCGTCCTCCACATTGAGTTCGCCGTGAGCTTCTCGTCGTTCGGTGTAATCCCCGCGGTGAATGGAGCACCCCTGCGCCCTAATCGCAGTGCGCCGCTGCTCGCCGTCTTGCACCGCCGCTCGCTACTGGCCAGTGGCCGCCGCCCGCGCTCGCATAGCTCCTGAGCCGCCAGATCGAGATCCAATGGCTCGTGTCCATTTTGACCTGGTCCGCGCTAGCCACCCGCATCACCGCACCCGCGTGCAACCCTGGCCGCCGGATGTGGATCCAACGGATCAGATCCGTCCGGCAGGGTCAAACCCGCCACCACCGGTCAAACCCACCTTGACCTTGGCGGTTTTGTAGAGAAAACCCCGTGTTTCTTTAGATTTGCAAGTCGGTCCTCCCACCGTTATAGTTTTCTCGCGGACAGGTCCTGTTTTCTTCGTTTTAGCCCAGGAAGTTTAGTTTTCTTTACAGTTTAGTCCCCGATCTTGTTTAAGTTGTATCTTAGTCGTTTAACTCCGTTTTTAGCGTTCTTTATGTCCATGCGATCGTCTCGACGAGTAGATCAATTTAGTGCCTCTGTTTTGTTCTGTTAATGTTGTTTGGTGATTGTTTCTGAATTTATACTATTGTATGCTTGTATGTGAATGTGTGGAGCGTAGAGTACGAGTAGTTCGAGGACTTCACTGCCGTTGAAGATTTTCAAGACCCTGAGAAGTTTCCGAAGCTGGTAGAAGGCAAGTCATTGCTGCATTCCCAGTTATCCTATTACAACATGCATTTTAATTACACTATATTTACTTATTGCTATGCATTAATATTATGGGTCCGACTATTTAAGGATTTCCTAGTGTTGTTTATCCTATGCCTTGATCAACCTGGGTTTACTTTATGTTGGGTAGCACTTGCTAAAGCTTTACCTTTGTTTCGGGTGGTTTAATGAGCATTCATCAATCTGGATTTATTTATGCTATTATTCATGTAATGCAAGAACACCTTATGCCTGTTAATCGGAACATGGAGCGACCACCCAGGAAAACAGTACACCACAAGACATATGGCTCTGTTTTGGCTGAATAACTAGAAAACTTGGTGTTGGGTATGCTTTTACCTGAAAGGGGTTGGGGGCTTACAGTAGATGGCGTATGGACCTGCTCTGGTAGGGAGTTGGGGTTGGCTAAGACACGGTATTCGCCAGGGAGCTTTATATGCTGCGCTGATCAGGTAACCTAGCGGGCAGCCTGCACTAGGGGATCTTCGTAAAGGCCTCTTAGCGTCCCTATGCAGCCACACCTCGGTAGTGTGGTATTGTGCCTACTTTTGCACAGCATGGTTGGGTTTTCTTTTGGGGTTTTTACACGACTTGTGGGTAAAGATGTATAACCTCTGCAGAGTGTAAAACTGACTAGTTAGCCGTGCCCACGGTCAAGGGTGGCCTGGATCACATGAGTAAATTATGAAAGATGGAACTTTTAAACTTGTGCATTGCATCCAATGGTTCTGTTGCACCCGTTATTTGGGTTGGTATATACTTTCACTTGTTAGTAACAACTGTTTAATAAAACTTGACCAACTAAAATGCTGACTTGCTTTATAACCATCAGCTTCCACCATAAAGCCTTGCATGTTGTTATAGAACTTTTCCCTTGTTGACTATGACATGTGCTCATGCTTGTTGTTTCTATATTGCATCTACACTACCCAGCTGCTTCTTAGATGGACGCTTTGAGGATTTCACTGAGAGTTTGATGAGTTCTAGGCGCTCGTTCTCCAGTCAGCTGCCTGTGGAGGACTTCTGTGTGTGTTTCTTTTTCGCTGTTAGCTACTCAAACGATTGTTAGTCTGAGACATTCGGTCATGTAATAAATGTTTCATACTCTCTTTACAATTTACACTGTGTTTTGGTATTCACTGAGTCGACGCATGTGTGTAACTTGATCCTAGCGCACATGTATTCTTGTATTCGGATTTGCCCTTAAATCCAGGTGTGACAATAGTGCGTGTCCAATGTCTTTGGGCTCAAAGGTGGCAACAAAAGCAGCATGAGCGAAATGAGAATTGTTCCGAACCCTCGACCGTGTAGTATGTTCTCTCATGTCGCCGATGATCCTCGAAGCTGGGTGATCCACTTGTACTCGTCGGGGAGGTTCTCGCTTGATGCTACCTCCCCCTCAACAGTAGCTTCTCCTTGATCTTGGTTTGTCATTGTAGGTGTGGGAGAGGGGCCGTCCACCACCGTAGTCGAAGTAGTATGTACATGTTCAACCGCGGGCACCACACCACCATCTTCATCATCTCCATGTTCATGCTTCTCCTCCTGAAAGATCTCCTCGCCAAGTTCATCATCTCCTGCACACTCAAAGACAAGCTGACCTACCTCGCAAGTCTCCACGATTTGGTTTGTTTCAAGATTGAGCACACGATATGCTCTAGAGTGAGATGCATAGCCAAAGAAAATACCATCGACCGACCTAGCCTCAAACTTATCCATCTTCTTCCCTTTCTTAAGGATAAAACACTTGCAACCAAAGACATGGAAGTGACTCACCTTGGGTGTGCGACCGTGCATCAACTCATAGCAGGTTTTCTTCTTATGCACTCTGAGGTAGATTCTGTTTGAAATATAGCACGTGGTATTCACCGCCTCAGCCCAGAACCTCCTCGGAGTCCTATGCTCATCAAGCATCCTCCGAGCCATCTCACACAAGGTTCTATTTTTCCTTTCCACAACACCATTCTGAGGAGGCGTCTACGGACTCCAAAACTAGTGCTCAAGACCCGAGTCATGGCAAAAGGATTCAAAACGAGAGTTTCTGAATTCTGAGCCATTGTCACTGTAGATTGCTCGTATGGCATCTCGGTGCCTCTCGTTCCTCAACCTCAAGACAAGATCTCGAACAAAACCAAATGTCTCCCCTTTCTTCTCAAGAAAGAACACCCACGCATACCGAGAGTAATCGTCCACCACAACAAGGATGTACCACTTCCCACCTGCAGTTCGCACACGAGCTGGGCCAACAAGGTCCATATGGAGCAGCTCGCATGGACTCTCAGTCATCACATCGGTGAGAGGCGGGTGAGAAAAGGCTACCATCTTGGCATGCCTACAAGGCGCACAAACCAACTCTTTCTCAAGCTTCAACCGTGGCAATCCTCGGACCAAATTGAGTTTACTCAAGTGAGACAAAAGGTCAAAGCTCAAGTGACCCAACTTCCTATGACACTTCCACAACTCACTCGAAGAGCCAGCCAAGAAACAACGCTCAACAGCAGAAGACTGAGAAAAATCAGCTCGAAACACCTGACCCTCGGGAACGACCATACAGACAAGGTCCCATCGAGTCCAAAATCCGAGAACCACCAGGCCAAAACAACACCTCAAAACCCTCATCCAACAGCTGGGACACAGAAAGAAAATTGTATCCAAGCGATTGAACAAGAGTAACACGCCTGAGAGTGATCTTGTCACTCACCTTAATCTCACCTTCTGAAAGCACATGCCCTAGCCCGTTGTCCCCAAAGGTGATGTACCTCTTTGTCACCACCGGGACGAGACTTGAGAACCACCCCTTGTCTCCGGTCATATGCCTCGAGCAACCGAAGTCAATCAACCAAATGTTCATCAAGTCTCCCACCTGAAATTCAAAAATGAGCACGTGAGCGAACAAACGACTCAGCACTGGGGTTAGTACCAAAAGAGTAAAACCAGTGCCGAGCCATTTGCTCAAAAGTGGGGTTAGCACAATCCAAAACATCTTTCCTACCAAAGCTAAATCCACGAACACCACCACGAGGGAACCAGCCCTCTCTAACTGGAGGAGGACCAAAACCACGAAAGGAAAACCGTGGACCGTCCCTCCTCTCCAACTCAAAGCTATGACTCCTCCCATTCCCGTATTGAGCACGAGGGGGAGATCGCCTAGCAAACTGACCTCCTGCAAACTCTCCATCCCAACCACCAGAACCACGACCACAAGAACCAAACCTAGCACCTGTACGGGCACGAAACCCAAACTACTTCCTGTCTAGGCCTGCGCCGGTCTGATCGGTGCCTCTCACCGGTCTGACTAGTGCGTCTCACTGGTCTGACTAGTGTAGCCCGGCTAGCAGCACCTCCAGCAACCTTTCTCTCTCCCCAAGTTGGAACTGCCCTCAGACTAGCCTTGGCCTTGGGCATCTGCACACGAGACTCAAGTTCACCATTTGGAGGGTGGTACTTGTCCTCGTTAGCCCACTCCTTCGCCATCCTCTCCTCTCGTCTCCTCTTGAAGCAAAACTCGTCCTTATGGCCATCTCTCCCACAATAGCCACAATGGAACCTCACAAGCTTAGGCTTAGGCTTGGGTTGGAGCTGCTCACTTGGTTTCTCTCCACTTGGCTTTTCAACTGGTTTCTCCTCACTAGGCTTCTCACCTGACTTCTCCTCACTTGCCTTCTCACTTTCTTTCCCAAAGAACACTTTCCCCTATGTGCTCACAAACTTGATAGGCTTTTGGAAATCATTTGTTTGTGGAGGAAACACGGGTGGAGCTGGGGTTGTGTCTAGTCAGTTCCTGAGATGGTTAGGTTTACGAGGGAAATCATTTTTGTGGTGGGTTTTTGGTGGCTCTGGGATATTCTCTCCACTTCCCTCACCAACCTTGTTTGCCCCAAGTCCCACACCATCCTGCCTCTTGTATGTCTCAATCATTATCCTCAACTGAGGCTCATGACCAGACAACCAACCCATCAACTTTCTCAACTCGATCAAGTAGTCGACCGCCTTGTTGTTGGCGTCGAACATGTCCCTCGATCCTGGAGCAAGGAAGTTCATCGGCTGGACATAGCTTGTGTCCACCGTGACATCCCAAACGCTCTGACCCTTTACGCAGAGGAACGCCGCCATCCGCTTACTCCACATCTGGTAGTTTTTACCATCGAAGTGTGGAGAACCTGAACCCCGTTCCTGGTATGGCATCCTTGGATCTTAGACTGGTTAGAGTCAACCAAAACCCGTAACCGGCTCTGATACCAATTGAAGGACCGATATGGAGAACCAGAGAGGGGGGAGTGAATGGGGGCCGATAAAAATTCTTCTCGAAGGAGATGGAGGCTCAAACAAGATGAACACAACTTCCAACTTGAGAAGTGTGTTGGAAGCCGCGTTCATCTTGCTGGAGTCTCCATCTCCTTCGAGAAGAATTTTTATCGGCTCCCATTCACTCCCCCCTCTCTGGTTCGCCGTATCGGTCCTCCACAGATCGGTGCTCCTCAACGGTCAGACCGGTACCCACGGTCAGACCGGTCAGACCCACCAGTCAAACCGGGTTGGAGCTGCTCCTCTCCGTCTTTGGTTCTTCAGTCTTGGCTTTGTGGATTAACCAAGGACCCAATGGTTTTCTGGTGAACCACCGGAAACCCCGCAAACTCGGTGTAGCCTCCGCCAATTGCCACTCATGACTCGGCTCCCACGTAGTCCCGGCTCGACCTTGGTTTTGTGGCTCAACCAAGAAACCGTCCATGACTTCATCTTGCTGTTCATGCCACCATGCGACCCGCACTTGACTCCGCTGGCCACCGGGTCCCTCGAACAAAGCCTACTTGTCTTCTCCACACCTGGAGGCCTCACCAGCGACAACCTTTCGCACTTGTTCTTCACCTGCACCAACACCAGTCAAGCCACAACTTGCACCTGCAATACTTAGCCAAGAATCAGTCCACACAACGTTGTCAATCACTCATCAAACCAGGAAGCGACCATCCATCGGTCCTCGAACCACACATGGTCCTCAACCCCGCCGCCGGAATTGCCGGATTTTGGCCGGAACCGCTGCCCCCATGGCCAGAGGACTCAATTGCATCTCCCTCTTTCTTCCAGGGTCTTTTATGCGAACCAGGGGCATGGTTGTGAACCTCAAAACTTTCCAGGGGTGTTCAAAAGTTGAATTCTCAAATAGTAAATGACTTTGGCCGGAACTTAGAAAATTCATAGAAAATCAAGAAAAATCATAAACATGCAAACTAAATTTTGTTGGATTCTTTGAGAAAAATCCTACAACTTTTTAAAAGCACTACCATACTTTTTCCTGATAAGTTTTGCATGAAAAATACAAATATAAAAAACCTAGATCTGTGGTATCTCCAAATCCACTTGTGATCTATACTGGAATTTTGTATATGTTGTGTGTTATGCTATGCCTGTATCCTGTACCAAACATTGCACAAAGTTATGTTGTAAATCATTTTATATGAATTGTTTTCTATTTATGCAGAATCTGTCTAATTGAATTTTGTAGCTAAAAATAATTAAGTTTTTGTGCCCAACTTCCGCATGCTGTCTTGTTATGCCAAAATGCACCTCTGGTGAATTAATCACAATTTTATATTTGTCAGAAATATTTATTCTTGAAATATGCCTAATGTTTGTCGAGTCGGGACTTCGTGGGAGCCAAGTCATGAGTGGTGATTGGCGGAGGCTACACTGAGTTCGCGGGGTTTCCGGTGGTTCACCAGAAAACCACTGGGTTCCTTGGTTGATCCACAAAGCCGAGACCGAAGAACCGCGTCGGGATCGCAAGGCTTGCGTCGAGGCTACGTGAAGTACGATCGCCGGGCATCCGTCCGATGGTGTTACGAAGACAAATTCCCAAAGTGCCCTTGGTGGGTGTGTATCTTAGTTTAGGCCTTAGAGTCATTTTAGACTTTCGGCTTGCCTCCATATAACCCAAGAGGTGAGAGGATGGCAGCCAACTCTTGGAACCCTAGCTGATTTGGTTTTCCTATTTTCTCTTCTTATTTCTCTTAGGATTTCTAGGACTAGCTTGAGAGCTTCATGGCGAGATCTTGTGAGAGGGTTGGATGATCGGGCAGCAAGCTAGACCTTGTATGAACCTCCTTGGTATTTATAGATGATTCGGCGTGGTTCCTCAAGGCTTTGTTGGGTTGTTCCCGGTTGTTCTTGGTGGTGATTTTCGGAGCCCTCTCTTGGTGGTTTTCTTGGTGTGTTTTCGGGACCTTGCTCTTGGTGATTTGATGGGGGAAATTCGTGTGAACCCTTTGTGGTTCTTTTGCCTTTGATTCCCCTCCCAAATCTGTGAGTTAAGGGGCTCGATTTTAGTGTTCTCGGACTTCTAGGGTTAGATGTGTTCTTGAGGGTTGACTTTCATTCCTCTTGATTGAGTGGGTTTTGGGAACCGAGCTTCTAGCCAAGGGTAGCCCACGAGGTACCCCATCTATCCCCAAAGTCTTACATTGATCCGTGGAACGAATCGGGAGATCAATTGGTAGAAGGTTTGAGTTTTTCCCGCAGGTTGAGTTCTTACCGACTGTCCACACCAAAACCAGTCTGACCGGTTTCCCAAACCGGTCTGGACGGTTTTGCCCTGTGGGCTGTCGTGAAGAGTTTTTGAGCAAGGAAGTCCCTGTTGTGCTATGGCTATTCTTGTTCAAAGGAGGAGAGCTTCTTAAGGCAGCTTTTCTCTCAGAAGGGTTTTTGGGGAGTTTCTGGACAGAACCGGCCTGACCGGTTTGCCAAATCAGTCAGACCGGTTTCCCCTGCCTGTGTGAGGCTAAGTCCAACAGAAGCGGTCTGACCGGTTTCAGAGACCGGCCTGACCGGTTTGACGCGCGCCGGCGCGTGTCGTGTGTGTGTTTCCGCTACGTGTGTGTTGTGGCTGTTGGTTGGGTCTTGCTCCTAGGTCCAGTAGCACTTCAATGGCTGCGTGGATTTGGCAAGAGAAGCTTGCGGAGGTGAACAAGTGAAATCGGGTTCATAGGCCAAATTCTTGAATAGAATTTTTATCGGCTCCCATTCACCCCCCTCTCTGTTTCGCTGTTTCAGTCCTTCATCGACTATTTATTATAGGGAGAGATGTAATTGTTGCCTTGCCACCGACACTAACCCCGATTTTTGGCTTAATTGCTTAGTGAGGATGAATAGGTCGTTCTTGCATCATGATAAAAACCTGTTGAGTAGTAAAAAGATCACATGTGTTGTTCTCCTTAAATAATGATAATAATAACAACAATTACAACCTTTAAACAGAATCTAAAGTGTTGTTGTTGTTGGACCAGATAGTTGACCCTGTTGTCGTGACCTTTTCTCAGACCCTTCTCTAGAGTTTCTGTGCAGGTGATCTATACCCAAGTGATCCATATCTATCCAAATCTTTCCTGAGGAATCTTTTCATGATCATAGGTTTCCAAATCTCAATCTATGCTTAGATAGTAAACCTAGGTCTTGCCGTCTTTCCAGAACACGTCACTCCGAATCTCGCACCTTTGCACCTTGTTCCCGACTCATCTAGCTTAATCCTTGAATGCAAAGTTTTGTCTCATGAACCTACTAAGTTGCCAGAAAATTTTGGGAACCTTGGTTTTGAAATTTTGGAATTGTCATTTTGATGCAGTGCGACTGTCTCGCGTCTGACTATTTGGTCAATTTGAGTTTTCGTTATACATGTTCTACTTGTTGAACAAGCTCAAGAATGTGTGACTTATGAAAACTCAAAATTTTCAGATGGTGGGCTCGACATGCAGCACTCTGAGTGGTTTCGGTGATTCCAGTGGCCGCAACCAGCCGCCACCACCACCACCGGACCCGACATTAGTGGCTACTCAAAATGAGATGCTGCTCCAGATCCTTCTACACATGCAACAACAACAGCCCCATGGGAATCGGATTGATGCCCAAGGTCAAGTAACCGAGTACAAGCACTTTCTAGATATCTAAATCCCCCGCAGTTCACTGAGACGGAAGAACCCCTAGATGTTGATGCTTGGATTCGGGCCATTGAAGCCATGTTCGCGGTGTTTACCTTGCCATGTTCAGAAGGACGCAAGGTAAATTCACGGCATTGCAACTTCGTGGTTCTGCTTTAATGTGGTGGGAACACTACAAATCCATGCAACAGCCTGAGTATGAAATCACTTGGGAAGAATTCAAAAAGGCTTTCAGAGACCATCACATTACTAAAGCACTTACCGATAGGAAAATGAGAGAGTTATTGGCTCTCAAGCAAGGGTCAGACACGGTGTACCAATACGCGCAGAAGTTTAATAACCTCTGCCAGTATGGAGGATATCATGTGGATACACACATGAAGAAGATGGAGCTTTTTCACGAAGGTCTGAATAGTAAATTGTATGAACGGCTGAATCTCGTAAAATTTGACAGCTACCCCATGCTAGTGAACAAATCTATCTCCCAGGCAGATGCCATGAAGAGGGCCCAAGCCAAGAGGAAAAGAAAGGCTAACTCCATGCCCAATAATGCGCAGCTTTGCAAGATACATATCATGCAGAAGACTTTCCCGGGCTTCCAGCAGGCTTCACAGTCGGGAAGGTTAGTGGCTAAGTCGTCCCAGGATCGGACTAAAGAAAGTCTTCAGTTTCCTAACACTCAACAACTGACTCCCAAGCCTTTTGTACTAAGTCCTAATGGTAGAAGTGGGTGTCATTGTTTCAAGTGTGCCGAACCAGGACACTTCGCTAAGGCATGCCTGCAACCGTGCCAGACCAACAGGCAGCACCAGCTAACTCAACCTAATCAGAGACAAGTTTCCAAACCCATCAACAAGGGCAAGAAGAAGATTGCTCAACCCAGGAAGGGCAGACTCAATTTCACTTATGTGGGTGATATTCCAGAAGGAGCACCAGTAATGATGGGCACATTCTCTATTCGAAGCAAACCTATTTGTGTGTTGTTTGATTCTGGCGCTACACATAGTTTCATGAATGGAAAGACGCTGAGCAAAGTAGGACTGAACTCTTGCAACACCAATGACGCATTTACAATCAAAACAGCGGGAGGGAACATCTCTTCCAAGTTGGTGACTAGGGAGTACCCTTGGAATTAGGCAGCAAAACTGTTGACACGGACCTTGTCATTTTGGGGTTGAAGGCATGGATGTCATTCTAGGAATGGACTGGATGAACTGACATAAGGTAGTACTGGATATTTCAGAGAGAATGGTAGAGATCAACTCACCAATTGTTGGAGCCATGACTCTATAGCTACCTTTCAAAGATGGTGTGAATTCTCATTCTTATGTGGCAATCACTTCTTAGCTGGAAGAAATTCCGGTGGTTTGAGAGTTTGTGGATGTTTTTCCCGATGAATTTCCGGGTATGCCACCTGACAGAAATATCGAGTTTGTCATCGAACTTCAGCCTGGCACAACCCCTATCTCCGAAAGACCTTACTGCATGCCACCCAAGGAATTGGCAGAATTGAAGACCCAACTTCAAGAGTTGCTAGATAAGTGTTATATTCACCCAAGTTCTTCACCTTGGGGTTGCCCAACTCTATTTGTGAAGAAGAAAGATGATAGCTTAAGGTTGTGTGTGGATTACCGACCTCTCAATGTGGTAACAATCAAGAACAAGTATCTGTTACCCCGCATCGATGTTCTTTTCGATCAGTTGGCTGTAGCCAAAGTTTTCTCCAAGATTGATCTTCGATCAGGGTACTATCAAATAAAGATCAGGCCTTGTGATATTCCCAAAACAGCTTTCTCCACCAAATACGGTCTTTATGAGTATTTGGTGATGTCCTTTGGTCTTACCAATGCACCCGCTTATTTCATGTATCTCACGAACTCCGTATTCATGACAGAGCTAGACAAGTTTGTAGGGGTATTCATTGATGACATCTTAATCTATTCCAGGAACGAAGAAGAACATGCAGCAGAACATCTCCGAATTGTTTTGCAACGTTTGCGAGATCACAAGCTTTATGCAAAGTTCTCCAAATGTGAATTTTGGTTGGATAGTGTGAAAATTTTGGGGCACACTATTTCCAAGGAAGGAATATCTGTGGATCCTAGCAAAGTACAAGAGGTTATGGATTGGAAACCACCCAAGACTGTACATCAAATCCATAGTTTTCTGGGTTTAGCAGGCTATTATCGTCGTTTCATTCCGGATTTTTCTAGGATCGTTAAACCTATGACGGAACTATTAAAGAAGGGAGTCAAGTTTGTGTGGAGCAAAGATTGTGAAAAAGCTTTCCACACATTGAGGCAGCATCTGACAACATCCCTAGTGCTAGTGCAGCCGGATAATTCTAAACCGTTTGAAGTCTTTTGTGATGCTTCGAGTACTGGTCTCGATTGTGTTCTTATGTGAGAAAAACGAGTTATTGCCTATGCCTCACGATCACTTCGACCACGTGAAGTAAATTACCCAACCCACGATCATGAGTTAGCAGTGGTTGTTCATGCTCTCAAGATTTGGAGGCATTATCTTATGGGAAAGCGCTGTAATATCTTCACCGATCACAAGAGTCTTAAGTATATCTTCACCCAATTAGAATTGAATATGAGGCAGAGAAGATGGTTGAAACTAATAAAAGACTATGATATAGAAGTACACTATCATCCCGGAAAAGCCAATGTTGTTGCAGATGCGCTTAGCCGTAAGGTTCACTGCAACTGCCTAACCGTGGAGTCGTATAGTGAGACTTTGTGTGAAGACTTGAGGAAGCCCCGATTGGAAATTGTGGAGCAAGGAAATCTGAATGCTATCTCTACTGAGTCAAGTCTATATGACAGAATCGTTTTGGCCCAACTCAATGATGACGGTGTCCAGCTAATAAAACAGAAATTAGCGGAAGAAAACCCCAAATATAGTTGTTTCCATAAGGATTCAAAAGATGTGGTGTGGTTTGAGCAACATCTTGTAGTTCCTGTCGATCCGGAACTCCGAAAGGAAATTTTCGACGAAGCTCATCTTTCCAAATTCTCTATTCATCTTGGGAGCACCAAAATGTATCAAGATTTGAGGAAAAACTTTTGGTGGTCAAACATGAAGGTAGACCTAGCCAAATATGTGGTAGAGTGTGATACTTGTCATCGAGTCAAAGCCAGCCATTTGAAATCAGCCGGTGTACTTCAACCATTGACTATACCGTAACACCCCGTGTTTTTTCTCAGTGGTGATTTGTGCTAATGACCCTCTTAACACCTCCTCTAATTACCCATGAGAGCCCTAGGTTGACCCATGGTCAAAACCCTAACTCAAAAACCCTAGTGACCCTTTGACCTCCTTGTGTCAGCCTAGAATTTGAGCACGTTCTCCAAAATTTCCCTATACACTTCAAATTCGCCCAAAGGGAAATGTGTAGAATGTCAAGGCACACAACTTTGCTATTGATTGGCATTTGAAATTCGAAGAAATTCTTCGTGAAAAATCCATTTGAATGCACTCGGCTCGTGTTCACCGGCGCCGAGAAAATCTCCAAGTTGGCATGCAGTTCCTGCTCAATCCCTTGGATAAAACCCCTATCAGCCTTTGCAATTATGGAATAGGAATACTTGATCTACAACTTTGCTATTCAGTGGAAGACATGGTTTAGTTTCAAATTTCAGAGAAAAACGTGTTTGAAAACTGTATCAGCGAATTGAAATTTGCCCGGGAACACCGGGGCGCGCTCTGCCGCGACTTCGAGCGTGACCACGTCGGCAAGCCGCCGTACGCGTCGTACCCGCGTCGGGCGCGCACACCGAGGCGCTAGAGCGACCATCGGTCGCTGTGCTGTGACGGCGAGAGCTCCCCGTGACGGCCGTGGCAAGTTGACCGCGCCGGGTGGCGCCAATCCACCGACCGGCGCACCGCCCGTGGCGCGCCATTGGTCGCCGGAGCGGCGCATGTCGCCGGCCATGCCGTGACCCCTCCACGCGTGCGTGTGTCACCGCGTGACCCCACTAGCCCCCAACCGACCTCCCCCGCGCGTATTTGAGACAGGTCCTCGGCGCGCCGCGCGCGCACGCACCCCGCCACCGAGCACCGCCGTCCGCCATTGACGCCGCCTCGGTGAGCTCATCGCCCCGTCCACTTCCATGGCCGCCTGAGCACGCCCAGACCCTCTCCTTGCACACACCGAGCTTGCACACCCACGTGTTGGCCTAACCAAACTGCCGGCTCGCCGGAGCCCAAGCTTCCGCGGCCGCCGCTGGACCGCCATTGCCGAGCTTGCCCCTCCGCCGATCCTCCGAGCCCAAGGACCCACCTAGCACCTTCCCTAGGCCACATGGAAGCTGCCCGTGCAACACATTGTTGAGCCCCGTCCCTATCTCTGCTCCGCCGCCGCCACTCGCCGGCGACCTCCCTGACCGAATCACCACCACCAATCGATCGCGGGTAAGGCCAATCGCACTTCTCTGCCGCTTGTTTGCCTCCCCAGGCCCCACCTCGCCGCTGGCGAGCGCGCCACCGCCGTCGGGTCCGGTGGGGGGAGAACCGAGGGCATATTTGTGAAAGATTTAAAACTTCCAGGGGCCTACGTGCATAAAGATTCTATCCATCATTTATGTGTTGGCTGAAACGTGAAAAATCGATATCAAATTGTAGAAAAATCCAAAAATGGCAAACTCAATTTTGTGGTTCTCAGTGTAACAAGAACTACAACTTTCTCCAAATATGTATATACTTTTGAGCTATTGTTTTTGCTTGAAAAATTGAAAAGTAAAATACCTAGATCTGTGATTCTGCAAAATCCACACATAATCGTGAGCTGGATTTTGGATATGTTGTGGGAACTAGTATGTTTAGGTTCTGTGCCAAAATTTGCACAAAGTTGCTGGAGGGATCTTTTTATATAAATTATCTTGTTATATTGATAAATCTGCTTAGATGATTTTTTAGCTTAAAATATAATTATTCTTGAGCCCAACTTCTTTCTATTGTCATGTTATACAAAAATGCACCCTTGGTGAATTTACCATGATTTTATCTCTGTTAGAAGTATTATTTTCTAGTTTATGCTTGTTTTTATTCATAAATGCATAGATCAAGATCTAGAATAGATCCAGGAGTGTTTGTTGGTTATTTAGGCTTGTTTTGGACCAAAGCATGTGTAGGAGAAAGTTTGGGTTCATTTCTGTTATATTTATGTTAATATGCTTTAATCCTCTATTTGCCAGCTAGAAATGCTTTCATTTATGTGCATTTAAATTCATTGGTGCAAACCAGTTGCTTGCTATCCAGAGGTGTGTCAGACTAGTGGGCACGGTTGGACAAGTTTGGAGCATGATTGGTTGATTAAAAGAGTGCAAACTAGATTAATCTAGTAAAGGAAAAATAGGATAATACATCCTCTTGTGCATAAGTTAAAGAAATGAGATAGGAATATGTGTAGCATAAAAGTAAGGTTTCCTTGCTGTTTGTAATTAAATAAAATATTCTTTATAGATGTGTACACAATCACCATCACGAAAGTGTTGTATAGTCTTTTTGTGCTTACTTTAAATGAGTAAATGTGTAAATGCTTTCTTTAAAGTGATTATGGCCAACCCTATACAACTTGTAGCTGCTGCTACTATTTTATTATGTGAATTAAATTAATTCATTTGTATATATATGTACATAGCCACCGTTAAAAAGTCTAGATAATAAAGCATCACACAATGCTCCTTTATAGGAAGAGTATGCTGAATGTATCTTTATCTAGGTGAATGTGGTCAACCATGCACCCCATGGTTGCCAAGAGTAGTTTTGTGATGAATTAACTCAATCTGCCAATTAAGTCTTGCATTTGCATTCTCCGTGTAGAAGTCTCCGACGGTAGCTATACGCTCGTGTCGGCTGACGAGGACGAGGGAGCAGGAGGAGACGTGCACTACGTGACCGTAGAGCAAGACCCGGACCAAAGTCCGGAAGTTGGTGTGTCTACTTGTGCTGACGAAGGCAAGCCCTGGTTTATTCATTAACCTATGTGTTTCTTTACACTTCTGAATTTACTCATTGTTATTGTATGTGCATTTACGTTCAGGAGTTGAAATGAAAACCTAGTTGCATGATCCTTAAGTACCCTAATCTTTTACTAGCATGTTAGGTCGCTAGTTGCTATGCTTTAAGGATCTGGTACAAGTCGAGTGATGTTCATCACTCGCGAGAATAGGATCCCCTTTATGGAATCACCAGATGAATTAATGGATTGCTCATGTGGTAAGAGCATGGGATTTGGGCTCCGGTCCAATGGCTTCGTTGGTTAAGTCTTTGAAAGTACTAAACACTTGTCGGAAATGGGTACGATAAGCCTAGTACCTAAATGAGGCGGTACGGGGTTTTACTATCACTACTCTTAGGGTTGCGGCCCCGGGCTCGCCACCCGAGTACATGCGTGAGGTTGGGTGACCTTAGTGGCGTAGCCTAGATAAACCTTAAGACTGTGAGCTATTATCCCCAAATCGAAGAATGATGGGAACCGCCTGGTTGGTGAACTCTTGGTGAGGACACCTCCCGTGTGTTTAGGTCCACCTTGCAAGGTTATGAATCAATCGATTGTCGGCCTCTCACCGTCATCTGAGACTACTTACCCGACTAGCCATGATATCCCTTTATGATAGAACTTGGTGAAGCTTATTACTTTAATAATTGTTTGTACAACTTTGGTTGCAATAGTTGCTTATCTAGTAATGATTACTTCTACTAGAACATGAGCTAAAATATTGAAAGTAAGGATTCACCACCTAGTAGCTTTTTGGCAAACAAACCCACAAGCCAAAAGCCTTGCATGACTAGAGGTAAAGTCTTTCTTTTAGACGGGTAAGTCTTGCTGAGTATTAGTATACTCAGCCTTGCTTTATAAATGTTGTTTCCAGGTAAGGCATGTGATGTGTGGCCCAGAGAACTTCCACCCGTCTGGGAGCTGGAATGGGTGGATGACGAAGAGTGATTACATCATGGACAGGCCTCCTGTGATGTGATCGTACCGATTAGTTATCTTCCGCTATTTTCAATAAACTCTGAACCATTTACTTTCATGTCAAAAAAACTATGTTTGTAATAATGAACCCTACGAGGATGTGATGTTTAATTTGTAAGGCACTTTGGACTCTCTTTCGTGGGAGTTTTAATGCATACGTTCAATCCTCTCTGTGATGTCAAGTGATTTACCGGGCGTTAACCTGGCAACACTCAACGGGATACTTCTTTATTATCGCTTAATCACCAAATGGAGTGGTTTAGGCGATAGTACGGAATTATCTCGGGTGGGGTTGTCACAGTTGGTATCAGAGCATCCGTATGCACCGGAGTGATTAGATTAATACTAATCACATGATTTACAATAAAACTTGCCAAGATTGATTGGATTTTGAAAATCTGTTGGATCGTTAAGGAATTATCTAGATCGAAAGGCCCTAGAGGGAATTTTTGGGTTCTTTAAGTTGGCTTAAGAATCTATGGTTTATTTTGCTAACTTCCAGCACTTTACTTTATGTCAGACTTACTTTCTTGTACAACCAAACTAGATGTGCCATGTGTTTCATACGTGTGTTGTTCCGCATCACGGGAATTGCGAGGGTTGATGGAGTGATCCATTCCACGGATCCCATCTTCACGTCTAGGTATGAGTTGTGGTGTCGCCACGTGTCTCATACGTGTGCATTCCACATGTCGTTCATGCGAGGCAAGGATACACTCCATTCAAATGGAGGGTGTCCGAGGTTGGACATTGTCCATGCAGCGGCTTGACGCATGGATACAGTTTCTATAAGAGAACGATAATGTATGGATTTTATTGTGGGTTTACTCCCGACCGCCAGAAGGAAGGATTCTATCTGGGTTATAGTGGACCAATTGACCAAGACTGCTCATTTCATCGCAGTGCACACCACGTACCCCGTCCAAGATTATGCAGAACTCTTTGTCGATCAAATTGTGCGCCTGCACGGGATTCCCAAGACCATTGTTTCTGATCGAGGTACTCAATTTGTGATTCGTTTCTGGGAACAATTACATGAATCTTTGGAAACCAAATTGATTCATAGTTCAAGTTATCATCCTCAGACCGATGGTCAGACCGAGCGAGTCAATCAAATTGTGGAAGACATGTTGAGAACTAGCGTCATGCATTTCGACAAGAGTTGGGACAAGTGTCTATCTTTGGCAGATTTCTCTTATAACAATAGTTATCAAGCTAGTTTGAAGATGGCACCATTTGAAGCTCTTTGTGGACGATGATGCTGAACTCCCTTGAATTGGTCAGAAGCCAGGGAGCGAACGTTCTTTGGCCCAGATTTAATTAAAGACGCAGAAGAGAAGGTGGAAGTGATTAGAGAAAACTTGAAGTTAGCTCAAATGAGACAAACCGTTACCAAGACAAAGGGACAGCACCCCGACACCATGAAGTGGGTGATTACGTATACCTCAAGGTTTCACCGACCAAAGGCGTGCAGAGATTTCGTGTCAAAGGGAAATTAGCCCCACGTTATATTGGCCCATATGAGATCATCGGGGTATGTGGACCAGTCACTTATCGTATCCGACTTCCGGATCGATTCTCGGTTGTGCACAATGTGTTTCATGTGACACAGTTGAAGAAAGGTGTGAAGGTACCCGAGACAGAGGTGATCACGGAAGTGAATGCTTGGATCGAGCAAGATTTTTCAGTGGTCGAGCATCCATTGAGAGTGCTAGATCAAAAAGAAAGACAAACAAGGAGACATACGTTGAAGATGTACAAGATACAATGGAGTCACCATACTGAAGAAGAAGCTACTTGGGAGACCGAGCACTTCCTCAACACCAAGTATCCGGGTTTTCTTCAATCACGAAACAGTAAGAACCTTACCCCTACCTTTGTCTTTAATTTCCGAATCTTGGGTGGAGATTACTTTTAAGGGGGGTAGGCTGTAACACCTCAGGTGTTTAAATACCATTAGAGTGCTAATGACTCTCTTAATTAAGTCAAAACACTTTTGTGGTCAAACCTTGGTCAAACCCTAGCTAAAACCCTAGTCAAACCCTTGTCACTCCTTGTCCTTCTGGAACTTTTGCCGCGTTCTCCAAATTTCACCTAAACACTTCAAACTCTACCAATATAAAAGTTGTCTAGTTTTTCGAGGGACACAACTTTTATGTTGGATGGCATTTCAAATTTTGAGTGGAAAAGGGTGAAAAACTTGGTCAACTACAACTTTCACTATTCATCAGCGCTCTGCAAAATTAAGACTTTGCTTGGCGTTCCTGCTCAAACCAGTGAGAAAAACATAGGACAACCTTTGCAAATGTTGTAGAGGGATGTCTCATCTATAACTTTCGTATCTACCGTTTTTGTCGCACAGTTCAACTTTCTAGGGAGAATCGCGGTCAACAGAGGGTTGACCGGCTGGAAATCAGCTCGGTCGCGCTCTAGAGTGCCGCCGGCGCACCAGGCACCCTTCCGGCTTGGCCTGCGCCGCGTGCCGCTCGCGGAGCGCCACGCCTGCCTCGGCGTTCGTGCGGGCCCGCCCCACCACCTTGAGGCCAGGGCCGCCGGTTCCCTTCACGCCATTGCCTAGCAACGCGAGCCATCCGTTCCTGCCCCGTACTCGCCCCTCGTGTTATCCCGCGGTCCGTCGCAGGTCCTGCTGCGCGCACGCAAGCCAACGCTGGTCGTCGTACTGCGGTGTTAACACCGTGCTCTTACTTCATCGCGAAGACAGGGAGCCGCCTGGCTATAAAGGCCGCCTGTTGACCTCGCGCGCGCACGCCGTCACCATCCTGGCTGGCACACTGCCGCCGCTGCATGTTACCCTCCAATCACTCCCGCCACCAAGTGGCGTTCCTAGCCCTTTTCCCCTGCGCTACTGGAGCACACCGTGCCACCCAGTTCCTTGCCACGGCCGGGAGCTCGCCGAGCAAGAGGTCCAGCGGCTGGCGCCGGTCGTCGCCGCCGCAGGCCATCACCGGAGCCGCCCCAACCCCAACTTTCGCCACACTGGTGAGCCCCTAGCCCTCCTCCTCCCTTTCCCCGACCGACCCTACCGCCGAAGTCGCCGGATTTTGGCCGGAACCGCCGCCCCCATGGCCCGTGGACCCAATTGCATCCCCCTCTTTTTTCTAGGGTCTTTTATGCGAACCAGAAGCATGGTTGTGAACCTGAAAAACTTTCCAGGGTCTGTTCGAAAGTTGAATTCTTAAATAGTAAATGACTTTGGCTGGAACTTAGAAAATTCATAGAAAATCAAAGAAAAATCATAAAAATGCAAACTAAATTTTTTTGGATTCATTGTGAAAAATCCTACAACTTTTACAAAGCACTACCATACTTTTTCTGGATAATGTTTGCATGAAAAATACAAAAATGAAAAACCTAAATCTGTTGTATCTCCAAATCCACTTGTGATCTATATCGGAATTTTGGATATATTGTGTGGCATGCCATGCCTAGATTTTGTACCAAACATTGCACAAAGTTATGTTATAAATCTTTTTATATGAATTGTTTTCTACTTATGCAGAATCTGTCTAAATGATTTTTGTAGCTAACAATAATTAAGTTTTTGTGCCCAACTTCTGCATGCTGTCTTTTTATGCCAAAATGCACCTCTGGTGAATTAATCACAATTTTATATTTGTTAGAAGTATTTATTCTTGAAATATGCCTAATGTTCTTTGTAAATGCATAACTCAAGATCTAAAATGGTTCTAGATGTATATGTTGCATTCCTAGCTTAGTTTTGGACCAGAGGCCATGTGTGAGAAAGTTGGAATCATTTTGATGTGTATTTATTTTTGTATGCATTTCTCATGTTTTGATTAATAGCTTTTGTTATTTTTGGTCTAATTAATTTCATAGATCCCCTAAGTGTGCATGTGTATGCAGTGGCTTGTATAGGTTTGGAAATGCTTCATAACACATCCCACTGAATTTTATTAAGTTGTTTGTGAATAAAAGCTATGGAAGCCTTTTAAAGCTTAATATTCAAATGAATTGGAAAAATCATCAACTACACATCTAAAGGCCATATGTGTGTGATGTAAATCATTTTAAAATGATAAAGATCAACCCCTTGCTGTTTGTGAATGCTAAATTAATTTATTTACATAAAATATGTACACAGTCATTATCAAAAAGAATAAATAATAAAGCACCGTAAGAAATTTCTTAAATAGAAAGGTTATACCAAATGTGTGTTTGTTAAGGTGAATACGGCCAACCATACTCTTCATGGTTGTCATATATTATTTGTAATTAATTAAATTAAAAATTGTCAATTAAACCTTGCATTTGCATCCTCGTGTAGATCTTTCCGACGGTAGTTGTACGCGTGTGCCGGAAGGAGGAGACGGAGGAGCTGACGGAGACGTGCACCACGCTGTTGTAGAGCAAGACCTAGACCAAAGTCCAGAAGGGCCCAAGGACAACCTTGCCAGCGAAGGCAAGCCCCACATCAATAACCTTGTTTTTTTTAAATTATACAATTATCGTTGCTATGATTGTGCGTTTATGTTTTAGGAGTTGATTTGAAACCCTAGATGCGTGATCCCTAGGTACTTATATTCTTTTACTAGAATACTAGGTCGATAGTTGCTATGCCATAGGACCAGTACAAGTCGAGTAATGTTCGTCACTCGCGAGAATAGGTGTTGCAGGTGTTGTTTGAGCTTGTGAGATTCCACTCGGCTAGGAGCTGGAATGGGTGGATGACGACCAGTGATGGCATCACGGACGACCTCCTGTGATGCTTATCGAGCCACTAGTTTATTTATTTTCTGCTGTTTTCAAACTCTAAACCTTTACTTCCTATCTTGAAACAATGATTTGTAATACTTAAACCCCTTCGGGGCAGATTTGTTTTAATTGGTGTAGTGTACTCTGGGCTCGCCTTCGCGTGAGTTTTAATGCATATTGTCGATCCTTTGTTGATATCCAAGTGATTTACCGGGCGTTAACTCGGCAAGTAATGACAGGATGATACTTTATTATTGCTTAATGACCAAGGTGGATTGGTTTAGGCAATATTACGGTATTTTCCTGGGCGGGTTGTCACATTTATGAAGCTCAAGCTCAAGCTACCTTAAGCCCCATCTATAGAACAAGTAAAAAGGCAGTGAGATTCAAAGAAACTTGCCTCACCATCGTTGTGGTCGTTGCCAGAGTCAGAGATGAGGTCCTCTACACCTTCTTTGCTGCTCCCTCGACACCTCTTCATAGTTGCCAGACACTTGTGCTCGCAAACATGAGGCAGGCCCCTCACCCACTTCGCTGCCCCCTCGCCGACAAGCTCATCCTTGCCGCTGCTTGGCCCCTCGTCAGAATCCAAGAGGATCCAGTCGAGGACCCTCGTCTCCGGCATTGGGTTCACTCCACCACCGCTTGGCCCCTCTACGGTGCTCATCGTCGTCTCCCCCTTTGCTGCCATCTCGCCGGCGCGCGCAGATCCAGTTGCGGCACCACTTCGCGTTCCGGTTCTCCTCGATCCCAGGTGCGTGGGGTCATCCGCTGCTTGGCCCCTCGCTAGCGCTCATCGTCGTCTCTGTGTCCACACCTCCTCTCATGCCTCCTATGCACTTTTTTCAAGGAAAGTGTTGCGCTTATCCATTCAGAAAGAAGAAAGGGGAAATATTTGGGATGGTGGGGGTAGTAGTCAATGCCAAGGCGGGTTAGCAAACCTACGTCGCTTTGTTGGCTAGTGCGCGGGCAATGTACCTTCTTTCACACTTTTTTTTGAAATGACACTTAATTGCTTCCCTCAAAAATTAGGGCCCATAAAGCAGCACCTAAAAACTAGGTGATTCCCCACGTGTTGCTGCGAGATATGATAATTTTTTTGATAAGTTATGAACCAATTTACTACCACAACCAATTTATGCAATAACCCTTAGTTGGTGGAAGATGATGTGGGTAATTTGTATGAAGAAAGAATTGGTGTAATGAAGAGAAAAAGAGATAGAGTTAATAAGCCTTACTTTGATGGGAGATGATGTGGGTAGCTTGCATGAAGAGAGAAATGAAGTTAATGATAGTTAGTGGGTACCAATTATATAAGTTATATAAATAGATTAATAAAAATACGAACAATTCATAGTTTTTTTAAGAATCGAACAACTCATAGGAGTAATTAGGCATTTGGTATTTTGAACAAAATATGAACAGTCACACGTCTCTGAAGGATCAGATGGCGACTAGAGAGGGGGGGAGTGAATAGGAGCCGGTAAAAATTCTTCTCAAAGAACCCGGCCTATGCCCTAGTCAAATCCCGGTCACACACAAGCGATGGATCGAATCACACACCAATCGCCAAGACAACGAGGTTATGGATCAACCTCTAGCCTTAGGAACGATTCCTTGAAGCACACGCGGAAGCACGAGAAAGGAAGGGAGGAATCGAACCAAGAAGCAAAGCACACGGGCTGCGGCGGACCGTCCCGGCCAGGGAGGGCGGACCGTCCGCACGAGCCTCGCGGACCGTCCGACCCCGATGCCGCGGACCGTCCGCGCCAACACCGCGGACCGTCCGGCCCTACGCCGCGGACTGTCCGTTAAATCACACAGAACCAACAGAAACACACCACGAACCACGGACCGTCCGCGGGGAACACGCGGACTGTCTGCCAGGCACCCGCGGACCGTCCGCCCTCTGCTGCGGACCGTCCGAAACTCCGTCCAACCGAAACTCAAAATCGCGATGGATCGAAACGAAAGGCGAGCAAGAACACGAAGAACACGGGACGAACACGAGCGGCGCGGACCGTCCGCGAGGCTCGGACAGAGCAGAAAAATGCCCGACCTCGAAAGTCAACTCCCCCAAATCATCATCGGATTTCCCAAACGGTTGAAGCTGTGGAGACAAGGGTTTGGGGACTTGAAAAGCGTCACACAAGGATGCTATAGCCCAAAAATCTTGCCTCCTAACTCCCTAAATCACCGGGAATCGCGAATCCTTTGAGCACCACCAAAAGCTTGAGCACCTAACGAAAACTCTCGAATCGAAGTGGTTTCCTGGCGTTTGAGGGCACAAGATCAATCACAAAGATGCGCGAGACATCTATCCATGTTTCCCTCAAAGAAATCCAGGGAGAAACCCACTCAAATCCGCGGAATCGCACCGAGAACAAAGGCACGAAAACAATCACAAAAAGACCACGAAAAACACAACCCCGAATCTTCTATACAAACCAGGAAAGATTCACAAGGTCTAGCATGCCGCCCTAGCATCCATCCCTCTCAACAAATCTCTCATGAAGCTCTCATGCTAGCCTAGAGAAAATGGAAGAAAAATAGCTACGAAAATGAGAAATGGGAGGGAGGAAATGAAACCCTAAGTCACGCAGCGAGAGAGCAACTCACACACCCTCATGGCTTATATATCGGGTCCCGCCGGAGTGGTAAATGACTCGACTACCCCTAACTTAACTACTGGCGATACAACCTACGCAGGGGCATTCAGGTAATGTTTGTGGGTCTTGCCATCGGACGGTCACGCCTTTGCCGCACCCCGCGTCCTCCCGACGCAAGCCATGCGATCCCGCCGCGTGTCCTCCGCCTCGAAGCTTCCCGACACGCCCGGATCCCGTCTCCGTCGTGTTGGGCCCTCGGACTTGGTTTTGAGGCCCAAACCAAGAAACCGTCCTCTGATGGTTTTGTGGGCAAACCACCAAACCCCGCGTGCTCGGTCCGGCCTCCCGCCAAACCACTTGACTCGACCGCCACCGTGCACCGGCTCGATTGTCCATGACTTCATCTTGCTCGTGTCGCCACCATGTGGCCCGCACCCAGTCCCGCTATCCACCGGGTCCCTCGAACCGAGCCTACTTGTCTCTCCATCTCCCGGAGGCCCCTCAAGGATGAAGACCTTTCGCGCCCATTCTTCACCTGCAACAACACGAACTAGGCCACAGCCTACACCTACGCACTAAGCCAAGAGTCAGTCCAACACCCGTTGTCAATCACTCATCACTGAGGAGCGGTCAACCATCGACCACTGGGACGCTCCTGGTCCTCAGTCTCCTTATGACCACATGATTTTTGTGGCCAAGAGCTCTCCTGACCGGACACGGGTTCTGAGGCGAGTGACCGACCGCCTGACGGTTTGCCGTCTTGTCAATATAAATCCTGGCCGGCCAAGAACTTCGTCAACCGCGACACCAAGAAAACCCTAGCACCACTGTCTCCGGTCAACAAGAAGTGAATCCAAGAGCTTCTTCTTCCTCAAGCAAGCGCATGGCGTCAAGTGAGCCATCAATGAAGCGGGGGAGGGAGGAGGTGCCGCCGCCCCCACCCACCGAGCCCGAGGAGGTGCCGCCACCCCCGCCCGCCAAGCCGGAGGAGGTGCCGCCGCCCTCGCCCGAGGGGTTTCCCCCCGCCCCGCCCGCCGAGGTGAAGCCGTCCCCCGCCCGAGGAGGTGAAGCGGTTCAAGCCGCCCCGGCGCAAGGTGGCGCGACAGCCGATGGTGCCCCTGCGTGCTCCAAAAGTAAATGTGAAGAATGTTTGTTTTCAGTGAAGATGCTCCACCAGGCTTGGTAGTGTCTTGGAAAGGTGGTCGTTCATCTCGGGGCCCAACGACCCACTGATCCACTGCAGACGACCGTGATGGATTACGCCTTCAAGATCAATGTCTTGGCTGGGGAGCTGGAGAGAGGAGTGCTCCCCCCATCTACGACGATGACAGCGATGACGATGGCAGCCTCGACGTCTCCGGCTCCGGCTCCGGCTCCAGCTCCGGCTGCGGCTCCGACTCCGACTCCGACGGTGCGGCTCCTTCGGCGGTGACTACCTCTGCTTAATTAACTTGTGATGGACTAACTAGTAGTTCCTCTGTATGTTCCTCCTATGTGTATGTTGAACTTGTGATGAACTAGTAGATCTAAGAGACGCGGTAGATCAATCCATGTCTCCTATTTTGGAAGGCATTGCAATGTCTATGGTAGCAGCATACAATGAAATGCAATGTGTATGCCAGAAGTTTGTTACTCTATTTGTGTCATTATATGACAGCAGTTTACAATGATTTGCAATGTGTATATGTGCCAGATTTATGCCAGAAGTTTGTTACTCTATTTGTCTTAATAATCCGCATTTCCTTTGCATCGTGCTGCACTGAAATGTCAGCACAAATGAATTGATGAATTTTGTGATGTGTGACACATTAAGATTTGTGACCCAATTGTCATTCCATCCATTCTTCATTCATACATTTAAGTTTGTCATATGTGACACATTTTTTATGCTCCATCCACACAGATGAAGCAAAAGCACAACTTTTAACATCAGAATTAATTCTTTGCAGCATACATCCCAAGTAAACATCCAATTACTACACAAACAACAGCCACAATAATCAAGTTCATCTTCCAGATCACATTGTCCATCTTCTCCTCCATTGCTTTCTTCCTCTACTTGTCCTCCAGTGCTTGCCTCTGCTCGTCGCTCCCAATTTGACATTCCACTAAATCAACTACTTCATCGACCGTGTCTGCCCAGTTTGACGGTCGAAAAACAATGACGCCAGCATCCTTCGGCATCTGGAGATACTCCTGGTGGAAACGATAAAATCCACAATTCTTGGCGTGCTGCAGAATCGAAAGCACATAAGAACCCAAACTCAGATTTGGGAGACACAACAAACTACTCACCGAGTTTCTTTCACACTTGAAATAAAGACGACCGTGGTTTTCACCTTCCTTCTGTGTCCTCCCCTCCACCATCTGAGCCATACCACAGTCCGGGTAAGGGACCAGTGGAAAGCCGCTTAGCTCACTGACTGGATCCAAGCTGATGGAGTGATTGCGGCTACTTTGGCAACCTTGGACCCTGCTCCTCGCACGTGCACCTCCAGACGAATCGACGTAGTGCGACATGTGCGCGATGGCGGGGAAGGACGGGCGGGCGGCGGCAGTGGAGCTCAGATCGGGGAAGAAGAAGGGGGCAGGGTCGGTGCTCCGGAGCGGATGCATATTCATTCGGCAAGGGGCATTTCTGATAATGGAGCACTTGTTGGCGATGATGGTTAGTGTACCACCGTCGCCGGGGCGGATGCCGACAGGGGTATAATGGAGCACTTGTTGGCGATGATGGTTAGTCTACCCGCATCTCCTTTGTCGGTCGGACAGGCTACGGTTATCTTTTTTTATATAGGCTTCTGACGCTGACGCGTGGGCCCGACACTATTTTTTCTGATTTAAAACTTGCTTCCCTCAAATATTATACCCCATAAACAGCACCAAAAATCATAAAAAATACGAACAATCATAGTTGGTAATTTAGTATTGGAATAAAATATCAACAGCCACACTTGTCTAACCAAATTTCTTCAAATCAGAGTTTTTATCTCTTGTTTACGATATAATAATTATAATAATGTCTTAGTGCGTTCTAAAAATTTTACAAATTGACTTGGCAACATAATTTAAGTCCCTAAGCTTGTATACATAAATTCAAATGGTTTCGAAAACGGAAGATTATACTTGTGTAAAAATGTCTACATCTCTCACATAGTTTCTTAGAATGTTACTTCAACATTAAAGTTTTCCACACTTTAAAACATGTTCGAACTCATATGCATTTGAAATTTTAACAATCTTATGTTCACCATAAGATTGCTAAATGCAAAGTTTAATTAGTAATGGTTGTGTAAATCAAATATTATTTATATGTTGTACTTATAAGGAACAATATAAGGTGTATGAACAACATCCAAGAAATGGAATTACATAGGAAAAAATGTCATAAATGAATAGATGCTGATTTTAGAAAAAAATCAGAAACAAATATCAAAAAATTTGGATTACGGTTGACGGAGAAAAACGTGATACAAAATTTGATTGCAGATTAAAAGGGGAAAAGCAAACTGTTCTTCATTCGAACACACCTTGCCCCGCCCCTTCATTGTCGACGGATGTTTGTTAATCATCGTATCATTTGCGCATCCGAACCTTTTGAATAAACGCTCCGCCCTGCATTCCGCCTTCTATCCCCTTCTTTGGCTTCCTCCTTCCTCGTCTCCGTCGCAGCCTCATCTCTGTCGCAGGTATGGCCCATGACTCTAGGGGGAGGTTCTGCAAGGAGGAGGCCTCGCGACCATGTCCCCGTCCATCTTCCTCGGTGCTGTCCGTCACCCCCACCAAGAGAGTGAGGTTCCGCGGTGACGAAGAGGAGCCATCCCATCGCGCCGCCCCCGAGCGTCTTCCTCGGTGTTCCATGCAAGAGGCTGGTTCTTCGTCGGCCCGGGGGAGGAAGCCGTACACGCGCGCAAGGGCCAAGTTGGCGGACTCCAGTGACGCCCGCCATGGAGAGGTAGGGTTTTTTTCCTCAACGCGAAGGAAGAAGTGGTCCACGCGCATTGAGGTGAGCGCGGACTCCTCCAGCGACGACCCGGGTAGAAGAGTGGTGCTGGTAGACCTCATCTCCTCCGGCGACGACTCCAACAACAACTTCGGTGATGACTCCGACAACAACTCCGGTGACGATTCTAAAGACCATGAGGCAAGTTCTGAAACCATCACACACGAGATTTGTCCTTGGACCTTGACATCTTCACTGATCAATTGTTCTAATGCATCAATTTTCATTTGTTATAGGAAGTTGCACATGACATTAACATGATTTGGACTAAAATCAACAAGCTCAAGGAATCGGCGGAAGAGAAGCAGGAAAGTTTTGAAACCAGTTAGAGCTAAACAGCTTTCTTTAAATTACAACTGTTATGAAGCTTGCATCAATATAATGTTTTCCTTTGTTTTAGGACCGTGTTGTTACTCGTGATTACATTGACTACATCTAGAAAGGAATCGACAAGCAGGATGAGAAGCTTAAAGCCGCACAAAAGAGGCAGGAGATTGAACTTCTAAAGAAGAATGCTGAGCTGGCAAAAAGCTTATTAAGAAGGGGAGAATAATGATGAGGACATCCTCCACCATTACCCGTTGGCAAAGACACAATATGGTCTGTAGCCCAGTTGTAGTCGGGCGACGACCATGTGAGACTCATTATCCTACCTTGCTTAGCTTGGGAGGAGGAAGCCACCTTAAAAGGGAGAGCCACCCTTCCCTATCAGACTAGTCTTTTGGGGTGATTGGGCCTTTCCCTGAGGGGGCCCACCAAAGTTGCGGTTCAGTGATTGCATTGGCACTTCGGGCTTGCCCATCATAGTCGAATCGTGAGGGTCGTCTAACCTAGTGTGCGATGCTAAACTGCGTAATAAGTTCATTGGGCTTTCCATAATCCAATCCTTGCCAGGGCCAGACTCACCATTTAGACCGCCCCACCCCTAGGAGGTTTAACCGCGTGTCCCTATAGCCATCTGACAAGGTGTCAAACAGTCTAATCGCCCAGCTCAGCTGGTTAGACCGGGTTCCCCAGAGTCTGAATCAAGTTAAGGAGTTCTAATAGATTTCGAGTTGTAAAAGGATCCCTTGCGAGACAAGACCTCCCCACCCTATCGCGTTTATTAAGCCAGTCTCAGTGGCAGCACAATTAACTAGACTGCCATGTCAGCTTTTGAGTATGATGAAACTGTCATTCTTAGCACACAGTTTCATGAGCGCAGTTTTATAGACATGCATGATGCATCATTTAATTCTTACATGTGTTTTGCATATGTTGTGATCAAATCTAAAACGAGAACTATGTAGCCTTTTATAAATAAAACAATAATGCATTTTATCTAGCATCAATATTTGTACGATATTAAATATTTATATATATGAAAATGATTACATGGAGGAGTTTATCATTGCCATCAAGTGACCATCACATGGGGTAGTTTCACATTGCCATCCACTGAACTCCCCATGAAGTCGTTTCACATCATGGATCAATTTTACATTGACGTCCATATTCTAAGAATATCCACCTACAGTAAAAAAACCAAGCAAAATAACTTTTAACGTCTAAAAAAAATAATTTGCAACTTCTCAAGGTTTCTATCTTCTCATAATAACTTCCATTTCTCAAGAATCCTCATCATCTGAAAATAAACAATCAAAAGCTGATAAGAGGTTTGCTAGGAAACATGTAAGAGCTGGCATACATGTCTGACTGGCTAGCTGTTGATGGTTAATAGTTGTATCAAAGTTCGTTTGGACTTGCAAGCGGACAAGTCTCCCGTCATAGTCAAGGGACCCTTCTTCCCTCGAGTGGTGAACCCAAGGTATCGAATCCATGGAACAAATGTGTGATGCAAGACTTAATCTAGTAAAGCCGATAAAGTTCAATCTCCGAGAGATAAAACCCTAATGCATCTAATCAAAGAACATCACAAACGAATTTAATCTACTAAAGACCAGAGGTAGCAAAGATAGAGGGGGTAGATAAACCGATCTAGAGAGATCGGATCGAGCCTTTTGTTGAAGTTCCAAGCAAAAGAAGAAGTAGCAAATCAAATCTCATTAGAAGCCTCTTTAAACCGTGGTTTCCCGTCCGACTCTGAAAACGCCTGCCTTTCAGAGCCATCGTTCTGTCACAACGCACTCCTATTCATGCGGGTAGTCTAGGGTGAGTCCGAGGACAAGTAAAGATCTTTCGGAAGGTCAGGCGCGCACCTCTAGCCACCACGGCTACAAGAACACCCTATGTGATCTATCTCGAGAATAGATCTAAAATAAGCAAAGCCGATTGAAAACGAAGACTTCGGAGAAACACTTAGTCGCTAAGAATCGGATTCAACTTGTTAATTCAACTAGTACAATGATACATGAACAAGATCACCACCGAGATCCTACCTTGATCTTGCTTCTAGCTCCGGGAACTTCGACGTGATCTTCCTTGCAAGGTTCCCACGTCGGCTAGGGAGACCCTAGTCAACTAGCTCGACCCTCTCCTCTCCGAGATAGTGTCCCTCTCTTCTCTGCTTCTCGGCGGCCGATGACAAATAGATTGATGCGTGACTCTTGACCCCGGGGCTACAAATAGCCCGAATTGCGGCTAGGTCAAAGGGGGAGGCGACTGGGCCCTAGAATGGGCTGGGCCGACCGGCCTGGGCCGACCGGCTTGGGCCCACCTCAGCCCAGTTGCCTGCCTCCTTTGCCCTACGTTGGTTCCCAAGTCTTCTAGATCCTTCCCCCTTCTGCATGTGGGCCCTTGTCGTCAGTTTCTCTCCGAGTTGGACATAGCTCCTTGTCCCGCAAGATTCGACACTTTTCTGGGTAGGTCCTCGGAGTTTGTCATCTTCTCGGGTTTGGTCCCTGGGCTTCTTGGAGTCAAGTTTGCTTCATTGCATGACTTGTACGGGGCTTCAAGGTCTTGTCACAAGGTGCTTGATGAACTTATCTCGGAAGTCTTGCTTTAACCGCTAAAACCCTGCATAAACATTAAACTCCAAAACTGACATGCACGAATGAACTTGTTGTAGCAAGGGGGTTAGTACCAATGGATAAGATATAAAACTCATGCCAACACCGAAGGTAAACTCATGGTTAGGTTGATGGAATTTCACCGTCAACATCTCCCCCATGCTTAAACCTTGCTCATCCTCGAGTAAGCCTTTGATGGATATCATCGTTGCCCTTCATTGCTTAAACCTTGCACTTGATCATACATAAGAAAACATAATGCTCTCAAAAATTTAATTCATTTAAAGTTTCATAATGTACTAGCCTTCATCCTTACGGAGGGTAGATTCTTAATTAAGCTTATCCCACAAGTATTAACATGCTCCCAAAGTTCAAATGGATCTCAGAAATTTTGAAAATAAAGAACAAGATGAAAAAGAGCTAAACCAAGTTCACAAATTTAAATCACCTTGCATATTGCTCATGAACTCTCATATCACTTGTCTCTCAAGCCTATTCATTCTACTCCTTTCCCTCTCATAACATATATATGTGGTAGGCTTTATATGGAGCTTTTGGGAAAGTTTAGTCCTACCAAGATATTATAAATGAGATGTTGTCAAAACGAGACAATCTTCTCATGGTCTTATAGAGACTCGTCAAAAAGGTCATTGGAAAATAATGTTATATCAAGGTGGGGAAAGAGAAAAACACACACACTTGAGATAGGTGGACATGTGCAAATGGCAAGGAGTGATCCTGAGGCACAAAGGAAGTCCTCGTTATCGGATTGCACATGGTTGGAAGATGAGTATGGATCTTTTAATCTTGAAGCCTTGAAATTCCTAATGCATTTTAGAGAACCAGGGAGTTCACTTATTTTATTTTTATTCATACTCACTTTTTTCTTCTTTTTCTCATATATATTTTTTCCTTTTTTCTTTCTTTCTCTTTCTCATTTTTTTCTTTCTCATCAAAATTTTTTATTTGCTCCCTTTTGAACTCTAAAATTACATTGTACCTACCTCCTCCCCCATGCTTAGACATTGCTCATCCTCGGGCAAAGAGGTGATAAAGATAAGGTAGGTACCAGGAATACTTTTCCTTTGGAGAGATACTTGAAATCTTCAATCGTGGCACCGTCTTGCAATCTTCCTTGAATTGATAATCCCTCCTCAATGATAGATTGTGGTCAAGGAGGTAATCACAAAAGATGATATTTGGGTTTAAGGGTGGATATCCGGCGAGGTTTGTGAGATCTCCGGTGTGGGGATACACAATGCACTGATAGATAGGCTAGCAAAAAGGTAGATACGAAAAAACGGAATGACCAGCTTCTTAGTCTCAGTCCAGAGAAATCATGGCCTGCAATAACTCACTCAAAAATAAATCTTGTACACTAAGGTTTATGCACTCAAATATATATAAGGCTCTGGATAGGTAGAGCAACAAACAAGTGATATTCATGACAAGGTTAGCATTACATTTAGGAATAAAAAACCATCTTCAATCCATCTAAAACTTGAGAGCACATAAAACACTATGGGTGTTTATTTTAATCATAATCTCCGCTAAAGATTAAGCTAGTATTTAGATAAATTCAGATTTGCATTTTAAGAGAGCACTAGCTTTAACATGCATAAATCAATTACAAAGATAATCAAAACGGCAATTATAATCATATATCTTCATGGAACAAATTTCATAACTTTACCAAAGATAAAAACAAGGTGGTGTCTTTATTCATGATGAAAACTAATTAACATACAAGCTGAAAATAAACTAACATACTTGCTGAAATTTAAATAAAAACTGAAAACACTATGCAAACACAAGCAACCACAAGCTGAAATTTAGAGAAAAAGGGAAAAGAAAAGAAAACTAAAGCTCCTCCTTCTTCCTAATCCGACACCGGTGGTTGGTATTGATGATCTTGGTAGTTGTACCCTTGCTCGTAGTAGGTTTGGACATCCCCTCCAACGAATTGATCCGGCGGTACTAGGTGAAGACGCCCAAGCTCATAGGCAATATTTGCATTGCCTTCACCGAGTTGAGCCGTGTTGGATTGGATGGCTGCGACATTTTGCATGTTTCTCGCAGCATACCCTCCAATTATGGCCATGCTTTGTTGCAGTTGGGGATATTGTGTGTAGGGCTCTGCAAAGGTTACGCTGGGCACCACATAATTTTGTGGGGGCAAAGGTGCACCACTCCCCCATGCTTGCATCAGTGGCCCTCCGTAATAACTTGGTGGAGTAAGGATTCCTCTGAATTGTGGCACATAATTTGGTTGTGCACCACCCTCTTGCGTGGAGGAGGATCCCTCCTCTTCAATTCTTCCTCTTTTATTCTTCTTTGCCAGGACAAGGAGTCCCTCCTCCAACCAATCTTCCTTCCCTTGAATGAAAAGCCTTAGTATTGGGTCCGGAAGGGGTAAGTTCACCTTGGCCACATGAAAGCCTCCTCTCTCATCTCGACTAATATATTTTTCTTGCTTCAAATATTCAAATCCGAGAGGGGTCCCGGGTAGAAGATATTCGGGATTTCTTGTAATTCCCGACCTCAAGGAGATGGCCAACATAGAGAGGTAGCACCCCGAACCAATATCTCCCGATCCCGATGTTGCCTCGCAACACAATCGGTTGATCATAAGGTATGAGGGGTCTATTAGCTGCTTGGCAATTAATGCCGAGTAGAGCCAATTCAACTCCGTGTCGGTCACCTTCGTCTTCCTCATCCTCAACATAATCCTTTACACATCCATGAGTCGAATACTTGAATGATGGGGTTCTGGATGGAATTTCGTTGTTGGTGGGCTTCCCGGAGATTAAATTCCAAAATCCATCCAACATGCCATCCGGCACGTCGACTTTCTCCGTAGCTCCCTTTTGAAACCCAAGTAGCTCCCTAATTTGTTCGTAGGGAACCACTTGCAAAATTCCCTCCAAATGGAATGATAAGCTTGGCACCCCCTCATCAAGAATGGGCGCCATAGTCATCAAAATTTCCAAGGCAAACTCCTTGTGGGTGTTTGCCGACACCCCATTGGAGAATTGCACCCATCCAAGGTGCCCCAACATATAATATATATCCGTGCCGAAACCCAATGCATTGAGAGCTTGATCGTCGAAATCGACGTTTGCCACAAGCCTTTTCTCAAGGCGAGAGAGTTTCTTCTCCTCCTCCTCCGACAAGATGATGAAGCCATATGTGGAGTACTGCAGAGTGTATGAAGGTGGCGCGGATGAACGGGTCGATCGACGAGGTGGGACGGGCGGCTCCTCCGTACGCCCTTGAGGTTCGGTAAACCTCATGGACGTGCTCCTTGTAACTCTCATACCACCGAGGAGGAGAGTGTCGTTCCCCTTGCAGTGCCGTGTCCTCCTCCATGCTCCGAGGAGACTCGAAAACCGAGTGCCTCCTCGAAGACGTCGTCGAAGATGGCTTGGAAGACGATGACCCTTTCTTCTTGGTGAAGAGACTTGTGGCTTTGTTCCACATGATTTCAGCACTCTTCTCTCTACTAAAATTTCGGGTTTCAACCGGTAACTAGGCACTTCAAAAATTACTTCGAATGTGGACTTTGAGTGGATTAAGGGTGCGAATTGTTTGAGCAATCTAGCTCAGGAAGGATGGCTATGTCTATGGTGGTTCTGGGCACAAAAACTTGAGCACACAAACTAAGGAAGGGGAGCGCTACTTGCCTGCAGAAGACGGGTGCCGGGGGGCACCATTTATAGGCCAGGTCGGCCGGCCTAGGTCGACCAGCCTGGGGTGGTTCGCTCCCCTGGCTCGGCTCTTTCTCCCAGCATGATCATTTCCCCTCTGTGACTTTCTTGCCCGCGTGCTCCACGAGTTGCACCGCCCAAACGCTCTCGTCCACTCCTTTTCTTGCATTACTGGTCCTTCCACTTGATGCTTCTTTCTTTGAGTCATGTCCATGCTCCCTTGCTTCACTTGCTTCACATGTCACCATGAATTTCCTGCAAAGCAATGCTTGCTGCCCACCCATGCTTGTCCTTTGCATGTGGTCTTGATGAAAGTTGTTAGGAGGGCATCCAATGATGTATTATGGTGCATGCATGATTAACATAACTAGATTGCCTCCCTCTAAACATATCTTATGGCTAAGCACTCCTCTAATTTCGAAAATTAAAAATATTTTTAGAGCTATGGAAAAGCTCAAGTATAAATTTAGAGAAGTTTTTAAACCATTAAAAACAAATGTAAGTCGAAAATATTTTCCGACTACATTTATATCGGTCTCACCAGTATCGTTTGCTTTCATTAGTTGAGAGCAAACTTTCACGGCTTGATCATGGGGGCATAGGTTTAGGTTCTAATTTTGGCTAAATATGAGAGATTTTGAATGAAATAAAATTAAATGAGGCTTAGAAAAATTCTAATCCTAGAGAAACCAAGGATATAAATTTTTAAACCAACCAAAAGTTTAGTTTCTAGGTTCACGCGAGTCCTACCACGTGCTGAAATCTAAATAACATCTAGATACAAGTCGTGGCTCTACTCGTGTGTTTTTAGCATGAAAATCAAGTCAACCTTAACATCATAAAGAGGATGAATGGTTGAGTTAGGTTCTGAATTTATTTGGTTGTGGTTTCTCGAAAAGAAGCAAACAAACACATAGGAGGGTTCGTGTAAAGGGTTTATGATCAAGCAAAAATATTCAACCAAGAATTATGTCTCTAATATTGTTCAACCACTTCTAAGTCTAATGTCTTTGTGTAGTAAAAATTCAAAATTGAATTATTAAAAAGACTCGAAAAACCTGGAATCGGGTTGTCCTCCCGGTAGCTTATTGTTAACTCGACGAAACGGGTTGCCTCCTGCCTAGCGCTTCGTATATAGTCCATGGCTAGACTTCTTCAATTGATTACTTCAGAGTTCAGATCAACGCTCTTTGCGGGCGTTGCAATCTTGGGTACCCACTTCTGCACCATCTTGGGCATGGGCTTATTCTCCGGCTTAGTCATCTTTTTGGTTTTCACAGGCGGCTTTTCTTCCTTTGTCTTGACGGATGCAACAACTTCTTTGACTTTCTTCACGTCCTTCTTCGGCTCTTTCTTCTTCTTCAGCCCTTCCTTCTTCCTTGGTTCTTTCTTAACAACGACGATGAGGTGGAACATTTTTAACTTCAATCATATTGCATACCTCGAGGCGTGGTCGAAACTTGAAGGAACTCCTTCCTCCGTTGATATTGAACATGATCTCCCCCTTGCCAACATCAATGGTAGCTCCCACGGTCTTGAGGAAAGGCCTCCCAAGGATGAGTGGTGGCTTCTCCCTCTCTCCCATCTCGAGTACCATGAAGTCGAGATGAAGTGGTGTCCGACCTTCACGGGCACATCTTCGGCGATGCCCAAGGGATAGCGAATGGAGTTATCACCCAACTCCAAGCACATACCCGTAGGCTCCAATGGTAGGCATAGTTTCTCGAACACATCCCTTGGCATGACGCTCACACTAGCTCCAAGGTCGCATAATGCCTTCTCAAACTTGAACGAACCAACGAAACATGGAATTGTTGGGCATCCGGGGTCCTTTTGCTTCTCTAGTTCATTTGCAATAGTGGCACTACATTGCTCGGACATCTTGACATGATCTACCTCGAGTGTTGCTATCTCTTATTTATTTGCAAGTATATCTTTGAAGTAGCTAGAATATGTAGGAACTTGAAGGGCATCCAATAACGGCATGTTGATGCTAAGTCTACGCACAACCTCCACAAACTTATCAAGTTTACCTCGGAAGTAGCGTGGCTTGAGTTGTGGTATCTTCGTGTTTTCTCCCGGCATCTCAAACTCGGGCTCTTCGGTGACGATCTTCGTAACTTCCTCCTTGGCAAATTCCTCTGCCTCGGCGGATGGTTTAGGCTTCCTTGCTCCCGTGGAACGTTCCGGATCTTCGGTCTCCTTTCCCGAACGTGTTTGAATTTCCTTCGCCGATTCGGGACCTTTAGGTTGTCCCGGAAGCTTCCCTTCATTATTAGTGAGGCGCCTGGCAAGTTGTCCCACTTGCGTCTCGAGCATCTTCATCATGTTGAGCACTTGATGGTTGGAGCTTCCGACCTCCGTCACCTTGCTATCGATGTTCTCCAACACCTTGTCTATGGCCTTGAACTTGGTGACAATGTCCTTGTTAATCTTAGCTTGCTCGTCCATGAAGTCCTTCAATTGTATATGAAGCGGAACCGAATTTGGAATGGATTAGCTTGCATTAAATTGAGGTCTACCTTGCCCGTAGCGGAAGTTCGGCAAATCTCCCTTCCTCATGTAGTCAAGCACCTTAGCTTCCTCGGGACAATCCTTGTGGACATGACCATATTCTCCGCACTCTTCACATGTGGATCTTGCTTCGACAACGTTTAAGTCTTGAGCCTCTTTTTTTTCTATCTCCATCTTCTGCAACATCTGCATAAATGAATCGATCTTGCCCTCAAGTATGTTTTCCTTCTCCACTTGCAAGACTCCTTTGACGTTCCCTATGGGTTGAACCGGAAGTAAGCGTCCGGACGATGCCCACGTGTCATTGTCCGCGACCTTCTTGAATAGAGTGAAAGCTTGAGTCGGCGTAAGCTCGATGATAGATCCTCCCGCTGATGCATCGATGATCATCCTTGACGCCATGGTGAGTCCTTGGTAGAACTTTTGCACTAGGTCCTCCTTCGAGAACTTGTGATGTGGAACCACCTGAGTGTACTCATTGATGTGCTCGAATGCCTCCGAGATAGTTTTGGTAGGATATTGAGCAATAGTGGCAATCTTATTACGCAAGCTTTGAGTTTTACCCGGTGAGTAGTATTCTTTTATGAAGGCCCTCATCAAAGCATTCCAATCTTGCACCGTCTCCGCCGGTTGAGAGTGGAACCATTGCAAAGCCTTCCTGAGTAGTGAGAATGGAAAGAGCCTTGCCCTCATTTGATCTTGGGTCACCCCATCCATGTTGAATGTCTGACATAGTTGAATGAACGCTTGGAGGTGAAGGTTCGGGTCTTCATTACCGGTGAAGGGTGAATGTTGCACCACGGGGATTGTTGAGGTCTTGATCTCGAACGGCCTTTCGATCTCCGCGAGGTTCACGATTGGTAGGTCGATGATGTCCGGGGTGCATAGCTCCCCGATCTTGCATTCTTGCGGTTGTTCTCCCATCGGTGGAAGTCGATTCTCCCGAGGACTTTGAGGTGGTGAATTCTTTGGAGATCCCGACGATCCTTGGTCTTCTGACTTCGAATCTACAAAATCCAGCTTTTTAGCTTGATGTGCTTCGTGTCTCCTTAGCCTATAAAGTTTTTCTGGATCATCCACAAAATTATCGGGTTTGTTGGAGAGGTAGCCGTCCATCTCCTATTAGGGTTAGTGATAAACAAAATATACAAAAATGAAAAAGTAAGAACTAATCTAAGAAAACTAGGGTTAGACAAACTAGATTAGATTAATTTTGAGGATGATCAAAAGTTAGTAGATGCAAAAAAAGAACTAAAAGAAAACTGAAAATTACACAAAAAAAGCAATAAAAGATCAAATCTTGCATCATTTAATCCTTACATGTGTTTTGCATATGTTGTGATCAAATGTAACACGAGAACTATGTAGCCTTTTATAAATAAAACAATAATGCATTTTATCTAGCTTCAATATTCGTACGATATTAAATATTTATATATATGAAAATGACTACATGGAGGAGTTTATCATTGCCATCAAGTGACCATCACATGGGGTAGTTTCACATTGCCATCCACTGAACTCCCCATGAAGCCGTTTCACATCATGGATCAATTTCACATTGACGTCCATATTCTAAGAATATCCACCTAAAGCAAAATAGCTTTTAACGTCTAAACAAAAATAATTTGCAACTTCTCAAGGTTTCTATCTTTTCATAATAACTTCCATTTCTCAAGAATCCTCATCATCTGAAAATAGACAATCAAAAGCTGATAAGAGGTTTGCTAGGAAACATGTAAGAGCTAGCGTACATGTCTGACTGGCTAGCTGTTGACGGTTAATAGTTGTATCAAAGTTCGTTTGGACTTGCAAGCGGACAAGTCTTCCGTCATAGTCAAGGGACCCTTCTTCCCTCGAGTGGTGAACCCAAGGTATCGAATCCATGGAACAAATGTGTGACGCAAGACGATCTAGTAAAGCCGATAAATTTCAATCTTCGAGAGATAAAAACCTAATGCATCTAATCAAAGAACATCACAAACAAATCTAATCTACTAAAGACCGGAGGTAGCAAAGATAGAGGGGGTAGATAAACCGATCTAGAGAGATTGGATCAAGCCTTTTGTTGAAGTTCCAAGCAAAAGAAGAAGTAGCAAATCAAATCTCATTAGAAGCCTCTTTAAATCGTGGTTTCCCGTCCGACTCCGAAAACGCCCGCCTTTCAAAGCACTACTATTCATGCGGGTAGTCTAGGGCGAGTCTGAGGACAAATCGAGATCTTTCGGAAGGTCAGGCGTGCACCTCTAGCCACCACGGCTACAAGAACACCCTATGTGATCTATCTCGAGAATAGATCTAAAATAAGCAAAGCCGATTGGAAACGAAGACTTCGGAGAAACACTTAGTCGCTAAGAATCTGATTCAACTTGATAATTCAACTAGTACAATGATACATGAACAAGATCACCACCGGGATCCTACCTTGATCTTGCTTCTAGCTCCGGGAACTCCGACATGGTCTTCCTTGTAAGGTTCCCACGTCGGCTAGGGAGACCCTAGTCAACTAGCTCGACACTCTCCTTTACAAGATGGTGTCCCTCTCTTCTCTGCTCCTCGGCGGCCGATGACGAATGAATTGATGTGTGGCTCTTGACCCCGGGGCTATAAATAGCGCGAATGGCGGCTAGGTCAAAGGGGGAGGCGACTGGGCCCTGTAATGGGCTGGGTCGGCCAGCCTGGGCCGACCGGCCTGGGCCCACCTTGGCCCAGTTGCCAGCCTCCTTTGCCCTACGTCGGTTTCCGAGTCTTGTAGATCCTTCCCCCTTCTGCATGTGGGCCCTTGTCGTTAGTTTCTCTACGAGTTGGACATAGCTCCTTGTCCTGCTGAGGACTATGTGTGGTCCGAGGACCGGTGGATGGTCGCTTCCTTGTGTGATGAGTGATTGACAACGTTGTGTGGACTTATTCTTGGCTAAGTATTGCAGGTGCAGGTTGCGGCTTGACTGGTGTTGCTACAGGTGAAGAACAAGCGTGAAAGGTCGTCGCCGGTGAGGCCTCCAGGTGTGGAGAAGACAAGTAGGCTTCGTTCGATGGACCCGGTGGCCAGTGGGGTCAAGTGCGGGCCGCATGGTGGCATGAACAACAAGATGAAGTCATGGACGATTTCTTGGTTGAGCCTCAAAACCAAGGTCGAGCCGGGACTACGTGGGAGCCGAGTCATGAGTGGAGATTGGTGGAGGCTACACCGAGTTCGCGGGGTTTCTGGTGGTTCACCAGAAAACCACTGGGTTCCTGGGTTGATCCACAATGCCAAGACCGAAGACGGAGCTGTAGCAGTGCTAGACCAGTCTGACCAGTGGGTCTGACCAGTCTGACCGGTGGGTACCGATCTGACCGGTGAGGAGCACCGGTCTGACCGGTGTGCGATGACGTAGTCCGAAATCTTCGAAGCAGAGGATACGTGTCGGGATCGCAAGGCTTGCGTCGAGGCTAAGCAGGTTGCGGTCGCCGGGCATCCGTCCGATGGTGAAAGCATGAAGACTTCCAAAACCGCCCTTGAGGGGCTTGTATCCCTAGTTATTAGGAAAGGGCATTTTAGACTTTCGCTTGCCTCCGTATAACCCATGAGGTGAGAGGATGGCAGACAACCTCTTGGAACCCTAGTTCATTTGCTTTCCTATTTTCACTTCCTATTTTCTTAGGATTTCCATAGGACTAGCTTGAGAGCTTCATGGTGAGATCTTGTGAGAGGGTTGGATGATCGGGCGGCAAGCTAGACCTTGTATGAACCTTTGTGGCATGTATAGATGATTCGGCGTGGTTCCTCAAGGCCTTGTTGTGTTGTTCCCGGTTGTTCTTGGTGGTGATTTTCGGAGCCCTTTCTTGGTGTTTTTCTTGGGTTGTTTTCGGGACCTTTCTATTGGGGATTTGATGGGGGAAATTTGTGGGAACCCTTCGTGGTTCTTTGGGCTGTGATTCCCCTCCCAAATCAATGAGTAAAGGGGCTCGATTTTGGGGTTTTCCGAGTTCTAGGGTTAGAGGTGTTCTTGGCGGGATTTCTTCGATTCCTCCTTTTTGGACAAGTTTTGGTGGGATTAAACTTGGCTATGGACTCCTCACGAGGTGTTCCTATTATCCCCAAAGTCTTGTTCAAGTCTGTGGAGCGATTCGGGAGATCGGAGTTTGGATTCGGGGGAGTTGACCCGCGGGTGCTGTTCATCCCGAGCTGCCCAGGCTACACCGGTCTGACCGGTGCTCTTGACCGGTCTGACCGGTGCAACCCTTGGTGGGTTTTTGCTCGGGTGAACATCTGGGTGTGTTGTCTATTGTCCTGTGTTGGGGCTGTTTCGAGTTTGGGTCAGTTTGGAGGTTGGTTGGCCTATTTGGTGATTTGGGGCTTTCTGGCTGTGACCGTCTGGCCGGTGTGGTGCACCGACCTGACCGGTGTAGAGCCACTTAGTGGAAGTCGCCAAGTTTCACCGGCAGGGACCGGTCTGACCGGTGGTGCTCACCGGTCTGACCGGTGTTGGTCAGTGGACTCGAGGTTTGGTGTTCCGCTGCGTTCTCGGGTCGGAAGGTTGTGTGTTGGTTCCTAGGTTCAGTGGCACTCCAGTGGCTACGTGGGCTTGGCCAACTTGGGTAGTGAGTCGGAGACGTGTGTTGGAAGCCGTGTTCATCTTGTTGGTGTTTCCATCTCCTTCGAGAAGAATTTTTATCGGCTCCCATTCACTCCCCCCTCTCTGGTTCGCCGTATCGGTCCTTCACCTGCAAGATTCGACACTTTTCTAGGTAGGTCCTCGGAGTTTGTCATCTTCTAGGGTTTGGTCCCTGGGATTCTTGGAGTCAAGTTTGCTTCATTGCATGACTTGTACGAGGCTTCAAGGTCTTGTCACAAGGTGGTTGATGAACTTATCCCAAAATTCTTGCTTTCAACGCTAAAACCCTGTATAAACACTAAACTCCAAAACCGACATGAACGAATGAACTTATTATACCAAGGGGGTTAGTACCAATGGATAAGATATAAAACTCATGCCAACACCGAAGGTAAACTCATGGTCATGTTGACGGAATTTCACCGTCAACACTAGCCCAACCTGATATGGCTTTTGCCATTTTCGGGTGCAGACACATAGTTACCTATGAGTTAATTTAATGATTTCCTTATTTCATATGACAAATTCAAGTTTTCAACACTAATGTTGGTAACTTTTGGAGCCAATAGCATGCAAAGGCAGTTGTCACGGCGCCTCTGCGTCGACACCGGTTAGACCGGTGGGGTAGACCGGTCAGACCGGTCGCCGGGAGATTTTGGCAGTAGACCTCTGAACGTCGCCCGGGCAGGATCCCGTCAGGGAGACGCACGTACGGTTGCTCTAGGGTAAGCAAGGACACCTAGAACGCCTTTAGACGTTGCGGAGACGAAGGAAGAACAACAGATGGGATTGGAAAGGCTAGGGTTTGGATATAAAAGTAAATATGAGACAAATAAAGGTAAATAGATTTGATCAATTGGATGATCAACTCAATCGGCCGCAACACCTCATATTTATTGGGGTGGGAGGACTTTCCTTGCAAGGAAATCCTTTTACAAGTCTAACTCTATCAGGACTCCTTGTTGTAACTCGGACACGGGGGGCACCAGTCAGACCGGTTAGGCACACCGGTCTGACTGGTATGGCGTGCTGGACCGACTACAGGAACCAGGACTGGTCAGACCGGTGTGGCGGACTAGTTAGACCAGTCTATCCTGCATGGTCGGGTAGGTGCCAATTTTGAGTGTCAACATATGCCCTGCTATTTTGGCAAAGGATATGTGCCAAAAAATACTTTTCTAAACTAAAAAATACTTAGGACGATGTTTAACAAAATAACGTCCGTACACAAATTTTACTCAAGTCGAGGATGACGCCTACTTCGGTCTCCACTCCTTCCGGGTCAAAGTTGACTTGACTGGCTTCTCTTCAATCTGTTGCTCCATTGCTCCTCACTTGTGTAGTATTTGCAACCTCCTTTTTTGAGTTTGGGATAAGCCTGAGGGACACCACCACGGCTGCATCTCCTTAGAATTTTGCTTGTTGCTATTCTCACCTTGCTTAATAGTAGTACACACATTATTTTTTGACTATATTGCTATTGCAAACAATCGGCCTTTGTAATGCATTATAATTTGAGTATGCAATAAGATATTGAATCATATATGAATTCATGTACATACTACAATAATCAGCAGGTGAATAATAGCAAGGATAATACCAAGACAATAGCATAACAGATCCAACAAAAGGATATTGTAAAAAGTTACCTTGTTGGTGATGAATACCTTTATGTCTTGGTGGTGCTTTTACGCCCTTAGCACTATTTGGCTGATTACTTTGATCCTTAGTAGCTCCTTCCTCTTATATTTGGCCAGGAGCTCATTAAAACTCGGCCTTGCTTTTTTCTTGGACTTGGAGCTTTTTGAACCTTTCTGGAGGCACCAGTCAGACTGCCCTGAGGCACCGGTCAGACTGGTCGACGCAGTACCAGTCATCAAGATCTTGTGTTGCCCCCAAGCATTGAAGTCGCTGAAACCTTGGGGATCACCACCAGAGGCTGCCTCTCGTCGTGTCTTTGCTCTCCAATGATCACATTATTTCCTTTAGCATTTTCGGCTTGATCCGGTTGAATAAGCACCTCAGGATTTGACAACTCAAGAGCATTAACAAAGGCACTATTAGGAAAAGGATTTTTATCGACTTGCATCTCATGGAATTTTAAATGACCTTCATTAATGGCCGATTGTATTTGCCGAAGAAAAGTATTGCAATCATTGGTAGAATGAGAAAAAGAATTATGAAATTCACAATAAGCACGTCTTTTTAATTGATCAATAGGTGGTATAGTGTTAAACATCTTAATTTTACCCGAGTTTAACAATTTATCAAATATTTTATCACACTTAGCCACATCAAAAGTAAATTTCATCTCATCCTGACTCTTATGAGCTGGCTTAAGAGAAGCACAAGTATTTGCTTTATCATTAGGCAACCAAGTAAATTCAGCAACACACACTTCTTTATTCTCATCGTCCGATGATTCACAATCAAACATATGTATATTAGGACGATTAGATTTGAGTCGAGTATCTTTGCTTCAACATTCATGAGCTAAAGCTCTTACTAAGACTTGGGCAACATCAATAAATTCATGACCCTCTAATTTTTTGTTAATATGGGATCGCAACCCATTACAAGCTAATTCAGCAAGATCCCTTTCGGAGATAACAAGATTATAACAACGGTTTTTGATTTCTCTAAACCTCCTAATGTAACTAGTAACAGGTTCATCATGCTTTTGCTTAACCGATGTTAAATGGCTCAACCTCAACTCATTATCTCCGCTATAAAAGTGGTCATGAAATTTTTGTTCTAATTGTTCCCAAGTATGAATAGAGTTAACAGGTAATGAAGAAAACCAAGAAAAAGCATTTCTAGTTAAAGATAAAGAAAATAAACACACTCTTATTTCCTCTATGGCACTAGCTTCTCCTAGTGAAGGACCTATTAGGCAACCAGAGAGGGGGGAGTGAATGGGAGCCGATAAAAATTCTTCCCGAGGGACGAACTCGGCCTATGTCCCAAATTCACTACCTAGGATTCCCACATGAGCTTGCCTAGGTCATGTAGTCACAACAGACCTACCAACCCTAGAACAGGCCCCAATCAATCCCTAAGCGAAAGCGCAACTCAAGAAGCAAAGGACTTAGCAGCCCTGCGAATCACCAGGCGGACAATCCGCAAGGCTGGGGCGGACGGTCCACAGACACCAGGCGGACGGTCCGCGACCCTCAAGTGGACAGTCCGAAAACAGCAACAGAACCTCTAGAACCGCACCCTGAAAAATGGACGGTCTGAGCCTGGCCTTCAGATGGTCTGACGACGGCGGACTGTCTGTGGACCTCTCGTGGATGGTTTGGCCCTCCCGCGGACGGTCCGACCTTCCTAGACGGACGGTCCGACAAACTCCCTGCAACAAATCCCTAACTCCTCGAAAGATCAATGCATGAACTCAAAAGAACTAGACGCTCACGTAACGAACTTGAAGAACGTGGACAGTTTGCATGCCACTGACGGACGGTCCGCCGGCCCTCGAACAGAACAGCCCGAGCACCAAAACGAGAAGTCAACCTCTCCTGTCCATCCATGGATCTCCCAAACGGCTTGAGCTCTTGGGGAAAGATTTGGGGAAGATGTGAAGTGTCCCTAGAAGATACTATGCCCAAAACTTGAGCCCTCAAACGAACTAAATCACCGGGAATCGAATCCCAACCGAGCACAACCAAAAGCTAGGGTTCCAACCGAAATCCTTCAATCGGAGGCCGAATTCAGAGTTTGAGGGGTCATGATCAAGCACAAAGATGCACAAGGCAACAATCCATGATCCCCACCAACAAATCCGAACCCAAACACCTCAGAATCGAAGGAACAAGCCGAGCACGAAAATCCAGCGAAAATAGCTCAAAAAAACACGAAAATCACACGAGCTACAAAAAGGAGATCGACGCAACCATGAAAGCTTCCACACACTCATAGGTCATATTCTTTACAAACCGGTGAAAATCTAAACCTATGGAGCAAGGAAAATGAGAAGCAGTCCAGAAGGATTGTTGTAAGGAATCGGATGCTCGTAGCCTAAGAGAGGGAGGGCGTGAATTAGGCAATCTAAAAACCTTAACCTATGGCTTCACTATTTTTTTCTCAAAGTAGTTTACATACTATCTAGATGTGCAACTAAGGTTGTTCTAGTGTGAAACTCCCATCCAAAACAAGGTTTGCAACCTATCGCCAACCCTAGCAAGATACTACTCTAGGAAAGTAAAGGCAAGCAAAGATTGCAATAGAGTAAATGCGGAAACGTAAAGGGGATGAGAGGAATCAAAGTCTTGACACGTGATTTATCCCATGGTATCGGTAGGCACTAAGCCACCCCTAGTCCACGTTGTTGAAGCACTCACACAAGAGTATGCTTTCCGGTCACGAAGTCTCTCCCAAGAGCACCACTTGACTCGCCACAAAGGCTGGACACTTAGGCACTTGCCAAGCTCCCTTGGTCACCTTGATGCCGCCTCCACTAAGGAGCTTCTCCACCAAGGAAGGTGGTCTCCACGTCCCCCGCATAAAGTGTCCTCGCCGCTCCACACCAAGCCGGAGGGTCGATGACGATTGCCGGTGAGCCACTTAGGCCCCAAGGCTTCCGGCGAACCTTGTACACCTTGATTCAGTCAAGAATCACCTCACAAGGTTGGCACAACCTTGCACTCACTCAGCTCTAAGCTAAGCCTAGCACTAAGCACATACACTAAGCATATGCAAGTCTAAGGATAAGCAATTAAGCACTTGGATGGATTGGATATGATCTTCTAGGTGTCTTGCACTCTCCTGCACTTCCACACAATCCAGCAACCTCAAATGGGTGAGTGGAGGGGGTATAAATAGCCCAAGGCATCCAAAAGCCATTGGTTAATAGGCACTGAAAAAGGTAGCGTCGGATGAACCGATGCTATGCTTTTTTTAGGCGTCGGTTCATCTGGTGCCCTCCACGTCACTTAGCTGTTGCATCTCTGCTGACACAACTACTCTAATCCTATACACCGATGGTGCGTCGGTTCATCCGGTGCTGAAGGACTTATCGCCAAAACGTCTCTGTATGATGCTTCGTGACCGTCGGATACACCGACGCTATCTCTGACCCAAGGCGTCGGTTCATCCGGTGCTGAAGAGGTTGTCTTGGCGCGTCTCTGTCTTGATTCAAACTGAGCATCGGATAGACCGATGGTTTCCTCACTCAGACTGTCTGATCATCCGGTGCTACTGTCTTCACTGCTTTTCCTCTGCAAGTCGTCCGGCGCATCTAGAATATCGACCGTCGGATCATCCGACGGTGTTAACTTCATTTTAGCCTCTGCGTAGTGTACCAAGTGCTCCGACGCTTGCACCGATGGTACCGTCGGTTCATCCGACGATGTCTTTTTCCTTCCTTTTCTTCGCGTCTTCAACTTGGATCTTTGCTTCAACTTAACATACTTAACATACTTAACATGCCAGCATTTATAGCCTCAAAATATTTACTAAGTCCTCATTTTTGCTATAAGTAACCTAATATGTCCATGGTATGTTAACTGGTGGTATGACATGTTAGATTGGGCATGGTATGTTAACATGTAGTAACATTCATGAGACCTAGGAATGCCTACAAAGACATGCTAGACAATCTGGTTAGTCCCATTGCTTGTGTTAGCATGAATTACCAAAATCAACTCGAACAAATGGCAAATGGGGCCATGTTCGCTACAATCTCCCCCCTTTTTGGTGATTTATGACAATACAAGCAAAGCAAGCATACATTTGCAAAATTGGACAAACTTAGAACCACTTACACTTGCTTGGATGCTTACCATCATCCAAACTCCCCCTAAATCAAACTTCCCCCTTTTTGATCTTCTCTTCCTATGTTCACACATAGCTTGCTTCCTTCCACTTTGAAACACTAGCTTGCTTTGGCCCCACATTCTCCCCCTTTGGAATAAAATCTCCAAAAAGATCCCAAAACAAAATGTCTCCAAGGAAACTAGTACATATTAGCAAAAATAGCTCAAAGAAAAATGTTAAATACAAGGGAGAAAGCCGCATGAACCATGATCCATATGTATGATATCAATGAAGATACCACATGTGCGATAACTAAGGTGGATCACAAGCACATGAGACTAGCATGATACAAACTAAGCTTCCCCTAAGTGTGTGCACAACATGATAGTGTGAAAATCAAGTGCACAATTACAAACTTGTAAGGAAAGGAAGCTTAGAGCATATCATGCAAGGAAGTAGCTTAAAGGACAAGAGATAAGACAAATGGGTTCTTATTACATTACCACTTGTAGACATCACTTGTAATATTTTGATAATTGCATACCTCCAGGGGAAGTTCTTCTCTACCTTGTTAGCACCACATTGAGATGAGCCACTTGGAAATGATATCACTAGGTGACACCACTTGAAAGAAACCTGCATAGGAGACACTCACTACGTGAAAACCTCAAATAGGTCACGCAACATTTGTAACAGGCCCTTAACACCCGTTACATGCACCCACATCTGTAAGAGTTGTTACTTGGCGCCCGTTACAGATAAGCGTGGCAGGCCTACCCCGGGGGTGGCCTCCGCAATGCCCGTTACCAATGTGAAGTTTTAGTAACGGTCTTCTTAAACGCCCGTTACATGAATTCTTTGTAACGGACGTTAAATAGAGCCCATTACACAAGTTAAACCTAACCGTAACGAACTAGTAAAGTCTGTTACTGATCAATGCCCTATCGGTAACAGGCTATTTAAGTCCGTTACTGATCACTCCGTATTGTTAACGTGCTATAAAGTCCGTTACCGATGAGCATTTGATGCTCGTTACTAGTTTGAGAGCCCAATAATTAAATTCTGATTGAGAGCACTCAACTGCCATGAAGCGGGAGCGTGGCGTTAGTGAACAAATGAGATGGAGGTTTGTTAATCATCATCCCCTTTGAGTCTGTCCTCATTGACAGGTCAACTCGATTCATCTCTCATTGCTTCCATTTCGACATACTGGCACAATCGACACACATATCTTCTGAGACAAAACATTCATCATAAGAGAGATAACTTGTCCACAAAGATGAAGATAACTTGTCCACAGGAATAAAGATAATTATTACAAAAGGTTAACTTGTACATATATCAGGCTAGGACTTAAATAGTCCAGCACATTATTTACTATGGTCGTGCTATCTGACCATACACATCAACAAAGGCATGCCCCTTGAACATCCACAAAAGTATGGCTACTGACCCTGCACATCAACAAGCTTGAACTAGGTCATGCCCCATCAGGATTATTGGCTCTTTTTGCAGCCTCTTCATAAGCAACCAAGGATTCTTGAAGCCCTTCTATCGCACTTTCAATGGGCTCGAGATTTTGTTCAGTAGTATAATTGTACCTCCTTATGTGCTTAGCCTTTTTGATGAGGATGTTCACTTCTTTTTTGATTTTTTCAAACTCAGGTTTCACATAATCCCAGACATTAAGGTTAAGAAGTAACTCAAGCTCTGCTCGTGACTCAAAGAGTTTTGCCTGAAACAGGGTTAAACATGGTATAAGAACAACATAGTTAATTTAGAACTAATTTGCCTCAGAACTTGGAGCAGTATAGGAACAGTCATAGGAAAATTAGATAAGAACTTGAAAATTATCCTAGACTTCATAGTAGGGTGTGATAAGTAAAAATAGAATTTAGTTCAGAACTGATTTACCTCAGAACTTGCTATAATTAAGATCATGACAAGCATGGAAGACATCATCATAGGCACTAATTAACTTATTGTAACACCTCAGGTGTTTAAATGCTATTAGTTAGTGCTAACGACTCTCTTAGTTAAGTCAAAACACTTTTGTGGTCACAGCTTGGTCAAACCCTAGCTAAAACCCTAGTCAAACCCCTTGTCACTCCTTGTCCTTCTAGAACTTTTGCCACGTTCTCCAAATTTCACCTAAGCACTTCAAATTCTACCAATATAAAAGTTGTCCAGTTTTTCGAGGGACACAACTTTCATGTTGGATGGCATTTAAAATTTTGAGTGGACAAGGGTGAAAAACTTGGTCAACTGCAGCTTTCACTATTCATCAGCGCTCTGCAAAATCAGGACATTGCTTGGTGTTCCTGCTCAAACCAGTGAGAAAAACATAGGACAACCTTTGCAAATGTTGTAGAGGGATGTCTCTACAACTTTCGTATCTACTGTTTTCGTCGCACAGTTCAACTTTTTGGAGAGAATCGTGGTCAACAGAGGGTTGACCGGCTGGAAATCAGCTCGGTCGCGCTCTAGAGCGCCGCCGGCGCGCCAGGCACCCTGTCGGCTTGGCTTGCGCTACGCGCCGCTCGTAGAGCTCCACGCCTGCCTCGATGTCCGTGCGGGCTCGGCCCCACCACCTTGAGGCCAGAGACGCAGGTTCCCTTCACGCGGTCACCTAGGAACGCAAGCCTTCCGTTCCTGCCCCGTACTCGCCACCTGTGTTGTCCCGCGATCCGTCGCAGGTCCCGTTGAGCGCACGGAAGCCAACGTCGATCGCCGTACTATGGTGTTAACACTGGGCTCTTACTTCATCGTGAAGACAGGGAGCCGCTGGGCTATAAAGGCCGCCCGCTGACCTTGCGCGCGCATGCCGTCACCGTCTTGCCTAGCATACCGCCACCGCTGCACGTTGCCCTCCAATCAGTCCCGTAGCCAAGTGGCGTTCCTAGCCCTTTTCCCCTGCGCTACTGGAGCACACTGTGCCGCCAAGTTCCTTGCTCCGGTCGGGAGCTCACTGGAGCAAGAGGTCCAGCGCCTGGCGCCGGCCATCGCCGCTACAGGCCATCACCGGAGCGGCCCCAACCCCAACTTCCGCCACAAACCGATCGCCGGTGAGCCCCTAGCCCTCCTCCTCCCTTTACCTGGACGACCCCTGAAGGACCGATATGGTGAACCAGAGAGGGGGGGGGAGTGAATGGGAGCCGATAAAAATTCTTTTCGAAGGAGATGGAAGCTCCAACAAGATGAACACGACTTCCAACACACGTCTCCGACTCACTACTCAAGTTGGCCAAGACCACACAGCCACTGGAGTGCTATTGGCCCTAGGAACAAACCGCCAACCTCACAGACCCGAGAACATAGCGGAACACAAGACTCGAGCCTTACTGACCTACATCGGTCAGGTCGGTGAGCACCACTGGTCAGACCGGTCCCTGCTGGTGAAACCTGGCGACTTCCACGGAACAGCCCTTACACCGGTCGGGCTGGTGTAGCACACCGGTCAGACCGGTCCAAGCCAGAAAACCCCAAAACACCAAACAGGCCTACCGAGCTCCAAAACGACCCAAACTCGAAACAGCAGCAACATGGGACAACCGAGAACTCACCCAAACGTTCACCGAGCAAAAACCCAACAAGGGTTGCACCGGTCAGACCAGTGAGAGGCACCGGTCAGACCGGTGTGGGCTGGGCTTCTCGGGATGAACAACACCCGCGGGTCAACACCCCCAAATCCAACTCCCGATCTCCCAAATTGCTCCACGGATTTGCGCAAGACTTTGGCGATAGTAGGAACACCTCATGGGGAGTCCATAGCTAAGTTTAATTCCACCAAAACTTGCCAAATCAAGGGGAATCGAAGAAATCACGCCAGAAGCTCCTCTAACCCTAGAACACCGAAGACCCCAAAATCGAGCCCCTTTACTCGCGGATTTGGGAAGGGAATCCAAGGGAAAAGAACCACGAAGTGTTTATCGTATGGACCTCCCTGGGCCCACTACCTCGGTGGGTACCAGGACCGACTACTCGGTAGGCCCCTGGGACTACTCGGCTTGTGTCACACGGCACCTGATGGTGTGAGGCACAAGGACTACGGTGGAGAAGTGCTCGGATAGGAAGCTATACATGTCCTGTACTATGTAGAGAACTCCTAGCCGTACCCGACTAGTACTCTCTCCTCAAACCAACTTGTAACCCTGCCACCCGGGCTATATAAGGCGAGGTAAGGACCCCTCTCTCTCATATGCATCATCTTGTAAACACACCCAATCAATCCAGAGATACGCAGCATACAGGACGTAGGGTATTACGCACCTTGTGGCCCGAACCTGTCTAAATTGTGTGCCACGTGTCTCTTCCTTCGAGTTACCGATCTCGGCGAGGCCACATTCATCTACCTCGGGTACTCCCCTTGGTAAGTTTTCGGTCTAAAACACCGACAACTAGCGCGCCAGGAAGGGGCTCTCGCCGAAGATCTCATGGCAAACTCGACGGCTTCAATCTCCATCAAGCCAATCGTCGCTTTCAACCGCGGCAACACCTTCGTCTTCGGGTCCTGGGTGTGCACCGCCGACGGCGCTAGATCCTTCCAACGCCGCCTCACCATGACTCCCAACCCGAACACTGGGCTCGTGACGCTTCCCGAAGAAGTCACGGGTGAACTAGCCGGAAGATTCGGCGAAATTTCGCTCTAAAACCAACACGCCGACTTCGAGCTTGGATCCGACTCCAACTCAAACTCGACGTCCCCGTGGGCCATCGCATGCGAGGCGGCTACTAAGCTATCGTGTGCGGATTCCCCACTCCACTAGCACTTCCCATACAGCCTCTGCAACACTAGAAAGGCCCATGTGAAGGCTCTCATTGCGCGTCAGGCCGGCAAGGAGATCGTTTCCGACTACACCTCGGACTCCAACCCCGTCTCCGGCTACTACTCGGACTCCTCTTACGAGTTCGACTTCGGATCGGACCCAGACGAGCCTGAGTTCGAGATCGCCACGACCGAGCAACCACTGTCAGGGCCAGCTACCGGCCTGGTTATAACATCTACACCCGCCGGGAGATTCATCTACTGGCCAGACCGCAAGCCTGCAGACCTGACAGACGGGAACTCACGCTGCGTCGCCTACCTCGACTCACTTCCCTTCCAGGAGGGAACACCACTAGCTCCAGCAGAGGAGCACACTCCAACAGAGGTGGCGACCACTGACTCCAGTCTCGGCTCTCTTGGTCGTCAAGTCTTCATGACTACCAACGAGATGTCGGGACCCTCAAGGACACGGCTTGACCGCTACCTCGAAGATATCTCAGTAGACGAGTTGTCTACCAATGCTCCCGCAGACGAAACCAGCGACGACAAGAACGCCCGACGTGAGCGCAACAGGAAGCGTAACGAACGGCGTAGACATCTCCGTGAGAGCCTCCCCTTACGGAACCTCACAGAGGCACTTAACCAAGTCGAAAGTCGGGTGCATACTACCCCTGAATAGTGCCTCATGTCTATCACTACGATAGCACGTCAGGCTCAGGGTATGCACGCGGGAGAAGTCATCGCCAAGCTCGCGGAGGACGCCTACTTCATGAGAGTTGACAACAGAGCCACTCAAGTGCCTCCCCTCAGAACTCGCGAAGCCGACCATGAAGCCACAAGTCGCAGTCCAGCTGACAACGGACGCAACTGTACTCGAGGAGAACTACCACAGAACCCGAACCGCACAAGGGCATCTGCTGGTGGACCTTCTCAGGGCGGCAACAGCGTCGGCGGCGCTGGTGGCAACCGTGCCGTGGTGGCTCACGGCGACGCCGGTGGCGGAGGCAGCGGCAGCGAGAGCTCCTCACACTGGGATGGAAGGAGAGCCGGTGGCGGAGGCGATCGCGGAGGCTGAGGCCATGTAGACAGCCACGTCACCAGTGTCTCACGCGGCGGCTATGATGCCCGCCCAGAATTGAAGAAATTCGACGCAAGAAATCCTCCACGGCAGGCGAGAACGACGGCTTCCCCACCTTTTCTGCTCGACTTCGCAATCTGCTCCTCCCAGAGAAATTCAAGCCTCTAGGAATCACCAAGTACGATGCGAAGCAAGATCCAGTCCAATGGCTCAGATGCTATGCCCTCTCCATCAAAAATGCTGGTGGCAACAACGACACGAAGTGCCACTACTTCCCCTTCTGTCTGGACCAAGCTCCACTTAGATGACTCGAGACACTCGAAAAGTACTCGATCGACAAGTGGGACCAGCTCAAGGAACAGTTCACCAGCAACTTCGCGGGCGCCATGGGACACTCGAAGACTCGCATGGACCTGGCTATGGTGAAGCAGGAACAGGGTGAGACCCTACGCAAGTATATGCGGTGCTTCTTCGACAAGCGCGCCACCGTAGTCGATGTCACCGACAAGGAGGTCATCGACCTTTTCCAGGACGGTCTCTACCACCATCGCACATTCGAAGATTACGGTCGCCGCCTCCCGAGCTCCATAACCAAGCTCAAAGACATGATCACTTCATGGGCCGACGAAGAAGACAAGGCGAACGCCAAGTACGATGCTATTTGCGGCAAGAGTAAGCATAACGCGGGCGGCAGCAACAACAACAACCGGGATCAAGGCGGTCGCAACAACAACTACTCAGGTCCTATTCGCAAGCGCAAGCCAGACAACACAGTCGCGGATATTCAGCGCCCTGCGAAAGACAACTCAAAGAAGACCTCCGGCGGCTTCAAGGACTTGCTGAAAGAGAAGTGCCCATGGCACCTGGAGGGCAACCACACTACCGAGCAGTGCTACCAACTCCGGCGAGCACTCAAGGACTCTCCAGACCCCCGACCTTCTCACGACAAGAAGGGCAAGAAAAAAGCCGACGAAGGCAACGGTGACTTCCAAGAACCCGACAAGATGGTGAATGTCCTCTTCGGCGGACTACCCACCAAACTGTCTTAGAAGGCCACTCGACGGGAGGTCTTGAACATTGAACTAGCGGTTCCGACCCCTCTCAGGTGGTCGGAGGTACCCATCACCTTCACCCGCACAGATCAATGGACAAGCTTCTCTGAATCAGGGCGGTTTCCTCTCGTCCTGAAGCCGGTAGTCGCGGGCTCCAGACTCAACAAGGTACTCATCGATGGTGGGAGCGGGCTCAACGTCCTTTTCACCAAGACCTTGAAGAAGATGGAGCTCGACATCACTCACATGCTCACTAAGAGCATGTCGCCTTTTTACGGCATCGTCCCCAGGAACGCGGCTATTCCACTGGGCTCAGTGGTTTTGCGAGTCACCTTCGAGGAAACCAGAGAAAACTACCGCACTGAGTACATCAAGTTCGAGGTCGCGGACTTCGAGACTTCCTACCGTGCCATGCTCGGCAGACCAACTATCGCCAAGTTCATGGCGGTACCCCATTACACGTACTTGGTACTTAAGATGCCAAGTCCGGCCGGTGTACTGTCGCTACAAGGGGACTTGAAGATATCCTTCGTCTGCGACACAGAAGCCGTGGAACTCGCAGCCACCAACCAAGTACCCAACGCCATGATGGAGATCTATGTTGCATCAAAGAAGCTTGCCCCGAGTGAACTCGACATCCCAGAAAAGTCGGACAAAGCTAACAAGCCTCAGCCATCCGAGGAAGTGCAAGTCAAGGCAATTGATCTTGGGACAGGTGACAGTAGCAAGACTACCATGATCGGGGCGGGCCTTGACCCGAGATAGGAAGACGCGCTCGTCAGCTTCCTCCGGGCTAACCGAGACATCTTCGCTCGGAAACCAGCGGACATGCCAGGGGTGCCCAAGAATCTGATCGAGCACTCACTCAACATCGACCCTAAAGCTACCCTGAAACGACAACACCTCCGCCGTTTCACCGACGACCGACAGGATGCCATCAAGAAGGAACTCGCCAAACTACTCGCGGCTGGCTTCATCAGAGAAGTCTTCCATCCTGAGTGGCTCGCCAACCCTGTCCTCGTTCGCAAGAAGAACTCCAACGTGTGGAGGATGTGCGTCGACTACACCGACCTCAACAAGCACTACCCCAAGGACCCTTCGGGTTGTCGCGGATAGATCAAGTCATCGATTCCACAGCAGGCTGCGACCTGCTCTGCTTCCTCGACTGCTACTCTAAGTACCACCAAATTTCTATCAAGGAACAAGACCAGGAGAAGACCACGTTCATCACCCCGTTTGGCGCCTACTGCTACATGACCATGTTATTCGGGTTAAAGAACGCCGGCACTACCTACCAGCGAGATATCTAGGTGTCGGTGTGGAATGTGGTCCCGACACTAACCAGTAATAAGCGCCAAGGTCTATCCCTCAATGGTCGATGCTAAGCAATAAAAGACACGGAGTTTATCTTGGTTCCGGCCGAGGGGCCGTACGTCCAGCAGTGGTGTGCTCAAGGCACTATATTGCTCAACAACGGGGGTGCCTGTAGTGGGGCTGCTACAAGCGAGGCGGGAGAGGAAGCGGGGCTTCCAAGTCCCTGGTGTAGTGGTTGAAGATATTGTGGGAGAATTGGAGAACAAGTGTGTGGTGCGACTTGCCTCGTGTTTGGGCTCTGTTGTTCGTGTGTTGTGTCCGTGTTCTCTAGTGTCTTGTCCCCTGCGGCAAGGGGGTTCGTCCTCCTTTTATAGATCAAGGAAGGAGCGAATCACATGCGCGCTACGCTATCGAGCTACGTGAGGGAGCGTGATGTGCTACGCTGTAGAGTAGGCGGCCGCCCAGGCGATCTTTGCAGCGATCCGGCCATCATGGCGTATCTTGTACCCGAACAGTGGCGTCCTCGAGGGTAGAAGGGCAGCGGACGGCTGTGATGTCTTCAGATAGGCTCGAGGGAGTCGCCGACGTTGGTCCGTAAGAGATACAGGAGTAGGTAAGGCGGCGTCCCGTTCCCACGCGCTCCACAGTGCCGGAGCCGTTTCCACAGCGCCTGGCGTGCGCCCGTACGCGCGGGGGTGATAGCCATACTGTTAACAGTGGAGGGGATGGCGTCCCACCGGCCTAGCGCCTCCACCTAACCCTGCAAGGTCACAAGAAAGCAAATCGAGGGTGCAGCCGGCCCCCCTTCGAGGGCTCGGCGCGTTAGCCGTACTGGAGCAGGTGCAAGGCGTCACGGGACGGGCGCCGACCGCGCCGCACGGCCCCCCCCCCCCACGGTGATGGGGATGGGCTCCCTCCCCGGGGAGTTGGTGCGGGGGGGCGCGGGGGCGCGTGCCCGGGCGCATGATGGCACTTGTCCCGCCGATGTCGGGGCATTTAATGCCCGCGCGCGGGAGCAGCGGCGCACGCGTGCGGAGCGCCCTCGAGCGAGGCGGACCCCTGTTCGAGGGCGGGGACCCTCGAGCGAGGCGGACCTCGCTCGAGGGAGGCGCACCCCCTCGATCGGGGGCGGGGCCCATCCGAGGGAGGCGCGTACCCTCGAGCGAGGCGATACCTATTCGAGGGAGTCTTCGAGTGGGCCGCCTGGTGGGCCGCTGGGGCCTTTGCGGTGTGGGCCATACCCTGCATGGTTAAGTGAGCCTCATTCGATTTTGGCTTTGTTGCGGGTTTTAAGTGGGGATTCCCCAGTTGTTTAAGGGGACCCCTAGGGCTGTCCCCGACAGTAGCCCCCGAGCATCTGTGGGTTTGCCATTGAGGCTCCCGCAGATGCTGGAACCTACTGATAGGACGTTCTTCCCTCCTGGTTTTGCGAACGCTTTCCGTGGGGCCGCGTCAGCGGACCCGCGGGTCTAGCCCCCGAAGCCCTGCAGGAGCATGGGCGCTCCTGTAGGGGTTGACCGCGAGACTTGGACAGAAGACGTGGTATATGTTTCAACCGGCGTCGGCAATGTCTCAGCCGGCTTCGGTGACGCACGTGCTGCTGGCGCTATCCCCGGCGGGTGCAATCCAGGAGGTGTAGCCTTGCGTTAAGCCCCCGAGCCTGGGCCCATTCAAGGCGATCGGGTAGAGCCTTACGACTTGTCTTTTAACGCGCCCTCGTCGTCCCTCCGCGGGACGGAGGGTGAGGTTTCCACAACCCCCATCGGTCAGGTCGCGAATTGCGGGTTCCTCGTCGAGCTGTTAGTGGGTGGTTCGAGTGGACGCCCATGCCCCGTTCGATAAGGGTAGGCTGCGTGGTCCAGAGACACGTCCATTAAAGCGCTTGCGTGGGTTTGCCAGGTGGGGCTCGGTCCCGTTCGCTAGGGACCGAGGGCGCGGAAGCTCTCCCTCGGTGGGATCCCCCGGCTAGCTGCCCTCGCTGGCTCTCGAACACGACCTGTGGGGCAGCCTCGAGCTGGCGGGCTCGAGGAACGGCTCGAATGCGCGTGCCCTCGTCGTCCCTGACTCCGGTGATCTAGGGCGCCTGTTCGAACCCGTCGAGGGTCAGGCTTCGAACCCCTGATCAGTAGGGCCGTGCGGGGTGGCACCTGGGCGGCCCCGTCTTTGCATCTGCGCTCCATCGAGGGGCCTGGGCGAGCCAGCCCTCGAGGCGCTGATCAGTAAGGTGGTGCGGGGCGGCGCCTAAGCGCTCCCGGCCTGGCATCTACGCTCCTTCGAGGGGCCTGGGCGAGCCAGCCCTCGAGGTGCTGATCAGTAATACAGCGTGGCATGGGTGCTTTGCGGTGCCTGATTTGTTTCAAACGGGTCCCGTGGCGACCTTCTCACGCCTGTGCCCTTTAGAGGGTTGATATTGTCTCGAGCCAGGGGCTCGTGCCGCTCGAGGGTTCTGCGTGGCATGGGTGCTCGCGGGGCCTATTTGTAACAAACGGGCCCAGAGGCGACCTTCTCACGCCTGTACCCTTTCGAGGGGTGAAGTTTTCCCGAGCCAGGAGTCTGTGCCGCTCGAGGGTTCTCCTTACCATGTAAGGAACCGGGCCATTAAATGCTCCACAGTAGAGGCTGCGGTTTTGCGTCGCGGGCGCGCTTTTTTAGGCGTTACAGCCGCGCACGTGCGCGTAGTGGGCGGCGTGGGCAGGCGGATGTGACTGCCTGCCACGGTCCCTGCTATTCTTCGCCGTGATGATGGCCCGTTCGCGGTGATGTGGCCGCCGCGGTCGTGGTGGGGCCTGCCCGTCAGCGGGGAGAAAAGATTCCCTGCAGTTAATGCGCGCGGGGCGTCCGCCCCGGAGAGCTCGCCCGTGGCTTATAAATCTGAGGGGAGGGAAAACGGTGGTTTTTTACCTTAGCACTCCGCCGTTCTTCCCCCTTGAGCTCTCGCCTTCGCTTTGCAATCGCCACCGTGCGGCTTCGCCATTAGAGCTCTTCCCCTTCTTCTTGTCCTTCGCTCTCGCATTCCTTGTCCTCTTCTCATGGCGCCGCTTCCGCCCCTCACGATCCTCGACCCGTACGCCTGGGAGAAGTCGACGATCAACCGGCTGGCCCTTAACGAATTGGTCTTCGCCGGCCAGTTGGCGGCGAACGAGGAGGGCCGACCGGCGGAGTGGATTGTGCCGCCGGCGGGGGACCACGCGCCCAACCCGCCGGAGGGCTACGTGGTGAGCTTTATTCGCTTCCATGAGCGCGGCGAATGGCGAGCCGCTTCATGCGGGAGTTGTGCCACCGCTACGGCGTGGAGTTGCATAACTTCGCGCCGAACGCAATTTCGCAGGCGGCCACATTCGTGGGCGTCTGCGAAGGGTATCTAGGGATCCCAGTCAACTGGGAGCTCTCGATACACCTTTTCCGTGCGGAGCTCTTCACGCAGCCCACGACGGAGCAGAGGACCCACCGCGCGGTGCGCGCCGGCAGGATGTCGCTCGCCCTGCGGAGGCAGTTCAAGGACGACTACATCCCCTGCACCATGACGACGAACAACGCCGGCTGGGAGCGGGGATGGTTCTACCTGCGCAACGCCGAGCCCGGCCTCCCCGCCTACACTGGCTTGGTGCTCCTGGAGAAGCCCAACTCTTGGGGTCACGGGGTGTCCACGTCCTAGCACCGGAGGCGGCTGGACTCGCTCCTGGCCGCCCTAAAGAAGCTGGCGATGCTCGGGCTGACCGCGGCGGGCGTCCTCGCCTTCCTCCACCACCGGCGGGTTGTGCCTCTGATGGAGAGGCCACTCTGCATCTACCAGATGACAGAGGATGCGGACCCCGTCGCGCTGGCGAGGTCGCGGATGCTCCCAACCCCCCTCGAGCGGGCGTATGCGCTCACCCGGGCGCGGAACGCCGTCGACATCCGGATGTTGCAGCGCCCAGATCGGTCCCCGTGGGATCTCGAGATGCTCCCCACCAGCCCGCTGGTGAGTACGATTCCTAACTCCGTTTTTGTTCTTGGTGTTGCCTCTGGGTCCTGACGCCCCCTTGGCATTCTTGCATGCAGTTGGTGCAATTCAGCACCGCGAAGTCCGTCCCGCCCACTCCTGACTCCCGCGCGCTTGGTCGGGCGGCGCAGCAACGGGAGCAGGAGCGGGCGGCGCGCAAGAGGGAGCGCGCGAGGCGGCATCGCGAGCGCCGCGAGCGGCGCGAGGAGCTGGGGCTTTCCTCCCCGGGGACTGAGGAGTACTCGTCCTCGGAGGAGGACGAAGAGGAAGAGGCTGAGGGGCGGGGCCCCCCTGATAGGTGGGAGCCTGCGCCCCCGTCGCCGGGGCCGGCTCCGGCGGCAAGGGCGACATCGCCGGGGCGGGCGCGGCGGCGCCGCGCCGCCGGGCAATCGACAACGGGAGCGGCGCGTGCCGCCGAGGTGCCGCGCGCGCGCGCGGAGGTGCCGCGCGCGCGCGGAGGCGCGCGCGGCAAGCGTGCCCACGCTCGCGGCGGGGTCCGCGCGCGCGGTGGAGACGTCAAGAGGCGTGGCGTCGGCCGCGTCGGCCGTGCCGGCCTCGTCCGCCGAGGCCTCGAGGAAGAGGAAACGCGCCTTCTCCTCTTCGAGGTAAGGGACTTGCCTTTCTGCGAGGTTTGATTTTTTTGGCGGCCAGGCGTTTTGATTTTTTGCTTGTGCTTGTGCAGGGTGGTGCCAACCGTTCCTCCCCTCGCGCCGGCTAAGGTGCTGAGGGCGGACGCGTCCATTCCCACCCGGCGGCGCTCGTCGAGGGCGCCGCGAGCGGGGGCGAGCACGGCGGCGGCGGGCGAGAGCTCACGGGGGGCTCGGGCGAGGCCTCAAGGCCTCGGCCGGCGGATCGGCTGCCGTGGCGCGGCCGGCGGTCGTCGAAGAGCGGCGGGCGCCGGTCGTGGCGGAGACGCGGCCGCGCGACGGCGGGCGTGATGGAGGCGCGGCCGCCGGTGGGCGCCGCGACGGAGGCGCGTTTCGCGGCGCCGGCCGCGGCGGGCGCAGCGGGCGGCGGTGGGCGAGGAGGGCGGCTAGGCGCCCGTGGTGGTGGAGGCACCGGCCGGAGGCGGTGGCCGCGGCGCCGCGTCGGCGCCCGCGGCCGCGGAGTCGCAAGTGGAGGCGCCGGCGGAGGGCGGCGCACGGGGCGGGCGCCTGGCCGGAGGCTCCCGGGCGGAGGTGGTGGAGGTCCCGGACGACGACTCCCCGCCGTCCGGGTGGGACCAGTGGGCGAGCTTCCCCACACTCTCCCCCGAGCCCCGGGAGGGGTGAAGGACCGATACGGCGAACCAGAGAGGGGGGGGAGTGAATGGGAGCCGATAAAAATTCTTCTCGAAGGAGATGAAAACTCCAACAAGACGAACGCGTCTTCCAACACACGTCTCCGACTCACTACCAAGGTTGGTCAAGACCACGTAGCCACTGGAGTGCCACTGGACCTAGGAACCAACACGCAACCTTCCGACCCGAGAAACGCAGCGGAAAAACCAAACCTTGAGTCTACAGACCCACACCGGTCAGACCAGTGAGCACCACCGGTCAGACCGGTCCCTGCTGGTGAACCGAGCAACTTCCACTAAGTGGCTCTACACCGGTCGGACCGGTGGGACACACCGGTCGGACCGATGGCATCCGAAAGCCCCCAAGGCACCAAACGAGGCCAACCGACCACCAAACGGACCCAAACTCGAAACGGCGGCAACACGGGACAACAACGAACTCACCAAGACGTTCACCCGAGCAAAAACCCACAAGGGCTCGCACCGGTCGGACCGGTCAAGAGCACCGGTCGACCGGTGTAGCTCGAGCGACTCGGGATGAACAAGACCCGCGGGTCAACTCCCCCAAATCCAAATCTCGATCTCCCGAATCGCTCCACGGACTTGAACAAGACTTTGGGGATATCAGGAACACCTCATGAGGAGTCCATAGCCAAGTTTAATCCCACCAAATCTTGTCCAAAAAGGAGGAATCGATGAAATCCCGCCGAAAGCACTTCCAACCCAAGAACACAAGAAACCCCAAAATCGAGCACTTTTTCTCACGGATTTGGGAGGGGAATCACAGCCCAAAGAACCACGAAGGGTTCCCACAAATTTCCCCCATCATATCCCCAAGAGAAAAGCCCCGAAAACACTCCAAAGAAATCACCACCAAGAACAACCGGGGAAAACACGTCCAAACCTTGAGGAACCACGCCGAATCATCTATACATGAAACAAAGGTTCGTACAAGGTCTAGCAAGCCGCCCGATAGTCCATCCCTCTCTACAAGATCTCTCCGTGAAGCTCTCTTGCTAGTCCTAAGGAAAACCTAAGGAAAATAGGTGGAAAAATGGGAAAACAAATGAGCTAGGGTTCCCAGAGTTGGCTGCCATCCTCTCACCTCTTGGGTTATATGGAGGCAACCGAATGTCTAAAATGCCCTTCTCTAACAACTAGGGATACAAGCCCCTCAAGGGCGGATTTGGAATTCTTGATGTCTTCACCATCGGACGGATGCCCGGCGACCGCACCCCGCGTAGCCTCGACGCAAGCCATGGGATCCCGACGCGTGTCCTCCGCTTCGAAGATTCGGCTGCGTCGTCGCACACCGGTCAGACCGGTGCTCCTCACCGGTCAGACCGGTCCCCACCGGTCGGACCGGGGTCCCCACCGGTCGGACCCACCGGTCGGGCCGTGCAGTGCTTCTTCGCACCTCCATCTTCGGTTCTCCGGTCTTGGCTTTGTGGATCAACCAAGGAACCCGGTGGTTTTTACGGTGAACCACCGGAAACCCCGCGAACTCGGTGTAGCCTCCGCCAATCTCCACTCATGACTTGGCTCCCACGTAGTCCCGGCTCGACCTTTGTTTTGAGGTTCAACCAAGAAACCGTCCACGACTTCATCTTGCTGTTCATGCCACCATGCGGCCCGCTCTTGACCCCGCTGGCTACCGGGTCCCTCGAACAAAGCCTACTTGTCTTCTCCACACCTGGAGGCCTCACCGACGACGACCTTTCGCGCTTGTTCTTCACCTGCACCAACACCAGTCAAGCCGCAACCTGCACCTGCAATACTTAGCCAAGAATCGGTCCACACAACGTTGTCAATCACTCATCACACAAGGAAGCGACCATCCACCGGTCCTTGAACCACACATGGTCCTCAATCTCCCCCTTGATGAGTGCATTGACAACACCCACACGAAAGTAACAAGAGAGAAAAGAAAAAGAAAAGAAACGAACAAAAAGAAACTCCAACAAGCGATCGAAAGCCAACCAAAGGCAAAGAGCAAGATCACTTGAAGAAGACAAGTCTCGGACCCCTTAGGCAAGGGCAACGGCTCGACACATCCGACACAAAACAAAGCTCAAGCAAAGAGTGCAAACCACCGAAACAAAGCTCGAAAAACCACAAAGAGCTCCCCCTGCACACATGCAAGCTCCCCCTGAACCAATGCAACTCCCCCTGGACGAATGCATGCAAGAAACCACATGAAACGGGACGGTGCAAAGCACTTTCGGCTCACACCGGTCGACCGGTCATCACCACCGGTCGGACCGGTGCCTAACATATGTACGGGACCGGCACTCACACCGGTCGGACCGGTGCTCTTCACCGGTCGGACCGGTGTACAACGAAGCCCGAAATGGCTCGAAACCACCGAAAACCTTCTAAATGCATCCACTAAGCCATTTCAAGCTCAAACTTCTCCCCCTTGTTGGCAATGCATGAATCAAGCCAAAAATGCAAAACTTTCAACCTAGAGCTTCTCAAATAGACAAAATTCAACAAAGAATGCTACACATGTCCAAATGAGCAAGTTAGATACTCTACGGCTTCGTATCGATCTCAACTACATGATCACCAAGTTTCACAACCATTGGACGAAGCTAAGATGAATTTTGGCAATTTTGCGAAAAACTTGCCTCTCATGAGCAAAGTCCTAAACATGATCAAAGCATATCAAAATGGCAAAGCCACACAAACTTCATGCTAGGACAGCTATTCTAACCATAAGACCATCACAAACACCCACAAGCACCTCATGTCATGTCAAAGCCACCGAGCCATATGCCTACTTCTATGTATGAGACTTCTCATTGGTAGGCCTCATGCAACGGTTTAGCACCCAAAGCAAATTAAATTCAGCACATATGACATGGGAGTATATTTTCCAAGCATTTTTCATTTCATTTTCAGATTTGTAAATGGTACATGAAATGTCTTTGCGACAAAAAGGAACTTATGCTCCTTCACAAGATAAATCAAGAGGGCTAAACATTCATGATGGCAAATGAGCCTTTGGCCCCATATGATCAATAAACTAGCTATCCAACCACAAATTAAGCATAGCAAGGCCACAAAAACATGTCAAGAGCATGTAAAGGCATTTACACATGAGAGAGCATACATGTGACATTTTTCAAAAGCATAGCTATCAACCATGGATTATTCATCAAGATCATCAAGAGCTAAGCCAAACTAACCGTAACATACCAAACAAGCTCAAAGACATATATCTCATTCCATGGTGAACAATGTATATGAGAGAAGCTTTTCCTAACCAATGCATATGATACAAAATGCATGCAATCTAAGATACAAGGATGTCTATACATCATGTTACAAACCGGCTCCTCGAGGGGAGGCAAAACGGGCTCGACACCACCGGCAAAAGAGAGCTCCCACACACCCAACTCAAGAAATCAAACACACACCAAGTTCCCCCCGCAAACGAGTGAAAGTGGCTTGATCTAGGGGTTTGGTGAAAATATCGGCTAGTTGGTCATGTGTGGGTACATGGATCAAAGCTATCTTTCCTTTCTCGACGTTGTCTCTCGAGAAAATGATACCTCACTTCTATGTGCTTGGTTTTGGAATGGAGCACCGGGTTCTTTGCAACGCTTATGGCACCGGTGCTATCACATTGAAGTGGGACATGGGTATACTCCTCACCAAAGTCACTCATGGTGTAGGTGATCCAAAGGAGCCGAGAGCAACAACTAGCGGCGGCAACATACTCGGCCTCGGTCGTGGATTGAGCTACGCTCGACCGCTATGCGGGAAGACCAAGACACCAAAGAAGAACCCAAAAGCGGCAAGTCCCGAAGTGGACTTCCTATCCAACCGACACCCGGCAAAATCCGCGTCCGAAAATCCATGAAGCGCCAAAGAAGAGGACGCGGAGTACCAAAGGCCGAAGTCGGGAGTGTGACGCAAGTACCGAAAATTCTCTTCACCGCTTGCCGATGCGAAGTCCTCGGAGACGCTTGAAAACGAGCGCACGGACACACCGAGAAGCGTATGTCCGGCCTCGTCGCCGTCAAGTAGAGGAGTGACCCGATCATGCTCCGGTACTCCTTCCGGTCCACGTGTTCACCTTCCTCGTCCGCATCAAGAGCCGTAGTCGTACTCATCGGCGTCGTCATAGCCTTGGAGTCCTCCATCTTGAACTTCCTCACAATGTCCTTGGTGTACTTAGCACTCGGTGCACAAATGTTCCTTCCTTTGATTGCTTGATTTGTAGCCCGAGGAAGAAGCGCAACTCACCCATCATGCTCATCTCTAACTCCCCGCTCATATCATCCGCAAACCTCGCAACAAGAGAGTTAGACGAGCCACCAAAGACAATATCATCCACGTACACCCGCACAATCGGGATATCTACGCCCTGCCTCGGCAAAAACAAGGTCGATCGACCTTCCCCATCTCAAAGCCTCTCTCAAACAAGAACCCCCACAACCTGCCATACCAAGCTCTAGGCGCTGCTTCAACCCATACGGCGCCTTCCTCAACTTGTACACCGGTGGGGGTGCTTCTCACTCTCAAACCCGGAGGTCGCCTCACATACACTTCTTCCTCCGAGACACCATTCAGAAAAGCACTCTTTACATCCATTTGGTGCAACTTGAACCCTTTAGCCACGGAAAAAGCTAGAAGAATCCTAATCGCCTCCAAACGGGCTACGGGAGCAAAAGTCTCCTCGTAGTCGATCCCCTCCTTCTGACTGAACCCCTGGGCAACAAGTCTCGACTTGTTCCTCACAACCTCACCCTTCTCTCCCTCTTTGTTTTTCCACACCCACTTTGTACCAATCGGCTTACACCCTGGGGGAGGGTCAACCAACTCCCACACACCGATTCCTCTCAAAGTTCTCCAACTCCTCATGCATCGAATTAACCCAATTGTGATCGGATAGTGCGTGTCCAATGTCTTTGGGCTCAAAAGAAGCAACAAATGCAGCGGGAGCAAAATGGGAATTGTTTCGAACCCTCGACCGTGTAGTGCGTTCATTCATGTCGCCGATGATCCTCGAAGGCCGGGTGATCCACTTGAACTCGCCGGGGAGGTTCTCGCCTCGAAGCTACCTCCCCCTCAACATCAGCTTCTCCTCGTTCTTGATTTGTCGTCGTAGGTGTAGCAGAGGGTCCATCCATCATCGTCGTCGAAGTAGTGGGTACATGTTCAGCCAGGGGTACCGCACCACCATCCTCATCATCACCATGTTCATGCTACTCCTCCTGAAAGATCTCCTCGCCAAGCTCATCATCACATGCACACTCAAAGACAAGCTGACTACGTGGCTCTGTCTCGTCGAAGGTTACCTCGCAAGTCTCCACGATTTGGTTAGTTTCAAGATTGAGCACACGATATGCTCTAGAATGAGATGCATAACCAAAGAAAATGCCATCGACAGACCTAGCCTCAAACTTATCCAACTTCCTCGCCTTTCTTCGAATGAAACACTTGCAACCAAAGACATGGAAGTGACTCACCTTGGGTGTGCGACCATGCATCAACTCATAGCATGTCTTCTTCTTGTGCACTCGAGGTATATCTGTTCGACACATAGCATGCGGTATTCACGACCTCGGCCCAATACCTCCTCGGAGTCCTATGCTCATCAAGCATCGTCCGAGCCATCTCGCACAAGGTCCTGTTCTTCCTTTCCACAACACCATTCGGGGAGGCGTATACGGACTCGAAAAGCGGTGCTCAAGACCCAAGTCATGACAAAAGGTTTCAAAACGAGAGTTCCCGAATTCCGAGCCATTATCACTACGGATAGCTCGTATGGCATCTCCGTGCCTCTCGTTCCTCAACCTCAAGACTAGATCTCGAACAAAACCAAACGTCTCCCCCTTCTCCTCGAGAAAGAACACCCACGCATACCGAGAATAGTCGTCCACCACAACAAGGACATACCACTTCCCACCCGGATCGCACACGAGCCGGGCCAACAAGGTCCATATGGAGCGAGCTCGCATGGACGCTCAGTCATCACATCGGTGAGAGGCGGGTGAGAAGAGGCTACCATCTTGGCATGCCTACATGGCGCACAAACCAACTCCTTCTCAAGCCTCAAACGTGGCAATCCTCGGACCAAATTGAGTTTACTCAAGCGAGACAAAAGGTCAAAGCTCAAGTGACCCAACTTCCTATGCCACTTCCACAACTCACTCGAAGAACCGGCCAAGAAACAACGCTCCACACCCGAAGGCGAGAAAAATCAGCACGAAACACACGACCCTCGGGAACGACCATACAAACAAGGTCCCCTCGAGAGTCCACAAGCCGAGAACCACCGGGCCGAAACAACACCTCAAAACCCTCATCCAACAACCGGGACACGAGAAAGCAAATTGTACCCCGGCGATTGAACAAGAGCAACACGCCTCGAGTGATCTTGTCACTCACTTTTATCTCACCTTCCGAAAGCACACGCCCACGCCCATTGTCCCCAAAAGTGATGTACCTCTTCGTCACCAGGGACGAGACTTGAGAACCACCCCCTGTCTCCGGTCATATGCCTCGAGCAACGGAGTCAATCAACCAAATGTTCTTCAAGTCTCCCACACGAAAATCAAAAATAGGCACGTGAGTGAACAAACGACTCAAAGATCGGGGTTAGTACCAAAAGAGGAAAACCAGTGCCGAGCCATTTGCTCGAAAGTGGGGTTAGCACCAACCAAAGCATCTCTCCTACCAAAACTACCTCCACGAGCACCACCACGGTAACCACCCTGAGGGAACCACCCCTCTCTGCCTGGAGGAGGACCAAAACCACGCAAGAAAGCCTGTGGAACGTCCTTCCTCTCCAACTCAACGCCATGACTTCTCCAATCCCCGTATTGAGCACGAGGAGGAGAACGCCTAGCAACCGACCACCCGCACCCTTTCCAGCCCAACCACCTGCTACTTCTTCTTTTGCTTGGAACTTCAACTAAAGGCTTACCCCGATCCCTCTAGATCGGTTTTATCTACACCAATCTTACTTTGTTTCTACGGTTTTTAGTAGGTCGTCTGTTTTGTGTCTTTTGTAGATGCATTAGGTTCTTTATTGAAGACTGAGTTACTTGGCTTTAATAGATTAAGTCTTGCGTCACACATTTGTTCCACGGATTCGATACCTTGGGTTCACCACTGTAGGGAAGAAAGGTCCCTTGACTACGACGGGAGACTTGTACGCTTGCGAGTCACGAACGAACTTTGATACAATTATTAACCGTCAACAAGCCCCTTTTACGGCGCGGGTGCCGGCGACAAGTGATCAAGATTTGATTTTTATTACTTTTTGTAATTTTCAGTACTGATTTTGTTTTATTTTTGCATCTACTAAATTTCGATCATCCTCAAAATACATCTAATCTAGTTTGTCTAACTCTACTCTTTATAGATTTGTTTTGTTTTCTAGTTTTTTTTCGGCATACTTTGTTTTATTGCTAACCCTAACAGAGGAGATGGACGGCTACCTCTCCAACAAACCCAATAATTTTGTGGATGATCGAGAAAAACTTTACAGGCTAAGGAGACGCGAAGCACATCAAGCTAAAAGGCTGGATTTTGTAGATTCGGAGTCGGAAGACAAGGATCGCGGGAATCTCCGAAGAATTCACCACCTCAAAGTCCGCGGAATCGGCCTCCACCAATGGGTGACCAACCATGGGAAGAACGCAAGATTGGGGAGCTGCACCCCCGAGACATCATCGACCTACCAATCTTGAACCTCGAGGAGATCGGAAGACCGTTCGAGATCAAGACCTCAACAATCCGCATGGTGCAACATTCACCCTTCACCGGCAAGAGGATCCAGAACCTTCACCTCCAAGCATTCATTCAACTATGTCGGACTTTCAACATGGATGGGGTGACTCAAGATCAAATGAGGCAAGGCTTTTCCCGTTCTCACTACTCGGAAGGCTTTGCAATGGTTCCACTCTCAACGGCGGAGACGGTGCAAAATTGGAACACGTTGATGAAGAGCTTTCATGAAGAATACTACTCACGGGTAAAACTCAAAGCTTGCGTAATAAGATTGCCACCTTTGTTCAATATCCTACAGAAACTATCTCGGAGGCATTCGAGCGCTTCAACGAGTACACCCGGGCGGTTCCACATCACAAGTTTTCGAAAGAAGACCTCGTGCAAAAGTTCTATCAAGGACTCACCATGGCGTCAAGGACGATCATCGATGCATCAGCGGGAGGATCTATCATCGAGCTTACACCGACGGAAGCTTTCACGCTATTCAAGAAGGTCGCGGATAATGACACGTGGGCGTCATCCGGGCGCCTACACCCGGCTCAACCCATGGGGAACGTCAATGGAGTCTTGCAAGTGGAGAAGGAAGACATACTCGAAGGCAAGATCGGCTAGAAGCTCATGAGGAGGTTGGAGAAGGTGGAGATAGAAAAGAAAGAGCTCAAGACTTGAAGCCGCCGAAGCAAGGTCCACATGCGAAGAATGTGGAGAGTATGTCCATGTCCGCAAAGATTGTCCGGAGGAAGCCAAAGTGCTCGACTACATGAGGAAGGGAGAATTGCCGAACTTCCGCTACGGGCAAGAGTAGGCCTCAATTTAATGCAAGCTCATCTATTCCTAACGCGGTTCCACTTCGGATACAATTGAAGGAGTTCATGGATGAGCAAGCTAGGATCAACAAGGACACCGTCACCAAGTTCAAGACCATAGACAAGGTGTTGGAGAACATCGATAGCAAAGTGACGGAGGTCGGAAGTTCCAATCATCAAGTGCTCAACGCAGTGAAGATGCTCGAGACGCAAGTTGGACAACTTGCGGGGCGCTCTCACACTAATGATGAAGGGAAGCTTCCGGACAACCCAAATGTCCCGAATCGGCGAGCCATTCAAACGCGTTCGGGGAAGGCGAAGATCCCGGAGCCGTTCCGTGAGAACAAGGAAGCCTAAACCATCCACCGAGGTGGAAGGAGCTGCTAAAGAAGGTTACGGGGATCGTCACCGAGGAACCCGAATTCGAGATGCCGGAGGATGACACGAAGATACACCCAACTCAAGCCACGCTACTTCGAGGTAAACTTGACAACCACTTTGAGAAGTTCGTGGAAGTTGTGCGTAGACTTAGCATCAACATGCCATTACTCGATGCCCTACAAGTACCTACATATTCTCGTTACTTTAAAGACATACTTGCAAATAAATATGAGATAGCAACACAAAGGGTAGATCATGTCAAGATGTCGAGGAGGAGTGTAGTACGCTATTGCTTATGGGCTAGAGAAGCAAAAGACCCTAGGGTGCCCTACAATTACATGTTCAGTTGGTTCTTTCAACTTCGAGAAGGCGTTATGCGACCTTGGAGCTAGTGTGAGTGTCATGCCGAGGGATGTGTTAGAGAAGTTACGCCTACCGATGGAGCCTACGGGAATATGTTTGGGTAGGTGACAACTCCATTCGCTATCCTTGGGCATTTCTTTGAAGATGTACCGAAGTGAAGATTGGACACCACTTCATCCCCGTCGACTTCGTTGTGCTCGAGATGGGAGAGGGAGAAGCCGCCGCTCATCTCCTAGGAGGCCGTTCCTCAAGACCGTGGGAGCCACTATTGATGTTGGCAGGGGAGATCATGTTCGATATCAACGGAGAAAGGAGTTCCTTCAAGTTCCGTCCAAGGGGTTGAGGCATGCAACATGATTGGGTGAAGGAGAACCAAAACAAACGGAGAGGGGCTGAAAAAGAAAGAAGGAGCCGAAAAAAGTGAACGTAACGAAAATTAAAGAAGGTGTTGCATCCGTCAAGACAAAGGAAGAGAAGCCGCACAGCAGAAGACCGGAAGAAAAATGACTAAACGTAGCCAAAAAGACAAGCCCGCGCCCAAGATGGTGCGGAAGTGGGTACCCAAGATTGCAACGCCACAAGGAAGCGTTGATCCGGAGTAATCAAGTGAAGAAGTCTAGCTATAGACTATAAGCGAAGCGCTAGGCGGGGGCTTAGCCGTTTCGTCAAGTCAAGAATAAACTCAAGGAGGACAACTTCGATTCCGGGTTTTTCGAGTATTTTTAATAATTTAGTTTTTGAGTTTTACTACGCAAAGACATTAGACTTAGAAGTGGTTGAACAATATTAGAGACATAATTCTTGATTGAATGTTTGCTTTATCACTAAACCCTTTGCATGAACCTTCCTATGTGCTTGTTTGATTCTTTTCTTTTCAGAAACCTCAACCAAATAATTTCAGAACCTTAACTGAACCTTTCACCCTCATTATGGTGCTGAGGTTGACTTATTTTTCATGCTAAAACCACACGAGTAGAGCCACGATTTATGTTTAAGTGTTAATAAAATTCAGCACGTGGTAGTACTCGCGTGAACATAGAAATCAGCTTTTGGTTGGTTTTAAAAATTTTTATCCTTGGTTTCTCTAGGATTAGAATTTTTCTAAGCCTATTCTAATTTTGTTTTATTCAAAATTTTTCTTATTTAGCCAAAATTAGAACCTAAACCTATGCCCCCATGATCAAGCCGGGAAAACGTTCGCTCTCAACCGATGAAAGCAAACTTTACCCGTGTGACCAAAATCGACGTAGTCGAAAAATATTTTCGACTTACATTTGTTTTTAATGGTTTAAAAACTTCTCTAAAATTATGCTTGAGCTCTTGCATGGCTCTGAAAAATATTTTAAATTTCGAATTAGAGGAGTGCTTAACCTTAAACACACCTAAATGGAGGCAACTAGTTTGAATTAATCATGCATGCACCATTGGATCCTTTTTATCAGCTTTCACCAATTCCACATGCAAAGGACAAGCATGGTGGGCAGCAAGCATCAACTTTGCGGGATTTTCATGGTGGCATGTGAAGCAAGTGGAGCTAGGGGGAGCATGGACATGACCCAAAGCATGGAGCATCCAAGTGGGAGGACCAATAATTCAAAAGGAGTGGACGAGAGCGTTTGGGCGGTGCAACTCGTGGAGCACGCGGGCGGGAAAGTTGCGAGGCGAAATGATCGTCTTCCGGGAAGAACGCGCGAGAGGAGGAGCGAGAAGACCCCCGGGCCGGCCGGCCCGAGCCGGCCAGCCTGCCCTATAAATGCAGCCCCCCGGCGCCCGTCTTCTGCGGGCAAGCTTCCTCTCCTTCCCTTGTTTGTGTGTTCAAGTTTGTGTGCTCGGAGACCTCCGTAGACTTAGCCAACCATCCCAAGCTTGAAAGCTCGAAGAAAATCCACATCCTTAATCCACTCAAAGTCCACATCAAAGCAAAGAGTTTAAGTGCCTAGTTTACCGGTTGCAACCGGATTTTTAGTTGAATAAAGAGTGCAGCAAACATGTGGAAGAAGACCACAAGTCTCTTCTCTAAGAAGAAAGAGTTCGTCGTCGTCCAAGCCGTCATCAACCACGTCCTTCGGGAGGCACTCGGTTTAAGTCTCCCGGAGCAGAGGCGGACACGGCACCACCGAGGAGGAACGACGCTCTCCTCCTTGGTGGTATGAGGGCTGCGAGAAGCACTTCCATGAGGTTCCGCCGAACCTCGTGCTTCCTGAGAGGAGCAGCCCGCGCCACCACGGCCGATCGACTCGCTCAATAGCGCCACCTCCTTCACCCCGAAGCCACAATCTTCGTACGGCTTCATCATCTTGTCGGCGGAGGAGGGGATAGGCTGCTCCCAATCTTGAGAAGAGGCTTGTACTTAGCGTCGAGTTCGACGACCAAGCACTCTACACCTTGGGTTTTTGCACCGACATATACTACATGTTGGGGCACCTCGGGTGGGTTCGGTTCTCCAACGGAATATCGGTGGACACCCCCTTGGGTTACGCCTTGGAAATATTAATGACTATTACCCATCGTTGATGATGATGGGATGCAAAAACTTGTCATTCCATTTGGAGGAATCGAGCAAGTGGTTCCCTACGAGCACGTAAGGGAGCTGCTTGGATTCCACAAAGGGAGCTCAGGAGAAAGTTGACGTGCCTCCGGCATGTTGGCGGAATTTTGGGGCATGATCTCACGGGCCATCAACACGCACTTAATTGCATCCGCAACCCCATTATCCGGATATTTCACTCTTGGATGTGCAAGAGGGTATTGGGGGAGGATGAGGGAAACAAAGGTGACCGACACGGGTTGAATTGGCTATACTCGGCTTTAATTGCCGGGTAGCCAATTGACCCCTCTTACCTCATGATCAACGGGTTGGTGTTGTGAAGCAACATCGGGGGCTGGTAATATTGGTTCGGGGTGTTACTCTCCATGTTGGCCTTTTCCCTGCGGCCGGGGATCGCAAAGACCCCGCTCACCTTTACGTGGTACCTCTCTCGGTTTTGAGTACTTGCGGCAAGGCAAGTACATTAGTGGAGATGAGAGAGGAGGAGGTTATCGGTTGGCCATAGTGAACCTCCCCTTCCGAATGAGAGGCTTAGGCTTTTCACGAAGGAAGGGAAGATTGGTTGGAAGAGGACTACTTGTCCTGCAAGGAGAAGAACAAAAGAGGAAGAATCGTAGAGGAAGGGGAACATCCTCCGCACAGCGAGTGGAGCACAACCCAATGTGCAACCATTCGGCGGGGTTCCTCCTCCGCCAAGTTATTACGGAGGGTCTCGAAGCAACAAGCATGGGGGGGGGGGGTGGTGCACGTGCCCCCACAAAATTATGTTGTGCCCAACGCTAACTTCGCGGAGTCCTACGCTCACCATCCCCAACCACAACAAAGCATGTCCATTATTGGAGGGTATGCTGCAAGAAATGCCAAAACATCGCAGCCATCCAATCTAACGCAGCTCAACTCGGTGAAGGCAACGCAAATATTGCCTTTGAACTTGGACGCCTTCACCTTGTGGAGCCAAATCAATTTGGAAGGAGAGACGTCCAACCATATTATGAGCAAGGGTATTATTACCGAAGCTATCAACATCAACCACCGATGGAGGACTAGAGAAGATTTAGGAACTTTAGTTTTCTTTTCTTTTCTTTTTCTCTGTAATTTTCAGCTTTTGCTTATGTGTGTTTGCGTAGTATTTTTCTGTTTTTATTTAATTTCAGCAAGCATGTTTGTTTATTTTCAGTGTGTATTTCAACTTGATATCACCATTAATAAAGTCACCACCATGATTATATCATTGGAAAAGAGTTACCAAAATTACGTGCCATGATGATATATGATTAAAATTGCAACTTTGTTCATCTTTGTAATCGATTTATGCATGTTTAAGCTAGTGCTCTCTTAAAAATACAGATCTGAATTTATTTAAATGCTAGCTTAATTTTCAGCGGAGGTTATGATTAAAAATAAAGACAAATAGTGTTTATGTGCTCTCAAGTTATGAATAGATTAAAGATGTCTTTTATGCTCAAAAATATTGCTAACCTTGTCACAAATATCACTTGTGTGTTGCTCAACCTATCCAAAGCCTTATATATATTTGAGTGCATAAACTGTAGTGTACAAGATTTATTTTTGAGTGCGTTATTGCAGGTATGATTTCTACGGCCCGAGGCCCAGAAAGGTTTGGTCATTCCATTTTTGCGTATCTATCTTTTTGCTAGCCTTTTATCCGTGCATTGTGTATCCCCGCATCGGTGATCTCACAAACTTCGCCGGATATCCACCCTTAAACCAAATATCATCTTTTTGTGATTACCTCCTTGACCACAACCTATCGTTGAGAATGGATCATCAATTCAAGGAAGATCGCAAGACGGTGCCAACGTTGAAGATTTCAAGTATCTCTCCAAGGAAAAATTCTCCGGTACCTACCTTATTTTTCGCCTCTTTGCTCGAGGACGAGCAACGTCTAAGCATGGGGGAGGAGGTAGGTACGGTGCAGTTTTAGAGTTCAAAAGGGAGTATTTTACAAAAATATATATAATGATGAAAGAAAAAAAAAATCCAGCGGTATTCATGACTTTCAAGGTATAAAAAAATCAAAACTTCGTTGTGAAAGTCATGGACTGAATATATGACGAGGAAAGAAAAAAATGAATGAATGAAAGAAAGAAAAGAATGAAAAATATAGAAAGAAAAAAATATATTTGTGCGTAAAGTGAACTCCCTAGGTTCTCTAAGAGTGCATTCAAGGCTTCAAGATAAAGATCCATTCTCATTTTCCAATAATAATCCGATAACGAGGACTTCTTTTGTGCCTCGGGATCACTCTTTGCCATTTGCACATGTCCACTCATCTAAAGTGTGTGTATTTTTCTCTTTCCTCTTGAATTAACATTATTTTCCAATGACCTTTTTGACGAGTCTCGGTAAGACCATGAGAAGCTTGTCTTGTTTTGACAACACCTCATTTATAAATTCTTGTGGGACTAAACTTTCCCAAAGCTTCATATAAAGCCTACCACATATATATGAGAGGGAAAGGAGTAGAATATAGGCTTGAGAGAGCAGAGTGAGATGAAAGTTTATGAGCAATACACGAGATGATTTAAATTTATTGAATTTGGTTTAGCTTTTCTTTATCTCGTTCTTCATTTTCAAAAATTCTGAGATCTATTTAAAACTTTGTGAGCATGTTAATACTTGTGGGATAAGCTTAATAAGAATCTACCCTCTAGTAGGAATTGAAGGCTAGTACATTATGGAATTTTAATGAATTAAAATTTTGAGAGCATTATGTTTTCTCATGTGTAATCAAGTGCAAAGTTTAAACATTGTTTAGCAATGATGATATCCATCGAAGGCTTACTCGAGGACGAGCAAGGTTTAAGCATGAGGGAGATGTTGACGTTGAGAAATCGTCAACCTAGCCATGAGTTTACCTTCGGTGTTGGCATGAGTTTTATACCTTATCCATTGGTACTAACCCCCGTGGTATAACAAGTTCACGTGTGCATGTCGTTTTTGGAGTTTAATGTTTATGCAGGGATTTAGTGTTGAATGCAAGACTTTCGGGATAAGTTCATCAAAAGCACCTCATGTCAAGACCTTGAAGCTACTGAACAAGTCATGCAATGAAGCAAAATTAACTCCAAGAAGCGGGGGACTTGATGAGAAGACAACGAGACTCCAGGGACCTGACCGAAGAAAAGTGCTGGGTCTTGCAAGACAAGGAGTTTGAGTCAATTCGGAGAGGAAACCGACGACATGGACCTACATGCGAAGGGGGAAGCATCCGGGAAGCAAGGGAACCGACCTCGGGCAAAAGGCCCGCGGGCTGGGCCTAAATGGGCCCGGGCCGGCCGGCCCCAGTCCGGTCGGCCCAGGCCCATTTAGGGCTTAAACGTCGTCCTTTGCCCTAGCCCTCCAATCCCTCCGGGCTATTTGGATCCCACGACCGAGAGCACGCGAGAGAAGATTTCGTCTTCGACGCTAGAAGCGAGAGAAGAGAGGACACCATCTAGGAGAGGAGAGGGTCGAGCTGATTGACTAGGGTTTCCTAGCCGACGTTGGAACCTTGCAAGGAAGACCACGTCGGAGTTCCCGGAGCTAGAAGCAAGATCAAGGAAGGATCCCGGTGGTGATCTTGTGTATGTATCATTGTTATAGTTGAATTATCAAGTTGAATCTTTTCTCAGCGATCAAGTGTTTCCTCGAAGATTTCGTTTTCGATCGGCTTTGCTTATTCCAATTCTATTCTCGAGATAGATTACATAGGGTGTTCTTGTAGCCACGGTGGCTAGGTACACACCGGATCTTCAGAAAAGAATCTCGACTTGTCTTTTGACTCGCCCTAAGCTCCGCATGAATAGGGATGCGTTGTGACGAACGGGGTCTCGAAAGGCGGATGTTTCGGTTTGGACGGGAAACCACGATTTAAAGAGGCTTTTATTAAGATTCGATTTGCTATTTCTTCTTTTGCTTGGAACTTCAACAAAGGCTTACCTAGATCCCTCTGGGTCGGTTTATCTACCAAATCTTACTTTGTTTCCGTTTTTTAGTAGATTAGATCTGTTTTGTGTCTTTTACTTAGATGCATTAGGTTCTTTATTGAAGATTGCAGTTACTTGGATTTAATAGATTAAGTCTTGCGTCACACATTTGTTCCACGGATTCGATGCCTTGGGTTCACACTCGAGGGAAGAAGGGTCCTTATTACGACGGGAGCTTGTACGCTTGCGGTGCAGGCTTGAACTTTGATACAATTATTAACCGTCAACAGCTAGCAGGAATAGAATTGATGCTACAAGGTCGTCGAGATTGGCGGCATGAGGCCGAGTCGACAGGGATTTCCAAAAGATCACTACGAAGAAAAGGAAGGCCAAATGGGGGCTAAATAAAGAATTCCACACTTTCTTGCATGAAAGATGACTTCAAGTGGGGACTTCAAAACAATCTTGCTCACACCTTTACTTACTTTGTAAAATTTGAGGTTTTGACAACTCATTATGTCGGTGCGGAATGTGGTCCCGACACTAACCAGTAATAAGCGCCGAGGTCTATCCCTCAATAGTCGATGCTAAGCAATAAAAGACACGGAGTTTATCCCGGATTTCGGCCGGAGACGTACGTCCCGGCGATGGTGTGCTCAAGGCACTATATTGCTGTATAGGGAGTTACTGTAGTGGGGCTGCTACAAGCAAGGCGGGAGAGGAAGCGTGGCTTCCAAGTCCCTGGTGTAGTGGCTGAAGATGTTGTGGGAGGGGTGGAGCGAGTGCGTGTTGTGACCTGTCTCGTGTTGTGTTCTGTTGGGCTTTGCTGCTCGTGTGCCGTGTGTTGTGTCCCTGCTCTTTTTTCCCGCGGCAAGGGGGTTCGTCCTCCTTTTATAGACCAAGGAAGGAGCGAATCACATGCGCGCCGACGCCTGACCCAGCTACGTGAGGGAGCGTGATGTGCTATTTGTAGAGTAGGCGGCACGGGCGAGTCCTTGCGGCGATCCGGCCATCATGGCGTATCTTGTACCTGAACAGTGGCGTCCTCGAGGGTAGAAGGGTGGCGGACGGCTGTGATGTCTTCGGATAGGCTCGAGGGAGTTGCTGACATTGGTCCGTACGAGGTACAGTGGCTTCTCTCCCCATGCCGGAACTTGTCCTCACAATCGCCTTGCCCCGGGCATCCGCATACGAGGCTCAAGTACACCATTGGAAGGGTGGTACTTGTCCTTGTTAGCCCACTCCTTCTCCATTCTCTCCTCTCGCTTCCTCTTGAAGCAAAACTCCTCCTTATGGCCATCTCTCCCACAATAGCCACAATGGAACCTCACAAGCTTAGGCTTTGGCTTGGGATGTGGTGCTCACTCGGTTTCTCTCCACTCAAACCCTCGGTTTCTCACCACTTGCCTTCTCACTTTCCTTCCCAAAGAACACTTTCCCCGAAGTGCTCACAAACTTGATAGGCTTTTGTAGGTCATTTGTGGGTGTAGGAAACACGGGTGGAGCTGGGGTTGTGTCTAGTCGGTTCCTTAGATGGTTAGGTTTTGGTGGGAAATCATTTTTGTGGTGGGTTTTTGGTGGCTCTGGGATATTTTCTCCACTTCCCTCACCAACCTTGTTTGCTCCAAGCCCCTCACCATCTTGCCTCTTAAAGGCCTCGATCATCATCCTCAAGCGAGGCTCATGACCGGACAACCAACCCATCAACTTCCTCAAATCATCATTCTCATCCTGCAAACGATCAACATAATGTGCAAGCTCCAAATTTTTCAATGCATGCATTTCACAGGTAGAGCAAGATGTAGGCATGGGTTCCTTCAATTTAGCCTCGAGCGAACTAGTGTAAGCATGCATCTCATCAATCTTAGCATGCAAAACAGGACAAGAAGTGCAAGCACCTAGCAAAGCAGGTCTAGACTTAAGCTCAGCCACTTCAACCCTAAGCACATCTAGTTCCTCACACTTGGAGGCATGCTTCTCCTTAAACAAAGCAAGATCAACAAGGAATATGGAGCAATCAGCACAATCATTCTCATCAGAAACAACAGGGCTAGCCTTAAGCGAATCAATCTCAAGCTTGCTATCAAGCACCTGTGTCTCTAACTCAGCCACTCTAGTCCTAGCATCCTCGAGTGAAGCCCTAAGCTCTTTCCTCATTTTCTTGGCCTCTCTAAGCATGTCATCACGGTTATCAAGCAAAGAGCCAAGCCTCTCATTCTCCTGGCACAAGAAGGGAAGCTTATCGCGCACCTCGTCGTCGGACTCAGAGTCCGAGTCGCTCTGTGTGCTCTTCTTGCTGTCGGAGCTCAACACCATGGTGCAGAAGCCATCTCTCGCGAAGCAGCTCAGCCCGCTCAGGTTCTTGGACGACTTCTTGTTCTTGCGGCGATCTCCCTCGTCTTCGCTGCTGCTCGAGCTCGAGGTGGAGTACGCGGAACTGGAGTCGACGTCGCTCGCTCCAACCATTGCTCGGGCCTTGCCTCGGCCCTCCTTCTTCCTCGATCGTCGCTCGTCCTTGTACTTGTTCTTGTGCTTGCTCTTGTGGTCGCGCCTCGAACGGTACTTGCCATCATTCATCCTCGGCTTGTGCTTGTAGTTGTCCTTGTTCTCGGCCTTCTCCGGGCAGTCGGCGACGAAGTGTCCCGCTTGCCGCGCGGAAGCAAGTCCTCGTGTTCCTCCTCATGTTCACGCGGTTCTCGTGCAGCCTCTCGAACCGCCTCGTCAACAGCGCCAGCTCGTCCTCTCCAAGGTCATCAAACTCCTCATCTGGCATAGACATCAAAGAGGAAAACGAGAACATCCTGGTGGATGGGTTAGAATTAGTCTTTCCTTTGGAACCACTAATGAGGGCAAGACTATGGGAATCAGTCGATCCCTCGAGCTTGGCAGTCATGCCCCTATCCACCTCAGCCGACTTGAGCTTCGAGAAGAGCTCGTTCACCGTCAGAGTATCATACCTCTCCGACTCGACTATGGCCTCGAACTTTTTGCCCTATATCGTACGATCCAAAGAGTGTAAGAGCTTGACCGCTCTATCATGATCATCGTACGGGAGCACGTCCACATTGGCCCTCATGTTGTTCACCACCACCGTGAACCTCTGAAACAAGGCATCGATGGACTCACCGGGGAGATGAGTGAAGTTCTCGTACTCTCTCCCGTAGGTCGCATACAACCGTGCCTGAACCTGGGCGTTCCCAACATGAGCCTTCTCCAACACCGCCCAAATCCTACAAGCCAAGTGCTCGGTGTGCACCCGATCGAACTCAGGCTGACACAAAGCACGAAACAAGTAGTCGACCGCCTTATTGTTGGCGTCGAATCTGTCCCTCGACCCTGGAGCAAGGAAATCCATCGGCTGGACATAGCGCGTGTCCACCGTGACATCCCAAAGCGGTGACCCTTTCCGCGGAGGAACGCACCCATCCGCTTGCTCCACATCCGGTAGTTCTTGCCATCGAAGTGTGGAGGACCCGAACCCCGTTCCTGGTACGCCATCCTTGGACCTTAGACTGGTTAGAGTCAACAAAGACCCGAACCGGCTCTGATACCACTTGAAGGACCGATACGGCGAACCGGGGAGAGGGGGGGGGGGGAGTGAATGGGAGCCGATAAAAATTCTTCTCGAAGGTGATGAAAACTCCAACAAGACGAACGCGTCTTCCAACACACGTCTCCGACTCACTACCAAGGTTGGTCAAGCCCACGTAGCCACTGGAGTGCCACCGGACCTAGGAACCAACACGCAACCTTCCGACCCGAGAAACGCGGCGGAAAAACCAAACCTCGAGTCTACGGACCCACACCGGTCGGACCAGGGTGAGCACCACCGGTCCGACCGGTCCCTCGCCGGTGAAAGCCGAGCAACTTCCACTAAGTGGCTCTACACCGGGGTCGGACCGGTGGGACACACCGGTCGGACCGATGGCACACGAAAGCCCCCAAGGCACCAAACAAAGCCAACCGACCACCAAACGGACCCAAACTCGAAACGGCAGCAACACGGGACAACAACGAACTCACCAAGACGTTCACCCGAGCAAAAACCCACAAGGGCTCGCACCGGTCAGACCGGTCAAGAGCACCGGTCAGACCGGTGTAGCTCCGAGCGACTCGGGATGAACAACACCCGTGGGTCAACTCCCCCAAATCCAAATCTCGATCTCCCGAATCGCTCCACGGACTTGAACAAGACTTTGGGGATATCAGGAACACCTCATGAGGAGTCCATAGCCAAGTTTAATCCCACCAAATCTCGTCCAAAAAGGAGGAATCGAAGAAATCCCGCCGAAAGCACTTCCAACCCAAGAACACAAGAAACCCCAAAATCGAGCACTTTTTCTCATGGATTTGGGAGGGGAATCACAGCCCAAAGAACCACGAAGGGTTCCCACAAATTTCCCCCATCATATCCCCAAGAGAAAAGCCCCGAAAACACTCCAAAGAAATCACCACCAAGAACAACCGGGGAAAACACATCCAAACCTTGAGGAACCACGCCGAATCATCTATACATGAAACAAAGGTTCGTACAAGGTCTAGCAAGCCGCCCGATCAACCATCCCTCTCTACAAGATCTCTCCGTGAAGCTCTCTTGCTAGTCCTAAGGAAAACCTAAGGAAAATAGGTGGAAAATGGGAAAACAAATGAGCTAGGGTTCCCAGAGTGGGCTGCCATCCTCTCACCTCTTGGGTTATATGGAGGCAACCGAATGTCTAAAATGCCCTTCTCTAACAACTAGGGATACAAGCCCCTCAAGGGCGGATTTGGAATTCTTGATGTCTTCACCATCGGACGGATGCCCGGCGACCGCACCCTGCGTAGCCTCGACGCAAGCCATGCGATCCCGACGCGTGTCCTCCGCTTCGAAGATTCCGGACCGCGTCGCCGCACACCGGTCGACCGGTGCTCCTCACCGTCGGGACCGGTCCCCCCGGCCGGCCGGTCGGACCCACCGGTCGGGACCGGTCGGGTGCCGCTCGCACCTCCGTCTTCGGTTCTCGGTCTTGGCTTTGTGGATCAACCAAGGAACCCGGTGGTTTTACGGTGAACCACCGGAAACCCCGCGAACTCGGTGTAGCCTCCGCCAATCTCCACTCATGACTTGGCTCCCACGTAGTCCCGGCTCGACCTTGGTTTTGAGGCTCAACCAAGAAACCGTCCACGACTTCATCTTGCTTGTTCATGCCACCATGCGGCCCGCTCTTGACCCCGCTGGCCACCGGGTCCCTCGAACAAAGCCTACTTGTCTTCTCCACACCTGGAGGCCTCACCGGCGACGACCTTTCGCGCTTGTTCTTCACCTGCACCAACACGAGTCAAGCCGCAACCTGCACCGGCAATACTTAGCCAAGAATCAGTCCACACAACGTTGTCAATCACTCATCACACATGGAAGCGACCATCCACCGGTCCTTGAACCACACATGGTCCTCAAGGGGGCCCTCGTGAGGCGGCGCGAGGGCCACATGGTGGCGGGGGGCCGAGGACACGGCGCCGAGGCCTCGTCCTCCCGCGCCGGCCACTCCGCCGGAGTAGAGGGGGCCGGCGGGCGATCCGCCGGCGTTCGCCGACGCCCAGGGGGAGCAGGAGCTCTGGGGGGAGCTCCGCAGCCACGGCGCCACGCTCAACCATGCGCTGAACGAGGCGCTGAGGGTCTACGGCGGCCCCGCGTGGCGCGTTTCCCAGGTGAGGCGTCGTCGCCTATTTCCCTTTTTCCTCGTTTCTGCGAGCTTTTCTTCGCGGCATGGTGTTTACGGATTTTGATTTGTGGGTGCCAGGAGCTCGAGCGCCGCGCCCGCGACAAGTACGACGCCTTCGATCGGGTGAACGCTGAGCTCCACCAGCTCCGGGAGCGATGCGGCGCCTTCGACGCGCTCGCCGACGCCCTCAGGACTCCGGATGGCTGGTTGTCGTACCGGGCCATGGCGTTGCGCGATGAACTCCCCGAGAGCACGAGGCAGGACCCGGCGCGTCGCTCTAGCCTCGAGCGGGTCTGCACAGCCCTCATCGACCGTGATGAGGCGCTGTGGCAGGCGCGCTCGGACCTGGAGAAGATGCGCACGCTGGCGACCAACTGGGAGGCGGAGGTGGCCAGCGTCCGCAGCGAGAACCGGGGGCTCCGCTCATCCCTCGAGGGGGGCGCGGGCGCGGCGGCGCCAGGCCGAGGAGCGGGCGCGCGCACTTGAGCAAAGGGTCAAGGAGGCCGACGACTTGAAGGCCGCCCTCGACGCCAAGGCTGCGGCGCTCGCCGTAGTTGAGGAGCAGCTCCTGCAGGAGCGCACCGCTCGCCAAGGAGCTGAGGGACGGCTCCAGCAGGAGCAGGCCGCCCTCGTCGACGCCCGGTCGGCCCTGGAGCGGGAGAGCGCTGCTTGCGAGGTGACGCAGATGTCGCTGGAGGACCGGAACGCCAAGTTCTCCGAGGTCGAGGGCGAGCTGATGGTGCTCAGCATCACCAGCGCGGGCTAGGAGCTGGCCCTCCAGGAGCAAGGCGAGACCATCAGGAGCCTCGAGCGGACGGTCGAGGCCGAGCGCCGCGCCCTCAAGGTGGAGAGGAAGCAAGTCGAAGGTGAGCCGCTGTTCGACTACTGTGTTGTTGGATTTTCCTTGAGGGTTCGCACTCTGTTTCTGACTTCTTTCTCGTCTGGCAACTTCAGGCTTGCGCACCACGCTTGGGCACGCGGTTGAGCAGGCCGAGGCGCTGCAGACCTCCTACAACTCCTCCAAGCAGGAGCTGCAGGAGTTGCGCGATGCGGCCCTCGAGACCTGCCGATCCGTGGAGGAGGGAAAGGCGCAGGCCGGGAGCTCGCTGGCCAGCCGCCTGCGTGCCCTCGGCGGCCACGTCACCGAACGGATGCGCCGGGCGCTGCACCTTGGCGTCCAGAAGGCCCTCAGAGTGGTACGGTCCCACTACGAGGTGAACTTCGAGGCGCTGGTGGAAGGCTACGTCGTCCCCGAGGGTGTCGAGGACGAGGTGGCGATGGAGCGTGTGGACGCGCTCGCTGTTGACGCCGCCGGGTCGCTTGCTGAAGCCTTCGAGGAGTTCCTCTTTCCGGACGCTGCCGACGCCGCCGCTCCTCCCTCCTGAAGGCAGCTGGGCGCTTGGCCTGTTTTGTTTGTGTATCAGTATTCTGGGCGTGTGGCCTTTGTAAATAAACAAGTTGTTTTTGTTATGAACATATGTTGATGTGAAATGAAGTCTTATGTTTATTGCGCTTTTTTGTTTCTCCTTCTTCTTGAGTAGATTTTAGTTAGGGGAGTTCGATTTTCGCGGGTGGCCTGCTGGGTTGGAGGCGAGAGAGAAGGGCCGTATCCTCGCGGGGTAGGCTATCTCTGGCTTGCGCGCTCCTTCCGCTAGGCTGCCTGCGCCCTGTTCGAATCATTGCTCGAGGCCGAAGTAGAAAACAAACTTAGCGCGCGTGAGTTATTTCGTTTTTTGCGCGAAAATGGGACCATTTTGGGGGGGATGCCCCCCGTAGTAGCCCCCGAGGGTAACTTGGGTTTCGGGGGAAAGCCGAGTTGCCCTTATGATATTTACATAGTTGTCACCAACTGGGGCGTTGGTCATGTGATTTTTACAACGAAATACTTGGAAATCCTAGCTAGGGGTAGAAGCGACGTAGCTGTTGGATGTTCCAAGCGTTGGTGAGCTCTTCGCCGTCCTCGTTGGCCAGCTTGTACGTGCCGGGCTTGAGCACCTTCACCGCGACGTAGGGTCCCTCCCACGGAGGCGATAACTTGTGGCATCCTCGGTTGTCCTGGCGTAGCCTTAGGACCAGATCCCCTTCGCTGAAGTCCCGCCGGCGTATCTTGCGCGCTTGGTAGCGCCTGAGGGACTGCTGATACCTCGCGGAGTGCATCAAGGCCACGAGGCGTGCCTCATCCAGCTGGTCCAGCGAGTCCTCGCGGGCTCGCTGGTTGGCATCCTCGTCGTAGCCTCGAACCCTGGGCGACCCGTATTCTAAATCCGTGGGGAGGACGGCCTCCGCGCCATGGACTAGGAAAAACGGGGTGAACCCAGTGGCTCTGCTCGGGGTGGTCCTTAGGCTCCACACGACTGCTGGTAATTCTTGGAGCCATTTTCGGCCAGATTTGTTTAGCTGGTCGAAAATTCTGGGCTTAAGGCCTTGTAAGATCATGCCGTTGGCACGCTCTACTTGGCCGTTGGTCTGTGGGTGTGCCACAGCTGCCCAATCCACACGGATGTGGAACTTATCGCAGAACTCCAAGATTTTCCTGCCCGTGAACTGGGACCCGTTGTCGGTGATGATGGAGTTTGGCACTCCGAAGCGGTGAACCATGTCGGTGAAGAATGTTACCGCTTGCTCCGCCCTGAGATTCGTAATGGGGTGCACCTCCACCCACTTGGAGAACTTGTCGATTGCAACCAACAGGTGGGTGAAGCCCCCGGGTGCCTTCCGCAAGGGCCCGACGATGTCCAGCCCCCACACGGCGAACGGCCATGTTATGGGGATGGTCGGCAGGGCATGGGCGGGTAGGTTGGACTTGCGGGCGTAGAACTGGCACCCTTCGTAGGTGCGTACGATCTCGCTGGCGTCCTCGACCGCGGTAGGCCAGTAAAAGCCCTGGCGGAACGCGTTGCCGACGAGGGTGCGGGGCGCGGCGTGATGGCCACAGATTCCAGCGTGGATGTCCCGTAGGAGCTCGCGCCCCTCGGGGATGGGCACGCACCGCTGTAAGATGCCGGAGGCGGCGCGCTTGTACAGCTCGCCGTCGACGAGGGCAAAGGACTTGGCCATCCTGGCGATGCGCCTGGCCGTGGCCCGGTCCGATGGGAGCTCTCCTCGAGCCATCCAAGCGATGTATTTGTCGCGCCAGTCAGTCTTGACAGGAGCCGGCTCGATGTCCATCACGTCGGCCTCGTAAGAGCCATACCCCTCGAGGAGGGAGAGCACGTACGCCTCGTTCGAGGGGTCCTCATCCATGGGTTCCGCACCCGCTGGATTCGAGGGAGCCCCCGAGGGTTCTGCGTGGCTCGAGGGGTGAGGCTCGAGGACGACCGAGGGCTGGGCAATATCGCGGGCAAAAACATTTGGGGGGACAGTGATCCACCCGGACGCGATCTTGGCCAGCTCGTCCGCCTCCTCGTTGTACCGGCGGGGCACGTGGTTGAGCTCGATGCCGTAAAACTTGTCTTCGAGGGCTCGCACGACCTTGCAGTAGGCCTCCATCTTGTCGTCATGGCAGCTCGCGTTCTTCATGACTTCATCGATTACGAGCTGTGAGTCCCCCCGCACGTCGAGGCGCTTGACGCCTAACTCGATGGCGATTTTGAGGCCGCAGAGGAGGGCCTCGTACTCAGCCATATTGTTAGATGCGGGGAAGTGGAGGCGCACCGCGTACCGCATGTGCTCTCCGAGGGGTGACACGAAGAGCAGGCTCGCGCCCGCCCCTGTTTTCATCACCGAGCCATCGAAATATAGAGTCCAGCACTCTGCTTGGATCTGTGGCGGCGGCAACTGCGTATCCGTCCACTCAGCAACGAAATCCGCCAGGATCTGGGACTTGATGGCCTTGCGCGGGGCGTAGGCGAGAATCTCGCCCATCAGCTCCACGGACCACTTGGCGATCCTGCCCGCCGCGTCGGGATTACGGATGATTTCCCCTAGCGGGAAAGAGTAGACCACTGTGACGGGGTGGGCCTCGAAGTAGTGGCGGAGCTTGCGCCGCGCAAGGACTACCGCATACAGCAGCTTCTAGACCTGGGGGTAGCGCGTCTTGGTGTCAGACAGGACCTCGCTGATGTAGTAGACCGGCCGCTGGACCGGCAGGGCGTGCCCTTCCTCTGTGCGCTCCACTACGATCACGGCGCTGACCACCTGGGTGGTTGCGGCCACGTAGAGCTGCAGGGGTTCGCCATCCTGCGGCGGCGTGAGGATCGGGGCATGCGTTAAGGACGCCTTCAACTTGTCAAGCGCATCCCGGGCCTCGGCGGTCCAGGAGAAGCGCTCGTGTTTCTTGAGGAGGCGATAGAGGGGCAGGCCCTTCTCGCCGAGCCGCGAGATGAAGAGGCTCAAGGCGTCAAGGCACCCCAGCACCTTTTGCACCACTTTGAGGTCCCGGATCGGGCCCATTCGTTCGAGGGCCGCGACCTTCTCAGGGTTGGCCTCGATTCCCCGTTGGGAGACAATGTATCCCAAGAGCATGCCTTGCGGCACTCCAAAGACACACTTTTCGGGGTTTAACTTGACCCCATTGGCCCGTAGGCAGCCGAACGCGATGCCAAGGTCGCCGACCAGGTCGTCCGCCTTCCTGGTTTTAACGACGATGTCATCCACATACGCCTCGACCGTCCGCCCGATGTGATCTCCGAAAACGTGTTGCATGCAGCGTGGATACGTTGCACCTGCGTTTCGGAGGCCAAACGGCATCGTGACATAGCAGAACATCCCGAACGGCGTGATGAACGACGTCGCAAGCTGGTCGGACTCCTTCATCTTTATTTGATGATACCCGGAGTAGGCATCAAGGAAGCAAAGTAATTCACACCCAGCTGTTGAATCAACGATTTGGTCAATACGTGGCAAAGGAAAAGGAACTTTGGGACATGCTTTATTAAGACTTGTATAGTCTATACACATCCGCCACTTCCCATTCTTTTTCTTTACAAGTACGGGGTTTGCTAGCCACGTTGGGTGGAACACCTCCTTGATGAACCCGGCCTTGAGAAGCTTCCGCAGCTCCGCTCCGATTGCCCGTTGCCGCTCCTCGTCGAAGCGGCGGAGCCGTTGTTGCACGGCGCGGGCGTGAGGCAGGATGTCAAGGGAGTGCTCGGCGACCTCCCTCGGGATGCCTGGCATATCCGAGGGGCTCCACGCGAAGATGTCGGCGTTGGCGCGGAGGAAGTCGACGAGCACCACTTCCTATTTAGGATCGAGGGTGGAGCTGACCCTCAACGCCTTGCCCTCGGGGGCCGCGGGGTCGAGGGGTACCTCCTTGGTCTGCTCCGCGGCCTCGAAGGTGCCGGTGTGCTTGGAGGCGGAGTCGAGGTCCTCGTTGACCATCTTCTCCAAAGTGGTCACCAGCGCTTCATCCAGCGCCAGCGCTTCTGTGTGCTCTACGCACTCGACATCGCAGTTGAATGCGTGCTCGATGGACGAGCCCACAGTGATGACGCCGTTTGGTCCTGGCATCTTCATCTTCAAGTAGGTGTAGCTGGGGACCGCCATGAATTTGGCGTAGCAGGGCCGCCCAAGTATAGTGTGGTAGGCACCATTGAATCCCACCACCTCGAAGGTGAGCATTTCCTTGCGGAAATTCTTCGCTGTGCCAAACCAAACCGGCAGGTCGATTTGCCCGAGGGGCTGGACCTGCTTGCCGGGCGCGATGCCGTGGAACGGCTTCGTGCTGGGCCGCAGCTGGTCCAACCCGATCCCCATCAAGCGCAGCGTATGCACGTAGAGGATGTTGAGGCTGCTGCCCCCGTCCATCAAGACTTTTGAGAACCGCGCGTTCCCAATGGTTGGGTCGATCACCAGCGGGTACTGGCCCGGGTTGGGGATGCGGTTCGGATGGTCCTCCCGGCTGAAGGTGATAGCGTCCTCCGACCAATTGAGGAAGGAGGGAGGCGCCTTCTCCGCGGCGAGGACCTCGTGCCGCTCCCTCTTGCGCTGGCGGGTCGACATGTCGACGATGGGTCCCCCGAAGATGAGGAACACGTTCTCCACGGCGGGGAAGCCGCCGGCGTCGCCATCTCCTCCGTCTTTCTTGGCCTCCGCCTCCTTCGCGGCGGCGTGGCCATAGAACTTCTTGAGCATGTCACACTGCTCAAGGGTGTGGTTTACTGGGGTCTTGTGGTAAGGACATGGCTTCTTCAGCATGTCATCAAACACCCTCGGGCCTCGAGGGGCCGGTCGAGGGCCCCGTCGAGCCGGGTCGACAGCAAGAGCCTCAGCCTCATTGCCTTCGCGCCCCTGCTCGCGCACCTCGCGGCGCAGCTTCTTTCCCTTCTTGCCCCGCTTGTCCTTGCGGTGGGGCTCCCTGGACTTGCTGCCCTCCGCGGGCGCATCGTCCGAGTGCCTGCCTTTCTTGCCGTCAAAGATCGCCCCCACGGCCTCCTCTCCTGAGGCGAAGCTGGTGGCGATGTCGAACAGCTCGTTGGAGTCTGCGGGCGGGCAGCGTCCCAGCTCGCGCACGAGGTCCCGGCACGTGGTGCCCTCGAGGAAGGCGTGCACAATTTCGGACTGCGCCACGCTCGGGAGCTCCGTGCAGCGCTTGGAGAAGCGTCGTATGAATTCCTGCAGCGACTCGCCGGGCTTCTGAGTGCAGGAGCGCAGGTCCCAGGAATTTCCAGGGCGCACGTACATGCCCTGGAAGTTGCCCACGAACATGCGGACCAGATCGTCCCAGTTGTGGATTTGGCTGGCGGGCAGGTGCTCGAGCCATGTCCGGGCCGCATCGCCGAGGTGCAGGGGCAAGTTGCGGATGATGACCTCGTCGCTGGTGGCTCCGCCCAGCTGGCAAGCCAAGCAGTAGTCGTTGAGCCATACGCGGGGATCCGTCTCCCCGTTGTACTTGACAATGGTCGAGGGTTGGCGGAAGCGCTGGGGGAAGGCCGCCGCGCGGATCTCCCGGCTGAACACACGGGTCCCTAGGGGCTCCGGCGTCGGGGAGCGGTCCTCGCCGCTGTCGTAGCGTCCGCCCCGTCGAGAGTGGTAGCCGACCGCCGCTCGGGCATCCACCCTGCTCGTGCGGCGGGCGTTGATGACGTTGCGGGTGTCACCGTCCACCGCCTGCGCGTGTCCAAGGAGCCGCTCCTTGGCCGCCGCGCGTCCCGAGTTGGCGGGGCGCCCCGCAGCTTCGCCTGCGTGGACTGAGGGTTCGCCCCCTTGTGCGGCCCCGTCCCCTCGCGCGTCCTCTTGCTGGCGGATAAGCGAGGCTGAGCTTTCGGCCTGCTGGACGGCCGCTTGCTCGATGAGGGCCTGCACCTCGCGCTGCAGGTTCCGTGCCTCAGGGGTCGAGGGTGCTGGCATAGCCCGCAGCAGCGTTGCGGAGGCAACGAGCTTCTGACTTGCTCGCGGTGGCACGTCAGGGTTGTCGGCGTTGATGCAGTCGCGAGCCTGTCTGCCCAGCTCCCGCACGCGTTCGCCGCGCGTGAAGGCTTCCCCAGCCATCGAGGCGCGGAGCAGCCGCACCGTGCGGTACTCCTCCGCCAGCTTAGCCTCGAGCTCGCGGGCTTGGGCCAGCTGTGTGTCGGCGTCGGCTCCAGCGGGAGTGCTTGGTTCCGTGGCTTGGCGCGGAGCGATGCCTAGGGCAGGCGTGACCTCCCCGTCCCCAGCGCCCACAGCGCCGGTGGCGTTTGCTGGGTCGTTGGTGACGACGACGCAGCACTCCCGCGCGGGGTCGTAGCTCCCGGTGCTGGAGTCATCGGAGCAGCCGAACCAGTAGTCCGTAGCGTCAAGGAAACGCCTGAACATGACTGGGTCCGGCACGCCGGAGAAGTCCCACTCTGCGTACCCGTGGAGGTTGGCGGGCGGCAACGCGTCAAGGGAACCCAGGGACGACTCGTCACCCGCTGAGGCGCCGGGATCCCTGGCAACGAAGACGTGACGGCCAGGCGGAACCCTGCGCATCGTGGTGTTTATGTTGGCGTTGTAGGCCGTCGTGGCACCACGCAGCCCAATGGGGAAGCGTGGTCTGGAGACCGCGCGCTGTTCCACCGGGGTGGTGGTTGCCGTGGCGGCGGGGGCGCGCGCGCGGCGAGAGGCGGCGCGCTCGGCTTGCCGTCGCTCGGACCGCACTTGGCGTGAACGCCGGCCGGAACGGCGGCGGCGTCGTGGCGGGACAGACCCGCGGCGTCCGTGCCGGCCGGCGTGCCCGCGCGCGTGACGGTGCGCGCAGCGGGGACCGGGACGGACCCGGCCTGGCACCGCGCGCGGAGCTCCTCACGGTTGGTGAGGCGCATGAGGTAGCTGTTCCCCGTGGCCTGAAAGTTCAGGCCCCCAAACCGGATTTCGAACCCGGCGGGGAGGGGGTCTGAGCTGCCCATGCAGTAGCGCGTACCGCAGTACTCAGTGCGGATCACCATGGAGGGAGTTGACAATTGACCTTAGGCGCTCGATTGCCCCACGGTGGGCGCCAACTGTCGGTGCGGAATGTGGTCCCGACACTAACCAGTAATAAGCGCCAAGGTCTATCCCTCAATGGTCGATGCTAAGCAATAAAAGACACGGAGTTTATCCTGGTTCCGGCCGAGGGGCCGTACGTCCAGCAGTGGTGTGCTCAAGGCACTATATTGCTCAGCACCGGGGGTGCCTGTAGTGGGGCTGCTACAAGCAAGGCGGGAGAGGAAGCGGGGCTTCCAAGTCCCTGGTGTAGTGGCTGAAGATATTGTGGGAGAATTGGAGAACAAGTGCATGGTGCGACTTGCCTCGTGTTTGGGCTCTGTTGTTCGTGTGTTGTGTCCGTGTTCTCTGGTGTCTTGTCCCCTGCGGCAAGGGGGTTCGTCCTCCTTTTATAGATCAAGGAAGGAGCGAATCACATGCGCGCCGCGCTATCGAGCTACGTGAGGGAGCGTGATGTGCTACGCTGTAGAGTAGGCGGCCGCCCAGGCGATCTTTGCAGCGATCCGGCCATCATGGCGTATCTTGTACCCGAACAGTGGCGTCCTTGAGGGTAGAAGGGCAGCGGACGGCTGTGATGTCTTCAGATAGGCTCGAGGGAGTCGCCGACGTTGGTCCGTACGGGATACAGGAGTAGGTAAGGCGGCGTCCCGTTCCCACGCGCTCCACAGTGCCGGAGCCGTTGCCACAACGCCTGGCGTGCGCCCGTACGCGAGGGGGTGACAGCCATGCGTGCCGGTGGCGGGGATGGCGTCCCACCGGCCTAGCGCCTCCACCTAACCCTGCAAGGTCACAAGAAAGCAAATCGAGGGTGCAGCCGGCCCCCCTTCGAGGGCTCGGCGCGTTAGCCGTACTGGAGCAGGTGCACGGCGTCACGGGACTGGCACCGGCCGCACCGCACAGTCCCCCCCCCCCCCACGGTGATGGGGATGAGCTCCCTCTCGGGGAGTTGGTGCGGCGGCGCCGGGCGCGTGCCCGGGCGCATGATGGCCTTGTCCCGCCGATGTCAGGGCATTTAATGCCTGCGCGCGCGGAGCGAGGCACACGCGTGCGGGCGCCCTCGAGCGAGGCGGACCCCGTTCGAGGGCGGGGCGGACCCTCGAGCGAGGCGGACCTCACTCGAGGGAGGCGCACCCCCTCGATCGGGGCGGGGCCCGTCCGAGGGAGGCGCGTACCATCGAGCGAGGCGATACCTATTCGAGGGAGTCTTCGAGTGGGCCGCCTGGTGGGCCGCTGGGGCCTTTGCGGTGTGGGCCATACCCTGCATGGTTAAGTGAGGCTCATTCGATTTTGGCTTTGTTGCGGGTTTTAAGTGGGGATTCCCCAGTTGTTTAAGGGGACCCCTAGGGCTGTCCCCGACACCAGGCCTGTTTCAAGAGACAACTCAACAAGAACGTCGGGGCTTACGTGAATGACGTGGTCGTCAAGACTAGAAACTCCAACACGCTTATCGCCGATCTTGAAGAGACTTTCGCATCCCTGCGAGAGTACCGCTGGAAGCTCAACCCGAACAAGTGTGTCTTCGGCGTACCGTTGGGAAAACTACTCGGCTTCATCATCAACCATCGCGGCATCGAAGCCAACCCCGAGAAGATCTCTGCCATCACCAATATGAAAGCTCCCACCTGCATCAAAGATGTGCAGAAGCTTACTGGGTGCATGGTGGCCTTGATTAGATTCATCTCTAAGCTTGGAGAACGGGGGCTACCCTTCTTCAAACTACTCAAGCATCAAGAGAAGTTCGTGTGGACTCCACAGGCAGATCAAGCTCTTGCTCAGCTCAAGGATTTCCTATCCAAACTGCCAGTCCTCACGTCTCCTCGCAAAAAGGAGCAGCTATTGCTCTACCTCGCTGCGACTACCCACGTGGTCAGTTCTGCCATCGTTGTCTAGCAGCAGGAAAACGGCCACGCCTACCCAGTCCAGCGACCAGTCTACTTTGCCAGCGAGGTCCTGACGAAATCTAAAGCACGCTGCCAACCAGTACAGAAGCTACTGTATGCAGTGCTCATTACCTCGCGGAAGCTACAACACTACTTCCAGGAGTATTCGATCTCCATTGTCACTAACTACCCGCTCGGTGACATCCTGTGGAACCAAGATGCTACTAGAAGAATCTCCAAATGGGCAGTCGAACTCGGCGCCCTCAATGTCGACTTCAAGCCACGAACAGCCATCAAGTCGCAAGCACTAGTCGATTTCATGGCAGAATGGCGGGAGAATCAGCTACCAACTCCAACCGAGCGACTAGAGCATTGGGTGATGTACTTCGACGGCTCACTCAAGCTTGAAGGTGCAGGTGCAGGGGTACTCTTGATTTCTCCAACGGGCGAACAACTCAAGTACGTCCTGCAGATCTTTTGGAAGGTCTCAAACAATGAAGCCGAATACGAAGCTCTACTACACGGGCCCCACCTCGCAGCTTCTCTGGGCATCAAGCGACTACTAGTCTACGACGACTTTGTAGTGGTCATCAATCAAGTCAACAAGTCTTGGGACCGCAACAAGGAGAACATGGACGCCTACTGCCTAGTAGTCTGCAAGCTCGAGAACAAGTTCTACGGTCTCGAGTTCCACCATGTCGCCCGCGACAACAACGTTGCTGCGGACGTCCTGTCAAAGCTTGGTTCTACTCGCGCTCAAGTGCCAGCGGGTGTCTTCATCCACGAGCTTCACGCGCCATCCATTCCGGAGCCAGCTCCTACGACCACTAACCCAGCGCATCCGTCAGCTAGCCAGGAGGTCATGATGATCGATGTGGACTGGCGACAACCCTTCATCGACTACATTCGCGAGCAGAAGGTTCCCACGGAGAGAATCTTGGCTGAGCAACTCATCCGTCGGGCCAAGTCCTACGTCCTAGTCGGGGACAAGCTCTACAGGCGGGGCGCCACTTCTGGAGTACTCATGAAGTGTGTTCCCCGAGAAGAAGGCAAGGACATCTTGGAGGAGATCCATAAAGGCGTCTGCGGCAACCACGCATCTTCACGTACGTTGGTCAGCAAGGCCTTCCGACGAGCTTTCTACTGTCCCACAGCTTTGGGAGATGCCGAGGAACTCGTCAGAAGGTGCCAAGGGTGCTAGTACTTTGCAAGCAACAGCACGTCCCAGCCTACAAGCTAGTCACCATACCACCAACCTGACCTTTCGCGTGCTGGGGGCTCGATATGATTAGGCCTCTTCCAACTGCGCCAGGAGGATTCAACAGAGTTCTGGTGGCCATCGACAAGTTCACCAAGTGGATCGAAGTCAAGCCGGTCACCTTTCCCAAGGCGGACAAGGTACTCAACTTCTTGGATGAACTCGTGCACCACTACGGACTACCCCATCGCATCATCACAGACCTGGGCTCCAACTTCAACAATCACCAGTTCTGGGAGTACTGTGAGAACATTGGGATCGACGTCTGGTATGTATCAGTCGCCCATCCACGGGCCAACGGACAAGTCGAGCGCGCCAATGGGATGGTACTCGACGCTCTCAAGAAGCGACTGCACGATGCTGCTAACACAAAAGGAGGCAAGTGGATCAAGGAACTGCCCAATACACTCTGGGGGCTGCGTACTCAACCCACCAAGTCGACGGGACAGTCACCCTACTTCCTGGTCCACGGCTCTGAAGCTATTCTACCTGCCGACGTCATGTGGGAGTCGCTGGCAGTAAAGCAGTATGACGAAGGCATATCCGAAGATAGCAGACGAGTTGATATCGATGGACTCGAAGAAGCTCGCTGCGCTGCCCTCATCCAATCAGCAAGGTACCTAGAGGGTACTCGATGCTACCACGATCGCAACGTCAAGGAACGCTCCTTCAACGTTGGTGATCTAGTCCTCCACCGCATCCAGAACACGGAAGGACTACACAAGCTCAGCTCGCCATGGGAAGGTCCCTTTACAGTCGCAAAAGTGACCGGACCAGGCTTGTATCGCCTCCAGACACTTGAAGGCGAAGACATCAGCAACTCGTGGAACGTCGACTAGCTCTATCAATTCTACGCATAGTCTCTCGACTACTCCGGGGGCTCAAGTCTACATGACTACTCCCGAGCCCTTCGTAGTAAGTGGCCTCTGGGTCCAGTCACTAGTCTCCGGACTACTCCACTCCGAGATCCAGTGCTAACGGATACTAACGGAACTCGGGCTACTCAGAGCGTCAAGGACTCTAGCAGCGGTCTATTAAGAGACCATGTACTTCTAGATCCAGTCTATACGGCTACTAACCGATCTACAGCTGTAAGCGGCCACACGCCCTAGCACTACTCTGGACGTAGGCGGCCTCCGGGTCCTGGCGAGTACACTTGTAAATGGCCCTGGCCATACAGGTGTATTCTTTCAGTAATAAAGTTCGACTCTTGATTAACTCATTTACTGTGTCTCCCTAAACGGGTCTACTACCGAGTACTACTACTCGCGACAATTCCAGGATGGGCACTCTGCACATACACACCGCGACAATGAGTACTCATTTTCAGAAGATCTTTTCATTAAAACTTAAACAAGTTCATTACAACTTTGTTCATATTACAATTGATGCTACAAGCTAACCCTACAGGATAACTACTGGAGGTTCAACTTCTCGGTGACTTGCTCTGCGATTGGTGCCATTTGCTCCAGAAGCTCTGTGTACTGCTCATCTGTGCAATAGGCGGCTAGTCCACCCGCGACTACATCCACCGAAGCCTTGGGGAAGTATGACTTCATGAACGCCGAGACCTGGTTCGGGATGGACTTCGCCAAATGCTTGACATAAGTAGGTAGGTGCCCGGGGGCTTCCTTCAGCCAGTCAACCAGAGGAGCTATCTTTGGCCCGCCTGGGTGTGGCACTAGTAGCCTCGCGATGGGGAGTGCGGCTTTTTTGAGTTCCTTGAGCTGCCTCCGCAACCTCTCACAGTCTTCATTCAGCTTCTGCAGAGATTTATAGCAGTTGACAAGGTCACGATCCGAGGTGATCCGAAGCTCCATGTGCATATTACACTCACGGGCCAGCTGCTCATAATCGTACTCAAGTACCTCGCGGGCATCCTTCTCTCGGTAGAAGAGGTTCTTCATATCAACTTCCGATGCCTTTAGCTGTTCCACTCGAGCCTCAAGATCTACAAACAACTCAAAGGGAGATGTCAGACTACTATAGGGTACCCACAATAAGTACTCGACAGGATGACATCAGCATACCTTTGTTTTCTGGCGCAGCGACTTGTTCTTGCGGACCAACTCATCGCTCTTCTCCTGCATGTCTTGTATCTCGTTGTGGTACTGGGTGAAGGCACCATCAAGCTTAGACTGGAGCAGGGCGGAGTGTTTCCTGGCCTTATTGAGTTCTTTCTCCAATGTTTCTGCCAGAGCACTGTATCTCCATACCTTTGGAGCATATCGGATTTTTATCGGGATCTCTCCACAACATCCTACAGAAAGCAATAATTATCATTCGGGTACTCAAGTCTGGCGGATTTCGACTACTCAAGGGTACTGTTATGTACCTTCATCAATTGCTTAGCCCAGCGCATCGACTCCAAGTTGTGGGCTACTGACGCCGTGTTGATAAGGTCATCTGCCAGAAGTTCGAGCCCATCACGACTAGTCGTGGCGGCCTCGGACATCGGCGCCGAACGGATTGGCTCCACGTCTTGGATTTTCGGCGAGCGGACGACTATGTCCAGGCTCGCCTCCGACAGTGCATCGCCACACACCTCTTCTGTCACCTCGGGGGCTGCTATCTCCGTCGGCTCGGTCGCTGCTCCTGTGACCACCTCGGCTTCCGGCACGACGCCTTCAACCTGCACGGCTTCGGGGATGGTGCTCCCCTCGACTTCTGCCCCTGTCAACACAAGACATACGGTATTAGTACCCAGGGGCTATGACTACTACTCGAAGTAGGCAGCATCACCGTAGTCTACTTACCTTCTACTACACTGGCCTCAGGCAGCATATCCTCTGCGACCGGTGCCAGGGTCTCGGCCTGAGGGAGGGGAGCGAACTCCTCGGCAGCAGACGTGGCAATTTCTTCAACCGCTGTCGTGCTGGGTTCATCTCCTTCCCAGGACAAATCAGTCGACTTCCTGCACAATACAAAATTGGTGGTCAACCTAGTAATATTACCAAGTCACAAGTACTACTCGGGAAAGGTTTCCACTAACAAGCTGGACCGGACGATAGTCACGGTCGGAGCGCCAAGTATGCTGGTGATGTCTACAAGCCCGGCTTCGGCGGGCGCCTCTTCTTCAGCTTGAGCCGCTACTAGTTCTTCGGCACCAGTAGTCACGCTCGGTTCTGGCCTGCTCTCCACGGCTGGCGCCAGCGGCTCGACAACTCTTGTCATCTGTTGTGTCATTTGCGACACTAGTTTTTCTACGGTGGGGGCTGGACTGCTGCTTCTCTCAGTCGGCTCGCCCACCGTCTCCCAGTCATCTCCTTCCCCTTGATCAACGGGGTCAGAGGGTGGAATCTCCTGCGAGAACTCAGAATTCATGCATTAGCATACCCAATACTGCAAGACAAGTCCTCAACTACTCTACTCGAGGAGCTTACCTCTTGAGACGTAGTCTCGGTTACCTTCAACTTTTTGGCGACACGTTTGTGCGCTACATTGCGCGGCCTCCTCGGCGGCACAGGGAGACTAGCCTCCAGGCTAGTCGGTGGATCCTCGATGAGGGGCACATTGGACAGTCCAGGACGGCTGAACCTGGACCGCAGCTGGAACCGCTCTTGGAGCGTCTCCCCGTCCTCCTCGTCGCACGTATCTTCAATGGTGACGATGTCGTCACCTTCGCTGACTTCACGGCGCTCCTTGTCCTTGCCCTTCCCCTCCTCTGGAATATCTTCAAGTCGAGGAGGGGGAGCTGGGTCGGAGACAAACTTCATAATGTCATCCTGTAGTAAACAGTTTGGGTGAGCACGGCTACTACAATACAATCAGTACTCGGAGAAAAAGTTCGATTAACAACTTTGTTTGGCGGACGAGCGCAGAGTACTCGGAGACTAGGCAGGGTGTGTATGGTGGCATATCCTTGAAAATCCTACCCAGTCTCTCGACAATGTCTTCATCGTCGACTTCATTACCGGGCATCCTCGACGTGTCGTCGTCGCCCATATACTGGTACCCGAGGTTGTCGCGCGCCATCAGTGGCTGCACCCTCCTCTTCATGAAGCTGAAGGCCACGTGTTCGGCCCTCAGCCCGGCTTCTCTCAAAGCCTTGATCTCCTGCAGCAGTTCGGGTAGTTGAATACCCTCCTGCATCGTCGGCTCCGTGTTCCACCAGTGCTGATGCTTCGACTGCTGCCCGCTCGGCTTCGGCAACTCTGGGTGGTGGTTGGTGATGTAGAACCACTTCACCTTCCAATCTTGATTCGAGTCAATAAGCTTGTACGACAAGTACTGCTCGGTGACGTCTTCTCGCATCTGGATGCCGGCTCAACCAACTACTCTTGGGTCGTTGGCGCTTGGCTGCGGCTTCAAGCGAAAGAATTTCTGGAACAGGACCCAGTGGGGCTTGATCCCCACAAAGGCTTCACAGAAATGAACGAAGACGGAGACGTGAAAAGTCCCATTAGGGTTCAAGTTCAAGTACTCGATACCGTGTTACTTGAGGAGACTCTTGAAGAAGTCGCTCGCCGGGAGTGCCAGCTCGCGCTCCACGAATCGGGCAAACATCGGGATCTCGTCGGGATTCTTCTCCATCGGGTACGGGTCGCCCGCTGCAGCGCCACATGTCCATTTTCTTCTCCCGGAGGAACCCACTATTCACCAGCGCCAGCAAATCTTCGGTCTTGGCCTTGGACCTCTTCCACTCTTTGTTTGGATTCGGGCGCGGAGGAGATGTCGACGGTGTTGACCCCTGGGCAGATCCAGCCACCTCATCACGGGATCTCTTCTTCCCAGCGCCAGTATTCATGCTCTTGGACGGGGAAGACTTCATCCTCCAAGTACACCGAGTCTTCACTCGCATCCGCTCGGGGGCTTCTCTGGTGGCAAACAGCGTCGGCACGCGTGGATCTGCAGCCTAAGGCGCGGCGGCAGTGCCACGGGTGCTGACTCTTGGCTAGATCTATTTCAAATGACTACGAATGTGAGGGACGGAAAACCCTAAGGGTTTCGGCATCTATTTATAACCCAACCGGCGGTGCTGCAACGGCCAGATGGATAAGTATCGACAGCTGACTCAGCGGCGCCTGCCTGAGCCTTCATCTTCCAGTAGTCGACGCACTCCATCTCGGGGGCTCGGCTACATCTACTCAACTTCTTGGGTGACGACAAGATTCAAGAGCAACTCAGGAAACATTCTACAGTAAAGATGACCCTTCAATTCGAGAGGAAGTACTCGACTTAAGGCTCGGGGGCTCCGTGCCACGTGTCCTTCGGTTTTTTCTCCGGATTTTGCGGGATAATCTTGGCAGAACTTCAGAATGACCCTCAGCTTGAATCTACGATTCGACCTAAGGCTCGGGGGCTACATTCCATATGGAATGCGATTCTTCAAATCGCATTTTCCATAGGGTTTCTTCTTCAAGACAAAGCGAGTATTATTGAAGACCTTCAAGGGGAGAACTCGAGGACGCTTGGGAACTACTTGAGAAGACTTCAAGACTACTCATGAATCAGCTGGAGTATCTTCCAGCCTCGGGATGCTTCAAGTACCCTTGAGGACTTTTGGCTTGTAGCACTCGGGGATGCCTGAGGACTACTCGTCAAGGCCATCAAGACTACTTGAAACTATCCTACTCGACTACAAAGTACTCGGGGGCTTGTCGTATGGACCTCCCTGGGCCCACTACCTCGGTGGGTAGCCAGACCGACTACTCGGTAGGCCCCTGGGACTACTTGGCTTGTGCCACACGACACCTTATGGCGTGAGGCACAAGGACTATGGTGGAGAAGTGCTCGGATAGGAAGCTATACATGTCCTGTACTATGTAGAGAACTTCTAGCTGTACCCGACTAGTACTCTCTCCTCAAACCGACTTGTAACCCTGCCTCCCGGGCTATATAAGGCGAGGTAGGGACCGCTCTCTCTCTCATACGCATCTTCTTGTAAATACACCCAATCATTCCAGAGCTACGCAGTATACAGGACGTAGGGTATTACGCACCTCGCGGCCCGAACCTGTCTAAATTGTGTGCCACGTGTCTCTTCCTTCGAGTTACCGATCTCGGCGAGGCCACATTCATCTACCTCGGGTACTCTCCTTGGTAGCTTGCCGGTCTAAAACACCGACAGGGTTCACACATACACCCCCCACCAAATCCCCAGGAGAAAGGTCCCGACAACACTTCAAGAAATCCACGAAGAGAGGGCTCCGAAAATCACCACAAAAAACGAACGGGAACAACACAACCAAGCCTTGAGGAACCATGTTGAATCATCTATACATCACAAGAAGGTTCATACAAGGTCTAGCTTGCTGCCCGATCATCCAACCCTCCCACCAGATCTCCCATGAAGCTCTCAAGCTAGTCCTATAGAAATCCTAGAGAAAATAGGATGGGAATATAGGAAAACCAAATGAGCTAGGGTTCCAAGAGATGGTTGCCATCCTCTCACCTCTTGGGTTATATGGAGGCAACCAAAGGTCTAAAATACCCTTACTAGCTAATTAGGGATACATGCCCCTCGAGGGCGAAATCGGAAATCTTTGTCATCACTCCATCGGACGGATGCCTGGCGACCGCAACCTGCTTCCTTGCGATCCCGACGCGTGTCCTCCGCTTCGAAGTCTCTGGACTGCGTCGTCGCACACCAGTCAGATCGGTGCTCCTCACCGGTCAGACCGGTACCCATCGGTCAGACTGGTCAGACCCACAGGTCAGACCGGTCTGGAGCTGTTGCATCTCCATCTTCGGTTCTTCGGTCTTGGCTTTGTGGATCAACCAAGGAACCCAGTGGTTTTCTGGTGAACCACCGAAAACCCTGCAAACTCGGTGTAGCCTCCGCCAATCGCCACTCATGACTCGGCTCCCACATAGTCCCTGCTCGACCTTGGTTTTGTGGCTCAACCAAGAAATCGTCCATGTCTTCATCTTGCTGTTCATTCCATCATGCGGCCCACACTTAACTCCGCTGGCCACCGGGTCCCTCAAATGAAGCCTACTTGTCTTCTCCATACCTGGAGGCCTCACCGGCGACGACCTTTCGCGCTTGTTCTTCACCTACACCAACACCAGTCAAGCCGCAACCTGCACCTGCAATACTTAGCCTAGAATCAGTCCACACAACGTTGTCAATCACTCATCACACTAGGAAGCGACCATCCACCGGTCCTTGAACCACACATGGTCCTCAATCTCCCCCTTTATGAGTGCATTAACAACACCCACAATTAGTAACACGAGAGAAAAGAAAAACAAAAGAAACGAATAAAAAGAAACTCCAACAAGCAATCGAAAGCCAAAGAAAGGCAAAAAGAAAGATCACCTGAAGAAGACAAGTCTCGGACCCCTTAGGCAAGGACAACGGCTCAACACATCCGAGACAAAACTATGCTCAAGCAAAGAGCACTAATCACCAACCAAAGCTCGAAAACCACAAAGACCTCCCCCTGCACACATGCAAGCTCCCCCTGAACCAATGCAACTCCCCCTGGACGAATGCATACGAACCACCTCATGAAACAGAGCAGCTGCATCAGCTCAGCTCTCTCGGGTCAGACCGGTCACCCTCACCGGTCAGACTGGTGGACAAGATCGCCCAGCACCTGGGAACTACACCAGTCAGATCGGTGCCCCTCACTGGTCAGGCCGATACCACCCGGGAAACAGCCAGTGCTCAAAAATAGCTCGAAACCACTTGGAAACCTTCTAAATGCGTGCAGGAAGCCATTTCAAGCTCAAACCTCTCCCCCTTGTTGACAATGCATGAATCAAGCCAAAAATGCAAAACTTTCAACCTAGAGCTTCTCAAATAGACACAATTCAACATAGGATGCTACACATGTCCAAATGAGAAAGTTAGATATTCTATAGCTTCGTATTGACATCAGCTACATGATCACCAAGTTTCACAACTATTGGACGAAGCTAAGATAGAATTGAGCAATTTTGCGAAAATTTGCCCTCTCATGAGCAAAGTCCTAAACATGAGCAAAACATGTCAAAATGGCAAAGCCACACAAACTTCATGCTAGGACAACCATTCTAATCATAAGATCATCACAAACACCCACAAGCACCTCATGTCATGTCAAAGCCACTAAGCCATGTGTCTACTTGTATACATGAGACTTCTCATTGGTAGGCATCATGCAACGGTTTAGCAACCAAAGCAAATTAAATTTAGCACATATGACATGGGAGCATATTTTCCAAGCAATTTCCACTTCATTTTTAGATTCATATTTGGTACATGAAATGTCTTTGCGACAAAAAGGAACACATGCCCCTCCATAAGATAAAGCAAGAGGGCTAAACATTCATGATGGCAAATGAGCCTTTGGCCCCATATGATCCAAATAAGCTATCCAACCACGAATTAAGCATAGACAAGCCACTAAAACATGTCAAGATCAAATAAAGGCATTTACTCACAAGAGAGCATACATATGTCATTTTTCAAAAACATTGCCATCAACCACGGATATAAATCATGATTTTCATGAGCTAAGCCAAACTAACCACATCATACCAAACAAGCTCACAAAGACATAAATAGCATTCCATGGTGAACAATGTATATAGGAGAAGCTTTTCCTAACCAATGCATATGATACAAAATGCATACAATCTAAGATACAAGGATGCCTATACATCATGTTACATATGTTAACACCAAAATTTGGTAAGGAGTCTGACCTGTGGGTCCGGGTCGAAAAAGAGTCCGTCTGGTGGAAGGAAGGATATTTTCAGAGATTTTCGGCAAAGAGATCTGCGGTCGGCTATCTGCTCCGATTCGGCAAAGGAACAGTAAAGCTGATTTTGCGGGATTGGACGGTGACGTGGCTCAATCAGAGAGGACGAATGGATGGACAAGCGATCGAGTTTAGTTAGGCAATGAATCCATTCGCAGTTGTAATCGGCAGGGTATAAATACGATCCCTGGATGTATGTAACAGAGACAATCATTCCTCAATACACACCGGCCTTACGCCAAACCCTAGATTCCTTGTCGTGTCGTCGAGTTCTTCGAGAGGGCCAATAGATCCGTCGACCTCCGTGAGTACCGGCAACCTTGTATCATGTCTAGTATCATGCGGTGGATTTAGATCTGATGCAAGTAGTCTTGTTACCATGCTTCGTGTCATGCGGTAGATTCAAGCTTGGTTCAAGAGGGTTTCTTGTTAGATCATGAGCCATGCGGTAGGCTAAGATCTAGCTCGAAGCTAGTTATCGGCTCTATTGGGTTTTGGCAAGATCCAATAGATTCATTAAGTTATCCCGTGTTAACTTGAGTTTTACTTTACGTTTTAATTCATGTAACACATTTCTGCCCAATCTAGATGGGTTTGGATCGGCTATATCCCTTTTATGATACTTGTTCGAGTAGGTTTCATGTCTTAACACGTGGACCTTATGCTTTCCGATAGCCGAAACCGAATCGATCTAGGTTGTTACGTGTTGCGGGTTCAAGTTTACTGCGTTCGTATAAATCTTGAAAGAGCCGGGTATCATGCGGTAGATGCAGGTTTTTGGGTTGCTTTGGAGCTAGTCATCCGGTGGATTAGGTTTCCAAATCAGCCTGATAGACTTATTCACGCGGTAATATTTGTTCCTTCTTCATGGACCCTGGATCGGCTGTTCAGCCGTATTCGGTTATATTCCCACGAGTAGATCACGCGCATTATTTATGTTTTAAATGATGTATGCTTTTAGCTTTCCATATTTAGATTGTATCATGCGGTGGATAGATCTATTTGTGGAAAGTGGTACGTTTTTCATGCAAGTTGTATCATGCGGTGGATAGATTTGCTTGATATCGTACCCGACGGATCTTAAAGTAACTAGACATGCGGTAGACTAGTGCTTTGGATCTATGCATGCTTATTTAATACATGATCATGTCCGTGCTTTACATCATTTGTTTAATGTTAATTTTCATGAAGATCGGTCACAACTTTGCACATGCATCTATGTTTATCCAAAGACCGATCGTTGTCATGCTTACGTCATCCATTCGGCAGTGTTCTTTTTCCCTTTGCGGTTACCCGAATGGTCGTGGTTCTTTGACAGATAGCTTTACATAGCTATGTGTCATCTTGCTTGGCTTTTTAGCCGTAAATATGGAACTGTCTGGTACCACCCGGCAAGTTCCAAGCTTTGGTATCTAACTGCTTTATCTTTTGTTAATTTTCAGGAAAAATTGACTGGCACGTCATTTGCTCTCTGCGCGTGTGAAGCCAGCTTTCCGGCTTGCTGTGTGATTGGCGCTGAGTGCACTTTTTGCGTCAACACACTTTTTGGCACGCCCAGTGGGACCACAGCCGAATTGATTCAAGATGCCTGAGATTGCAGACCTTATGGATGTCAACTTGGAAGATCTTTCTCCGGAGCAGCGGCAGCAGCTTCAAGACGTCGTAGATCAGTTTCGCGAAGTGCCTGCTGTCGTTTAAGAAGAACAGGAGCGGCGTCCCATATCTGAAGAATGAGATGCCTAGAGTGCTGCTGCCGGGAGAGAGCGATGCCACATCCCAACAAGAGAAGGAGGAATGCGCGCGCGTATTCCAAGAGTCGGCAGACTACATGCTCACCAAGCACAACAAGGCTTTCCTCGGGTCGCTCCAGCAGATGATGGTGAACCTCTTTGGCCCGGGCATGGAGCAAGCGTTCGGGAAGGCGCCCGCCGGAAAGAGCACCGTGGAGCTGGGTGAATCAAGCTCTCAGCCGCCGCTACGGAGCCAGCCGCAGCAGCCTCCTCCTCAGAGCTCCGGAAGCCAAGCATTCCAACCTCCTCCGCAGGGCGCTGGGGGGCAGCCAGTTCAGCCCCCGTTGCAAGCTTCAGGAAGTCAGCCAATCCTGCCGCCACCACAGAGCAGCACAGGTCAGCCCGTGCAACAGCCGAATCCGTACCAGCCTACGTACGGAGACCTAGCGTTCGGCTCATCTGGGGCCCCACTTGACCCCGGTCGGAGAATTGCTCCGTCGACCAACTGGCTCCAGAAGAATTTGTACGGCGGTGGTTATCATGAAGTGGGAAATTACGGAGCTTTCGACGCCTTCCCGCACCCGGGGTACGCGCCAGCTGCAGGCGCGCAAGAAGATGACGCCCTAGCGCGCAAGATGGCCGAATTGATGCAGAATCAGTTCGGCCTCAAGCCAAAGATGCAGGGCCCCACCTATAGGCCGCCGTTCCCAGAGTGGTACTATAACGTGCTCCTGCCGCCGAGGGTGAATCCGCCGACGGAATTCAAAAAGTTCTCTGGGCAGGACGAGACGAGCACGGTCGAGCACATCGCCCGTTACCTCATGCAGCTTGGGGAATGATCGGCCGAGGAGGCGTTCAGGGTTCACTACTTCCCCGCGTCGCTGACAGGTCCAGCTTTTCAGTGGTTCTCGTCCCTGCCTCCTGAATCAGTGGCTAGATGGAAGGATTTGGAGCGTAAATTCCACGCTCACTATTTCAGCGGCAGCTCTGAGAAGAAGCTGATTGACCTCGCCACCCTGAAGCAAAGGCACAGCGAAACACCGCTGGAGTTTCTTAGAAGATTCAGGGAGGTCAAAGGAATGTGCTTCTCGCTGAACCTGCCAGACGATCAGCTGGCTGATATGGCCGTCGCCGGGATGTTGCCGGCCGTGCGCGAGAAGCTATTTGGGATGGAGTTTGAGAACCTAGGCCAGCTGTCACAAAAATTATCTCTGATGAGCAATCAGGCATATGGCCTCAAGAAGGACCCCAAGTTTGGCAAGCAGCACGACGTCGCTGACATCTACAACCAATTCTTGGACAAAGCTGATTTGTTCGAAGATTCTGATGACGAATTGGAGGTAGCTGCAGCAGAGATCATGTGGGGTAAAGAGCCCTTGACAATGAATCAGCGTTGGGTCAAGCAGACCAAAGGGACTTACGACTTTGACATCACGAAGGCTGATAAGTTGTTTGAGCTCTTGGTAAAGGAAGGCCGAATCAAGTTGCCTGAGGGGCATTCTATGCTTCGGCCTGATGGAGTCAAAGCGAAACGTTACTGTGGCTTCCATGACAGGGACTCACACTCCATCAACGATTGCAGGGTCTTCGGGATGAGGATCCGAAGGCTATCCAGGAGGGACACCTCAAGTTCGATAACAAGATGAAACTGGATGGCCACCCCTTTCCCCAGAACATGCTCGGCTTTTCTGTCAACGCGATAACAGCCGAGGAAAAGGGAAAAGTCAAGGTCCTGACCTCAGCCAGGTCCAAGCAAGGTGGAGCAGTGGACCCAGAGCGACCAGGTGACTCTGGAGCAAGTACAGGGCGATGCCCCCCGCGTTCTTAAGAGCCACATTGAAATTGGGGAATCATCCAGGCCTAAGCCCAAGGTGACGTCGCGCATTATCCTCAACAAATGGCAGCGCCAGATAGAGAAGGAGCGTTATCAGAAGCGCCGTCACGAGGAGGAGCAGCGCAAAGCTGAAGAAGAAGCGCGCAGAAGGGACCACGAGCAGTACACGCGCGAGCAGGAGCGCGCACACTGGGGATGCGCCTTCTTCAGGCATTGCTGGAATGAGGGTCTGAAGCTGCCCACAATGAAGAACTGTCCTGAGTGCAGCGACAGATATGTTGAGTACAGGCAGGAAACTGCCAATCGCCGATCCGTCCACGAGAGACTTGGGAGGATCCACCCTAACGGGGATCGGCGTCAAAAAATTGAAGTCATAGATCACCCCAGGAAGCGCCAAGCTGATCTCAGGTGGGCTGATCAGGAAGAGGACGAGGATGTCTACGTCTGGCAGAAGGGGCAGTGGTGCCCGCCCGGCCTACGCAAGAGCCAGAAAAGGCGGGTCCAACGCTTGAGGAACCGCGAGATGAAACAAGCCGGGATCCAGACGAGGCAGAAGTGGCGCCCCAAGGACCAGCCAGAAGGATCGAAGCGTTCGGCTCCTACGTGCATGGTATACTTCCTGCCGAACGAGTTCATGGCTCCTGCTAACCAGATTATGCAGGAGGAAGTTTCCTTCGACGACGAGCACGCCGAGGAGATGATGGCACTACTGGTGCTTGCCAAGCAGGCCATCTTCGACAAGCCGGCCAAGAATCGCCATATGAGGCCACTATACTTGAGGGGGTACGTCAATGGCAAGCCATTGACCAAGATGTTCGTCGACGGTGGAGCGGCAGTCAACGTGATGCCATACACCACCTTCAGGAAGCTTGGCATGGGCCCGAGCGATTTGACACCTACAAGCATCATCCTTAACGACTTCGCCGGGAACCCCTCAGACACCAAAGGATGCGCTCACGTGGACTTGATGATCGGGTCCAAGACGCTGCTCACCACCTTCTTTGTCATCGAAGGCAAGGGAGCCTACAGCCTGCTGCTTGGGCGGGACTGGATTCACGCCAATTGCTGCGTCCCATCCACCATGCATCAACAGCTTATCCAGTGGGTGGATGATGAGATCGAGGTCGTCCAGGCGGATGACTCCGTGAGCGTGGCCAACATGGAACCAGCCTTCTGGGAGTACCAAGGCATCGATTGCTTCTCAGGGAAGGACTGGGGAGAAGGTCCTGTTGAACCTGTCAGCAGTGACCAACAGCCGATTCAAGCAGTCGGCTCTTACAGTAATTTTTAATGGAGAACCCCGTGGATGGCACTGATGGCAAGTTAGGGCGAGGATTCATGTCGGACGATAAACTGGAAGAAGTTGACATTGGAAACGGTGATAAGCCAAGGCCGACGTTCATCAGTGCAAATTTACAACCAGACCTCAGGGGGAATTTAATTGAGCTTCTCAAAGAGTATAAAGATTGCTTCGCCTGGGATTACTCGGAGATGCCTGGACTGGATCGTTCCATCGTCGAGCATCGGTTGCCAATCAAGCCTGGTTTCAAACCATATAAGCAACCACCCCGGAAGATCTACAAGGATGAAGTATTGGCCGATGTGAAGAAGGAAATCGAAAGGTTGCTTGACGCAAACTTCGGTCGGCCGTGCAGATATGCAGAGTGGATTTCTAACATCGTCCCTGTGTATAAGAAGAATAGAAAAATGAGGGTTTGCATAGACTTCAGGGACCTGAACAGAGCTACTCCCATGGACGGATATCCGATGCCTATTGCCGATTTGTTAATTGACGCCGCTGCTGGACACAAAGTGATTAGTTTCATGGATGGCAACGCGGGATACAATCAGATTTTCATGGCAATAGAAGACATATCGAAGACGGCCTTCAGATGTCCTGGTCATATAGGCCTATTTGAATGGATAGTCATGACATTTGGGTTGAAAAATGCCGGTGCAACCTATCAACGGGCCATGAATTACATTTTTCATGAGTTGATCGGCAAAACTGTGGAAATCTACATCGATGACGTGGTGATCAAGTCCTTAAGTCATGACACCCATCTGGAAGACGTGAAGAAGACCTTGGAATGCACCCGGAAGCATGGTCTGAAGATGAATCCAAACAAGTGTGCATTTGGGGTATCAGCTGGAGAGTTCTTGGGGTTTTTGGTCCACGAAGGAGGAATCGAAGTTGGCAAAAAGAGCATGAGAGCCATTGATGAAGTCGTTCCTCCAACCAACCTCAAGGAATTGCAATCACTGCTCGGCAAGATCAACTTCGTGAGAAGATTCATCTCAAATTTATCACAGAAGGTGTTGCCATTCTCTCCCGCTTTGAAGCTAAAGAAAGATCGAAATTCACGTGGGGCGACGAACAACAAAAGGCTTTTGATGAGATCAAGCAAGTACATGAAGGAGCCGCCGGTCGTTGGTTCCTCCTCGACCGAACAAGCCTTTCAAGTTGTACGTGGCGGCCGATACCCAAACTATTGGATCGGCCCTTATTCAAGAATTCGAAGGAAAGGAGCGGGTAGTAGCTTATCTTAGCCGAAAACTACTTGATCCAGAAACCAGGTATTCGGCTATAGAGAAACTGTGTCTTTGCGTATACTACTCGTGTACAAAGTTTCGGCACTACTTGTTGAATGCCGAATGCACTGTATACTCGAAGTTCGATGTGATAAAACATATGTTATCTATGCCGATTTTGAATGGTCGGATTGGCAAATGGATTTTAGCTCTATCAGAATTCGAGTTGAAGTTCGAATCGGCAAAGGCCATCAAAGGTCAGGTTATTGCCGATTTTATAACTGAACATCGTGACCCGTCAATTGATCTGCTTGAAATTACCCCTTGGGCTTTATTTTTTGATGGGTCATCGTGTGGAAAAGGTGGGGGAGTAGGATTCCTACTGATTTCGCCCAGAGGTGAGATGTTTGAATTCGCCATTCCTATACAACCCACCGTCACAAATAACCAGGCTGAGTACGAGGCACTACTTCGAGGGCTTCAATATTTGAGAGAAGCTGGGGCCGTCTCAGTTGAGATCTATGGAGATTCAGAATTGGTAATCAAACAATTGAACGGCCAATACGAGTGCAGGAGCGAAGCGCTGAGGAGTTACTACGAGGAGTGCAGGGAGATCTTGAAGAGCTTCCCATTAGTAACCCTACAGCACATTCCTAGAGAGCATAACGAAGAAGCAAACAGGCTAGCTCAGAGCGCCTCTGGTTACAAGGAAAGTCAAGAAGCGTTTGCTGCAGAAGTATGTACACTAAGGGCGGATCTTGCAGAAGGTGATTGGAGGAAAGAAATCGTTGATTACTTGAAAGATCCATCCCGAAAAGTCTCTAGGAAAATCAGGTACAAGGCAATTAAGTTCGTTCTTCTGGATGATAATTTATTCTATAAATCATTAGATGGGGTATTGCTACGATGCCTGGGTCCAGAAGAAGCCAAGAACATGATGAGCGAGGTGCACGATGGGATATGTGGAGCGCACCAATCGGCCTATCGGATGAAATGGGTTATTAGACAAGCTGGATGCTTTTGGCCGACGATACTAGAGGATTGCTTTGAGTATTACAAGGGATGCCAAGATTGCCAGAGGTTTAGGAATATTCAAAGAGTCCCTGCATCAGCATTGAATCCCATCATCAAGCCATGGCCATTCAGGGGCTGGGGTATAGACTTGATTGGCCAAATTAATCCGCCGTCTAGCAAGGGGCATAAGTTCGTGCTTTTGGCTACAGATTACTTCACCAAATGGGTCGAGGCAATCCCGCTGAAGAAGGTAACATCAGAAAACATGATCGAATTCGTCAAGGAACACATCATCTATTGGTTTGGGATCCCTCAGACGATTACCACTGACCAGGGGGCACAATTCGTGTCATTGGAATTCAGAGACTTTGCCGAAAGCATGGGAATCAAATTGTTTAATTCCTCTCCATATTATGCCCAAGCTAATGGTCAAGCGGAGGCTTCTAACAAGATCATGATCAAGCTGATACAAAAGAAGATCGATCAGAAGCCAAGGAGGTGGCATTCGGTACTCAGTGAAGCGCTGTGGGCTTACCGAATGGCCCCCCATGGAGCTACAAAGACCTCTCCTTACGAATTGGTTTACGGGCACCATGCAATCCTACCTTGGGAAATACGATCGAGAGTCAAGGAGAGTTGTCTTGCAAAACGAGTTGAGCTCCAAGGATTACGGTGGCCTAATGATGGATGAGTTAGAAGATTTGCATATGATCCGTCTTAGGGCCCCGGAAAACATCGAGAAAAACAAGCCTGCGGGTCGCCAAGTACTATAACAAGAAAGTAAAAGTAAGGCAATTTGCAGAAGGCGACCTGGTGTGGAAAGCACTATTGCCGATTGGAACTAAGTACAGCGAATTCGGCAAATGGTCCCCTAACTGGGAGGGGCCTTTTCGTGTGGTCAGATGCGTTCCTGGTAATGCATACATACTGAAAACCTTGCTAGGAGAAGAATTTTCCGCTGCAATAAATGGAAGATATCTGAAGAAATATTATCCTAGCATTGAGATCGATCGATGATCACACACATCTGACACAAAAATAGCCGGCGCTCGAGAATGAAGCCGCCTTCAGAACAAAATCCACGAACAGGGGGAAATGGCCAGTGCCTAGATGCATTGCCCTTAGCTCAATACTACATTACAACTGCTTCTTGCAAGATCACATCTAACAACCCTGATGGTCAAGGAGGTGGAAAGCAGAAGGCATGGCGGAAGAAGCGAAAGTATGATACAATCTTTTCTTTACTTCTTCGGCTGCTGCCCCCTTTTCAGTTGTTCCAGGACCACCGTGACGGCGACTTGGAACGCACGAGGATGACCATGATTGGCGGCCTCTACCAAGCTATCCCAGGCCGCCTTCAGGTTGCTGTACCTGTCAGAGACATCTGAAGCGGAAGAATCAGGGTTAGAGGCAAGAAATCCAGAGGCGAGCATGAAGGGGTCAGGAGCATTTACCCCCCACTAGTGCTTCCAGAGCCATGCGACGTTCGCGCTCGGCTTGGCAACGGGCGGACATGTCCCTGAGGCCATGCTCCAGGTGCCGGACGCGGCGGCGCAGCTGATGATTGGTCCTCTGTTCGGGCGTGGCATCCTCTGCTTCGAAAGAGGAATCGGAGGAGATGTACTCAGGCACATCTTCGGTCCCGATGACTTCTTCGGGAAGCAAATCAAGGCTGAAAAAGACGAGAGGAAAACATGAAGCGCAAAATCAAGCGGGAGAACAAGGAGCAGATCAAGAAAGAACTCACTTCCGAATCGTGCGCTTCTTTGATGAGCCGCTCTCCTGAGGTTGTTTACCCTTGTCCATGGTGTTGGGGTTTTTTCCTCTGGAGGCAGGGGAATAGATGAGAAATGATGGAGGAGTGCGCGAGTGGATTTGCAGAGCACCCCGCAGGCTATTTTATTGACCGGAGAGGTGCATTGGGAGTGATGACTGGCCAAGTACACACTGGTGGAATACCAAGCGGCAGGGTTTTCTACCGAGTGCGAAGGGTTTTCTCTTGAACAGTGTTTATGGATTGCCGAACTGGGATCCTCTGTGGACTTTACGCCAAGGGGCAGTGTGTTCTCACGCGTTCGGCTAAAGATAATTCCCGGATGCATTCAAAGAAAACAAAATTCACAGATGCAAAATGCAAAGGGAAGTCATCACAGAACAGGTACAGAATTCAAAAGTTCTTCATCTATTGCCGATAGTTACACATCCCTAGTACAATCTAGTCGAAGAGCCTGTTCAACACAGATTGGGGGTGAGTAATTTCGGCAATAGCGTCGCCGTGGCCATCAAGGCGCTCCAGGATAAGCTCGATCTCGTCGATGTCCTCCGGCGCGCCACCCTGAAAGCCACGCGGCCTGGTGGAATAGTCGACGTCCGTATGCGTCGCCATCGCAGCCAGGCCCAAGGTGGTGCCCAAACGAACGCCATGGACGGCCACCTCGTCGACGCGGCGCTCCACCGCGGCCAGGCGCTCCGCCGGCGTGTCGCCGTGGGCATTCACCTTCTCGGCCAATTGCTCTACCAGCACCTTTAGCTGGTTGAGCTCAGCATCGCGGGCTGCAAAGGATAAACAGAAAGGATTAGCATCAAAGGCCGGGCTGGGTCAAGAATCAATCTCAGAGCCATACCGTCGATGGCCTCCAGCAGCTGCTTGCGCTGGTCCTCCCATTCTAGCTCGGCCACGCCCGCTTTCTTGGAGACGTCCTCCAGCTCGCGACGGGACGCCTCTAGCTCCTCCTTGAAGCGAATGGCGTCTGCTTCCCCGTACGGTACCGGGGAGTGGCCATCGGACTCCGAGGAGTCATCTGGGAGGGGCTGATTGGCCGGCGCGCGAGGCGGATTCCACTGAATCAACCTAAAAAAGGGGGATGATCGTCAAGGCAAAAGAAGATCGAGAATAGAATCAAAGAGGAGAAATTGATGATCATCACCGCCTGCGCGCATTAGCGCTGCTCCCCTCGGCCTCGTCGGAGGCGCGGCGGCGGTTGAGGCGGCGCACCATTGTGGTTTGGGGATGTGCACTGTTGGCAAGAAGGCCAAAGATTGGCAAAGATTCGAGAGCTAGAAGGCCTGGTGGAGAGCTAGGGGCACCTATGTTAACATTTATAGGCACAGCGGGGATGAATCGTGGCTTCGAGTCGTGGCTGTAGATCGTGGCGCATATCCCAAGAAAATCGGAAGGTGGAAAGGTTTCCTTGGCCAGCCCGCCAGCGGGTCGTTTGGAGTTCTAAGCTGAGCCGCGTGCAGATCGATTGGTTCGGCTAAAGGAAATCAAAGTGTCGTTCGGGAGTTGGCATTTCACTACCGAATGGGTCGTTCAGCATTACATCTAAAAATGCGCAAAAGAAAGGAAACGAATCACAAGGAGATATTACAAGAACGACCAATTCAGGTATACATCAATAAGGACACTCAAGCATTCAGAAGTTTGGCGAGTACATGACGAACATTGGATATTATCAAATGGGAATTGTCTAGCATCTCTTGGCAGTCCTTTTGGGCACCGGATAAGTCAGTGAGTTCCGCATCGCATTGCTCTATTTTGGTGATAGCCGATTTTACTTCCGCTTGGGTCTTTGCTATTAATCCGGGGAGTTCGGCTATTTTCTCTTTGTCAATCTCCATCTCCGCTGACAGGCTTCTCAGTTCGGCTTCTAGAGCAGCCTTCCTGGCAGTTTTCAGATCATAAGAAGCTTGCAGGTTAGCCAATGCATCTTTATGGTTCTCTGCTTGGGATTGTGCCCCGTTCATGGCATGTTCAGCATCGGTTTTCCTCTTTTCGATGGCCGGACGGGAGCGCAATTTCCTCCAAGCGCGCCTTAAGGGAACATAAAGGGGCTCCAAGTCATAGACGGATGATAGAGAAGCTCTGATGTCTTCAGGGAGTTTTTGGCTAATAGATTCAAACATCTCTTCGAAGTGGTGGAGATCATTGAACTGATCCTGAGCATCCTTTTCTAGCCAGGCAGCAATTTCTTTGAGCTTGGACAACACTTCATCTGGCAGCAGCTGGGATACTCCTTCCATCACCTCGGCAGCTGGATTGCTCTCTGATGGCAGGCATGGTAATGATGGAACCTGATCCTGATGAACAACATTGCCGAATTAAGGATGCTGAACATCGAGGTACCAAAATTAAGTACGGATGGTTACCTCATGGCTGGTTTCTTGAGTAGGGGCAATCACAGGTGAAGAAGACGCTCCAAGCAGAGCCGAAACTTCCGAGCTAGGAGGTGCCGATCCGGCCACTGGCAGCTCGTGGGTTTCTGGCTGAAGAGGAGTCGGGTCTGCTGTCTCTGTTGGGTTGGTTATCTCTACTTGACCAATAGGTGATGGCACCCTAGGAGAACTTGTTGGCTCCAGTTGAGTTGGGAGATTCATCTCTGGAGAGTTTATTGCTTCTGCAGAAGGTGATGAGGATGAGATCTCCACTGGGATGGGTAATTCAACCCTGGATGGGCTCGCTTGTTGAACCACTAGAACATCTACAAGTTGTTCTTCCACGGCTTCTTCTGCAAACGTCCAATTGAAGGGATAAGTGCCAGTGCTCATCCTTGAGAAAGAACAGTAAAGGTCATACCAGTGGATGGGGCATCGGCAGGTACTGGCTCTGAAGGCTGCTGGGCTCTGGTCTGAAAATGCACAATGATATGATCCATCAAGGACAGAGTGACCCAGTAATCAAGAAGGTAAAGGGGTTTACCTCAACAAGCACTTTCTTGACAGTTCTTCTCCTTTTAGCACTTGGAGGGGCAATCAGATGCAGACCTTGCCTCCTGTCTACAGCAAGGCTAGAAAGGCTGGGATCTGTGGTAGCATACCTGGCCATTAGTTGATGCAGGGTTGTGGATTTAAACCCCAGTGCTGAAATTGGGCCTTCGGCATTATAAGCAATTGCCCTGACTCGAGGGGCAGGCACTGTATTCTGTGAACAGGAGGATGAAGGTCAGAATCATGAATAAAGAGGAAGCGTCTGGTCCAAAAGCTCATTGTATTACCTCTGAAGTCGGCAGGAAGTCAGGTACCAGCTCTGCACAGAATACATGAACGGGCTCACTGAAGATATGGTCATGAAATTCTTGCCACCAGGAGTTGAAGGTGGGGTGAGCTATAGTTGTGGGCACAAAAGGACATGTGTAGACCGTGGGACTGCACACATAGTTGAAGACTCTGTCGCTCTCCGCATCGGCTCTTTGATTTCCTCTGCGGGTTTGAGGAATTCATGCAAGAACAATCTTGGGGGCATCCGGCCGCATCCCGGTTGCCTGGCCATTACATTAGGCTGATAGTACTCATAAGTGCTAGCATTCAGCCTCCCTCCATTAAATTCGGCCGGCAGTATGCAGGGGCGGATTATGATATTAAAGATCTCCAAGAAACTCCTATCCTGATGGCCGGGCTCAAAGGAAAATTCAACAGGGAAGGTCAGAGTGTCGTTGCCCAAATAAGGAAGCCAGAGAGGATTGGGGAAACCTTTAAATAATAGCTCGAATAACTGACTGATGTCTTGCTGAATGAGAACAGTTGAAGCTGCTTCTCCGTAATTCTGGCATCCTCTGGTAGTTTGGGGTTCTCCTTCAAGGTGATTGGACAAGGGGAAGAACCTGGAGTTCAGGTCAATACCGACGATCTGATGCATATGGAGCTGCAACCACATTTGAACGAACCACCAAGGACCATTGACACATGATATTCTTTGGCCAGTATACATCTGAGTAACAGTTTGGTGAAGCATGTGGTATACACTGCCGAGGAAGAATTTTCCAAGAGGGAGGCGGTTACCACCGGCCAAATGAGATGCCATCACGATGTGGTTCAAGGTGGGCTCATTGGCTTTCCCACAGAAAACAAATCTGCACAGCCACATATTCAGAAAGGCTCGGTATTCAATTTCACCCAGGGGATTATCCCTCATGTGTTTCACAATGTATTGCTTGTATCCGTTCCCTGGCTTCACCCCTGTTTGCCGTGAGGAGTTTTTGAAATTCCAAGGCTGAACAGATCCTATAATGTCAAGGCCGGTGATCATATATACGTCGGCCAAGGTGGGAGACATTGGACCGTGGCCAAAAAGGAAAGCGTTGACGCCGTTTGACCAAAAGTGGCAGTCGCTATCGAAGGTCTTCATTCTTGGGAGTCTCAGCCACGGATAGCTCCAAGCACTGGGCGATACGGAGGGCATCTAGGTTGGTCAATCCACTCTTATCTGCAAGAATCCTCCGATACCAAGTCTTCCAGCCTGCAATTGGAGGTAAAGGCCAGTTCTTGAACGCATCTTGCCACTGAGGAGGTGGAGACAAAGCTGCTTTGAAGGGGATTCTCTCGAGATTCGGCGAAGCAATAAGATCTCGAGGGTCGGGATTCCCCACGGGACCAAGGTAATAAGACCTCGAATTGGCCTCGGTGCGAATCAAAAGTTCGAAGAGAAGGCTCCGGAAGAAAGCGGAACGAGAAAATCTCGGGTAAAATTGAAAACCTAATGCCGAACAAGGTTTGCGGGGAATGAATTTATCCGAGCATCTTGGTTCCGAGCTGCCATTGGAGGTTCGAGCTCGGAACAAGGGGATCTAGGGTTGGATGCGGATGAAGATTCCGGCGGATTGCGAAGAACGGTGTTGACTGATTTGACTCAAGGATTCGTGGTTGGAGTCAATTGTGGAACAAAATTACTTTTATCCCACAATTGAAGGGGCATGTGTTAACACCAAAATTTGGTAAGGAGTCTGACCTGTGGGTCCGGGTCGAAAAAGAGTCCGTCTGGTGGAAGGAAGGATATTTTCAGAGATTTTCGGCAAAGAGATCTACGGTCGGCTATCTGCTCCGATTCGGCAAAGGAACAAGAAAGGCGATTTTGCGGGATTGGACGGTGACGTGGCTCAATCGAGAGGACGAATGGATGGACAAAGCGATCGAGTTTAGTTAGGCAATGAATCCATTCGCGAGTTGTAATCGGCGGGGTATAAATACGATCCCTGGATGTATGTAACGAGAGACAATCATTCCTCAATACACACCGGCCTTACGCCAAACCCTAGAGTCCTTGTCGTGTCGTCGAGTTCTTCGAGAGGGCCAATCGATCCGTCGACCTCCGTGAGTACCGGCAACCTTGTATCATGTCTAGTATCATGCGGTGGATTTAGATCGATGCAAGTAGTCTTGTTACCATGCTTCGTGTCATGCGGTAGATTCAAGCTTGGTTCAAGAGGGTTTCTTGTTAGATCATGAGCCATGCGGTAGGCTAAGATCTAGCTCGAAGCTAGTTATCGGCTCTATTGGGTTTTGGCAAGATCCAATAGATTCATTAAGTTATCCCGTGTTAACTTGAGTTTTACTTTACGTTTTAATTCATGTAACACATTTCTCGCCCAATCTAGATGGGTTTGGATCGGCTATATCCCTTTTATGATACTTGTTCGAGTAGGTTTCATGTTTTAACACGTGGATCTTATGCTTTCCGATAGCCGAAACCGAATCGATCTAGGTTGTTACGTGTTGCGGGTTCAAGTTTACTGCGTTCGTATAAATCTTGAAAGAGCCGGGTATCATGCGGTAGATGCAGGTTTTTGGGTTGCTTTGGAGCTAGTCATCCGGTGGATTAGGATTCCAAATCAGCCTGATAGACTTATTCACGCGGTAATATTTGTTCCTTCTTCATGGACCCTGGATCGGCTGTTCAGCCGTATTCGGTTATATTCTCACGAGTAGATCATGCGCATTATTTATGTTTTAAATGATGTATGCTTTTAGCTTTCCATATCTAGATTGTATCATGCGGTGGATAGATCTATTTGTGGAAAGTGGTACGTTTTTCATGCAAGTTGTATCATGCGGTGGATAGATTTGCTTGATATCGTACCCGACGGATCTTAAAGTAACTAGACATGCGGTAGACTAGTGCTTTGGATCTATGCATGCTTATTTAATACATGATCATGTCCGTGCTTTACTTCATTTGTTTAATGTTAATTTTCATGAAGATCGGTCACAACTTTGCACATGCATCTATGTTTATCCAAAGACCGATCGTTGTCATGCTTACGTCATCCATTCGGCAGTGTTCTTTTTCCCTTTGCGGTTACCCGAATGGTCGTGGTTCTTTGACAGATAGCTTTACATAGCTATGTGTCATCTTGCTTGGCTTTTTAGCCGTAAATATGGAACTGTCTGGTACCACCCGGCAAGTTCCAAGCTTTGGTATCTAACTGCTTTATCTTTTGTTAATTTTCAGGAAAAATTGACTGGCACGTCATTTGCTCTTCTGCGCGTGTGAAGCCAGCTTTCCGGCTTGCTGTGTGATTGGCACTGAGTGCACTTTTTGCGTCAACAACATATGCCATGCCAAATGCAAGAAATGCACAAAGAAAAGCTATACATATGCTACAAAGGAGCTCCCACACACCAGCTCAAGAAATCAAACAGACACCAAGCTCCCCCCGCAAACGAGTGAAAGTTGCTTGGTCCAGGGGTTTGGTGAAAATAGCGGCTAGTTGGTCATGTGTGGGTACATGGATCAAGGTTATCTTCCCTTTCTCTACGTTGTCTCTCAGAAAATGATACCTCACTTCTATGTGCTTGGTTTTGGAATGGAGCACTGGGTTCTTTGCAACACTTATGGCACTGGTGCTGTCACATTAAAGTGGGACATGGGTATACTCCTCACCAAAGTCACTCGTGGTGTATGTGATCCAAAGGAGCCGAGAGTAACAACTAGTTGCGGCAACGTACTCTGCCTCAATAGTGGATTGAGCAACACTCGACTGTTTGTGGGAAGACCAAGACACCAAAGAAGATCTCGGAAACTGGCAAGTCCCAGAAGTGGACTTCCTATCTAACCGACACCCGGCAATATCCGTGTCTGAAAAACCATGAAGCGCTAAAGAAGAAGACGCGGAGTACCAAAGGCCGAAGTCAGGAGTGTGACGCAAGTACCTGAATATGCGCTTGACCGCTTGCCGATGCGAAGTACTTGGAAACGCTTGAAAACGAGTGCATAGACATACCAAGAACTGGATGTCCGGCCTTGTCGCCGTCAAGTAGAGGAGTGACCTGATCATGCTTCGGTACTCCTTCTGGTCCACGTGTTCACCTTCCTCATCCGCATCAAGAGCTGTAGTCATACTCATAGGCGTCGCAATGGCCTTGGAATCCTCCATCTTGTACTTCCTCACAATGTCCTTGGTGTACTTAGCTTGGTGCACAAATGTTCCTTCCTTTGATTGCTTGATTTGTAGCCCGAGGAAGAACTGCAACTCCCGTCATGCTCATCTCAAATTCCCTGCTCATAGCATCTGCAAACCTTGCAACAAGAGAGTTAGACGAGCCACCAAAGACAATATCATCCATGTACACCTGCACAATCAGGATATCTCTGCCCTGCCTAAGTAAAAACAAAATCTGGTCAACCTTTCCCATCTCAAACCCTATATCAAACAGGAACCCCTCAACCTACCATACCAAGCTCTAGGCGCCTGTTTCAACCCATACAATGCCTTCCTCAACCTGTACATCCCGTGGGGGTACTTCTCACTCTCAAACCCCGGTGGTTGCCTCACATACACTTCTTCCTCCAACACACCATTCAGAAAAGCACTCTGCACATCCATTTGGTGCAACTTGAACCCTTTAGCCACAGAAAAGGCTAGAAGGATCATAATCACCTCCAAACGAGCTACGGGAGAAAAGGTCTCCTCGTAGTCGATCCCCTCTTTCTGACTGAACCCTTGAGCAACAAGCCTTGACTTGTTCCTCACCACTTCACCTTTCTCTCCCTCTTTGTTCTTCCACACCCATTTTGTCCCAATCGGCTTACACCCTGGGGGAGGGTCAACCAATTCCCACACTTAATTCCTCTCAAAGTTCTCCAACTCCTCATGCATCGAATTAACCCAATTATGATCAGATAGTTGTAACACCCTAATTTTCACTTTGGAGCTTAATTAAAAATTTGCTTAGCAACCATCGTTCTTGTTTAAGGAATATAAGGTGTTTGTGCTTTTCTAGGCATTTAATCATTTTTGTTAATTAAATAATGAAATATAGGAGTTTATTGTTGCATACATGTTTCTGCATTGGTTTTGAGTGTTTGAATTTAAATTTGTGTTTGAATTCTTTTGATTGGGTTGTTTTTCAAAATAGAAACCTTTCCCTTTTAGCTATTTCCTTCCCATGTCTGGTCTGTTTTTGGTTTGAGCCCAGTTTCACCGAAGTCCGCAGACGCCCCCTCAACCTCTGGCCCAGAGCACTGCAACCCCCCCCACCCCCGCCGCCGCGCCGCTCGCGTCAACCCGCCGGCGGCCCGGTCGGCCCGGCGCGACCCCGCACCGCGGCCGCCGGCCCCCGGCCGCCGACGGGCGGGCCCCGCCGTCATCCCCGACCTCGGGTCGGAGATCGGCGGGGCGGGGACCCAACCCCGAGCCAGTCGTGCGCACGAGTGTGGCTGCGAGCCCGCACGCCTAGGCACCCCGCGCGACCTATTTAAAGCGCCACCCCCTTCGCCCAAAACCCTAGCCCGAGCTCGCGCCGGGCCGCCGCCTAACCCTAGCGCCGCCGCCGCCGTAAGCTGTCTCGTCTGATGTTCCTCCACCGCCGTAAGCCGCCCAGTCCGCTGTTCCTCCGCCACCGTCAAGCTCGCCCGAGGTTCGACCGCAAGGTAAGGGACCCGTAGGTGCCGCTTGCTCTCGCCGTCGTGCTCCGCATCGCCGAGGCAAGGTCACCGGACTTGCTTCACCGCGCCCGGCCGCCGTCCGCCGTCCTACACCATCGCCGCCGCCCCGGCGTCCTCCTCGTTGAGTTCGCCGTGAGCTTCTCGTCGTTCTGGTGTAATCCCCGCGGTGAATGGAGCACCCCAGCGCCCTAATCGCAGTGCGCCGCCGCTCGCCGTCTTGCACCGCCGCTCGCCTGCGGCCGGTGGGCTGGCGCCGCGCTCGCACAGCTCTTGAGCCGCAGGATCAAGATCCAATGGCTCGGGTCCATTTTGACCCGGTCCGCGCTAGCCACCCGCATCACCGCACCCGCGTGCAACCCTGGCCGCCGGATTTGGATCCGACGGATCAGATCCGTCCGGCAGGGTCAAACCCGCCACCACCGGTCAAACCCACCTTGACCTTGGCGGTTTTGCAGAGAAAACCCCGCGTTTCTTTAGATTTGCAAGCCGGTCCTCCAACCGTTATAGTTTTCTCGCGGACAGGTCCTGTTTTCTTCGTTTTAGCCTAGGAAGTTTAGTTTTCTTTACACTTTAGTCCCCGATCTTGTTTAAGTCGTATCTTAGTCGTTTTAACTCCGTTTTTAGCGTTCTTTATGTCCATGCGATCGTCTCGACGAGTAGATCAGTTTAGTGCCTCTGTTTTGTTCTGTTAATGTTGTTTGGTGATTGTTTCTGAATTTATTCTATTGTATGCTTGTATGTGAATGTGTGGAGCGTAGAGTATGAGTAGTTCGAGGACTTCACTGTCGTTGAAGATTTCAAGACCCTGAGCAGTTTCCGAAGCTGGTAGAAGGCAAGTCATTGCTGCATTCCCGGTTATCCTATTACAACATGTATTTTAATTACACTATATTTACTTATTGCTATGCATTAATATTAAGGGTCCGACTATTTAAGGATTTCCTAGTGTTGTATATCCTATGCCTTGATCAACCTTGGTTTACTTTATGTTGGGTAGCACTTGCTTAAGCTTTACCTTGGTTTCGGGTGGTTTAATGAGCATTTATCAATCTGGATTTATTTATGCTATTATTCATGTAATGCAAGAACACCTTATGCCTGTTAATCGGAACATGGAGCGACCACCCAGGAAAATGGTACACCACAAGACATATGGCTCTGTTTTGGCTGAATAACTAGAAAACTTGGTGTTGGGTATGCTTTGACCTGAAAGGGGTTGTCGGCTGACAGTAGATGGCATATGGACCTGCTCTGGTAGGGAGTTGGGGTTGGCTAAGACACGGTACTCGCCAGGGAGCTTTATATGCTGCACTGATCAGGTAACCTAGCGGGCAGCCTGCACTAGGGGATCTTCATAAAGGCCTCTTAGCGTCCCTATGCAGCCACACCTCGGTAGTGTGGTATTGTGCCTACTTTTGCACAGCATGGTTGGGTCTAAAACTCTTTTGGGGTTTTTACGCGACTTGTGGGTAAAGATGTATAACCTCTACAGAGTGTAAAACTGACTAGTTAGCCGTGCCCACGGTCAAGGGTGACCTAGACCCTCACATGAGTAAATTATGAAAGATGGAACTTTTAAACTTGTGCATTGCATCCAATGGTTCTGTTGCACCCGTTATTTGGGTTGGTATATACTTTCACTTGTTAGTAACAGCTGTTTAATAAAACTTGACCAACTAAAATGCTGACTTGCTTTATAACCATCAGCTTCCACCATAAAGCCTTGCATGTTGTTATAGAACTTTTCCCTTGTTGAGTACGACATGTGCTCATGCTTGTTGTTTCTATATTGCATCTACACTACCCAGCTGCTGCTTAGATGAACGCTTTGAGGATTTCACTGAGAGTTTGATGAGTTCTAGGCGCTCGTTCTCTAGCCAGCTGCCTGTGGAGGACTTCTGTGTGTGTTTCTTTTCCGCTGTTAGCTACTCAGACGATTGTTAGTCTGAGACATTCGGTCATGTAATAAATGTTTAATACTCTCTTTATGATTTACACTGTGTTTTGGTATTCACTGAGTCGACGCATGTGTGTAACTTGATCCTAGCGCACATGTATTCTTGCATTCGGATTTGCCCTTAAATCCGGGTGTGACAATAGTGCGTGTCCAATGTCTTTGGGCTCAAAGGTGGCAACAAAAGCAGCATGAGCGAAATGAGAATTGTTCCGAACCCTTGACCGTGTAGTATGTTCTCTCATGTCGCCGATGATCCTCGAAGCTGGGTGATCCACTTGTACTCGTCGGGGAGGTTCTCGCTTGATGCTACCTCCCCCTCAACATTAGCTTCTTCTTGATCTTGGTTTGTCATCGTAGGTGTGGGAGAGGGGTCGTCCACCACCGTAGTCGAAGTAGTATGTACAAGTTCAGCCGCGGGCACCACACCACCATCTTCATCATCTCCATGTTCATGATTCTCCTCCAGAAAGATCTCCTCGCCAAGTTCATCATCTCCTGCACACTCAAAGACAAGCTGACTACGTGGCTGTGTCTCTTCGAAGGTTACCTCGCAAGTCTCCATGATTTGGTTTGTTTCAAGATTGAGCACACGATATGCTCTAGAGTGAGATGCATAACCAAAGAAAATACCATCGACCGACCTAGCCTCAAACTTATCCAACTTCTTCCCTTTCTTAAGGATAAAACACTTGCAACCAAAGACATGGAAGTGACTCACCTTGGGTGTGCGACCGTGCATCAACTCATAGCAGGTTTTCTTCTTAAGCACTCTGAGGTAGATTCTGTTTGAAATATAGCACGTGGTATTCACCGCCTCAGCCCAGAACCTTCTCAGAGTCCTATGCTCATCAAGCATCATCCGAGCCATCTCACACAAGGTTCTATTTTTCCTTTCCACAACACCATTCTGAGGAGGCGTCTACGGACTCCAAAACTGGTGTTCAAGACCCAAGTCATGGCAAAAGGTTTCAAAACGAGAGTTTCTGAATTCTGAGCCATTGTCATTGTGGATTGCTCGTATGGCATCTCGGTGCCTCTCGTTCCTCAACCTCAAGACAAGATCTTGAACAAAACCAAACGTCTCCCCTTTCTTCTCAAGAAAGAACACCCACGCATACCGAGAGTAATCGTCCACCACAACAAGGACGTGCCACTTCCCACCTGCAGATCGCACACAAGCTGGGCCAACAAGGTCCATATGGAGCAGCTCGCATGGACTCTTAGTCATCACATCGGTGAGAGGCGGGTGAGAAGAGGCTACCATCTTGGCATGCCTACAAGGAGCACAAACCAACTCTTTCTCAAGCTTCAATCGTGGCAATCCTCGGACCAAATTGAGTTTACTCAAGCGAGACAAAAGGTCAAAGCTCAAGGGACCCAACTTCCTATGCCACTTCCACAACTCACTCGAAGAGCCAGCCAAGAAACAACGCTCAACAGCAGAAGACTGAGAAAAATCAGCTCGAAACACCTGACCCTCGGGAACGACCATACAGACAAGGTCCCATCGAGAGTCCAAAATCTGAGAACCACCAGGCCAAAACAACACCTCAAAACCCTCATCCAACAGCTGGGACACAGAAAGAAAATTGTACCCAAGCAATTGAACAAGAGCAACATGCCTGAGAGTGATCTTGTCACTCAACTTAATCTCACCTTCTGAAAGCACACGCCCTCGCCCATTGTCCCCAAAGGTGATGTACCTCTTTGACACCACCGAGACGAGACTTGAGAACCACCCCTTAACTCCGGGCATATGCCTCGAGCAACCGAAGTCAATCAGCCAAATGTTCATCAAGTCTCCCACCTGAAATTCAAAAATGAGCACGTGAGCGAACCAACGACTCAGCACTGGGCTTAGTACCAAAAGAGTAAAACCAGTGCCGAGCCATTTGCTCAAAAGTGGGGTTAGCACAATCCAAAACATCTTTCCTACGAAAGCTACCTCCACGAACACCACCACGAGGGAACCAGCCCTCTCTAACTGGAGGAGGACCAAAACCACGAAAGGAAAACCGTGGACTGTCCCTCCTCTCCAACTCAAAGCTATGACTCCTCCCATTCCCGTACTGAGCACGAGGGGGCATCGCCTAGCAAACTGACCTCCTGCAAACTCTCCAGCCCAACCACCAGAACCACGACCACCAGAACCAAACCTAGCACCTGTACGAGCACGAAACCCAAATACTGCCTGTCTAGGCCTGCGCCGGTCTGATCGGCGCCTCTCACCGGTCTGACCAGTGCCTCTCACCGGTCTGACCAGTGTAGCCCGGCTAGCAGCACCTCCAGCAGCCTTTCGCTCTCCCCAAGTCGGAACTATCCTCACACTAGCCTTGGCCTTGGGCATCTGCACACGAGGCTCATGTTCACCATTTGGAGGGTGGTACTTGTCCTCGTTAGCCCACTCCTTCGCTATTCTCTCCTCTCGCCTCCTCTTGAAGCAAAACTCGTCCTTATGGCCATCTCTCCCACAATAGCCACAACGGAACCTCACAAGCTTTGGCTTAGGCTTGGGTTGGGGCTGCTCACTTGGTTTCTCTCCACTTGGCTTTTCATCTGGTCTCTCCTCACTAGGCTTCTCACCCGATTTCTCCTCACTTGCCTTCTCACTTTCTTTCCCAAAGAACACTTTCCCCGATGTGCTCACAAACTTGATAGGCTTTTGGAAATCATTTGTTTGTGGAGGAAACACGGGTGGAGCTGGGGTTGTGTCTAGTCAGTTCCTGAGATGGTTAGGTTTACGAGGGAAATCATTTTTTGGTGGGTTTTTGGTGGCTCTGGGATATTCTCTCCACTTCCCTCACCAACCTTGTTTGCCCCAAGTCCCTCACCATCCTGCCTCTTGTATGTCTCAATCATTACCCTCAACTGAGGCTCATGACCAGACAACCAACCCATCAACTTTCTCAACTCGATCAAGTAGTCGACCGCCTTGTTGTTGGCGTCGAACATGTCCCTCAATCCTAGAGCAAGGAAGTTCATCGGCTGGACATAGCTTGTGTCCACCGTGACATCCCAAAGGATTTGACCCTTTCCGCAGAGGAACGCCGCCATCCGCTTACTCCACATCTGGTAGTTTTTACCATCGAAGTGTGGAGGACCCAAACCCCGTTCCTGGTACGCCATCCTTGGACCTTAGACTGGTTAGAGTCAATCAAGACCCGTAACCGTCTCTGATACCAATTGAAGGACCGATATGGAGAACCAGAGAGGGGGGGAGTGAATGGGAGCCGATAAAAATTCTTCTCGAAGGAGATGGAGGCTCCAACAAGATGAACACAACTTCCAACACACGTCTCCGACTCACTACTCAAGTTGGCCAGGACCACGCAGCCACTGGAGTGCTATTGGCCCTAGGAACCAACCACCAACCTCACAAACCCGAGAACGCAGCGGAACACAAGACTCGAGCCTTACTGACCTACATCGGTCAGGCCGGTGAGCACCACTGGTCAGACTGGTCCCTGCTGGTGAAACCTGGCGACTTCCACAGAACTGCCCGTACACCGGTAAGGCCGGTGTAGCACACCGGTCAGACCGGTCCAAGCCAAAAATCCCCAAAACACCAAACAGGCCTATCGAGCTCCAAAACGACCCAAACTCGAAACAGCATCAACACGGGACAACAGAGAACTCACCCAAACGTTCACCCGAGCAAAAACCCAATAAGGGTTGCACCGGTCAGACCGGTGTGCCCTGGGCTTTTCGGGATGAACAGCACCCGCGGGTCAACACCCCCAAATCCAACTCCCGATCTCCCAAATCGCTCCACGGATTTGCGCAAAACTTTTGGGGATAGTAGGAACACCACATGGGGAGTCCATAGCTAAGTTTAATTCCACCAAAATTGCCAAATCAAGAGGAATCAAAGAAATCGCGCCATGAACTCCTCTAACCCTAGAACACCGGAAACCCCAAAATCGAGACCCTTTACTCACATATTTGGGAGGGAAATCAAAAGGAAAAGAACCACGAAGGGTACACACATACATCCCCCATCAAATCCCCAAGAGAAAGGTCTCGAAAACACTCCAAGAAATCCACCAAGAGATGGCTCCGAAAATCACCACAAAAAACGAACGGGAACAACACAACCGAGCCTTGAGGAACCACGCCGAATCATCTATACATCACAAGAAGGTTCATACAAGGTCTAGCTTGCCGCCCGATCATCCAACCCTCTCACAAGATATCCCATGAAGCTCTCAAGCTAGTCCAATAAAAATCCTAGAGAAAATAGGAAGGGAAAATAGGAAAACCAAATGAGCTAGGGTTCCAAGAGATGGCTGCCATCCTCTCACCTCTTGGGTTATATGGAGGCAACCAAAGGTCTAAAATACCCTTACTAGCTAATTAGGGATACATGCCCCTCGAGGGCGAAATCAGAAATCTTTGTCATCGCTCCATCGGACAGATGCCCGGCGACCGCAACCTGCATAGCCTCGACGCAATCCTTGCGATCCCGACGCGTGTCCTCCGCTTCGAAGTCTCTGGACTCTGTCATCGTACACCGGTCAGATCGGTGCTCCTCAACGGTCAGATCGGTACCCACGGTCAGAACAGTCAGACCCACCGGCCAGACCGGGTTGGAGCTGCTCCTCTCCGTCTTCGGTTCTTCAGTCTTGGCTTTGTGGATCAACCAAGGAACCTAGTGGTTTTCTGGTGAACCACCGGAAACCCCGCAAACCCGGTGTAGCCTCCGCCAATCGCCACTCATGACTCGGCTCCCACGTAGTCTCGGCTCGACCTTGGTTTTGTGGCTCAACCAAGAAACCGCCCATGACTTCATCTTGCTGTTCATGCCACCATGCGGCCCGCGCTTGACTCCGCTGGCCACCGGGTCCCTCGAACAAAGCCTACTTGTCTTCTCCACACCTGGAGGCCTCACCGGTGACGACCTTTCGCACTTGTTCTTCACCTACACCAACACCAGTCAAGCCGCAACTTGCACCTGCAATACTTAGCCAAGAATCAGTCCACACAACGTTGTCCATCACTCATCACACTAGGAAGCGACCATCCACCGGTCCTCGAACCACACATGGTCCTCAACCCCGCCGCTAGAGTTGCCGGATTTTTGCAGGAACCGCTGCCCCCTGCGGACCAGGAGCGTCCCAGTGGTCGATGGATGACCGCTCCTCAGTGATGAGTGATTGACAACGGGTGTTGGACTGACTCTTGGCTTAGTGCACAGGTGTAGGCTGCGGCCTAGTTCGTGTTGTTGAAGGTGAAGAACGGGCGCGAAAGGTCTTCAGCCTTGAGGGGCCTCTGGGAGATGGAGAGACAAGTAGGCTCAGTTCGAGGGACCCGGTGGACAGCGGGACTGGGTGCGGGCCACATGGTGGCGATACGATCAAGATGAAGTCATGGACAATCGAGCCGGTGCAAGGTGGCGGTCGAGTCAAGTCGTTTGGCGGGAGGCCGGACCGAGCACGCGGGGTTTGGTGGTTTGCCCACAAAACCATCGGAGGACGGTTTCTTGGTTTGGGCCTCAAAACCAAGTCCGAGGGCCCAACACGACGGAGACGGGATCCGGGCGTGTCGGGAAGCTTCGAGGCGGAGGACACGCGGCGGGATCGCATGGCTTGCGTCGGGAGGACGCGGGGGTGCGGCAAAGGCGTGGCCGTCCGATGGCAAGACCCACAAACATTACCTAAATGCCCCTACGTGGGTTGTATCGCCAGTAGTTAAGTTAGGGGTAGTCGAGTGATTTACCACTCCGGCGGGACCTGATATATAAGCCATGAGTGTGTGTGGATGGCTCTCTCTCTCCGCGACTTAGGGTTTCATTTCCCCCCTCCCATTTCTCATATTCGTAGCTATTTTCTTCTCTATTTTCTCTAGGCTAACATGAGAGCTTCATGAGAGATTTGTTGAGAGGGATGGATGCTAGGGCGGCATGCTAGACCTTGTGAATCTTTCCTGGTTTGTATAGAAGATTCGGAGTTGTGTTTTTCGTGGTCTTTTTGTGCTTGATTTCGTGCCTTTGTTCTCGGTGTGATTCCGCGGATTTGAGTGGGTTTCTCCCCGGATTTCTTTGAGGGAAACATGAATAGATGTCTCGTGCATCTTTGTGATTGATCTTGTGCCCTCAAACGCTGGGAAACCACTTCGATTCAAGGATTTTCGTTCGGTGCTCTAGCTTTTGGTGGTGCTCAAAGGATTCGCGATTCCCGGTGATTTAGGGAGTTAGGAGGCAAGTTTTTTTGGGCTATAGCATCCTTGTGTGACGCTTTTCAAGTCCCCAAACCCTTGTCTCCACAGCTTCAACCGTTTGGGAAATCCGATGATGATTTGGGGGAGTTGACCTTCGAGGTCGGGCTGTTTTTCTGCTCTGTCCGTGCCTCGCGGAATGTCCGCGGCGTCCTGGCGGACGGTCTGCGCCGCACGCGTTCGTCAGGTGTTCTTCATGTTCTTGTTCGCCTTTCATTTCGATCCGTCATGATTTTGAGTTTTGGTTGGACGAAGTTTCGGACGGTCCTCAACAGCGGGCGGACGGTCCGCTGGTGCCTGGCAGACAGTCCGCGTGCTCCCCGCGGACGGTCCAGTTTACGGGGTTCGTCTCTGGTGGTTCTGTTGGTTTTAATGGACAGTCCGTGGCCCAGGCCGGACGGTCCGCCGTACCTGTGCGGACAGTCCGCGGTACATTGGCGGACGGTCCGCGTGGCCCGTGCGGACAGTCCGCCTCTCCTGGTTGGACGGTCCGCCAGAGCCTGTGTGCTTTGCTTCTTGGTTCGATTCCTCCCTTCCCTTCTTGTGCTTCCGCGTGTGCTATAAGGAATCATTCCTAGGACTAGAGGTTGATTCATAACCTCGTTGTCTTGGCGATTAGTGTGTGATTCGATCGATCACTTGTGTGTGACCGGGATTTGACTAGGGTATAGGCCGGGTTCTTTGAGAAGAATTTTTACCGGCTCCTATTCACTCCCCCTCTCTCTAGTCGCCATCCGATCCTTCAATTGGTATCAGAGCTTGGTGCCGGACTCTTTGCGACTTTGACAAGTCTCGAATCCTAAGATGGCGTACGTTGAGCGGGGCGGTCCGCCGCACTTCGATGGAAAGGGTTACCACAAGTGGGCGGCTCGTATGATGATCTTTCTTCGTGGAAAGCTGTTGGATTTCATTGTGCTTGACAGGACCTATGCTATTCCGGTCAACATCCATACTCTTATGGTGACCGATGCTGGTGCTAAGGCCAAGTATGAGGCTAATGCAAAAGCCGTTGATCACTTGGTCCGGAGCTTGTGTGATCCTGAGTTTGAGCGTGTTCGCCATTTGAATCTTGCTTGGCAAATTTGGAAAAAGTTGTTGGTTGCTCACGGTGGTGATAACCATGTGAAGGCTCGCCTCTTTGTCTCTTACCGGATGCAATATGAGAACTTCACTCAACTTCCCAGTGAGGACATTGATGCGATGTTTCAGAGGTTCACCGCCATCGTGAACAACATGAAGGCTAATGTTGAGGATTTTCCTTACACCGAGCATGATCAGGCTTTGAAGCTCTTGCATGTCTTGGACCCAAATGTTTGGGGGTGCTAAGGTTGAGGCCATCAAGGAGTCTGGGCAATATTTGACTATTGAGTTGGATGACCTCTTTTCTAAGGTCAAGTCGGTTGAGGTTGACAGGAAGTTGCAATTCAAACATGAGGGCTCGACTGGCCATAGTCTTGCTCTTGTGGGCAGATCAAAGGGCCAATGGCCGTATATCATTGTGAATGTTTAGCCTATGTTGCATTCATGGGGGAGCATAAGCTTCTTTTTGCCGCAAAGGCACTTCATGTACCATGAAATGATTTAATCTTGAAAAGAAGTGTATAATGCTTGAAAAATGCTCCATCCATCATGTTTGTGCTTAAAATGTCTTATCTTTCACATATGGGTGCAAAACATGTTGCATGATGTTCACCAGTGGAGAAGTCTCCCCGAAGTGGACACATGGCTCATGAGCTTTGACATGACATGCTTTGCTTTATGGGTGTTTGCCATGATCTTTTGCTGAGAATTTGATATCCTTGTATGATCTTTGAATGGTAGGCATGTTTGTGGCTCATGTGTGACATGGATAGGCTTTTACATGTGAAGCAAGCCTTCTTTTGGTAAAACTGCTTAAATCTGGAAATTTTGCTTTGTCACATGCTTGTATTTTCATATATTACTTGTGGCAATGCTTTGACTATGCTATGATTCATATGTGTGATCTTTGTCTCATTTTTAGCCTTTGACACTAGATTTGGCCTATTTGAGAAGCTCATGTAGCTGTTTATATGCTTTGTTTTGCATTTCTTCATTTTCACCTTGATTCATACATTGTCAACAAGGGGGAGAAGAGGTGAGCTTAATGAAAATTCAGCAGAGGTGAGCTAAAATTTGGAAGTTTGCATCCACATGTTCAGGGGGAGCTTGCATTTGTTCGGGGGGAGCTTTCTTGCGATTTCAGTGTGGAGTTTGTGCTTTGCTTGGCTTGTGACCTTTCTTTGCCTTTCCTTGGTTTTGGTCATGAGTTGAGCTTCTTTGTTTTTCTTTCTTCTTCCTTTCTTTCTTTCTCTGAATTTCATTTCGTGTTGTGTGTTGTCAATGCACTCATCAAGGGGAGATTGAGGACCAGGAGCGTCCCAGTGGTCGATGGATGACCGCTCCTCAGTGATGAGTGATTGACAACGGGTGTTGGACTGACTCTTGGCTTAGTGCACAGGTGTAGGCTGCGGCCTAGTTCATGTTGTTGCAGGTGAAGAACGGGCGCAAAAGGTCTTCAGCCTTGAGGGGCCTCCGGGAGATGGAGAGACAAGTAGGCTCGGTTCGAGGGACCCGGTGGACAGCGGGACTGGGTGCGGGCCACATGGTGGCGATACGAGCAAGACGAAGTCATGGACAATCGAGCCGGTGCACGGTGGCGGTCGAGTCAAGTGATTTGGCAGGAGGCCGGACTGAGCACACGGGGTTTGGTGGTTTGCCCACAAAACCATCGGAGGACGGTTTCTTGGTTTGGGCCTCAAAACCAAGTCCGAGGGCCCAACACGACGGAGACGGGATCCGGGCGTGTCGCGAAGCTTCGAGGCGGAGGACACGCGGCGGGATCACATGGCTTGCGTCGGGAGGACGCGTGGTGCGGCAATGGCGTGGCCGTCCGATGGCAAGACCCACAAACATTACCTAAATGCCCCTACGTGGGTTGTATCGCCAGTAGTTAAGTTAGGGGTAGTCGAGTCATTTACCACTCCGGCGGGACCTGATATATAAGCCATGAGTGTGTGTGGATGGCTCTCTCTCTCCGCGACTTAGGGTTTCATTTCTCCCCCTCCCATTTCTCATTTTCATAGCTATTTTCTTCTCTATTTTCTCTAGGCTAGCATGAGAGCTTCATGAGAGATTTGTTGAGAGGGATGGATGCTAGGGCGGCATGCTAGACCTTGTGAATCTTTCCTGGTTTGTATAGAAGATTTGGAGTTGTGTTTTTCGTGGTCTTTTTGTGCTTGTTTTCGTGCCTTTGTTCTCGGTGTGATTCCACGGATTTGAGTGGGTTTATCCCCAGATTTCTTTGAGGGAAACATGGATAGATGTCTCGTGCATCTTTGTGATTGATCTTGTGCCCTCAAACGCCGGGAAACCACTTCGATTCAAGGATTTTCGTTCGGTGCTCTAGCTTTTGGTGGTGCTCAAAGGATTCGCAATTTCCGGTGATTTAGGGAGTTAGGAGGCAAGTTTTTTGGGCTATAGAATCCTTGTGTGATGCTTTTCAAGTCCCCAAACCCTTGTCTCCACAGCTTCAACCATCTGGGAAATCCGATGATGATTTGGGGGAGTTGACCTTCGAGGTCGGGCTGCAAAATTTTATTGCTTCATCCGATCCGGGCAAATTGCCAAAGCATTTGACGGTTGACACATTGCAATATAAAGGACTAGTAAAAAAAATTCTAGATAGGAAGTGGGTCGGTCTCAAAGTAAATGAGTTGTTAGTTGTAGAATATTACTCTCGCCAGACTTGAACTTAACGAAAAAAGGAAAGGTTCATAGAATTTTTTTCCCCTTCCCCTTTCCCCGAACTAAATCGACCTAAGGCTCTTAATTCGTATTTTCCCGTTCACCTAGCGGAAATAGATTAACCCTAGGATCCTTTTTTATTTTTTGTTATTTCCTCGATTTTACATGTTTTTCTGCTCTGTCCGTGCCGCGCGGACGGTCCGCGGCGTCCTGGCGGACGGTCCGCGCCGCACGTGTTCGTCAGGTTTCTTCGTGTTCTTGTTCGCCTTTCGTTTCGATCCGTCGTGATTTTGAGGTTTGGTTGGATGAAGGTTCGGACAGTCCGCAGCAGCGGGCGGACGATCTGCGGGTGCCTGGCGGACAGTCCGCGTGCTCCCCGCGGACGGTCCGTTTTACGGGGTTCGCCTCTGGTGGTTCTGTTGGTTTTAACGGACAGTCCGCGGCCCAGGCCGGACGGTCCGCCGGACTGTGCGGACAGTCCGCGGTACATTGGCGGACGGTCCGCGTGGCCCGTGCGGACAGTCCGCCTCTCCTGGCCGGACGGTCCGCTAGAGCCTGTGTGCTTTGCTTCTTGGTTCGATTCCTCCCTTCCCTTCTTGTGCTTCCGCGTGTGCTACAAGGAATCGTTCCTAGGACTAGAGGTTGATCCATAACCTCGTTGTCTTGGCGATTGGTGTGTGATTCGATTCATCGCTTGTGTGTGACCGGGATTTGACTAGGGTATAGGTCGGGTTCTTTGAGAAGAATTTTTACCGGCTCCTATTCACTCCCCCCTCTCTAGTCGCCATCCGATCCTTCACCCCCATGGCCAGATGACTCAATTGCATCTCCCTCTTTCTTCCAGGGTCTTTTATGCGAACCAGGGGCATGGTTGTGAACCTCAAAACTTTCCAGGGTTCTGTTCGAAAGTTGAATTCTTAAATAGTAAATGACTTTGTCCGAAACTTAGAAAATTCATAGAAAATCAAGAAAAATCATAAACATGCAAAATAATTTTTGTTGGATTCTTTGAGAAAAATCCTATAACTTTTTAAAAGCACTACCATACTTTTTTCCTGATAATTTTTGCATGAAAAATACAAATATGAAAAACCTAGATCTGTGGTATCTCCAAATCCACTTGTGATCTATACTGGAATTTTGTATATGTTGTGTGTTATGCTATGCCTATATCCTGTACCAAACATTGCACAAAGTTATGCTGTAAATCTATTTATATGAATTGTTTTCTATTTATGCAGAATCTGTCTAAATGAATTTTGTAGCTAAAAATAATTAAGTTTTTGTGCCCAACTTCTGCATGATGTCTTTTTTTTTGCCAAAATGCACCTCTGGTTAATTAATCACAATTTTATATTTGTCAGAAATATTTATTCTTGAAATATGCCTAATGTTTGTCGAGCCGGGACTTCGTGGGAGCCAAGTCATGAGTGGTGATTGGCGGAGGCTACATCAAGTTAGCGGGGTTTACGGTGGTTCACCAGAAAATAACTGGGTTACTCGGCTAAGCCACAAAGCCGAGGCCGAAGACCGGGCGTGGCTGTCAGGCCAAAACCGGTCTGACCAGGTTTGAGAACCGGTTTGGGGTCGCAGGGCGCCGGAAGCTTCGAGGCGGAGGACACGCTTCGGGATCGCAAGGCTTGCGTCGAGGCTACGCGAAGTGCGGTCGCCGGGCATCCGTCCGATGGTGTTACAAAGACAAATTCCCAAAGCGCCCTTGGTGGGTGTGTATCTTAGTTTAGGCCTTAGGGGCATTTTATACTTTCGGTTGCCTCCATATAACCCAAGACGTGAGAGGATGGCAGCCAACTCTTGGAACCCTAGCTCATTTGGTTTTCCTATTTTCTCTGCCTATTTTTCTTAGGATTTCTAGGACTAGCTTGAGAGCCTCATGGCGAGATCTTGTCAGAGGGTTGGATGATCGGGCAGCAAGCTAGACCTTGTATGAACCTCCTTGGTATGTATAGATGATTCGGCGTGGTTCCTCAAGGCTTTGCTGTGTTGTTCCCGGTTGTTCTTGGTGGTGATTTTTGGAGCCCTCTCTTGTTGGTTTTCTTGGTGTATTTTCGGGACCTTGCTCTTGGTGATTTGATGGGGGAAATTCATGTGAACCCTTTGTGGTATATTTGCCTTTGATTCCCCTCCCAAATCCGTGAGTTAAGGGGCTCGATTTTAGTGTTTTCGGACTTCTAGGGTTAGATGTGTTCTTGAGGGTTGACTTTCATTCCTCTTGATTGAGTGGGGTTTGGGGACCGAGCTTCTAGCCAAGGGTAGCCCACGAGGTACCCCATCTATCCCCAAAGTTTGATTTTGATCCGTGGAATGAATCGGGAGATCAATTGGTGGAAGGTTTGAGTTTTTCCTGCGTGTTGAGTTCTTCCCGACTGTCCACACCAAAACCGGTCTGACCGGTTTCCCAAACCGGTCTGACCGGTTTTGCCCTGTGGGCTGTCGTGAAGAGTTTTTGAGCAAGGAAGTCCCTGTTGTGCTATGGCTATTCTTGTTCAAAGGAGGAGAGGTTCTTGAGGCAGCTTTTCTCTCGGAAGGGTTTTTGGGGAGTTTCTGGACAGAACCGGCCTGACCGGTTTGCCAAATCAGTCTGACCGGTTTCCCCTGCCTGTGTGAGGCTAAGTCCAACAGAAGCGGTCTGACCGGTTTCAGAGACCGGCCTGACCGGTTTGGGCTGCCAGCAGCCATGTCGTGTGTTTGTTTCCGCTGCGTGTGTGCTGTGGCTGTTAGTTGGGTCTTGCTCCTAGGTCCAGTTGCACTTCAGTGGCTGCGTGGATTTGGCAAGAGAAGCTTGCAGAGGTGAACAAGTGAAATCAGGTTCATAGGCCAAAATCTTGAATAGAATTTTTATCAGCTCCCATTCACTCCCCCCCTCTCTGGTTCGCTGTTTCGGTCCTTCATCGACTAGTTATTATAGGGAGAGATGTAATTGTTGCCTTGCCACCGACACTAACCCCGATTTTTGGCTTAATTGCTTAGTGAGGATGAATAGGTCATTCTTGCATCATGATAAAAACCTGTTGAGTAATAAAAAGATCACATGTGTTGTTCTCCTTAAATAATGATAATAATAACAACAATTACAACCTTTAAACAGAATCTAAAGCGTTGTTGTTGTTGGACCAGATAGTTGACCCTGTTGTCGTGACCTTTTCTCAGACCCTTCTCCAGAGTTTCTGTGCAGGTGATCTATACCCAAGTGATCCATATCTATCCAAATCTTTCCTGAGGAATCTTTTCATGATCATAGGTTTTCAAATCTCAAGCTATGCTTAGATAGTAAACCTAGGTCTTGCCGTCTTTCCGGAACACGTCACTCCGAATCTCGCACCTTTGCACTTTGTTCCTGACTCATCTAGCTTAACCGTTGAATGCAAAGTTTTGTCTCATGAACCTACTAAGTTGCCAGAAAATTTTGGGAACCTTGGTTTTGAAATTTTGGAATTGTCATTTCGATGCAGTGCGGCTGCTCGCGTCTGACTATTGGTCAATTTGAGTTTTCGTCATACATGTTCTACTTGTTGAACAAGCTCACGAATGTGTGACTTATGAAAACTCAAATTTTTCAGATGGTGGGCTCGACATGCAGCACTCTGAGTGGTTTCGGTGATTCCAGTGGCCGCAACCAGCCGCCTCCACCACCGGACCCGACATCAGTGGCTACTCAAAACGAGATGCTGCTCCAGATCCTTCTACACATGCAACAACAACAGCCTCATGGGAATCGGATTGATGCCCAAGGTCAAGTAACCGAGTACAAGCACTTTCTAGATATGAATCCCCCGCAGTTCACTGAGACGAAAGAACCCCTAGATGTTGATGCTTGGATTCGGGCCATTGATGCCATGTTCGCGGTGTTTACCTTGCCATGTTCAGAAGGACGCAAGGTAAATTCACGGCATTGTAGCTTCGTGGTTCTGCTTTAATGTGGTGGGAACACTACAAATCCATGCAACAGCTTGAGTATGAAATCACTTGGGAAGAATTCAAAAAGGCTTTCAGAGACCATCACATTCCTAAAGCACTTACCGATAGGAAAATGAGAGAGTTATTGGCTCTCAAGCAAGGGTCAGACACGGTGTACCAATACGCGCAGAAGTTTAATAACCTCTGCCAGTATGGAGGATATCACGTGGATACAGACATGAAGAAGATGGAGCTTTTTCACGAAGGTCTGAATAGTAAATTGTATGAACAACTGAATCTGGTAAAATTTGACAGCTACCCCATGCTAGTGAACAAATCTATCTCCCAGGAAGATGCCATGAAGAGGGCCCAAGCCAAGAAGAAAAGAAAGGCTAACTCCATGCCCAATAATGCGCAGCTTTGCAAGATACATATCATGCAGAAGACTTTCCCGGGCTTCCAGCAGGCTTAACAGTCGGGAAGGTTAGTGGCTAAGTCGTCCCAGGATCGAACTAAAGAAAGTCTTCACTTTCCCAACACTCAACAACCGACTCCCAAGACTTTTGTACTCAGTCCTAATGGTAGAAGTGGGTGTCACTGTTTCAAGTGTGGTGAACAAGGACACTTCGCTAAGGCATGCCTGCAACCGTGCCAGACCAACAGGCAGCACCAGCTAACTCAACCTAATCAGAGACAAGTTTCCAAACCCATCAACAAGGGCAAGAAGAAGATTGCTCAAGCCAGGAAGGGCAGACTCAATTTCACTTCTGTGGGTGATATTCCAGAAGGAGCACCAGTAATGATGGGCACATTCTCTATTCGATGCAAACCTATCCGTGTGTTGTTTGATTCTGGCGCTACACATAGTTTCATGAATGGAACGACGCTGAGCAAAGTAGGACTAAACTCTTGCAACACCAATGACGCATTTACAATCAAAACAGCGGGAGGGAACATCTCTTCCAAGTTGGTGACCAGGGAGTACCCTTGGAATTAGGCAGCAAAACTGTTGACACGAACCTTGTCATTTTGGGGTTAGAAGGCATGGATGTCATTCTAGGAATGGACTAGATGAACTGACATAAGGTAGTACTGGATATTTCAGAGAGAATGGTAGAGATCAACTCACCAATTGTTGGAGCCACGACTCTGTAGCTACCTTTCAAAGATGGTGTGAATTCTCATTCTTATGTGGCAATCACTTCTTAGCTGGAAGAAATTCCGGTGGTTTGAGAGTTTGTGGATGTTTTTCCCGATGAATTTCGGGTATGCCACCTGACAGAGATGTCGAGTTTGTCATCGAACTTCAGCCTGGCACAACCCCTATCTCCAAAAGACCTTACCGCATGCCACCCAAGGAATTGGCAGAATTCAAGAGTTGCTAGATAAGGGTTATATTCACCCAAGTTCTTCACCTTGGGGTTGCCCAACTCTATTTGTGAAGAAGAAAGATGGTAGCTTAAGGTTGTGCGTGGATTACCGACCTCTCAATGCGGTAACAATCAAGAACAAGTATCCGTTACCCCGCATCGATGTTCTTTTTGATCAGTTGGCTGGAGCCAAAGTTTTCTCCAAGATTGAACTTCGATCAGGGTACTATCAAATAAAGATCAGGCCTTGTGATATTCCCAAAACAGCTTTCTCCACCAGATACGGTCTTTATGAGTATTTGGTGATGTCCTTTGGTCTTACCAATGCACCCGCTTATTTCATGTATCTCACGAACTCCGTATTCATGACAGAGCTAGACAAGTTTGTAGGGGTATTCATTGATGACATCTTAATCTATTCCAGGAACGAAGAAGAACATGCAGAACATCTCTGAATTGTTTTGCAACGTTTGCGAGATCACAAGCTTTATGCAAAGTTCTCCAAATGTGAATTTTGGTTGGATAGTGTGAAAATTTTGGGGCACACTATTTCCAATGAAGGCATATCTGTGGATCCTAGCAAAGTACAAGAGGTTATGGATTGGAAACCACCCAAGACTGTATATCAAATCCGTAGTTTTCTAGGTTTAGCAAGCTATTAATGTCGTTTCATTCCGGATTTTTCTAGGATCGTTAAACCTATGACGGAACTATTAAGGAAGGGAGTCAAGTTTGTGTGGAGCGAAGATTGTGAAAAAGCTTTCCACACATTGAGGCAGCATCTGACAACAGCCCTAGTGCTAGTGCAGCCGGATAATTCTAAACCGTTTGAAGTCTTTTGTGATGCTTCGAGTACTGGTCTCGATTGTGTTCTTATGTGAGAAAATCGAGTCATTGCCTATGCCTCACGATCACTTCGACCACATGAAGTTAATTACCCAACCCATGATCATGAGTTAGCAGTGGTTGTTCATGCTCTCAAGATTTGGAGGCATTATCTTATGGGAAACCGCTGTAATATCTTCACCGATCACAAGAGTCTTAAGTATATCTTCACCCAATTAGAATTTAATATGAGGCAGAGAAGATGGTTGGAACTAATAAAAGACTATGATATAGAAGTACACTATCATCCCGGAAAAGCCAATGTTGTTGCAGATGCGCTTAGCCGTAAGGTTCACTGCAATTGCCTAACCGTGGAGTCGTATAGTGAGACTTTGTGTGAAGACTTGAGGAAGCCCCGATTGGAAATTGTGGAGCAAGGAAATCTGAATGCTATCTCTACTGATTTAAGTCTATATGACTGAATTGTTTTGGCTACACTAATGATGAAGGTGTCCAGCTAATAAAACAGAAATTAGCGGAAGAAAACCCCAAATATAGTTGTTTCCATAATGATTCAAAAGATGTGGTGTGGTTTGAGCAACGTCTTGTAGTTCCTATTGATCCGGAACTCCGAAAGGAAATTTTCGACGAAGCTCATCTTTCCAAATTCTCTATTCATCTTGGGAGCACCAAAATGTATCAAGATTTGAGGAAAAACTTTTGGTGGTCAAACATGAAGGTAGACATAGCCAAATATGTGGTAGAGTGTGATACTTGTCATCGAGTCAAAGCCAGCCATTTGAAATCAGCTGGTGTACTTCAACCATTGACTATACTGTAACACCCCGTGTTTTTTCTCAGTGGTGATTTGTGCTAATGACCCTCTTAACACCTCCTCTAATTACCCATGAGAGCCCTAGGTTGACCCATGGTCAAAACCCTAACTCAAAAACCCTAGTGACCCTTTGACCTCCTTGTGTCAGCCAAGAATTTGAGCACGTTCTCCAAAATTTCCCTAAACACTTCAAATTCGCCCAAAGGGAAATGTGTAGAATGTCAAGGCACACAACTTTGCTATTGATTGGCATTTGAAATTCGAAGAAATTCTTGGTGAAAAATCCATTTGAATGCACTCGGCTCGTGTTCACCGGCGCCGAGAAAATCTCCAAGTTGGCATGCAGTTCCTACTCAATCCCTTGGATAAAACCCCCATTAGCCTTTGCAATTATGGAAGAGGAATACTTGATCTACAACTTTGCTATTCAGTCGAAGACACGGTTTAGTTTCAAATTTCAGAGAAAAACGTGTTTGAAAACTGTATTAGCGAATTGAAATTTGCCCGGGAACACCGGGGCGCTCTCTGTCGCGACGTCGAGCGCGACCACGTCGGCAAGCCTCCGTACGCGTCGTACCCGCGTCAGGCGTGCACGACGAGGCGCCGGAGCGACCATCGGTCGGCCGCGCCGTGACGGCGGGAGCTCCCCGTGACCGGTCGTGGCAAGTGGACCGCGCCAAGTGGCGCCAATCCACCTACCGGCGCACCGCCCGTGGCGCACCATTGGCCGCCGGAGCGACGCACGTCGCCGGCCATGTCGTGACCCCTCCACGCGTGCGTGTGTCACCTGCGTGACCCCACTAGCCCCCAACTGACCTCCCGCGCGTATTTAAACCAGTCCTCGGCCCTGCTGCGCGCGCACGCACCCCGCCACCGAGCACCGCCATCTGCCATTGACGCCGCCTCGGTGAGCTCATCGCCCCGTACACTTCCATGGACGCCTGAGCACGCCCAGACCCTCTCCTTGCACACACCGAGCTTGCACACCCACGTGTTGGCCTAACCAAACTGCCTGCTCGCCGGAGCCCGAGCTTCCGCGGCCGCCGCCGGACCGCCATTGCCGAGCTCGCCCCTCCGCCGATCCTCCAAGCCCAAGGACCCACCTAGCACCTTCCCTAGGCCACATAGAAGCTGCCCGTGCAACAAACTGTTGAGCCCCGTCCCTATCTTCACCGCCGTCCGAGCCTCCGAGGCCGTGCCGCCTCTACCGCTCGCCGGCGACCTCCCCGACCGAACCACCACCACCAATCGATCGCGGGTAAGGCCAATCGCACTTCTCTGCCGCTTGTTTGCCTCCCCAGGCCCCACCTCGCCACCGGCGAGCGCGCTACCGCCGTCGGGTCCGGTGGGGGGAGAACCAAGGGCATATTTGTGAAAGATTTAAAACTTCCAGGGGCCTACGTGCATAAAGATTCTATCCATCCTTGATGTGTTGGCTGAAACGTGTAAAGTCGATATAAAATTGTAGAAAATTCCAAAAATGGCAAACTCGATTTTGTGGTTCTCACTGTAACAAGAGCTACAACTTTCTCCAAATATGTATATACTTTTGAGCTATAGTTTTTGCTTGAAAAATTGAAAAGTAAAACACCTAGATCTTTGATTCTGTAAAATCCACACATAATCGTGAGCTGGATTTTGGATATGTTGTGGGAACTAGCATGTTTAGGTTCTGTGCCAAAATTTGCACAAAGTTTATGGAGGGATCTTTTCATATAAATTATCTTGTGATATTGATAAATCTGCTTAGATGATTTTTGTAGCGTAAAATATAATTATTCTTGAGCCCAACTTCTGGCTATTGTCATGTTATACAAAAATGCACCCTTGGTGAATTTACCATGATTTTATCTCTGCTAGAAGTATTATTTCCTAATTTATGCTTGTTTTTATTCATAAATGCATAGATCAAGATCTAGAATAGATCCAGGAGTGTTTGTTGGTTATTTAGGCTTGTTTTGGACCAAAGCATGTGTAGGAGAAAGTTTGGGTTCATTTCTGTTATATTTATTTTAATATGCTTTAATCCTCTATTTGCTAGCTAGAAATGCTTTCATTTATGTGCATTTAAATTCATTGGCGCAAACCAGTTGCTTGCTATCCAGAGGTGTATCAGACCAGTGGGCACTGTTGGACAAGTTTGGAGCATGATTGGTTGATTAAAAGAGTGCAAACTAGATTAATCTAGTAAAGGAAAAATAGGATAATACATCCTCTTGTGCATAAGTTAAAGAAATGAGATAGGAATATCTGTAGCATAAAAGTAAGGTTTCCTTGCTGTTTGTAATTAAATAAAATATTCTTTATAGATGTGTACACAATCACCATCACGAAAGTGTTGTATAGTCTTTTTGTGCTTACTTTAAATGAGTAATGTGTAAATGCTTTCTTTAAAGTAATTATGGCCAACCCTATACAACTTGTAGCTGCTGCTACTATTTTATTATGTGAATTAAATTAATTCATTTGTATATATATGTACACAACCACCGTTAAAAAGTCTAGATAATAAAGCATCACACAATGGTCCTTTATAGGAAGAGTATGTTGAATGTATCTTTATCTAGGTGAATGTGGTCAACCATGCACCCCATGGTTGCCAAGAGTAGTTTTGTGATGAATTAACTCAATCTGCCAATTAAGTCTTGCATTTGCATTCTCCGTGTAGAAGTCCCCGACGGTAGCTATACGCTCATGTCGGCTGACGAGGAAGGGAGCAGGAGGAGACGTGCACTATGTGACCGTAGAGCAAGACCCGGACCAAAGTCCGGAAGTTGGTGTGTCTGCTTGTGCTGACGAAGGCAAGCCCCGGTTTATTCATTAACCTATGTGTTTCTTTACACTTCTGAATTTACTCATTGTTATTGTATGTGCATTTACGTTCAGAAGTTGAAATGAAAACCTAGTTGCATGATCCTTAAGTACCCTGATCTTTTACTAGCATGTTAGGTCGCTAGTTGCTATGCTTTAAGGATCCGGTACAAGTCGAGTGATGTTCATCACTCGTGAGAATAGGATCCCCTTTATGGAATCACCAGATGAATTAATGGATTGCTCATGTGGTAAGAGCATGGGATTTGGGCTCCGGTCCAATGGCTTCGTTGGTTAAGTGTTTGAAAGTACTAAACACTTGTCGGAAATGGGTACGACAAGTCTAGTACCTAAATGAGGCAGTACGGGGTTTTACTATCACTACTCTTAGGGTTGCGGCCCCGGGCTCGCCACCTGAGTGCATGCGTGAGGTTGGGTGACCTTAGTGGCGTAGCCTAGATAAACCTTGCACTTAAGACTGTGAGCTATTATCCCCAAATCGAAGAATGACGGGAACCACCTGGTTGGTGAACTCTTGGTGAGGACACCTCCCGTGTGTTTAGGTCTACCTTGCAAGGTTATGAATCAATCGATTGTCAGCCTCTCACCGTCATCTGAGACTACTTACCCGACTAGCCATGATATCCCTTTATGATAGAACTTGGTTAAGCTTATTACTTTAATTAATTGTTTGTACAACTTTGGTTGCAATAGTTGCTTATCTAGTAATGATTACTTCTACCAGAACATGAGATAAAATATTGAAAGTAAGGATTCACCACCTAGTAGCTTTTTGGCAAACAAACCCACAAGCCAAAAGCCTTGCATGACTAGACGTAAAGTCTTTCTTTTAGACGGGTAAGTCTTGTTGAGTATTAGTATACTCAGCCTTGCTTTATAAATGTTGTTTCCAGGTAATGCATGTGATGTGTGGCCCAGAGAACTTCCACCCGGCTGGGAGCTGGAATGGGTGGATGACGAAGAGTGATTACATCATGGACAGGCCTCCTATGATGTGATCGTACCGATTAGTTATCTTCTGCTGTTTTCAATACACTCTGAACCATTTACTTTCATGTCAAAAAAAAACTAAGTTTGTAATAATGAACCCTACGAGGATGTGATGGTTAATTTATAAGGCACTTTGGACTCTCCTTCATGGGAGTTTTAATGCATACGTTCAATCCTCTCTATGATGTCAAGTGATTTACCGGGCGTTAACCCGGCAACACTCAACGGGATACTTCTTTATTATCGCTTAATGACCAAATGGAGTGGTTTAGGCGATAGTACGGAATTATCTCGTGTGGGGTTGTCACAGTTGGTATCAGAGCATCCGTATGCACCAGAGAGATTAGATTAATACTAAACACATGATTTACAACAAAACTTGCCAAGATTGATTGGATTTTGAAAATCCGTTGGATCGTTAAGGAATGATCTAGATCGAGAGGCCCTAGAGGGAAATTTTGGGTTCTTTAAGGTGGCTTAAGAATCTATGGTTTATTTTACTAACTTCCAGCACTTTACTTTATGTCAGACTTACTTTCTTGTACAACCAAACTAGATGAGCCACGTGTTTCATACGTGTGTTGTTTTGCATCACGGGAATTGCGAGGGTTGATGGAGTAATCCATTTCACGGATCCCATCTTCACGTCTAGGTATGAGTTGTGGTGTCGCCACGTGTCTCATACGTGTGCATTCCGCATGTCGTTCATGCGAGGCAAGGATACACTCCATTCAAATGGAGGGTGTCCGTGGTTGGACACTGTCCATGCAGCGGCTTGAGGCATGGATACCGTTTCTATAAGAGAACGATAATGTATGGATTATATTGTGGGTTTACTCCCGGCCGCCAGAAGGAAGGATTCTATCTGGATTATAGTGGACCGATTGACCAAGACTGCTCATTTCATCGCAGTGCACACCACGTACTCCGTCCAAGATTATGCAGAACTCTATGTCGATCAAATTGTGTGCCTGCACGGGGTTCCCAAGACCATTGTTTCTGATCGAGGTACTCAATTTGTGATTCGTTTCTGGGAACAATTACATGAATCTTTGGGAACCAAATTGATTCGTAGTTCAAGTTATCATCCTCAGACCGATGGTCAGACCGAGCGAGTCAATCAAATTGTGGAAGACATGTTGAGAACTAGCATCATGCATTTCGACAAGAGTTGGGACAAGTCTCTATCTTTGGCAGAATTCTCTTATAACAATAGTTATCAAGCTAGTTTGAAGATGACACCATTTGAAGCTCTTTGTGGACGAAGATGCTGAACTCCCTTGAATTGGTCAGAAGCCGGGGAGCGAACGTTCTTTGGCCCAGATTTAATTAAAGACGCAGAAGAGAAGGTGGAAGTGATTAGAGAAAACTTGAAGTTAGCTCAAATGAGACAAAAGAGTTACCATGACAAAGGGACAGCACCCCGACACCATGAAGTGGGTGATTACGTATACCTCAAGGTTTCACCGACCAAAGGCGTGCAGAGATTTCGTGTCAAAGGGAAATTAGCCCCACGTTATATTGGCCCATATGAGATCATCAGGGTATGTGGATCAGTCACTTATCGTATCCGACTTCCGGATCGATTCTCGGTTGTGCACAATGTGTTTCATGTGACACAACTGAAGAAAGGTGTGAAGGTACTCGAGACAGAGGTGATCACAGAAGTGAACACTTGGATCGAGCCAGATTCTTCAGTGGTCGAGCATCTGTTGAGAGTGCTAGATCAAAAAGAAAGACAAACAAGGAGACATACCCTGAAGATGTATAAGATACAATGGAGTCACCATACTGAAGAAGAAGCTACTTGGGAGACCGAGCACTTCCTCAACACCAAGTATCCGGGTTTTCTTCAATCACGAAACAGTAAGAACCTTACCCCTACCTTCGTCTTTAATTTCCGAATCTTGGGTCGAGATTCCTTTTAAGGGGGGTAGGCTGTAACACCTCAGGTGTTTAAATACCATTAGAGTGTTAATGGCTCTCTTAATTAAGTCAAAACACTTCTGTGGTCAAAGTGTTGACAGTGAAAATCCGTCAACCTAGCCATGAGTTTACCTTCGGTGTTGGCATGAGTTTTATACCTTATCCATTGGTACTAACCCCCGTGGTATAACAAGTTCACGTGTGCATGTCGGTTTTGGAGTTTAATGTTTATGCAGGGTTTTAGTGTTGAATGCAAGACTTTCGGGATAAGTTCATCAAGCACCTCATGACAAGACCTTGAAGCCCCGTACAAGTCATGCAATGAAGCAAACTTAACTCGAAGAAGCCGGGGACTTGATCCGAGAAGACAACAGACTCCAGGGACCTGACCAGAAAAGTGCTGAATCTTGCAAGACAAGGAGTTGAGTCCAATTCGGAGAGAAACCGACGACATGGACCTACATGCAGAAGGGGGAAACATCTAAGAAGCAAGGGAACCGATGTGGAGCGAAGGAGCCCTCGGGCTAGGCATAAATGGGCCCAGGCCGGCCGGCCCAGTCCGGTCGGCCCAGGCCCATTTAGGGCCCAAACGCCCCCTCCTTTGCCCTAGCCGCCAATCAGGCTATTTATAGCCCCCTGACCGAGAGCCTCGGGGAGAAGAATTCGTCATCGGCCGCCGAGGAGCAGAGAAGAGAGGGACACCATCTCGGAGAGGAGAGGGTCGAGCTAGTTGACTAGGGTTTCCCTAGCCGACGTGGGAACCTTGCATGGAAGACCACGTCGGAGTTCCCGGAGCTAGAAGCAAGATCAAGGAAGGATCCCGGTGGTGATCTTGTGTATGTATCATTGTCATAGTTGAATTATCAAGTTGAATCTTTTCTTAGCGATCAAGTGTTTCCTCGAAGATTTCGTTTTTCGATCGGCTTTGCTTATTCCAATTCTATTCGCCCGATAGATTACATAGGGTGTTCTTGTAGCTGCGGTGGCTAGAGGTACACGCTGGATCTTCCGAAAGAATCTCGACTTGTCTTTTGACTCGCCCTAAGCTCCCCGCATGAATAGGGATACGTTGTGACAGAACGGGGGTCTCGAAAGGCGGATGTTTTCGGATTTGGACGGGAAACCACGATTTAAAGAGGCTTCTATTAAGATTCGATTTGCTACTTCTTCTCTTGCTTGGAACTTCAACAAAAGGCTTACCCCGATCCCTCTAGATCGGTTTATCTACCCAATCTTACTTTGTTTTCTCCGGTCTTTAGTAGATTAGATTTAGCTTTGTTTTGTGTTCTTATCTAGATGCATTAGGGTTTCTCTTTTACCAAAGATTGAGGTTACTTGGCTTTACTAGATCAACTCTTGCGTCACACATTTGTTCAATGGATTCGATACCTTGGGTTCACCACTCGAGGGAAGAAGGGTCCCTTGACTACGACGGGAGACTTGTCCGCTTGCAAGTCACAAACGAACTTTGATACAATTATTAACCGTCAACAAGCCCCTTTTTCTGGCGCCGTTGCCGGGGAACAAGTGATCAAGATTTGGTTTTTTTATTGCCTTTTTGTAATTTTCAGTTTTCTTTTTGTTTTCTTTTTTCATCTACTAAACTTTGATCATCCTCAAAATACATCTAATCTAGTTTGTCTAACCCTAGTTTCCATAGATTTATTTTTCATTTCTAGTTTTTGCATACTTTGTTTATTGCTAACCCTAACCGGAGATGGTTGGCTACCTCTCCAAGAAACCCAAACTTTTTTGTGGATGATCTAGGAAAACTTTACAGGGAAAGGAGACGTGCAACACAAGCTAAAGGGGTGGAAACCCTAGATTCAAAAGAAGGACCGCCGGAATCTCCAAGGGAATCACCACCTCCAAGTCCAAAGGAAGATCAACCTAAACCGACATCGTTGATCTACCTATCATAAACCTTCAAGACGCCGGAAGGCCGTTCAAGATCAAGGTCTCAACTATCCGCATGAAGATTGCGGGAGCTTTGGAGCGTTTCAATGAATACATAAGAGCCGGATTCCTTGAGTGGCAAATCGGTTTACTTAAGAGGAGGATGGAGAAGATGGAGATAGAGGAAGAAGCTCAACACCTAAAGGCTGCCAAGGCAAGATCCACATGCGAGGATTGAAGTGTTCATCGTGATGAAGATGCTAGAGATGCAAGTGGGACAACTTGCCGGGCGCCCGATGGGTAACGAAGAAGAATATCCGAGACAACTCCAAGGTCCCAAGACGGCGAAGGCTACTCAAACTCATTCGGGAGAGAAGGAGGATCACACTAAGGAGACCATGAAGATCACAACCGAAGGACCAGAGTTCGAGATGCCGAGCCACTACATGAAGGAAGTTGTTGCATCCGTCAAGACCAAAAGACAAAGCCAGCCTGTGAAGACCAAAAAAATTGACTAAGCCGAAGAAGAAGCCTGTGCCCAAGATGGTGCGGAAGTGGGTACCCAAGATTGCAACGCCCGCAAAGAGCGTTGATCCGAGCTAATCAAGTGTAGAAGTCTAGCCATGGACTATAAACGAAGCGCTAGGCGGGAGGCAACCCGTTTCGTCGAGTCAAGAATAAGCTACCCGTTTTCGAGTATTTTTAATAATTTAGTTTTTGAGTTTTATTACGCAAAGACATTAGACTTAGAAGTGGTTGAACAATATTAGAGACATAATTCTTGATTGAATGTTTGCTTTATCATAAACCCTTTGCATGAACCCTCCTATGTGCTTGTTTGTTCTTTTCTTTTCGAGAAACCACAACCAAATAATTTCAGAACCTAACTCAACCTTTCACCCTCATTATGGTGCTGAGGTTGACTTATTTTTCATGCTAAAACCACACGAGTAGAGCCACGATTTATATCTATGTGTTAATAAAATAAATTCAGCACGTGGTAGAACTCGCGTGAACCTAGAAATCCAAACTTTTGGTTGGTTTTAAAAATCTATATCCTCGGTTTCTCTAGGATTAGAATTTTTCTAAGCCTATTCTAATTTTGTTTTATTCGAAATCTTTCTTATCTAGCCAAAATTAGAACCTAAACCTATGCCCCCATGATCAAGCCGGGAAATGTTTGCTCTCAACCGATGAAGGCAAACTATACCGGTGAGACCGAAATCGACGTAGTCGAAAAATATTTTCGACTTACATTTGTTTTTAATGGTTTAAAAACTTCTCTAAAATTGTGTTTGAGCTCTTGCATGGCTCTGAAAAATATTTTAAATTTCTAATTAGAGGAGTGCTTAACCTTAAACACACCTTAATGGAGGCAATCTAGTAATCATGCATGCACCATTGGATTCCCTTTCATCAACTTTCACCAATTCCACATGCGAAGGACAAGCATGGTGGGCAGCAAGCATCAACTTTGCAGGAATTTCATGGTGGCATGTGAAGCAAGTGGAGCTAGGGAGCATGGACATGACCCAAAACATGAAGCATCAAGTGGAAGGACCAATAGTGGACGAGAGCGTTTGGGCGGTGCAACTCGTGGAGTACGCGGGCAGGAAAGTTGCAGAGGTGAAATGATCATGCTGGAAGAAAGACGAGGCGGGGAGGAGCACCGAGGCCGGCCTCCCCTACATAAGGAGCCCCCCCGGCTCCCGTTTTCTCGGTGCAAGCTTCCCTCTCCTTCCTTTGTTTGTGTGTTCAAGTTTGTGTGCTCAAAACCTCCGTAGACATAGCCAACCTTCCCAAGCTTGATAGCTCAAGAAAAAAAATCCACATCCTTAATCCACTCAAAGTCCACATCCGAAGCAAAAAGTTTAAGTGCCTAGTTACCGGTTGCAACCTGGAGTTTTAGTTGAAGAAAAGAGTGCAGCAACCATGTGGAAGAAAACCACAAGTCTCTTCTCCAAGAAGAAGAGTTCGTCGTCGTCCAAGCCGTCATCAACCACGTCTTCGAGGAGGCACTCGGTTTCCGAGTCTCCCCGGAGCATGGAGACGGATACGGCACCACCGAGGAGGAACGATGCTCTCCTCCTTGGTGGTATGAGGGCTGCAAGAAGCACTTCCATGAGGTTTTACCGAACCTCGTGGGCACACGGAGGAGCAGCCCGCGCCACCACGACGATCGACTCGCTCAACCGCGCCACCTCCTTACACCCCGACATACTCTTCGTACGGCTTCATCATCTTGTCGGCGGAGGAGGAGGAGAGGCTCTCTAATCTTGAGAAGAGGCTTGTGCCCAACGTCGAGTTCGACGACCAAGCACTCTACACCTTGGGTTTTGGCACCGACATATACTATATGTTGGGGCACCTCGATGGGTGCAGTTCTCCAACGGAGTATCGGTGGACACCCATTTGGGGTTCGCCTTGGAAATTTTAATGACTATTGCACACATCGTTGATGATGATGGGGTGCAAAGCTTGTCATTCCGTTTGGAGGGAGTCCAACAAGTGGTTCCCTACGAGCACATTAGGGAGCTTCTTGGATTCCACAAGGGAGCTCCGGAGAAAGTTGACGTGCCACCCGGCATGTTAGCGGGATTTTGGAATATGATCTCCGGAGAAGCCCATCAACAACGCAATTGCATCCGCAACCCCATTATCCGGATATTTCACTCTTGGATGTGCAAGAGGGTATTCGGGAGGATGAAGGAGACAAAGGTGACCGATACGGAGTTGAATTGGCTATACTCGGCTTTAATTGCCAGGCAGCCAATAGACCCCTCTTACCTCATGATCAACCGTTGGTGTTGTGAAGCAACATCGGGGGCGGGTAATATTGGTTCGGGGTGCTACCTCTCCATGTTGGCCTTCTCCTTGCGGCCGGGGATCGCAAGAAACCCCGACAACCTTTTGCGTGGTACCTCTCTCGGCATTGAGTATTTGCGGCAAGGCAAATACATTAGTGGAGATGAGAGAGGAGGTTATCGGTTGGCCATAGTGAACCTACCCCTTCCCAATGAGAGGCTTAGGCTTTTCAATGAAGGGAGGGAAGATTGGTTGGAAGAGGGACTACTTGTCCCTGCAAGGAAGAACAAAAGAGGAAGAATCGTAGAGGAGGGAACATCCTCCGCGCAAGCGAGTGGAGCACAACCCAATGTGCAACCATTCGGCGGGATCCCTCCTCCGCCAAGTTATTATGGAGGGCCACAAGAGCAAGCATGGGGGGGTGGTGCACCGGTACCCCCACCAAATTATGTTGTGCCCAACGCTAACTTCGCGGAGTCCTACGCTCATCATCCCCAACCACAACAAAGCATGGCCATAATTGGAGGGTATGCTGCAAGAAATGCTCAAAACATCGCAGCCATCCAAGCTAACGCAGCTCAACTTGGTGAAGGCAACGCAAATATTGCCTTTGAACTTGGACGCCTTCACCTTGTGGAGCCAAATTAATTCGTCGGAGGAAGTGTCCAATCATATTATGAGCAAGAGTATTATTATCAAGATCATCAACATCAACCACCGGCGGAGGACTAGAAGATTTAGGAACTTTAGTTTTCTTTTCTTTTCTTTTTCTCTGTTATTTTCAGCTTTTGCTTATGTGTGTTTGCGTAGTATTTTCTGTTTTTATTTAAATTTCAGCAAGCATGTTTGTTTATTTTCAGTTTGTATTTCAACTTGATGTCATCATTAATAAAGACACCACCTTGATTATATCATTGGAAAAGTTACAACATTCGTGCCATGATGATATATGATTATAATTGCAGCTTTGTTCATCTTTGTAATTGATTTATGCATGTTTAAGCTAGTGCTCTCTTAAAAATACAAATCTGAATTTATTTAAATGCTAGCTTATTTTTCAGCGGAGGTTATGATTAAAATAAAGACCCATAGTGTTTTATGTGCTCTCAAGTTATGAATAGATTAAAGATGTCTTTTATGCTCAAAAATATCGCTAACCTTGTCACAAATATCGCTTGTGTGTTGCTCAACCTATCCAAAGCCTTATATATATTTGAGTGCATAAACCTTAGTGTACAAGATTTATTTTTGAGTGAGTTATTGCAAGCCATGATTTCTCTGGCCCGAGACTAAGAAGCTGGTCATTCCGTTTTTGCGTATCTATCTTTTTGCTAGCCTTTTATCCGTGCATTGTGTATCCCCGCATCGGAGATCTCACAAACTTCGCCGGATATCCATCCTTAAACCAAATATCATCTTTTGTGATTACCTCCTTGACCACAACCTATCGTTGAGAATGGATCATCAATTCAAGGAAGATCGCAAGACGGTGCCGACATTGAAGATTTCAAGTATCTCTCCAAGGAAAAATATTTCCGGTACCTACCTAATTTTTCGCCTCTTTGCTCGAGGACGAGCAACGTCTAAGCATGGGGGAGGAGGTAGGTACGGTGCAGTTTTAGAGTTCAAAAGGGAGTATTTTTTAAAAAAAATAATATAATGATGAAAGAAAAAAATTCGGCGATATACGTGACTTCCAAGGTGAAGGTCTAACAAGAAGAAAGAAAAAAATATATATATAATGAATGAATGAAAGAAAGAAAAGAATGAGAAATATGAGGAAGAGAAAAAAAATATGCGTAAAGTAAACTCCCCGGTTCTCTAAGAGTGCATTCAAGGCTTCAAGTTAAAAAGATCCATTCTCATTTTCCAACCATGTGCAATCCGATAACGAGGACTTCCTTTGTGCCTCGGGATCACTCTTTGCCATTTGCACATGTCCACTCATCTAAAAGTGTGTGTATTTTTCTCTTTCCCCTCCTTGATTTAACATTATTTTCCAATGACCTTTTTGACGAGTCTCGGTAAGACCATGAGAAGCTTGTCTTGTTTTGACAACACCTCATTTATAAAATCTTGTTAGGACTAAACTTTCCCAAAGCTCCATATAAAGCCTACCACATATATATGAGAGGGAAAGGAGTAGAATATATAGGCTTGAGAGATAAGTGAGATGAGAGTTCATGAGCAATATACGATATGATTTAAATTTGTGAACTTGGTTTAGCTTTTCTTTATCTCGTTCTTTATTTCAAAAATTCTGAGATCTATTTAAAACTCTGTGAGCATGTTAATACTTGTGGGATAAGCTTAATAAGAATCTACCCTCCGTAGAGATGAAGGCTAGTACATTATGGAACTTTAATGAATTAAAATTTTGAGAGCATTATGTTTTCTCATGTGTAATCAAGTGCAAAGTTTAAACATTGTTTGGCAACGATGATATCCATCGAAGGCTTACTCGAGGACGAGCACGGTTTAAGCATGGGGGAGATGTTGACGGTGAAAGTCCGTCAACCTAGCCATGAGTTTACCTTCGGTGTTGGCATGAGTTTTATACCTTATCCATTGGTACTAACCCCCGTGGTATAACAAGTTCACGTGTGCATGTCGGTTTTGGAGTTTAATGTTTATGCAGGGTTTTAGTGTTGAATGCAAGACTTTCGGGATAAGTTCATCAAACACCTCATGACAAGACCTTGAAGCCCCGTACAAGTCATGCAATGAAGCAAACTTAACTCCAAGAAGCCGGGGACTTGATCCGAGAAGACGACAGACTCCAGGGACCTGACCAGAAAAGTGCTGAATCTTGCAAGACAAGGAGTTGAGTCCAATTCGGAGAGAAACCGACGACATGGACCTACATGCAGAAGGGGGAAACATCCAGGAAGCAAGGGAACCGACGTGGAGCGAAGGAGCCCTCGGGCTGGGCCTAAATGGGCCCAAGCCGGCCGGCCCAGTCCGATCGGCCCAGGCCCATTTAGGACCCAAGCGCCCCCTCCTTTGCCCTAGCTGCCAATCAGGCTATTTATAGCCCCCTGACCGAGAGCCTCGGGGAGAAGAATTCGTCATCGGCCGCCGAGGAGCAGAGAAGAGAGGGACACCATCTCGGAGAGGAGAGGGTCGAGCTAGTTGACTAGGGTTTCCCTAGCCGACGTGGGAACCTTGCATGGAAGACCACGTCGGAGTTCCCGAGCTAGAAGCAAGATCAAGGAAGGATCTCGGTGGTGATCTTGTGTATGTATCATTGTCATAGTTGAATTATCAAGTTGAATCTTTTCTTAGCGATCAAGTGTTTCCTCGAAGATTTCGTTTTTCGATCGGCTTTGCTTATTCCAATTCTATTCGCGCGATAGATTACATAGGGTGTTCTTGTAGCCGCGGTGGCTAGAGGTACACGCCGGATCTTCCGAAAGAATCTCGACTTGTCTTTTGACTCGCCCTAAGCTCCCCGCATGAATAGGGATACGTTGTGACAGAACGGGGGTCTCGAAAGGCGGATGTTTTCGGATTTGGACGGGAAACCACGATTTAAAGAGGCTTCTATTAAGATTCGATTTGCTACTTCTTCTCTTGCTTGGAACTTCAACAAAAGGCTTACCCCGATCCCTCTAGATCGGTTTATCTACCCAATCTTACTTTGTTTTCTCCGGTCTTTAGTAGATTAGATTTATCTTTGTTTTGTGTTCTTATCTAGATGCATTAGGGTTTCTCTTTTACCAAAGATTGAAGTTACTTGGCTTTACTAGATCAACTCTTGCGTCACACATTTGTTCCACGGATTCGATACCTTGGGTTCACCACTCGAGGGAAGAAGGGTCCCTTGACTACGACGGGAGACTTGTCCGCTTGCAAGTCACAAACGAACTTTGATACAATTATTAACCGTCAACACAAAGCTTGGTCAAACCCTAGCTAAAACCCTAGTCAAACCCCTTGTCACTCCTTGTCCTTCTAGAACTTTTGCCGCGTTCTCCAAATTTCACCTAAACACTTCAAACTCTACCAATATAAAAGTTGTCTAGTTTTTCTTGGGACACAACTTTAATGTTGGATGGCATTTCAAATTTTGAGTGGAAAAGGGTGAAAAACTTGGTTGACTACAGCTTTCACTATTCATCAGCGCTCTGCAAAATCAGGACTTTGCTTGGCGTTCCTGCTCAAACCAGTGAGAAAAACATAGGACAACCTTTGCAAATGATGTAGAGGGATGTCTCATCTACAACTTTCGTATCTACCATTTTTGTCGCACAATTCAACTTTTTAGAGAGAATCGCGGTCAACAGAGGGTTGACCGGCTAGAAATCAGCTCGGTCGAGCTCTAGAGCGCCGCCGGCGCGACAGCACCCCCCCCGCCGGCTTGGCTCGCGCCGCGTGCCGCTCGCAGAGCGCCACGCCTGCCTCGGTGTCTGTGCAGGCCCGCCCCCACCACCTTGAGGCCAGGACCGCCGGTTCCCTTCACGCCATTGCCTAGCAACGCGAGCCATCCGTTCCTGCCCCGTACTCGCCACTCGTGTTGTCCCGCGGTCTGTCGCAGGTCCCGCTGCGCGCTCGCAAGCCAACGCTGGTCGTCGTACTGTGGTATTAACACCGGGCTCTTACTTCATCGCAAAGACAGGGAGCCGCCCGACTATAAAGGCCGCCTGCTGACCTCGTGCGCGCATGCCGTCACCATCCTGCCTGGCACACCGCGGCCGCTGCACGTTACCCTGCAATCACTCCCGCAACCATGTGGTGTTCCTAGCCCTTTTCCCCTGCGCTACTGGAGCACACCGTGCCACCCAGTTCCTTGCCCCGGCCGGGAGCTCGCCGAGCAAGAGGTCCAGCGGCTGGCGCTGGACGTCTCCGCCGCAGGCCATCACCGGAGCCGCCCAACCCCAACTTTCGCCACAAACCGATCGCCGGTGAGCCCCTAGCCCTCCTCCTCCCTTTCCCCGACCGACCCTACTGCCAAAGTCACCGGATTTTGGCCGGAACCGCCGCCCCCATGGCCTGAGGACCCAATTGCATCCCCCTCTTTTTTTCTAGGGTCTTTTATGCGAACCAGGAGCATGGTTGTGAACCTGAAAAACTTTCCAGGGTTTGTTCGAAAGTTGAATTCTTAAATAGTAAATGACTTCGGCTGGAACTTAGAAAATTCATAGAAAATCAAAGAAAAATCATAAAAATGCAAACTAATTTTTTTGGATTCGCTGTGAAAAATCCTACAACTTTTACAAAGCACTACCATACTTGTTCCTGATAATGTTTGCATGAAAAATACAAAAATTAAAAACCTAAATCTGTTGTATCTCCAAATCCACTTGTGATCTATATCGGAATTTTGGATATATTGTGTGGCATGCCATGCCTAGATTTTGTACCAAACATTGCACAAAGTTATGTTATAAATCTTTTTATATGAATTGTTTTCTACTTATGCAGAATCTGTCTAAATGATTTTTGTAGCTAACAATGATTAAGTTTTTGTGACCAACTTCTGCATGCTGTCTTTTTATGCCAAAATGCACCTCTAGTGAATTAATCACAATTTTATATTTGTTAGAAGCATTTATTCTTGAAATATGCCTAATGTTCTTTGTAAATGCATAACTCAAGATCTAAAATGGTTCTAGATGTATATGTTGCATTCCTAGCTTAGTTTTGGACCAGAGGCCATGTATGAGAAAGTTGGAATCATTTTGATGTGTATTTATTTTTGTATGCATTTCTCATGTTTTGATTAATAGCTTTTGTTATTTTTGGTCTAATTAATTTCATAGATCCCCTAAGTGTGCATGTCTATGCAGTGGCTTGTATAGGTTTGGAAATGCTTCATAACACATCCCACTGAATTTTATTAAGTTTTTTGTGAATAAAAGCTATGGAAGCCTTTTAAAGCTTAATATTAAAATGAATTGGAAAAATCATCAACTACACATCTAAAGGCCATGTGTGTGTGATGTAAATCATTTTAAAATGATAAAGATCAACCCCTTGCTGTTTGTGAATGCTAAATTAATTTATTTACATAAAATATGTACACAATCATTATCAAAAAAAATAAATAATAAAGCACCATAAGAATTTACTTAAATAGAAAGGTTATACCAAATGTGTATTTGTTAAGGTGAATACGGCCAACCATACTCTTCATGGTTGTCATATATTGTTTGTAATTAATTAAATTAAAAATTGTCAATTAAACCTTGCATTTGCATCCTCGTGTAGATCTTTCCGACGGTAGATGTACGCGTGTGCCGGAAGGAGGAGACAGAGGAGCTGACGGAGACGTGCACCACGTTGTTGTAGAGCAAGACCTGGACCAAAGTCCAGAAGGGCCCAAGGCCAACCTTGCCAACGAAGGCAAGCCCCAGATCAATAACCTTGTTTTTTTTAAATTATACAATTATCGTTGCTATGATTGTGCATTTATGTTTCAGGTGTTGATTTGAAACCCTAGATGCGTGATCCCTAGGTACCTATATTCTTTTACTAGAATGCTAGGTCGACAGCTGCTATGCTATAGGACCAGTACAAGTCGAGTAATGTTCGTCACTCGCGAGAATAGGTGTTGCAGGTGTTGTTTGACCTTGTGAGATTCCACTCGGCTAAGAGCTGGAATGGGTGGATGACGACCTCCTGTGATGCTTATCGAGCCGCTAGTTTATTTATTTTCCACTTTTTTCAAACTCTGAACCTTTACTTCCTATCTTGAAACAATGATTTGTAATACTTAAACCCCTTCGGGGTAGATTTGTTTTAATTGGTGTAGTGTACTCTAGACTCGCCTTCGCGTGAGTTTTAATGCATATTGTCGATCCTTTGTTGATATCCAAGCGATTTACCGGGCATTAACTCGGCAACTAACGACAGGATGATACTTTATTATTGCTTAACGACCAAGGTGGATTGGTTTATGCAATAGTACGGTATTTTCCTGGGCGGGTTGTCACATTTGTGAAGCTCAAGCTCAAGCTACCTTAAGCCCCATCTATAGAACAAGTAAAAAGGCAGTGAGATTCAGAGAAACTTGCCTCGCCATCGTCGTGGTCGTTGCCAGAGTCAGAGATGAGGTCCTCTACACCTTCTTCGCTGCTCCCTCGACAGCTCTTCATAGTTGCCAGACACTTATGCTCGCAAACATGAGGAAGGCCCCTCACCCACTTCGCTGCCCCCTCACCGACACGCTCATCCTTGCCGCTGCTTGGCCCCTCGTCAGAATCCAAGAGGATCCAGTCGAGGACCCTCGTCTCCGGCATTGGGTTCACTCCACCGCCGCTTGGCCCCTCTACGGTGCTCATCGTCGTCTCCCCCTTTGCTGCCATCTCGCCGGCGCGCGCACGAATCCAGTTGCGGCACCACTTCGCGTTCCGGTTCTCCTCGATCCCAGGTGCGCGGGGTCGTCCGCTGCTTGGCCCCTCGCTGGTGCTCATCGTCGTCTCTGTCTCCACACCTCCTCTCATGCCTCCTCTGCGCTTTTTTTCAAGGAAAGTGTTGCGCTTATCCATTCGGAAAGAAGAAAGGGGAAATATTTGGGATGGAGGGGGTAGTAGTCAATGCCAAGGCGGGTTAGCAAACCTGCGTCGCTTTGTTGGCTGGTGCGCGGGCAATGGTTACCTTCTTTCACACTTTTTTTTGAAATGACACTTAATTTCTTCCCTCAAAAATTAGGGCCCATAAAGCAGCACCTAAAAACTAGGTGATTCCCGCGTGTTGCTGCGAGATATGAGAAATTTTTTTGATAAGTTATGAACCAATTTGCTACCACAACCAATTTAGTCAATAACCCTTAGTTGGTGGAAGATGATGTGGGTAATTCGTATGAAGAAAGAATTGGTTTAATGAAGAGAAAAAGAGATAGATTTAATAACCCTTACTTTGATGGGAGATGATGTGGGTAGCTTGCATGAAGAGAGAAATGAAGTTAATGATAGTTAGTGGGTACCAATTATATAAGTTATATAAATAGATCAATAAAAATACGAACAATTCATAGTTTTTTAAGAATCGAACAACTCATAGGAGTAGTTGGGCATTTGGTATTTTGAACAAAATATGAACAGTCACACGTCTCCTTATGACCACATGATTTTTGTGGCCAAGAGCTCTCCTGAGCGGACACGGGTTCCGAGGCGCGTGACCGACCGCCTGACGGTTTACCGTCTTGTCAATATAAATCCTGGCCGGCCAAGAACTTCGTCAACCACGCCACCAAGAAAACCCTAGCACCACCGTCTCCGGTCACCAAGAAGTGAATCCAAGAGCTTCTTCTTCCTCAAGCAAGCGCATGGCGTCAAGTGAGCCATCAATGAAGTGGGGGAGGGAGGAGGTGCCGCCGCCCCCACCCACCGAGCCCGAGGAGGTGCCGCCACCCCCGCCCGCCAAGCCTGAGGAGGTGGTGCCGCCGCCCTCGCCCGAGGAGGTGCCCCCGCCCCCGCCCGCCGAGGTGAAGCCGTCCCCCGCCTAAGGAGGTGAAGCGGTTCAAGCCGCCCCGGCGCAAGGTGGCGCAGCAGCCCATGGTGCCCCTGCGTGCTCCAAAAGTAAAGGTGAAGAATGTTTGTTTTTCAGTGAAGATGCTCCACCAGGCTTGGTGGAGTCTTGGAAAGGTGGTCGTTCATCTCGGGGCCCAACGACCCACTGATCCACTGCAGACGACCGTGATGGATTACGCCTTCAAGATCAATGTCTTGGCTAGGGAGCTGGAGAGAGGAGTGCTCCCCCCATCTACGACGATGACAGCGATGACGATGGCAGCCTCGACGTCTCCGGCTCCGGCTCCAGCTCCGGCTGCGGCTCCACTCCAACTCCGACGGTGGGGCTCCTTCGGTGGTGACTATCTCTGCTTAATTAACTTGTGATGGACTAGCTAGTAGATCCTCTGTATGTTCCTCCTATGTGTATGTTGAACTTGTGATGAACTAGTAGATCTAAGAGACGCAGTAGATCAATCCATGTTTCCTATTTTGGAAGGCATTGCAATGTCTATGGTAGCAGCTTACAATGAATTGCAATGTGTATGCCAAAAGTTTGTTACTCTATTTGTGTCATTATATGGCAGCAGTTCACATTGAATTGCAATGTGTATATGTGCCAGATTTATGCCAGAAGTTTGTTACTCTGTTTGTCTTAATAATCCGCATTTCCTTTGCCTCGTGCTGCAATGAAATGTCAGCACAAATGAATTGATGAATTTTGTGATGTGTGACACATTAAGATTTGTGACCCAGTTGTCATTCCATCCATTCTTCATTCATACATTTAAGTTTGTCATATGTGACAAATTTTTTATTCTTCATCCACACAGATGAAGCAAAAGCACCACTTTTAACATCAGAATTAATTCTTTGCAGCATACAACCCAAGTAAACATCCAATTACTACACAAACAACAGCCACAATAATCAAGTTCATCTTCCTGATCACATTGTCCATCTTCTCCTCTAATGCTTTCTTCCTCTGCTTGTCCTCCAGTGCTTGCCTCTGCTCGTTGCTCCCAATTTGACATTCCACTAAATCAACTACTTCATCGACCGTGTCTGCCCAGTTCGATGATCGAAAAACAATGACGCCAGCATCTTTCGGCATCTGGAGATACTCCTTGTGGAAACGATAAAATCCACAATTCTTGGCGTGCTGCAGAATCGAAAGCACATAAGAACCCTAACTCAGATTTGGGAGACACAACAAACTACTCACCGAGTTTCTTACACACTTGAAATACAGATGACCGTGGTTTTCACCTTCCTTCTGCGTCCTCCCCTCCACCACCTGAGCCATACCACAGTCCGGGTAAGGGACCAGTGGAAAGCCGCTTAGCTCACCGACTGGATCCAAGCCGATGGAGTGATTGCGGCTGCTCCGGCAACCTTGGACCCTGCTCCTCGCATGTGCACCTCCAGACGAATCGACGTAGTGCGACATGTGCGCGATGGCGGGGAAGGACGGGCGGGCGGCGGCAGTGGAGCTCAGATCGGGGAAGAAGAAGGGGGCAGGGTCGGGGCTCCGGAGCGGATGCATATTCATTCGGCAAGGGGCATTTCTGATAATGGAGCACTTGTTGGCGATGATGGTTAGTGTACCACTGTCACCGGGGCGGATGCTGACAAGGGCATAATGGACCACTTTGTTGGCGACGATGGTTAGTCTACCCGCATCTCCTTTGTCGGTCGGGCAGGCTACGGTTATCTTTTTTTATATAGGCTTCTGACGCTGACGCGTGGGCCCGACACTATTTTTGTAATTTAAAACTTGCTTCCCTCAAATATTATACCCCATAAACAGCACCAAAAAATCGTAAAAAGTACGAACAATCATAGTTGGTAATTTAGTACTTGAATAAAATATCAACAGCCACACTTGTCTAACCAAATTTCTTAAAATCAGAGTTTTTATCTCTTGTTTACGATATAGTAATTATAATAATGTCTTAGTGTGTTCTAAAAATTCTACAAATTGACTTGGCAACATAATTTAAGTCCCTAATCTTGTATACATAAATTCAAATGGTTTCGAAAATGGAAGATTATACTTGTGTAAAAATGTCTACATCTCTCACATAGTTTCTTAGAATGTTACTTCAACATTGAAGTTTTCCACACTTTAAAACATGTTCGAACTCATATGCATTTGAAATTTTAACAACCATATGTTCACCATAAGATTACTAAATGCAAAGTTTAATTAGTAATGGTCGTGTAAATCAAATATTATTTATATGTTGTACTTATAAGGAACAATATAAGGTGTATGAACAACATCCAAGAAATGGAATTACATACGAAAAAATGTCATAAATGAATAGATGTTGATTTTAGAAAAAATCAGAAACAAATATCAACAAATTTGGATTACGGTTGACGGAGAAAAACGTGATATAAAATTTGATTGCAGATTAAAAGGGGAAAAGCAAACTGATCTTCATTCGAACACACCTGGCCCCGCCCCTTCATTGTCGATGGATGTTTGTTAATCATCGTACCATTTGCGCAGCCGAACCTTTTGAATAAACGCTCCACCCTGCATTCCGCCTTCTATCCCCTTCTGTGGCTTCCTCCTTCCTCGTCTCCGCCGCAGCCTCATCTCTGTCGCAGGTATGGCCCACGACTCTAGGGGGAGGTTCTGCAAGGAGGAGGCCTCGCGACCACGTCCCCATCCATCTTCCTCGGTGCTGTCCGTCACCCCCACCAAGAGAGTGAGGTTCCGCGGTGACGAAGAGGAACCGTCCCATCGCGCCGCCCTCGTGCGTCTTCCTCAGCGTTCCATGCAAGAGGCTGGTTCTTCGTCGGCCCGGGGGAGGAAGCCGTACACGCGCGCAAGGGCCAAATTGGCGGACTCCAGCGACACCCGCCATGGAGAGGTAGGGTTTTTTTCCTCAACGCGAAGGAAGAAGTGGTCCACGCACATTGAGGTGAGCGTGGACTCCTCCGGCGATGACCCGGGTAGAAGAGTGGTGCTGGTAGACCTCATCTCCTCCGGCGACGACTCCAGCAACAACTTCGGTGATGACTCCGACAACAACTCCGGTGACGATTCTGAAGACCATGAGGCAAGTTCTAAAACCGTCACACATGAGATTTGTCCTTGGACCTTCACATCTTCACCGATCAATTGTTCTAATGCATCAATTTCCATTTGTTATAGGAAGTTGTTGCACATGACATTGACAGGATTTGGACTAAAATCAACAAGCTCAAGGAATCGAAGGAAGAGAAGCAGGAAAGTTTTGAAACCAGTTAGAGCTAAAACAGCTTTCTTTAAATTACAACTATTATGAAGCTTGCATCAATATAATGTTTTCCTTTGTTTTAGGACCGTGCTGTTACTCGTGATGACATCGACTACATCTAGAAAGGAATCGACAAGCAGGATGAGCAGCTTAAAGCCGCACAAAAGAGGCAGGAGATTGAACTTCTAAAGAAGAATGCTGAGCTGGCAGAGTTGCAAAACTAGAGACAAGGCTAGCTGAACTTGAGGCAGTAGCACAAAAGAAGCCATCTAGCTAGCTAACTAGTTCCCTTGAAGCAACAATCTAATTTGGTGATGCGCCCAGCTGATGCAGTCTTATTTTGGTGATGTGCCCTGCTGATGCATGTCAGATGTGAATATGTTTGTCATGATTTATGACTTAGTTTTCTTGTTGATGTGAACTACATTACTCGTTTTAAGGCCCACACAAGCCCACTCTCGCTAGGTTAGTACTTAGTAGGGAAGGACGCCACCCTCACACAGTCTCCTCCCACTCTCCCCTCGCGCTGCCGCTGCCACTTTCTTCCCCTCACCTTCGTCCCCCCTCGCCTCCCTCCACACCGCGACCCACTCTACACCCCTTCGCTGAGACACGCGCCACACCACGCTCGGCGCGATGCGCACCACACCTCTGACAGCGAGATCTAGAGGAGGGACCCAGCAGCGACGGCGGCGATGACGACGACGACGACTAGAGGAGGGATCCAGCGACGACGACGACGTGGCGGCGAGCAGGCAGCAACGAGGAGTATAGATCCCTCCGCTCCGGTAGTGCGAAGGTTAGTGGCGAATCTAGGATTTGAGTTATGGTATGCCACTCTAAAAATGTCTTATACAATTCGGTAAATGCATTCTACCAACTAGGTAATATGTAAAATTAACAACAATTCAATAATAATGTAATTTTGTATGCGTGTGTATGGTTTTCTTTTTATATAAATGCGTATAAATATATGTGTACTTGTGGGAATTGTAGGGTATGTCATGGCTCCTTTGTATAACTACATGTGGACATACTTAGTTGTCGATTGTATACATACTTAGCATTTCCCTTTAGATTGACTCTTACATTTGGTTTTGCTCTTGTTCCTATGCACATTTACACATTCTCTCCAAGTTGAATAAGTACCTCATCAGCAACCGAGGCAGCCTGCATCTTCCTCTTTAAAATGGTATGGTCGCTTTGCCTGCACTATTTTTTTGGTTACTGAATTTTCCATTTATGTTAATGGTTTACCAGAACCAATGATATTACAGTGGGCTAAAGTAGTTATTGTAATTCCCTTGACTATTAATTCATAGGATAATTCTGACGAGGACTATAGACCTGCGCCACAAGATGAAGAAGAGGGTTATGGTACTGCTAGTGCACAACAAGACCAGATGGGTGGGGCTCAGCGCTGAGGCAGAGCGCCAAGGACATCCATGAAGTGGCCAAGTGACACAATGATAGTCACTAAGGTTGACATAGTGGGGATGCCAGTACCATTGACTCAAAAGCGCAGGTTCAGGGCGCTTGCGGGGCTCGTTGCTAGACAAAAGATACCTTTGAACTTAACAGAAATCAAAGAACTAAGCAATGATGAAAAATGGAAATTGTTTGATAAGCATCTCCAGAAACACTTGAAGTTCCAGGAAGATGTGAAACCGCAGGCATTCAAGCTTTTCTAGAAGATGACAGCCAAGGCATGGAGACAATTCAGATTTCAGCTTAGGCGAGATTTTATCAGAAAAGGACTTGAGCCATTTACAAGGCACCCGTTTATTGTCCCGGAACAGTGGAAGGAGTTCATGAAACAGGCAGAAACCAAGCAAGCCTCATCTGCTAGTGTCAAGTTTAAAGAACTCCAAAGCCGGAACACAAGCGAGCATAACATGGGTCTAGCTGGTTATACTGTGAAACTAGAACAATGGGAGGAAGAGGATAGACAATTAGCTGCAGCTTGTATCCCCAACCCATACGACGCCTACCCTGACGATCGTTCCAAGAATTGGCTACGAGCAAGGAGTAAGCTAGTGATTAAAGACCGTGCTTCTGTGATAGTGTTCAACAACAAAGAGGCAGAAAAATTGGCTGCGGACATCAAGGAAAAGATTCCATGTGCAGAATCTTCAGGAATGGCAGGGCAGAGGGACTATGATGTGCTAAATGAGTGCTTGGGACGCCCTGAACAACCAGGTCATGTGCGTGGTGTCTCCAGCTACCAGGGCTGGAAGTATGCATGGCCTCAGCACGTCGATATGTACAGGAAGAGGAAGAGGACGAAGACTGACACATCAGTTGATACGGAAAAGATAAAGGAACAAATCAAGCAAGAACTTGTGGCTGAGATGCGGATGCAGAACATGCAGATGCAGAGGTGGTGTTGTCACCAGATGGTGTTGTCACCAATGTTCAATCACGCAAGCCCTTCACCCGCCACACTGAAGAGCAAATGTGCGTCTACAGATGTAGGTTTGATCAATGGCACTGCAGAGTTGGCGACAGAGGTGCGTTGTGACGATCATACACACGAAGACCTTATAGGCATGTTGACTGAACCCACACACTGTGACCTATGGATCACGTGGAGGGGGCTTCAATGTGAGGCTGCACTTGGTCTTGTTCATCCAGAGGAGACTACGCTACAAACAGTCCCAATTCATGAAGACTGTGTTGTGGTTGAAGTGCTCACTATATATACTATCTTTGCAGATGAACTATTGGAATACCCTCCTAATGATGAGGTGATGAAACTCAGACAAGCTGAAGGATAGAGGTTACAGTGGAAAAGGTGTCGGATTGACATCAAAGAAGCACCAACATGTAAATCTCGTTCACAGGCTATGGTACAGATTCCTTGTAGTTCACACAGTACGGTGCAGGTTCCTTCCTCATATGGTTCCCCTCCTCCTCCTCCTCCTCCTCCTCAATCCCCACCTCCTCGTCATCCTGAAAACATAGAAAAACTTGCATCCCCACATCCGCAAGATACACAAAATATTCCATCCCTACTGCTTCTAGTCCTGAAAAAACAGAAAAACTTGCATCCCCACATCCGCAAGGGACACCAAAAATTCCATCCCCACCACCACGCCCACCACCTCCTCCTCCTTCTCCTCATGAAACTACAAAACCTACACCCCCAAACGGAAGTGCTCAAAACAATCATGCCAAAGCAGGTACATCTGGGCCTAATACCTCTGTAATAGGTCCTGGTGAGACACCACTGTTTCCAGTCAACCAGAGTGATGTGTTGGCTGGTGCTGATAAATATGTCGACGACACTTTGAAGAAAGTTGTAGGTACATCTGGGCCCAATACCTCTATAATATCTCCTGGTGAGACACCACTAGGCAAGAAAGCTCTTGAGAAACCTTCAGCCATTTCAAATAAGCAAGGAAAGAAACTTGTCGAAAATAAAATCTCTACACCATGTACAGTAGGCAAGAAATCCCTTGAGAAACCTTCAGCCATTTCAAAGCTGCAAGAAGAGAAACTTGCCAAAAATAAAATCTCTACACCACCTACAGCAGGAAAGCAAGCCCTTAAGAAACCTTCTACAACCATCTCAAAGCAGCAGTGAAAGGAAATTGATGTAAATAAAACCTCTCAGACGCCTACTAGAAAGCAATCTAAGAGAAACACCAAGGAGAATCGTTGGTATATGACTAACCCAAAGCAATCTGATAGTGACACCGAGAAGAATCCTTGGGCTATGGTTAACCCAAATTACAAATTCGGAAAGAGACTTCTCAGTGATGGTGATCTCAAAAAGGTTGCTCCTTTTACCAGAAAGCTCTACACAGTCTACATGCAATGTGGTAAGTCAGATGATGATTCTCAAATTATGGTCACACTTCGGCCCGTGACCAATGCATAGCTGAAGAGAGATGAATCGTCAAACAAACTCCAGCAGCTACCTGTGCAACTTAGTGATTTGTACAATCTCTTCAACTTGGATTCTTTGGATCTGACACTTCTCCGCTGCTTCATCTTGTAAGTTGCTTAAAAATTTAATCTGCTTCTCACTAATCGCATCCTCTATCGAAATGTTCTTTTTTCCTCACATCATCTTTATTACCAGGTATTTTTCCTCCTTACACTTTGTTTTTTCTTACTAATAGGAATATGACTGTAGAAGTTGGGAACAACGGCCCTGCAGTTGTCTTCCTTGATCCTGAATGCCTTTGCTCAACAACGTTGAACAACACGGATAGCACTCTTGCTTTCTATGTGTCCTATATGCTCAATGCCTTCAAACTATATGCTAAAATGAATTTAATGCTTACCGCTTATCTCAGTACGAACCACTGGATTGCAGTGGCGATCATTTCGAAGCAGAGGAAGGTCTACTATCTTGATTAATTGAAGACAATTAATACTAATACTGGCCCTTTCGAGCTAATCATTAATGAGTAAGTAATTTCTTTCTTAACCTGCGGACGTTCCTCAACAAACTGTACAGAGTATATTAATAGTGTCCTAACCATTGTTGATTGTTTCATTGTAGGGCTTGGGAATGTTACTGCGGCAAAAAGTTCTCACGCCTTGGCGCCTTGGAACACGTCAAAGATGTTAAGGTACATACCACTTATTTCCTTCCTGTGGAAGCTAGTACTAAAGCTTGACTTTTTTTCTTCTTGATCACCACTATTTTTCTTTGTACATTTATTGCAGTGCCACAACCAACCTACTGGATCCAGACTCTGCGGCTTCTATTGTGCCTATCACATGCTTCGATTAAAAGATAGCAGCCCACATATGGAGGTACTTTCTTGGGATCTTCATTTGTAAAACCTGCAACTGAGCACAGTTCTTGCTTATTAGCACTGCACATGTTTGGTAACCACCTATATATGTATGCTGACTGGTGACATTGTTATATCCAGACATTAGGGCTAGATGAGCGACCTCTCAACAAATCATTGTTGGCAGATGTTCGTGAAAGAATTGCCACATTCCTCATGGAACAGGTGATCACAGCCGGAGGAAAATTTTATGCTGATGACGCTGTGTGGGCTGAGATTATGTATGGTGACTAGGAAATTTTTGCATTCCTCCTTGTCCATGAATTTTTGCATTCCTCCTTGTCCATGAGTTTTTGCATTCCTCCTTGTCCATGAATTTTTTTGATATTGTTGCATTCCTCCTTGTGAGATGCATTTCCTCCTTGTGAGAAGATGATGCTGAATTTTGTCATATGATGCATGTGAATTGTGGATTTCTGTGAATTTGGATGCTGGATCTAATTTCTGTGAATTTAGTCATATCCTGGCTGGTTCCGGGATGCGGCCCACGATGGTCGCCAAATCCCGGCTAGATCCGGGATGCGACGCTAAGCGAAGCAACAACAGGGGTTACTATAGGGGTGTCCTACATATCCGTAACGGGCGTTAATTAAAGCTCATTACAAACACTGACCACTGAGTAATAGGCTTCAATTGGAACACCCGTTACAAACATGCCAACAAAGTGACAGGCACCGTATAAGCCCGTTACCAGTACTGACCGGTGGGCCCCACAACGTGGTCCGTTCGTTGAGACATCAGAGACGCAGGTTCGCCACACGCGTCTCTGATATTGTTTCACAATAACGGGCTTTGTTTTGGTGCCTGTTACCAAAGTTCCCTGTGGGCCCAGAGAAATAGTCATTTTCATGTGACCGGTGGCTAGGTGTGGTAACGGTTGTTGTTTGATGCTTGTTACGAATACTAGTTGTGCTGAGACACGCGTGAAATAGACACGTCTCATTTCGTCGAGAGATCGGAGACGAAGTTTCATAAAACGCGTCACTGATGTTGAGTTCGTGTAACGGGCTTTGTTTTGGTGCCTGTTACCAAAGTTCTCTGTGGGACCAGTTACGAATATGTGTTATCAGTAACGGGCATCTGCCCGTTACCTTTCTTGGCTTATTTGTAACACTTGTTCGGTAACAGGCGCATTGCCCGTTACCAAAGGCGATCTACACCCGTTACCAAAGTGAGTTTTTCACGTAGTGACTTAGGGTACCACAAGGAGTAGGAATGTATGAGTGAATTGCCTTTGAACTTATATAGAAACATAAGCTCGCAAGGACATGACTCAATAGCATGAAGCTCATATTGCTATATTCACTCTTTTAGAGATGTTAGATCACATTGAGAGTGAAATAGCATTCTCTTAGAATGAAATACCACACCGGAACGCGACACCAAGGGACTACATAAGATAAGCTTGAAACAATGTTAGTCCCATAACCAAACCATAGGATGAGCTCCCCCAGAATGTGTGCATTTAGTGTTTGAATCACCAACCGAAAGTATGCACATTGTTTGTGACAACAAGAGGGAAGCTAACCCTATAGCTTGCTCAATGATGCAAAGAGATATATATGAAAACATGCACCATGAAAGAACAAGTGTAGCTTTCCTACACACTAATCAAACCATGTAGGTTGCTCATGGGTTAGCACATGACACAAGCAACCTACCATATGTAAGTGTTGCAACAAATGCAACCTAAACAAGGCAATGGAGCTACCATGATACATGAGATGGGTTCTAGTTTCCATTACCTCAAGCAGGGATCTTGGGCAATACACATCCAACTTGCAAGCTTGGCTTCTAGGCTTGAATCTTCACAACTTCTTTATGTCAAGCCTCCCAAGTCCCCACTCTCAAGGCCTTCAAGTTGACTTCGGAACCCAAACCATTTGAGGCCCCTTCCTGTTGGTGATGACTTCTTTGGGCACCCAAATAGGTTGGTTCCAACCTCGCTCCTCCTTGATCTTGCCAACCTTGTGTGCAACCACCTTGCCATTAGCCTTCTTCTTGATAACGTAGGTGTTGCTCTTGGTCTTGTTCTTGCGGTTGGGCTTGGTGTAAATGAGGGAGCTCTTGATGGTGGGCTTCAACTTCTTCTTCTTGCCCTTGTCCGTCTTCTTGACAAATTGATGGCATTTGTAGAACTTGTTCCCTTCTCCATGACACTTGTAGAAAGTCATGGTTGCACCCTTCTCAAGCTTCTTCACCATGGGAGCACGATTATCTTGAGAAGGTTGGACTTTGCTCTTCATGTCTTCATAGATGTCCACTTGTTCCTCATTGTTCTTGCCCTTGCCCATCAAGCTTGCCAACCTCTCTCGGAGCCATTTCACTTCTTACTTGAGCTCATCATTTTTCTTGCCTATGAGACAATCACATGATTCTACAACAACATTCTCATTACAAGATGGTGAGCAAGATTCATCAATTAAATCAATACAAGAAGTTAAAGCATCTACCTTGGAGATATGAATTGCACAAGGGATAGATGATTCATCAAGCTCAAAGGAATTATTTGTTTTAGTCTCATTTCTCTCAAGCTTAGAGTTTAGCTCATCACACTCCTTGCTAAGCAATTTGAATTTGCACAACAAATGTTCATAATTTGTAGCAAGGGTTGCACTAAGATCATTGAGAGCATTGAGTTCTTTAATTTCATTGGCTTGTTTCTTAAGCATTCCTTTTTGCTCATGGACTAGCTCAACAAGATCATCGAGAGAGGTGGTGTCGGATTCATCATCACTTACATTGCTCTCTATACCTTGGGCCATAAGGCACATGTGATGTGATGATGAAGGACCTTGCATGAAGCGAGTGGTGAAGTTTTTCTTGATTCATCACTTGAGCTAGAAGAACTTGATTCTCCACCACTTGTCCACTCATGGACGGCAATAGTTGCTTCTTGCCTTGGTCTCCTCTCCTTGACCACCTTCTTCTTGGGCTTGTGCTCGATCTTGGTAAACTTAATGTGTTGATGATGACACCCTTCTCTCAATTGGACGTTGTAGACGTACATGTTGACTTTCTTCACATATTTGAAGATCTTCTTCACGTACAGGTCCACCATGGATTCAACCTCTTCATCACTTGAGGAATCTTCATCGTCACCATCATCTTCACTTGAGCTTCCATGAGTAGTCATCCTACTCAACACCTTCTCTTGTTGGATTGAGAGGGCATGGCTTGTAGTTGGAGAAGATGGTTCTTCGGGCTTTTCTTGGGGCTTCTTCTTGGACTTGGGCACGATTTGAAGCTCATGTTCCATGATCATGTGAGATGGCTTCAATTCTTTGAGCTTCTTCTCATAAATGATAGCCTTTACCAAGTCATAATCGGGCTTCCGAAGACTTTGTAGGATCTTGCGGTTAATGTTCAAGTCAGTGATGTTCTTCACACCTAGAGCATTGATCTCATTGACAAGCACATTTAGGCGTGAGTACATAGATTCAACATTTTCATTTGCAAGTTGCTTAAAGCTATTGAAATTCTCAAGGAGACAACCGTAGCATTCATTAGCAACTTCTTTTGAACCCTCATTTTGCTCCTTGATGGTTTTCCATATCTCATGAGCATTTTCACAAGTAAAAACTATATTGAAAACGCCTACATCTAGTGAGGACAAAATGATACTCTTAGCAATCACATCAAATTGCTTTTCCTTCTTAGTACCATTTCTCATGCCCTCATCAGTGACTCTCCAAACATCAAGGTCCTTTGCTTGGAGATAGGCCTCCATGAGAACCTTCCACTGAGGATAGCCCGTGCCATCGAAATGTGGAGTCAAACGTAAGGTATCCACCCCTTTCATACCTCTATAGAGCAACTCACTAGGCGGTGAAGCCTAACCGTTCCAATGAGCCGATTTTCACAATTTACCAATCGAATTGGCGTTTCCTTGTGAAGGAAGTAAGTCCCGGCTCTGATACCACTTGTAAGGAATCAGATGCTCGTAGCCTAACAGGGAGAGGGGGTGAATTAGGCAATCTAAAAACCTTAACCTATGGCTTCACTATTTTTTTCTCAAAGTAACTAGAACATACTATCTAGATGTGCAACTAAGGTTGTTCTAGTGTGAAGCTCCCATCCAAAACAAGGTTTGCAACCTATAGCCAACCCTAAAAAGATACTACTCTAGGAAAGTAAAGGCAAGCAAAGATTGCAATAGAGTAAATGTGGAAACGTAAAGGGGATGAGAGGAAGCAAACTCTTGACACGCGATTTATCCTGTGGTATCGGTAGGCACTAAGCCACCCCTAGTCCACGTTATTGAAGAACTCACACAAGAGTATGCTTCCCAGTCACCAAGTCTCTCCCAAGAGCACCACTTGGCTCGCCACAAAGGCTAGCCACTTAGGCACTTGCCAAGCTCCCTTGGTCACCTTGATGCCACCTCCACTAAGGAGCTTCTCCACCAAGGAAGGGGGTCTCCACGTCCCCCGCACACAGTGTCCTTGCCGCTCCACACCAAGCTGGAGGGTCGATGATGATTGCCGGTGAGCCACTTAGGCCCCAAGGCTTCCGGCGAACCTTGTACGCATTGATTCACTCAAGAATCATCTCACAAGGTTGGCACAACCTTGCACTCACTCAACTCTAAGCTAAGCCTAGCACTAAGCACATAAACTAAGCATATGCAAGTCTAAGGATGAGCAATTAAGCACTTGGATGGATTGGATATGATCTTTTAGGTGTCTTGTACTCTCCTGCACTTCCACACAATCCAGCAACCTCAAATGGGTGAGTGGAGGGGGTATAAATAGCCCAAGGCATCCAAAGAGCCGTTGGCTAATGACCACTGAAAAAGGTAGCGTCGGATGAACTGATGCTATGCTTTTTCTAGGTGTCGGTTCATCCAGTGCCCTCCACGTCACTTAATCATTGCATCTCCGGTGACACAACTGCTCTGATGCTATACACCGACGGTGTGGGTTCATTCGGTGCTGAAGGACTTCTCGCCAAAACATCTTTGTATGCTGCTTCATGACTGTTGGATAGGACGACGCTATCTCTGACCCAAGGCATCGGTTCATCCGGTGCTGAAGAGGTTGTCTTCGCGCGTCTCTGTCTTGATTCAAACTGAGCATCAGATCGACCGACGGTGTCCTCACTCAGATCGTCGAATCATCCAGTGCTACTATCTTTGCTGCTTTTCCTCTGCAAATCATCCGGCGCATCTAGAATATTGACCGTCGGATCATCCGACGGTGTTAACTTCATTTCAGCCTCTGCGCAGTGTACCAAGTTCTCCGACGCTATGCACCGATGGTACTGACGATTCCAATGGTGTCTTTTTCCTTCTTTTTCTTCGCGTCTTCAACTTGGATCTTTGCTTCAACTTAACATACTTAACATGCCATTACTTATAGGGTTATTTGGATCTTGGCCATTATTATTTTCCAGAGTTGGAGAAACGCCATTACTATTCACGTATTTTGAAATTTGCCATTACAATTTTTAACTTCCCTCAAATATGCCACAAAATACGTATGAAAACGAGTTGGGCCCTGCTGCAGGCGTATACGAAGACGTATATCTCATTCCCCTCTCAATGACATGCGGGTCCCATGTGTAAGCATCATCTTCTTCCTTCTCTCATCCTCTCTCCCTCATCTCTCCTTCCGCTGGCACCCCCTCTCTCCTCTCCTACTGGTGCCCTTCCCCTTCCTGCATCTGGTCGGCCCTCCTCCCCTTCTGTCCCAAGGGTCACCGGCTACCCCCACCACCAACGCTGCACGCGGGCCTCCCCGGCCGCCGCCGCCCGCCGGTGGGGGCCCCCCGCCCACGGAGATGGAGATCCGCCAGGGGTAGGGGAGGCCCGTGCATCGGGGAGTGGGTCCCCACGCCGTCCCGGGCCACGGCTGCACCGCCCCGTCGAGGGAAGCTACACCTTGGCGGCTATGGAAGCGCCGCCCCTAGACCTCGTCCGCCCTGCCGGTCCTAGTGGCCGTCGCGCCGATAGCTCCCTCTCCCTCCGGAGAGGTCACATCGTGCCCACACGCTCTGACGAGGCCGCGCCCTTCCAGATGGTACCGTGAGAGAGAGGGGATGGGAGGGGCGCCGGCGTTAGAGAAGGAGAGCTGGGAGAGAGATGATGAGAGGAGGAAGATGATGCTGGCAAGTGGGACCCGTATGTCATTGAGAGGAGAGTGCAAATACAATGAGATATACGTCTAAGTATAAGCCTGCAGCTGGGCCCAACTCGTCTTTATACGTATTCTATGGCATATTTGAGGGAAGTTAAAAATTATAATGGCAAATTTCAAAATACGTGAATAGTAGTGGTGTTTCTCCAACTCTGGAAAATAGTAATGGCCTAGATCCAAATAACCCTTACTTATAGCCTCAAAATATATACTAAGTCCTCATTTTTGCTATAAGTAACCTAACATGTCCATGGTACATTAACTTGTGGTATAACATGTTAGCTTGGGCATGGTATGTTAACTTGTAGTAACATCCATGGGACCTAGGAATGCCTATAAAGACATGCTAGACAATGTGTGTAACATCTTGGAATTTCTCTGGAATGTTAGCGATGCAAAAATATTGATTTCAAAATTTCGATTTGATGTTGAGTGTGTAATTAAGATATAAGGTTGTCTTCTATGCTCCTTCCCTAAAAATCCTATATTTAATTTGAGTCAAAAAATAAATTTAGGAAATATATAATGCTAGTGTGAGAACTTTGTAGCTTATTGGATTTTCTTTGGCTTTTATTGTGTGGGATTCAAATTTGGATTCTAATTCAAATATGAATCTAATGTTTGAATAGGAGTTAAGGCTTTGGGATAATAGGAAAAACCACCCTATCTCTGTTGGGTCGCACCTCAGTCTCTAGGTCCTCTAGAGCACCCCAATCTCTTCTCTCTTATTCGCCTAAGATGCAGCCTGCTTGGCCTTTCTACCCAGCACAGCCAGCCGGATCGTCTACCACTTACCTCTCCTCTTGGTCGCTGCCACGTGGGCCCCAGCTGTCAACCGCCCTTGACTGATTTTCTTCCTCCTTCCACACGACCTGGATGATGCGAGCCGTGGGAGCGCTTGCCGCCAGAGCTCAGGGGGGCCTCCATGGCCGCCGCCCTCGGATGCCCTCCACGTACCCAAAACGCCTGTTTCACCGTCCATCCATCTGCCCCAGAACCCTAGACCACGCCTCCCTATAAAGACCACCGCGCCAACCTCTCCCTGTACCGCGCCGCCCTTGGGGATTTCTCCCCCAAAATCTGTCGCCGCCCCCTATCTAGAAGCCCCGTGGGGCTTTCCTTCTTGCTGCCGCTGCAATCCAGAGGAGGAGGGGAAAAGGGAGGAGTGGAGAAGGGGGAACCGTCGGGGGACTGCAGGTCTCCACCGGCCTGTGAAGCCGAAGCAGCCTGAGACAAGGACACCGACAACCTGAAGTCGGAGCCGTTCGCGGGTGCTGCTATCGCCGTGAAGTCGGAGTCGACGCCGCCCCTACTTCCGCTTCACCGCGCCGTTCCCCTTCCTCAAGTCGAGACACCCCAGTCTGCTTCCTCTTCTCCACCTCACCTCCTTCGTCGTCGTCTTGCCACCGCTCCTTTGGACTGGAGGTGAGCCTCGCTAACCCCCTTTTGCTGTGGCGCCCGGCCATTGAGCCGCGAATGCGTTCCAGCCTTGTGACCTTGCTGTCTACCGTTGCCTGCTGTCTGCTCGTGCTGTCGCGCAGACCCGCCATCGCCTGAGAGCCGGCCATCAAGCCGAGCTGAATGCTTTGCAGGTGCCGCCGCCATCGACGACATGCGCGCTCCCTTACTTTCTGCCCGAGTCATTTCCGTTTCGGTGTCGTGTGCCACTGAGCTCAGGCTCGCCGTTGTGTTTCGCTGCCGGCACAGGTGCTCTTGCGCGCACACGCAACCAAGGAGCCAGGGTTCTGTCCCTTGGGCGGGGACTCCTGACCGGGGTGCTCACACACGCACGCGCCCACCTGCCGGGTCGTGGTCTTGCCTCCTGACTGAACCACCGCGCACAAGCAAGAATGCACCCGAGGGGTCGAGCCCCTGCTTCGCCTGTCCATGACCGTGCTCGACATTCTGCCGTGCCGTCCCGCGAACCCCAACACACCGGTGCACGTGTGTCCGTCGAGCCATCAACCCCAAGTCCGAACCTCTTTGGCCACCTCGACCCTGAACACCGCTGGGCCTAAGTCTGCTCGTCATGCTCCTGTCTCTGTGCCATCGCCATGCACACATCATCGGCTTCGTGTCGTCGTCGTGGCCACACCGCCGACGTCTGCACGCAAGTGAACGCATACACCCGAGGGGTCGAACCCCTCTACACTCCCTGTCCAAGTGTGCGCACGCCCGCCAGGGTGAGGCCCTGCCTTTCTGGCAGAACGAGTGCACAAGCCTGCACGCACGAGCACGAGAGAGCGAGCACGCCAACGTAGACTCCCTAGTCCTTCCCGCCGTGTCGCCCAACTTCACCACGCTGCACCCAGTCTCACGACTGCACGACGCGCGTGTCTCCCGTACCACGCCCTTGTGCTTGTCGGGCGAGCCGTGGATGCTCTGTTCGCATGCCGGCATGCGCACATCTCATTCCACCGCCATGCTGGCGCTTTGTCCGCCACCGAGGAAGTTCTTTCCGCCTGGATGCGTAAAGGCCGGTTCGACCTCGAGCTCGCGAACGTTCATGTTTACGTGCTCACATGCAAACTCGCTGGCGATGACCACCCAGCCGCGCCGTCGAGGATCTTTGTTTCCTGTCCGCCACGCGACCTCGTCGCCGTGGGTCGACGCCAGCCAAGGCCGCTCTTTTCTCTACCCTATCAATGCCCTAGCATCTCCTTTCGCGCTCTGTGTCTTGCCTTGTCCAACCGCACGTAGACACGTGCACGCACGAGGGACGCCGGTGCTGGCGCCGCGTGAGTAACTGCGCCATCGAGCCGTCCTTGTCGCCCGAGGCTTCGCCCTTGTCGCGACTGTGTTGCCGTCCTTCTTGCTCTTGCCATCGTGGCTGAGCCACCGGCACTCGCCCGCGCGCACGCGCACGCTAACCTAGCTGTCGCCTTGCACACCTCGAGCGAAACCGAAGCACCCAGTTCGCGACCTCCCTGTCGCTCTACTTCACCTTGCCGCTGAGGACGTCCTTCCGCCTGGGCGCATGAGCGCCAGCCCAAGCCAGTGCACATGTTTGTCCACAAACACGCACGCAGGCGAACACACCGGCGCTAGCACCCCAGCCCTTGATGTCATTCCGTCTTGTCTCACCGTGCAGTTGCGTGTCGCTGCCGTGGTGTCGCACACCAAAGCCGGCCAAGCCTCGATCTTGTTCCCTTACAGCTTCAACCTCACCATGCGTTGCTGCCTCTCACACACACATCCATGCGCTTGCACGTGTGATGCCTCGCCAGCGTTGGACACCTCCGGCACGCTGTTGCGCTTCCACTATTTTCCGCCGTGTCGGCTGGGACCTTGTTTCGCGGCTAGACGCGCGCACGCACACACGACCAAACCATCGATGGGCAAGCCCTTTCTTGACCGTGGTCTTCCGTTCGCAAGACGGTGTTCCAGCCACATAGTGCGCCGCCTTTGTCGACCTCCGCCACACTGAGCCGCCACCCTTCAGTCGTTGCTCAACACCGGATGCACCTGTTCGCAGCCATGCGTCCATGCACACCCACGTGCACACGCGCACACACCCGCGCCGCAAGATAGCCACCTCCCCGGCACGGACACCCCAGTCTTTACGCTGTGGAGCTCGTTCCTTCACGCCACTATAGATCTCTGTTCTGTACGCCGCAGTCGAAAACCCCGCCATCAAGGGCATCCTTTATGCCTAGGCGCGCAAGCGCCGGACCAACCCATGCACGCGTTCGCTCTCGAGCACGCTAACGCATTCAACCCCACCAGCGCTGGCCACCCCAGCCTCGTCACCGAAACCTTCTGGTTTGCTCCGCCGCACCGAGCTGGAGCTCGTCATCATTGTGCCTAAGCCTTGTCAAGGCCAACCCTTTTCTTTGCCAGATGGAGCCCTAGGTTTACCTAAGCTGTGTCGTGTCGCTTGCTGATCAGCCACCGTCCAACCTCGTCGTCGGCAAGCCGCTTTCCGGCCTTCATTCCTCTGGAGCTTTTCATCAACCACTTTGGGCGCAACCCCAAAACCAGTGGGGATTAACTCCACGCGCCTGCCTACACGCCATCTTACCCACACCGGATCTGTCGGACACCGTGCACTAAGCCAACCACACCCCAACCACACCTTTACCCGCAAAACACCAAGCCGTCATGGATCCTTTAAATCTCATGTGGCTGTCCAACTGCAGCCGAGCCACGCACGGGCCTACACTGCTCCTGGCTGCAGTAGATCAGGCGGGGATCCTGTGTGACGGCCCCGCAAACAGCCCAGTCAGCCACCACCTCAGCTGGAGCTGTGTAACACCCCGTGTTTTTGCTCAGTGGTAATTTGTGCTAATGACTCACTTAACCACTCCTCTAACTACCCTTGAGGACACTAGGTCAACCCTTGGTCAAAGCCCTAGCTCAAAACCCTATTATCCCCTTTGACCCCTTGTTGCCATTCTAGAACTTTGGCGCGTTCTCCAAAATTTCCCTAAACACTTCAAAACCACCCAAAAGGAAAATGCGCAGAATGTTGAGGCACACAACTTTGTTGTTGAGTGGCATGGCTGGTTTGGAGTGTAGGAGGGTGAAAATGGCAAAACAAGACCATGGTTTACTATTCACAGGCGGCGAGAAATTGGCCAAGTTGGCATGGCGTTCCTGCTCGAATTCTTGAACAAAACCCTACCAACCTTTGTGAAAGTTGTAGAGGAATGTCAGATCTTCAACTTTGCTTCAGACCCTAAGATGCACTTTAGTTTGAAAAATTGGAGAAAAGCTATTTTGAAAACTGTTCAGTGAAATACCAACAACACCGGGAACACCGAAACGCGTTCGGGCGCGACGTCATGCGCGGCCACGTCGGCCACCCGCCGTACGCGCCGTACTCGCGCCGTACCCGCTTCGGGCACGCACGCCGAGGCGCCGGTGTGACCGCCGGTCACCGCGCGCGCCGGCGAGCACTCACTTGTGCCGTCCGTGACAAGTGGCCGGGCCGGGGGGCGATCCGCCGGCCGGGCGCACCGCCCATGGCGCGCCATTGGCCGCCGGAGCGGCGCACGTCGCCGGCCATGCCCCCGGTCTTCCCACGCGTGCAAGTGGCACCGGCGTGACCCCACCAACCCCAACCGACCTCCCGCGCGCTTATAAGCCAGCCCCGACCGTCCCTCGCGCGCACGCGCACCTGCCCGAGCCACCGCCGTCCCCGCCATTGGCGCCGCCGGTGTGCTTCTCCCTTCAGCCGAAGCTCCAGCTCCCACACGTGCCTAAACTCTTCCTTGTGCACCCCAGTAGCTCCCCAAGCCGCTTGTTAATCAAACCGACCTGCACGATCGCCGGAACCCGAGTTCCCGCGGCCGCCGCCAGACCGCCGCCGTCAAGCTTGCCCCTCCGTCGATCCTCCAAGCCCGGTGACCTGCCTAGCATCTTCCCTAGGCCACATGGAAGCTCTCCGTGCAGCACGTGGTTGAGCCCAGCCCCTTCCCTCACCGCTGTCCGAGTTCCCGCGGGCGCGCCGCCGCTGCTCCGCCGCCGCCGCTCGCCGGTGATCTCCCCAGCCGGTCCACTGCCACCAATCGATTGCGGGTGAGTCCAATCGAAGATCCTCGTCGCTTGTTTACCTGGCCGCGCTCCACCTCGCCGCCGGCGAGCTTGCCACCGCCGTCGGGCCTGAGGGGGGAGGAACCGAGGGCATATGTGTGAAAAGTTTAAAAGTTTTAAGGTCTGCAGTGTAAATAGATTGTTCCCTGTTTTGTGTATTGGTCCAGCACCTTGTAAAATTGATTAAAAATCGTAGCAAAATCCAAAAATAGCAAACTCAATTTTGCTGTGCTCAGTATAACAAGAACTACAACTTTCTCCGAATGAGTATATGCTTTTGAGTTGTAGTTTTTGCTTGAAAAATAGGGATGTAAAATACTTAGATTTTTGTCTCTGCAAAATCCACACAAGTTCTTGAGCTAGATTTTGGATATGTTGTGGCAACTAGCATGTCCAGGTTCTGTGCCAAAAATTGCACAAAGTTACTGAAGAAATCATTTTATAAAAATAATTTAGTGATATTGGTAAATCTGCCTAGATGATGTTTGTAGCTCAAAATATAATTAATCATGATCCCAACTTATGGCTATAGTCTTGTTATGTTAAAAGGCATCCTTGGCGAATTTACCATGATTTTATCTTTGTTAGAAATATTATTTCTTCATTTATGCTTGTTTTTAATCATAAATATGTGTAGCATGTTTCATGAAGGCTATATGTGTGTTTGTGGGTTCTTTAAGCTTGTTTTGGACCAGAGTATATGTAGGAGAAAGTTGGGACTCTTTTCTGTCTTATTTATTTTTGATATGCATTATGTCCTTTTATGCTAGCTAGAAATGTCCATAAGTTGGTGTATCAATTCAGTGGTGCAAAATCCTTTCTCTTGCTGTCCAGAGATCTGCCTCCAGGTCAGTAGGACCAGTGGGTGCTGCTGGATCAGGTTGTTATGATTTAGTTATGCAAAAGAGCTCAAACTAGATTAATCTAGTGAAGGGAAAATAGGGAAATCACTCTCTCTAGTGCATGACTTAAGGAGAAGTGTTAGGTAAAGTGAAATGGTGCTAGGAAAGTAATTTCTTGCTGTTTGTTTTTAAATAAAATATTTCTTTAATAGATGTCACACAATCACCTTAAAGAGAAGGCTAAATAGGCTTTTTGATTATTCTTTTAAAAGGAAAAATGTATAAATACTTTTGTTAAGGTGAATATGGACAACCATATACTCCTTGCAGTTGTTTGCTACTGTTTTTGAATTAATTTAAAATAATTACACTCCTAATCACTGCATTGCATTCCCCATGTAGAAGTCCCCGACGGTAGCTATACGCTTGTGCCGGCTGACGAGGACGAGGGAGCAGGAGGATACGTGCACTACGTGACCGTAGAGCAAGACCCGGGCCAAAGTCCGGAAGTTTGTGTATCTGCTTGTGCTGACGAAGGCAAGCCCTGGTTTATTCATTAACCCATGTTTTATTCAAATTTTTGCAACTATCTCTGTTGTTCTTTGTGCATTTACGTTCAGGAGTTGAAATGAAACTCTAGTTGCATGATCCATAAGTACCTATGATCTTTTACTAGAATGATAGGTCGCTAGTTGCTATGCTTAAGGATCCGGTACAAGTCGAGTGATGTTCGTCACTCGCGAGCATAGGATCCTCTTTATGGAATCACCATATGTTTAAATGGATTGCTTATGTGGTAAGAGCATGGGATTTGGGCTCCGGTCCAATGCCTTCGTGGGCTAAGTGTTTGAAGGTACTAAACACTTGTCGGAAATGGGTACGGTAAGCCTAGTACCTAAATGAGGCGGTACGGGGTTTTACGATCACTACTCTTAGGGTTGCAGCCCCGGGCTCGCCACCCGAGTGCATGCGTGAGGCTGGGTGACCTTAGTGGCGTAACCCAAATAAACCTTGTACTTAAGACTGTGAGCTATTATCCCCAAACCGAAGAATGACGGGAACCGCCTGGTTGGTGAACTCTTAGTGAGGGCACCTCCCGTGTGTTTAGGTCCACCTTGCAGGGTTATGAATCAATCGATTGTCGGCCTCTCACCGTCATCTGAGACTACTTACCCGACTGGCCATGATATCCCTTTACGATGGAACTTTGTGAAGATTATTACTTGATTAATTGTTTGTACAACTTTGGTCATAATAGTTGCTTATCTAGTAATGATTATATTGACGGTGTATTTTGTGCACCAAGCATGTTCCTTACACTATGGTTTGGATTTGATTATGGAACTAACCCGCCACTAGGCACACTAATCATATAACAAGTTCATCTATGTGTATGCATTTGGAAGTGTTGTGTTTATGTAGGAAAACATGGACATAAAGGACGTATTCGCAACAAGTTCAAAGGAGCATTTACGGAGTCTTGTTCGTGTTCATGAGCTTGATGAAATCACTTCCAATGGTGGCAAGGACAGAAGTGCTACGAGGAACACCCCCGAGGATTGAAGCGTAAAAGACCGAACTTCATGCAAAGAGAACCTTCATCTTGGATGTGAGGATGACATTGTCAAAATCATGCAAGTGGAGGGGGCAAAGTACATAAATGCATAAGGACCCACGGGAGTGAAAGGGGCGACCAAACTGGGCCGAGGTGGGCCCGGAGCCGGTTCGGGGCCCGGGCCGACGGCCCGGCCCACTTCGGTGGCCGGTTCGGTCCTGTTTTCCTTGCACCCGAAGGATCTTGAACCCTAAAAGCCTGGGCGCCACCATTTGACAGAGGGGGAGAGACATTCGCACCAGAGGCCATCCACAAGCTAGAGAGAGAGGAGGAGGATCTCCGGAGGGAGATCAACCACCTCGAAGGAAGAACCCTCTCGTGGAGAAGAAGGAAGACACCGTCGGAAGGGAAACCATGATCAACGGTGCCATGATCAGCACCTTGATGGGGTAATCTTCTCATTCGTCCATGGGTTGTAATTGATCTTGAGATGTAATCGCACTTTGTCGGATTATCTATCTATCATCTTGTGTTGAATATGTTTTAATGCTTAAGGTTAGCTACCATGCCGTAAAGGGAGTATAGGCCTCGATGCTTCCTTGGATCCATTCAATACGCCGTGTCCATCATAGGTCTAGTCATGAATACCTTCGCGTCGCGACGTGCGAGAGGAGGGAAAGGGCGAAACCGTGGTCACAACCCCGATAGATTAGATTGGTTTTCATGTCTTTAAGCGATTGCATGCTTTAGTTTCGTAGACCCATGGGCGAGTGTCTTCTACCTTGATCGTTTATCGTTCTCTCTAGTGTAATTTAGTTGTTTTCTAGTTTAATAATAGTTAGGGTTTTAGTAGCTAGTGCGCAAAAGTAGACTAAACGCTTGTAATCCCCTTGCTCCGCTGATTGACAAGAACCTTGGGAATCCCGTGGTGAAAAAGGTGTGGGGTCCATACGCTTGCGGATCGTAGAGGGATACGTCTTTTATCCGTCAACAAGCCCCTTTTTCTGGCGTCGTTGCCGGGGAGCAAGCTAGTTTACATCGTTTGATTTGCATTTAACTTAGTTTTATATTTAGTTTATCTTTTATTTGCTTTATCTAACATATATTATCTAGAAAACCACTTGTTTTGTTTTTGTTTTTGTTTTTATCTTGTTGTCTAGATGGTGTTCGTTAATCAACCCATGGAAAAACCGGAGAAATCACTAAGGGATTACGCTAGCCCTCGATGTGAAGACATAAAAGTACAAGAGTCGGATTCGAAGCTCGAAGCGACCAAGTATGAGATTAAATCCAAGATCATCGAGATGGTGGCGGCAAACCCGTTTGAAGGGATGGTTGCGGAGAACCCATATAGACACATAAGGAATTTCACGACGTATGCAACATGGTGCGTCAAGAAGGAGTCCCCGATGAATGGTTCAAATGGAATCTCTTTCCCTACTCACTTGCCGGCAATGCAAAGACATGGTATTCGTTTGCGTCCTTTGAAGTTGAAGGCAATTGGAACAAGTTGACAAAGAAGTTTTGCAAGAAGTTCTTTCCAATTAGCAAGATTCAACATCTAAGGAGGCAATGATAAATTTCATGCAAGGAGAAGAGGAAGGGATAGACCAAGCTTGGGATAGGTTTAATGGGTTGATCGAACAAGGACCAAAACTTGGCTTCACCGGTGACGTACTCTTGCATACATTTTTCTTTTCCCTAACCCCTAGTTGCATGCAACATGTCGAAATGTGTGCAGGTGGGGATCTCATGGAGAAAACACTCACGGAAGCCACCCAACTTCTACAAAAAGTTAGTAAAGCGGCTGCCATGCGAAGAGATTGGGAAACATGACTTGCGGAAGAGCCGGAATGCAATTCAAGGAAGAAGATGTGTGCTGAATTTTCTACAGAGGCAACCCCGGAAGTCACAAAAGAGGAACCAATCGCAGAAAAGCTTGAACAAGAATACATCAAGTCAAGAACTACCCCGAGCGTTGACTTCGTTGTACCAAATGAGACAATCAAGAGAAGCATGTCAAGCGCGAAGCCACTAAGGGAGTTCGAACCAATGGATTGGGTTCCAATCGATTACAGAAAAGTATTCGACAAGAGAAGACCGTTCCCTAATCAAAAGGGAATGGTGAGAGCATTGGAAGTGGATTTCCTACCGGAGAAGAAAGCGGAAAATTCATACGACCTTGAAACCACCTGTGAGATTTTTGAAAAGCTCTTTGGAGATGACATGGTGGATCCGGAACACATAGCCGAGGTGAAGAGAATCATGGGGATCAAGCCCGAAGCATCACCATACGCTCGCCTCGCCGAAGTCTACGCGATAGGATTCGAAGAAGAAGAGAAGATGACACCACACTTGAGTTGCGAGATCAACGGAGTTCAATGTAAAGCTTTATGCGACATCGGAGCCCAAGTAAGTGTTCTATCTTCTAAAATTTACAATAAAGTTCAAGACCACAACCTAGACTTAGCTTCAACATCAACGAAATTAATTATGGGAGATGGTAGAACTATCAAACCTCTAGGTATTGCTTGCAACATGAAAGTAAAAAAACTCTAGAAACTATATACCAACCGATTTCTTTGTTATTGATGCTTACCATAGTAATCATGATCACATAATCCTAGGTAGGCCCTTTCTTAAGTTGGTGGATGTCGTGTTAGATGCCGGAGAAGGCAAAGTAACAATGAACCTTAATTAAACAAAGTACACATATAACTTTCTTCGTGCTTCTAAACACCTTACACCCTTTCCTCCCGAAGATGAAGAAGTAGAAGAGACAGATAGTCTTTGTTTTGTTGAAACTCTTAGAGACCCACTGCAAAGAGCGATGGAAAATCAAATTAGTGATCAACAAGATGAAGAAATAGAAGAAGCAACAAAAGGCTTGGAACCACATGATGGAAGCGTGGAGGAAGGAAAATTCGAAGACATAGGAGAGATTAAACCCGAGGAGCCACAAACGCCCGAGGTAGACCTTAAACCTTTGCCCAAAGGATTAAAGTATGAATTTTTGGGCCCAGACAAGACCTATCCAGTCATCGTGAGCGACGAGTTGAGTCCCGAAGAAAATGAGGCGTTGCTGATTTTATTGAAAAAACATAGGAAGGTGATTGGATATTCGATCAATGATCTCAAAGGTATTATCCCTGCCTTTTGCACTCATCGTATACCAATGGAAGACCAATGTAAGCCCGTAGTGGACCACCAAAGGAGGCTAACTCATGCCATGCGAAAGGTAGTAAAGAAAGAGGTCATCAAGTTACTTGATGCCGGAATCATCTACCCGGTTCTGCATAGCGAATGGGTGAGCCCGGTACATTGTTGTAAGGAATCGGATGCCCGTTAGCCTAAGAGGGGGAGGGGGTGAATTAGGCAACTAAAAAACCTTAACCTATGGCTTCACTAATTTTGCGCAAAGGTAAAATAGAACATACTATCTAGATGTGCAACTAAGGTTGTTCTAGTGTGAAACTCCCATCCCAAACAAAGGTTTGCAACCTATAGCCAATCCTAGCATGATACTACTCTAGGAATGTAGAGGCAAGCAAAGATTGCAAGAGAGTAAATGCGGAAACGTAAAGGGGATGAGAGGAAGCAAACTCTTGACACGCGATTTATCCCGTGGTATCGGTAGGCACTAAGCCACCCCTAGTCCACGTTGTTGAAGCACTCACACAAGAGTATTGCTTCCCGATCACCAAGTGTCTCCCAAGAGCACCAACTTGACTTGCCACAAAGGCTAGCCACTTAGGCACTTGTCAAGCTCTCTTGGTCACCTTGATGCCGTCTCCACTAAGGAGCTTCTCCACCAAGGAAGGGGGTCTCCACGTCCCCGCACAAAGTGTCCTCGCCGCTCCACACCAAGCCAGAGGGTCGATGACGATTGCCGGTGAGCCACTTAGGCCCCAAGGCTTCGGCGAACCTTGTACAAGCCGGATTCACTCAAGAATCACCTCACAAGGTTGGCACAACCTTGCACTCACTCGGCTCTAAGCTAAGCCTAGCACTAAGCACATACACAAAGCATGCACTAGTCTAAGGGTGAGCAATTAAGCACTTGGATGGATTGGATATGATCTTGAATGTGTCTTGAACTCCTCTGCACTTCCACACAATCCAGGGAACCTCAAATGAGTGAGTGGAGGGGGTATAAATAGCCCAAGGCATCAAACTAGCCGTTGGCTAACGTCCACCGAAAAGGTACGAGTCGGATGATCCGACGCTATGCTTTCCGGGCGTCGGTTCATCGGTGCCCCTCCCACGTCACGTAGCCGTTGAGGTTCTGCGACACAAACTCGCTCCGACGCTATAGCCTCGGCGCTACGTCGGATCATCCGATGCTAAAGGCCTCGCGTCCGGGGGGTGCGGCGCATTTGAGGCTTCCAACGAACCGTGTCGGATAGGCCGACGGCTATGCCTTGACCAAGGCGTCGGATCATCCGGTGCTGAAGGCATCGTCTTGGCGCGTCTCTGTATGAATTCAACCTAAGCGTCGGATAGACCGACGGGGTCCTCACTCAGACCGTTGGATCATCTGGTGCTACGGCCTTCCTTGCTCTTCCCTTGCAACTCGTCCGACGCTACTAAAAAACGGACTGTCGGTTCATCCGACGGTACCTAGGGTTTGACCCTGTGCACCAACTCGTCCGACGATTGCACCGACGCTTGTAAATGAGGGACCGTCGGTTCATCCGACGGTGTCTTCTCTTTTCCTTTTCTTGCTCGGTTTTGACCCTTTGTTTTGGCATTTTTGCATGGGATTTTCTTGCATCCTTGGGACCTAGAAATGTCTAGAAAGACATGCTGAAACAATATGGTTAGTCCCAATGATCATGTTGTCATGAATCACCAAAACACTACAAGGTTTTCCCCCTATTGCAACAAATCCCTTAGGCAACACCACTATTTCGGTTGCAATAGGGGGGTACTATTGCACCGAAACGGTGATTTGGTTGCAATTTGTGTGTCTATTGCAACACAAAATTTGAGTTGCATTATCTATTTGTTCGGTTGCAACATGTTGACGCTAATGCGCCCTTTTTTAGGATTTCCGTTGCATTTGGTGGGAACTAATGCCACCCCAATTTTGTGTTGCATTAGCATTTCTTACGTTGCAACGAGAAAGTTGCTATAGCCACCATACTAGGGATGGTTGCGTTTGAACAAGTATGTCGCAACGTAGAATTTTGGTTGCAAATATATCTTTGCGATGTTGCAACAAGTTGGCGCTAATGCACCCATTATTCGGAATTGTGTTGCATTTGGTGGGAAATATTGCTACCCTACTTCGCGTTGCACTAGAAATTCGAGTGTTGCAATATAAACTTGCTATGGCTACCATACTAGGGTTGGTTGCGTTTGAACGGCCTTACGCAACGTCTTATTTGGGTTGCAAATATCTCTTTGCGTTGTTGCAATACAAGGAAGGCTACGCGCTTCTAGCCTCAAGGAGGAATATTGTGTACGTATTGCCACAAAATTTGTTTAGATGAAAAAAATCTGCTATGGGGTTGTAGCGAAATTTAAAATGCGATTTAATAAATAAATTTTATTATGAAAAATCTGAATTTTAACAATATGGTATAGACTATATGTACCATGAAAAAATAGAGGAAAAAAATTGTGTTCTATGGGGATGTGGGCTAAGCCAGACCACAATAGGCTCAACCGGCGAGCGTAAAGCCCAGCGAGCGGGAGCCCGAGTGGACCGGCCAGCCCATTAAGCCCCAGAGCGCAAGTAGCAAGCATTAGTTGATGATGGTAATACGAAGTTCGAAAGCGCGAGGCACGCCTCTCCTTTTAAGCTGGGATACCCCCTTCTCAGTTTACGGGGTGGCACTAAAGGTACCGGAGACTAGGATGTGAAAATGTCAAATGGGCCGATGAGAGTAATAAAAACAAGGATATGCCGGCCCAAATCGTCTATAACTTACGGCTCCCCCACCCCCAACACACCGTTGCTCCCAACCATCCCCCTCGTCGGCTGCGACCGTCGCGTCCACATCGAGATGCCCCGCATCGCGGTTTCCCCTGCGGCAAGCGGCGGCGGCGGCCGGAGTGGCCGCATCGAGCCTTCCCGGACCGGTGGCGGGCGCGGACGAAGGGGCCGCGCCGCCGTAACACGGCCCGAGCGGCCGCCACGGCGGGCGGGGCCGCATCGAGGGGATCTCGGAGAGCGGCGGCGGCGGACGGCGGGGGCCGCACCGAGGGTTTTCGGGGCGGCGGCGGCGGCGTACGGAGGTGCCACTACTCCACCACGCGAAGCGCGATGCACGCGGGCGGTTCAAGTGTTCCACACCACCTACCTCGTCGTCCTCGCTATGGTCGGCGGCACCCCAACCCCGTCGTCCTGCGGTACGGACGACACCGCCACCTCGTCGTCGTCGTCGACGGCCCGCCTCGCCAAGTCGATCCATCCGGTAAGGGTAAGCGAGGGCCCTAGTCGGATGCAAGCGTTCCCGAGAAGAGAAGTGAGGTACAACTTTGCCCTACCCTCTTTGATTTTCCGGGGAATCGTGTGACTCCTTTTGCAATTAGAAAAATGTTAGTAGTTCATAGTAATCAAAATTTCATACTAGATAATGGTAATTGTGTTTTTTGTGTGCATCCATCTCACCCCATACTAGATAATGATAATGATAATTGGCTTGATTTCTTGCCATCTTTTGCTGTGAATCTGACCTGTGTACATTTGATCACAATCCTGAAAACAAAGCCAGCCAAATGAACGCAGGCTGTCCCATTTAGTAGGTTAGGCCTTTTCTGGCAGGTAGTCGGGGGATCACGGGTAAATTGGTATACATTATGAGTCAAGAGATTGAATAGGCTGTTTAAAAGCGAAAAACGACAAATTGTTTTGTTTCCTCGGGCTAGTGAACACTGCTAATCAGGTGAGGATCATCATTCCGGACTCGGATGCTGAGCGGGACAATAGCAAGAAACCGTCTCCATCAAAAGCTTCGGGATCATCGAAAAAAAAAGGTGCATTGTTTTGACTAATTTGTTGCATTGGCCACAGTTGTTGTAACACATTTCATGTTAGTAACTTGTGTTTGTTGTACGCCATAGCAAATGCCCTTGCGCCAAATGGTTCAACGGTGAAGGAGCGCTATGATGATTTGCGGGAGCGGATTGAGAACCTAAGCTTCGACATTCTTTGGAACGCGGGAAGACATGGAGATGACCCCGAAGGAATTCATGGAGGCTGTTGGCGACAAGTTAGAAGTGATGGCGAAGAAGATCCGCAAGCTTCGGGATAAAGTCAATCGCAAGTAGTAGTAATCTAGCTTAGTACGTAACATAACCAGGTCCTAGGTGAATGTTATGCGGATCTTTGGTGAATGGTCTGATGGATGTGTATGTGGCAACATCTAAGTAATAACTTTGAACATTTAGACATGCATCTTCGTATGTCTATGTGTTTGGATCTGGATGAGCCCTTGCAAAATATTTGAACTCATGAGTGACACAAATTGAAATACGGTTGGGTCTGTCATGCATATTTGGACTAACCATGCGTCCGTTTTCGAGAATTGCGACATGCTATTGTTTATGCTATTCATGTGAATGTTCACAAAGCATTGTGATCAACAATTTGGAGACTCTTCACTAGAACTCCTGAATTTTGTGTATTATTGTTAGCCCCTATAGTAGCCGATCGGAAAAGAAAAATAATGAATTACGCATATGTTGAAAACCACGAGAAAGGTCATACTACGTACAACCTCAGAAATATTGAAACCAGGTATTCCTTGGTTGTACTAAAATTTTGTCTATCGTGTATGTATTGCCACGATCAGATAGGGGCTCTTCCGATCTGGACCATTCCAAAATTCCGTCTTCGACAACCTGGTTATTGTTGCGGAGATCTCCACGAGGGCCTCTAGGGGATCGATCTCCACGGCGATCTCCACGTGATTCTTGTTGCGGAGATCTGAGCGGCGCTACGGCCACGGCCGGTACGTACCGATGTCTTGATCTCGTATATATATCCAATCGTTCGCTGCATATATATGCATATTGGTATATATATCGTCATCAAGGTCGATTGAAATTAAACATGAACAATGCGGGATTAACTAATGGCATCAGACGAAGATCGAAGTTGGATGCGCTTGCCTCGACACTCAGCGGATTGGCAGAACAATTTTCGAATTTTTTTGCAAAAATTTACGGCCTCATCAGCGCGAGGTGGATCTATTGCGTGTCCATGTAAATTGTGTCAATGCATGATCAGACATTCCACCGTGGGTCGCATTCAAATTCATTTACTCAATAGAGGGTTTGCTGATTGTTTCATCGATGCTGGTAACATTCAAGACCAAACTAATACTTCTTCTCGGGTCCTGTGAATCAAGATGTTCTTCGCTGATCTCGAAAATCATGATGCACTACCTACGGTCGATGATACAACACATTTATTTGTAGAAGACGATGAAGAAGATGGTTTGGATGATAACCCTGCTTGCCACCAATACTGCGATTAGAAACATTATCGGTGGCACTATACATCATGGACAAACCGGAGATGAGGAAGAGGCGGATAAGCGAGCGAGAGATCTTTTTGAAACTATTAGAGCGAGGCAAAGAAGGAATTGTATCCAGGATGCAAAAATGCAATGAAGGTCTCTTTTATTGTGGAGCTTTTTTCGGATAAAGTGCATGTATGGCTTAAGTAACACGTCATTGGAGGCCATACTTAAGCTCTTTGGAAAGGTTCTCCCTGACCGGCATTGTATTCCTGACTCCTTGGATAAAGTGCAAAGGGTGATTCGAGACCCGGGCTTGGACTATGTCAAGATACACGCATGCCAAAATGATTGTGTGTTATTTTTTGATAAATACGCAAATCTTGAAACATGTCCCATTTGTAAGGAGTCAAGGTGGAAAGTTGTAGATAAAACCTCGATAATAATTGCGGTGCGGTGGGTGCTACTTACGTTAAGAAGCGGTTACCGATTAAGATCCTACGCTACTTTCCTCTTATTCCTCGGCTTCAAAGAATGTATATGTCAAAGCAAATGTCAAAGGATATGCAGTGGCACAAGAATGAATTGGTGAATGATGCGAAAATGCGTCACCTGGCGACTCAAAGGCATGGAAGCACGTGGATTCAGAGTTTACATGGTTTTCAGAAGGAGGAGGTCGTAACGTTAGGCTGGGTCTTGCTTCTGATGGGTTCAATCCCTTTGGCATGCAAAGTCTTACGTATTCCATTTGGCCTGTCATCCTGGTTCCTTACAATTTGCCTCCATGGATGTGTCAGAAACAATCTAACTGGATTTTGTCAATGTTGATTCCTGGTCCAAAATCTCCTGGAATGGATATTGATGTATACTTGAGGCCCACGATACCGGAGCTCAAGGAGCTTTGGAATAATGGTGTTAAAACAAGAGATGCGGGGACTAAGGAGAATTTTAGATTGCGTGCTATACTTCTTTGGACAATTAATGACTTCCCGGCCTATGCTATGTTGTACGGTTGGAGCACTAAAGGAAAGTTTGCATGTCCATACTGCCACAAACATGCGAGTATTTGTGGTTGAAACATGGGCGGAAGCACTTTGCTACATGGCACATCGACGTTTTTTGGCCCCCGACCATCCATGGCGCAACAATGCGGTCGGCTTCAACAACAAGGTCGAAACCGGGGAGGCACCGAACCACTATACGGTGCACGGAGTACTTGAGCGGTATTCTACTTTTGAACAAGTAGAATTTGGAAAGACATTGTTATCAAAAAAAAGGAAGCGTGACGAAGACAACGAGATGGCACAAGCGGAGGAAGAAGAGTATTTTTTTTGAGCTCCCTTGCTGGTCTTCTTTGCTCATCGGGCATAATTTGGACGTGATGCACATTGAGAAAAATATATGCGAGAGCATACTAGGCACTACGCTTAAGTTGGATGGCAAATGTAAGGACGGGGAGAATGCTCGGCTTGACATGGAGCATCTACGGATACGACCGGATCGGCACCACTGTGATTAAAGATGATAAGTATACCTTGCCATCGGCCTTGTACGAGTTAGATAAGGATGCCGGGGAAAGTTTGTGTGAATTTTTATATGGAGTGAAGATGCACGATGGGGTTTCCTCGAATATAAGAAGATGTGTTGATGTAAAGTCACGTAAGGTGTCGGGCTTGAAAACGCATGACTACCATCTAATTCTACGAGAAACTTTTACCCTTAGTGGTGCGTAGGATTTTGCCGGAAAGTTTGTTGTCATTGGATTGATTCGGCTTAGTAATTTCTTCGATGCACTATGTTCAAAGGAGTTGGTGGAATCGGAATTGGACGGAGCTCATTTGTTCAATTAGGGAGGACGTTTTGTCGACTTGAGATGATATTCCCACCGCATTTTTTGATATCATGATCCATTTGCTGTTCATCTAGGCCGAAGAAGCTAAACTTGGGGGGCCGGTGTGTTACGGATGGATGTACCCGGTGGAACGGTACCTACGCACCTTTGTGAAAGGATATGTGAGGAACAAGGCTCACCACGAAGGTTCAATTCTTGAGGGATACATACTCGAGGAGTGCCTTACATTCTGCTCAAGATTCTTGGACGTGGACACCAAAGACAATCGTGTTGATCGACATGAAAGCGGTTCTTGTTAATGAGCCACCATCCGGTTTGAGCATTTTTTCGAAATGGATTACAAGAGGAGAGGACGGACGGTTGAAGAAATACCACCAAATGAGTTTCGGAAGATGAGGCACTACATAATTTGCAATTGTGATGAAGCTAGACCATATGTCGAGTAAGATGCACTACCGAACATCATTATTGCTTTTAATTTTAAATATCTAACTAACGGTAATATTCTTTTGTGTGCGGCGAGCATTTGGAAGAAGCGAGGGCACATGGATCCGGAAATCTTGATAAGCGACATGAGGCTCAACACGTAAGATGGTTTGAAAGCAAGATCACGGGTTTACATGCTAGAGGGGAAGTAAGTTCAGATTTGTTTGCACTTGCTCAAGGACCGGATCCCCGACCTCGTACATTGAATAGATGTCATATCAACAATTGGCTGTTTCGTACCGTTAACATCGAGAGAACCCTTGTGACACAAAACAGTGGTGTGCTTGTCAAGGGTGAGGCAGAAGGCACAAATTGGTATGGGGTGATTAAAAGAATGATCTCACTGGAATTCCCTGGACAAAAAGAAGTTATTCTGTTCCAGTGTGACTGGTTTGATGTGCCTCTTGTCACAAGTACCAACAGAGGCAGAGGATACAGTAAAGATAAATATGGGGTCATTGACATCGATACTACTCGACACAAGTTTAGCAATGAACCCTATATTCGGCAACACGAGCGGAGCGGTGTTTTATGTGAATGCGGTGAACAAACACAGTTTGGAGCAGTGTTATTTCAATGAAACCAAGGAACTTGTTTGCCATGCTGAATTAGATCTCGAGGACTCACTTGCTGTGGGTATCGAAGGTATTAATTTGCTCGGTGAACACCGAGGTTTTGACAAATTGGTCTAGATCGGACAAGGAAGGCACAACCGGCGATGTCTCAGTTATTAATCAGGTTCGGGCCGAGGCGGTTGACGAACCAGACGACGAAGTATTTGATGTTGATGATGAACATGATGCGGATGACACGTACATTGATGATGGAATTGTTGCACCAATAGTTCAAGATGCCCAAGATGATGAGTTTTTCAATTGATACTTACTCGACCGTAGTCATGACTTCTATGTTGCCATTATTTACTACTTACGGAAGACTTTTGCATAAATCTTAATATTTAAAATATGAATCAAAAAATTGGTATGACAAACAAAAATAGGGGGCGTAGGGGCGGGCCGGGTCACCAACGGGCTCTACCGGCGAGCGTGAAGCCCGGCGGCGGGAGCCCGATGGGCCGGCCGGCCCAACAAGCCGGAGGTTAGTAGAGAGGAAGCGGTGTTCGAGAGGAGTTCGGGATGGCAAGCACGCCTCGCCTTTTAAGTTGTGGTGCGCCCGCTTGAGGTAGCGGTGTGGCACTAAAGATTTTGCCGATGTCTTCTTTGTGCGGCGCTTCCCACACAGGGAAGTAATAAGGACAAATGGGCCGGCCCAATCTCGGACCGCAATCCTTTTCTAACAAAAGGGCACATTGATAATTTGCAAATGTCTTGTTGCTTTTAATATGTTGATATAGAAAATAAAAAATTGACTAACAAATGATACAAATTAATCTTTAGTAAATCAACAAATAATTAGAGTAATATGGAAGTTATCTGTCAAAATTGCCCAAATAAACAAGGCCTCCTAGTTTCAATCCATCAACTGAATTACTACTAATATGTACACATGTACTTGTTCCGAAAACCAAGAAATTCTACTTGCTACTTTTGGTTAGTACATTATTTACATGATTCTACAAATGAGCATGCGGGAGAAATCGGTAACCATGCTTGATCTCAAGCGATTAGCGATCTCAAAAGAAGGAAATGCATCCTTGGCGGCGTATTGCACACTGCCATTCGTGCAACACCCTCAAACCCCAAAGCTTGTGGTTCACATTTGTCCTTGTACGGAGGTAGCTCCGGTACTCGATTTCCAATCTTCTCCGGTGACGATCCGTAACCATTTCGGTACGGATGCCTATACTTCTCATGAACGTCGGCAACAATCGGTTGAAGGTCTTTCCAATTAGAAATCTTGACGCCGCGGTCCTCTGTAGGCGTTCGGCATCGTTGGTGATGTGCGCTCCCACAAAGATGTGGCCTTCCTCGGCCGAGAAACTTGCTCGGAACATCGGGGAAGCTTGTAGCCGGCATGGTGCACCGGTAAATAAGGCGGCTCGAACCGAGCACACAATTGCGGCAATGCGAGCTTGTACCCGCCACTGCGAAGCTGAATCCACTCGGTGTCCAATCCGACGAGCAAACGTTCTGGAGGTGGGCTACCTTTGATTTTGTCGATGAACTCCGCCACTACTCCGGCGTCGCAAGTGACGATGGTCTTGATGCTCGGGTACCGCTCCTTGAAGAATTCAACCTCGTGCATGGTAGTTGGGGGCGGTCCCTGCTCCTCCGAAAGTCGTGGACGGACGACGGCGGGGCGCCATTCGTCCCAGCCGCTCCGATCTCGAACGTCGGCTGGATCAACGGCAGCCTCCCACGGGTTGAGGCGACACGCTTGCCACCCTGCAGTCCCAAACCAAGAAAGCAAAGTTCCAAATCGTCATCGAGGGACAAATCCACGACTAGCTAGCAACTGTTTGTGCCTTGCGGGACTAACACCTTCGAAGCGACGCTCGGCGCCGACGACGCGGCCGGGATTGATCCGCCCGCATCACCTAGGTTCTTGTACGGGCGGCGGCGGTGGTGGCCTCTACGGCATCCCCCTTCATTTGTGGGGCGCCGCCGTCACCCGATGCGTCGCTTCGGGTCATCGCCGTTGTATCGAGGTCGCTTGCGATGGCGGTTGCGAGATTGCAAGCTTTGGGGGGGTCGCCGGCAATGGCGGCGGGCAAGAAAACCCCTTCTCCTTCGATGCGACAGGTGGGAGCGAGTGGGTGGGGGGGGTAGGGAAGAGGCTAAACTAGTATAGTATATGCTTGTCGTTTCGGCTTCATATACAGGTCAAATCGACGTGCCGGTTGCCGAAGCAATGGGCATGGCAAGATTTGAAGACAACCGGCAACACGAAGGGGCGGCGGATCCTAATGTAACCGCTACACGCACGCGCGCACGGGGGGTCGTGGTGCGGCCGCAACGCTTCGCCGGCACGGGATATTTGCATGCAAAATCACACTAAGGGGTTTGATGTACGAAAACCCTTGCGAAAAGCTCGTATCGCAAAGTAGATCCAAATTATTTATGTAGTTTTAGATTTCATCCGCATTTACTACTCCATGGAGGTGCACCATTAATTACATGTATTAAAGTAAGTTATTTTCAAAACTACTTTCAAAATGCGTAGCTAAATATTTGGATTAAGTAGGTTCATTAGATTCGTCACACAAAGTTACGGCCGACACGTGAAAAGGTTTTACAAATAAATTATATTTAGTGTTCCATTTATGAAAGATTCTTGGGGCTAATTTTATTTAGATGCGAACGGAAGAAGAAACGCGGCGCCGCGCCTCGCGATCTCCCACGCGTTCGGTCCTACGTACTCTACTCGAGTGCCCCGGACGCCCGTTCAACGTAGCTCCTAGCCTCCTACCGCGCACGCGTCGCCGGCGTGACGGGTGACAAGACGGCACGGGGGGCGGAGTAGTTTGCTTCGTACACCCGACCACGCCCCCCCCCCGGCGGTGAACAAAAATCGCAATGGCACAAACAAGGAACAATGCGAAGTTCGATTTCCTCGGCCACGAGGGGGCCGGTACGGATTAATCTTAAAAAGGTGAGTTACGGGCCGCCGATGTCGGCGGCGCGCGCCGTCGCGAAGCACGCCGTCGATGTCAACCCCCGCGGCGGCGGCATCGGCCGCAATGGGGGAAGTGCGGCGCGTAGTGCCGGTGCCGCTCCGGCGGGAACGGCCACTCCGCTGCGGATCGCCCAAGGGAAAGTCGACTTGCGCGTCCGCCGTCGCGAGCGCGCGGGCGGCTCCCCGGCGCGCACCGCACGCACCGCCTCCTTGACACGCCTTGGGAGCGCGCGAAGACGGTCGGGCGGCGGCCGGAGCCCCGGGCCGACCACCGTGACGGCGACCTCCGCCGCGCGCGTAAGTTCATCGTGGCGATCCTCCGGATCGTTCGGGCGGCGGCGCGGCTCCTCCGCTTGCTCGCGGCGGAAAGACGCCTCCGCCTCCTCGGGCCGAGGCAAGAAACAATGGCGACGAGTCAAACAAGAGCCTAGTGGGCGGCGTGCACCGACGGAATACGGGGAACTCACCAAAGCGGCGGGCCTCCACATCGGCCTTGGCGGCTGCCGCGAACTTCGGCGGTGTCTCCGTCTCGGCCGCACGAAGGGCGGTGTGCATCGCATCCCGGGTCCCCTCCAGGTCCCGTACCTTGCGCAGCGCGTCGTCTAGACGACGCCGCGTCCTCGCCAGTTCCTCTGCCAAGTCCCCGGCCTCCTGACGAACGGGGGCGTCGCCCCGAGACGAGGAAGAAGACAAGCTCCAGGATTCCGACGACGAAGATCCACCGGACGGAGGCGCCGCGCCGGCTGAAGGACTCGGGCCATATGTCGCACTAGGAAACAGAAGAAGAATGACAGCATCAGATCCTCGGCGAGCATAGGAAATTATGGAGACGAGGAAGACACTCACCCCCCGGCGAGAAAGCAACCGACGGAGACGCGGCGGGACCGACGGCGACGAACCCCCGGGGGGGCCTCTTCGCGGGGCGCTTCTCTCCGGCCATAGATGCGCGCAGGGAGTCGAGGGGGCCGGGAGACGAGCGGGTACTCAAGATCGACGAGAGCGGTGCGGTGCAAAGGAGCGGGATTGGAAAACACAGCGAGGCCCCGCGGTTATATAACTCGCGTCGGGGCAACTGCATTCGTACCACTGCCGTGTGGGGCCCACAGATCAATGACTAAAAGGCAGAATATCCCATTGCAGGGACGCGACCCCACTAACTCGGCGGGGTGGGGCGGTTACCAAGGGTCAATGACGGGTCTACCCAGCCACTTGTTGGCCCACAAATCAGTCTGTACGGAAATTTGACTGCGGGTGACCCCATGCGTGGACGGAGTTGGGGGACCCACTGTCGGTAGGATTGTTGCGCCAAGCGTCGGCTGAACCCGCGAGAGATTTCCCCATTGGACGAGTTGTGGGCCCCACCTGTCGGCACCTAGATTGGGATGTGTTCTTGAGTTGTTCATGTTCATAATGAACTTGATCATTTGTATCGTTTAATCATAACTTCAAAGTTGTTTATATTTGTCAAATGACGTCCAAATCAGGAAATTTTTTTTCCTACATTCTTATGACAACATAATCTAGATCATGGTGTCCACTCCATATCGTGTCACAGCGTCTGAGCAATAATAATTTGAAAATAGAACATTTCATAACTAGATTCAAGATTTTCAATCAGTAGACGACGTCAATTTGAAATGAGATGAATACCAAAGTTTCATAGCTCGTCGAGATGAACAAACTTTATATTGGTTGGATTCTCATTTGAAGAAGTGGTACGATCACGTAGAACAAAAATGACATGTCTCCGACCAAGTTTCTTAAACAATGAGAGTGAACCTAGGATTAACTAACAATGTGTAGGACCACTTCTGAAGAAACTTAAAATGACATGCACTAAAGAAACTTAAAATGACATGCACTAAAGTTTCCTACACATTGTTAGTTAATCCTAGGTTCACTCTCATTGTTTAAGAAACTTGGTCGGAGACATGTCATTTTTGTTCTACGTGATCGTACCACTTCTTCAAATGAGAATCCAACCAATATAAAGTTTGTTCATCTCGACGAGCTATGAAACTTTGGTATTCATCTCATTTCAAATTGACGTCGTCTCTTGATTGAAAATCTTGAATCTAGTTATGAAATGTTCTATTTTCAAATTATTATTGCTCGGTATTTGTGACACGATATGGAGTGGACACCATGATCTAGATTATGTTGTCATAAGAATGTAGGAAAAAAAATTTCCTGATTTGGACGTCATTTGACAAATATAAACAACTTTGAAGTTATGATTAAACGATACAAATGATCAAGTTCATTATGAACATGAACAACTCAAGAACACATCCCAATCTGGGTGCCGACAGGTGTGGCCCACAACTCTGTCCAATGGGGAAATCTCTCGCGGGTTCAGGCCGACAGTTTGGCGCAACAATCCTACCGACAGGTGGGTCCCGCAACTCCGTCCACAGATGGGGTCAAATTTCCGTACAGACTGATTTGTGGGCCAACTAGTGCCTGGGTACACCCGTCATTGACCCTGTGATTCCGTGTCCTCCCTATGAAAGCGCAGTTTCCTTAGAACCCAATGAACCCTGCGACCCCCCAAATTCAATCTACAACATGATCTGGAGGCGGCGGTTCTTTTCCATCTCCCCTCATCCTCGCCGGGGATAACAGCGTCGCACATCCAATTACCCACCGTGCGTGACGAACTGCAACCACTCCATGGAAAAGATCTCCGTGGCTCGCTACGAGGCGTCGTCGAGGCTGCTGGAACTGCCGACGGAGCTGACGATTGATATCGTCTCCCGCGTCGCTGCGCAGTCAGAGGATGCCATTGTGGATCTCCGCAACCTGCGCACAACATGCAAGGCAATGTGCGTGGTGGGCGGCGCCGCCACGGTCGGACGACGCCTAGCCCTGAAACGCGTCCTGCGGCGTCGATTCTACCTCGGCCACGAGTATCGCACGGCGCTCGTCAACACACTGGCCAACGTCGGCAACCCGGAGGCCTTGTTCCCGGAGCGGCTTGCGCCGCGCAGTCTCGGGGAACACACGTGGCGTCATCACGCCGTGCCTCGACCGGCTACGGCGCGCGCGCGGAGGGCGGGTCACAAGGAATCGATGTACGCCCTCTCCCTCTTCCTCTACGGACCCAACGGCGGCGAGGCCGACGACGACGAGGCCGGGCGGCTCCTCGCGCTTGGTCGAGGCACCCCAAGAGGGGGCGACGGTGCTTCCTTGGATAAATTTGACTTGCACAAAACGCCGCTCCGGGATCATTGCGTCGACGTGGCACTACCCGCTTACGGATGCGAATGCGATTGCCGTGTCGCCGGTGCGGGCGCGCCGTACCTCGCCACGACGATTTGCAGTGTGCGGGTCGCGGGTGTGGCGACCACGCAGGATGGCATGCTTGGTACTCGTGGCGTAGGTTCTGCAGCGAGGAGTGTAGGATCCGAAACGAGTGTGATTGGTTCTTCTACACACTCAAGGAAGCGTTAATGATCTGAAGGAAGGTATAAAAGTTGTGATTGCTGATATTTCTTGATAAATTAGTTCCACACAGGATGCACCCTAAAAGACATTCTGGATTTCAGTGTACATGTTTGCGTTCTTTCTTGTGTTTTACAAGTTCAGCTGATTGCTAAACATTGTTTCGGTGCACAAGATTTGAGTTATCATTTGTTACGACGAGTTCGTTTAATGCTTTCTTCATGTTCGGGAAATTTATCCGCAAGTGACGAGGGACCTTGCGGAGAGGCTCCGGCGTCATTTCGGTCACATCTTTGAAGAAATCCAGCTAATAAACACAAAGCATGTCTCTCAAGTTGTGTCTTTCGACTATGTATGTGTCTTTACAATTTGTGTCCTTGTAGAGCATGTTTTTGATGATCCTTAGTTGGTGTGGTGTCAACGTGACTCGGGTAGCTACTTTGTGAAAACTCGGTTGTCATAAATCTTACCGATTGCTACCCGATCTTTATGTTTGTTACACATATTTGTGTGATGCATTTTACTACGGTACAAATGCGATAAAGGGTTTATGGTAGTTTTTACAATATGACATTCATAAAGTTTACTACAAAAAATGTGTAACCAATATACAATAACTTTGTGGTAAACAAGAAGTAAACTTTGTGGGACCCACCCGTCGGTGGCCACACCAAAATGCATCCCTCAAATAAGCCAAACGTTCGAAAAAATGGGTAGCCGGCGATTTGGAATGTGGCGCCGGTTTTTCCCATCCGAATTATTTAACTTTCGCCCAAACTACCGCGCAACCATGACCGGGGGCCACCACGCCGGGTTACAAGAGTAAAAAGTCGCGCGTCTTTACTTTCCCTCCCGCATCCCCTCGCAAAACAAATCTAGAACTCGGTCAGTTAGGGGCCGGGTAGACGATACGACTACCGCCGCCGCCGCCGCCAAGCGCTTCTCGCCGCGCGTACACGAGGATGCCGTCGTCGAGGGAGCCGGCAAGGGTGACCCCTACGACCTGCGAAGCGCGGCGCACACCGTCGTCGGCCATGCTACCTAGAATGTTCACAACCCCCGGTGCGGCGATTGATGAACCTACCGCCACCATGGCCCCTAGGCCTAGGGCGACGGGGGGCTCTCTTTGGGTCATCATCACCTTCGGGCGACGATGAAGCACGCGTCGACGTGGACATAGGTGCGGACCACGATGTTTTACCTTCATCTCGGGACGAGACGACCGAGGCCGGTACGCCGTATCTTGGTTCCATCTTTCCCCTCGTTCGTATCGCATCCAACATCTCATGCATACGTGCACGCACTTCGGTACCCTAGATTTCATGCATTTGAACACGCGATTTGCACACCAAATTTCTTCACATGTTATTGATATGACATCGAAATGAATGCGCGGATCATTAGATGATCGATCTTGGACCGTATATATGATTGAGAAGGGTATAGATGGGGAGCCGGATACAACACATACTTGTCACCCTCGTGGTTCACAAATCACCCTACAAACCATAAACAACCTGAAACAAAAAGCGGGGTACGGGATGAGGGACATTGTTTACTACAAGACTAGAATTCCCGACTCTCTTTGCGGAAGCAACACTCACCGAGATCGACTACGACGTCGACGTAGAAAGAATGAAACGATTCACGAGGAGGAGATGGTGATCGGATTAGTTGTCTCCCGAGAGCCAATACCTAGAAACCATACCATGGCCATAACACCTTTGAAATCCAAAAGTGCTTACATAAATGCGATGATGAAGAAGAAGTAGAAGAATGTGACTTAGATGAATACAAACTTTGGCTAGGCCGATTTGCATCAAGAGAAGAAAGCCTTGGGTAAGATATGCTTCAGACCAATTATTTGTGTACTTATACTCCGGAATTTGCATGTTCGGTCACATGAATGAAATTAATTATGGATTATATTTCGGAATTAAAAGACATTTTCGGGGATGACACAATCGATACATACGAGAGAATACCGAATGTTGCGGGATCGCTTGAAGACATCGGTAATATCCCTCTCCTAATTTGCAAGCAAATTACCATTTTTTGTCATACTACAAAATATGATCGGTCATCATATGCCACTAAATTCTCTGCAGAATGGTACGTGGACCCCACCTTCATTTTGCAACACAGGAATGAAATGAACCCAACACCTGCAGTGCAGCCTCCATCTCATGCTCGGCGTTGGAAACAACACGAGCAAGGATGCGGTAACATGTGTTCCATAGAAATTACCGTCTGTGCATACGGTTATTTTGTGGGTATTATCACATGCATGTTGTTCGCATGGAATAGGCTCCCAAAAAGTTAAGAAAAGAGGACGCGGTCCCGTAAGAGCATTGACGGTAATCGCCAAGAGAATCAAGGCGGGCAAGCGACGAGTTAGACATTCAATTCTCTAAACATGGAGGACCGGTAGGTGATAACTACCGCTCATTCGTTGATGAAGTGGTCATGTATACAAGGAAAAGGGCTCCTATCATTGGAGTGAAATCATGGAAAAATGTTAGGGAAGAAGTCAAAAACGCAATAGCAAGCGATGTATTGGTAATAATAGACTTTGCTTTTCGGTACAATTCAAATAAAAACTAACATATAAACTCACACAATATTTGAATGCTATTGTGATTATATAACGAGCAAAGTGGGACATGGAGGATAATGCTTTGAATCAAGGGAAAAGATATGGGCCATTGCTAGGGAGCGTTACAAAGGATGGCGTTCAACTTTCGGTGCTACGGCCAAGACATACAAGAGCTACCACCGAGAGAATGTTACATAAGCCTACGAATTAGATATTGTTGAATGGCACTATCCGTTGAAGTATTTCGATCTTGCTAAATTCAAGGTTTGTTCCACATTGTTAGTTACGATTTCGACCACTACATTTTTCATTCAAATGGCGATGTACGAGTCTTTAAGATTTTTGTTCATAACTTTTCATTGTATAGGAAAGGAGCACACAAAATTCTGCGATTCGATGCCAACAAATGACAAGACATTTGTCGGGCGCTAAGCCTTATTCTCGCGCGGCTATGAGAAGGTAATAACTGGACAAGCACATCTCCAATCTGTCTTGCGGGATGAAGAACATTAATTTGTTATTTTCTTGGCATAACGAGAGAGACCCGAAACCGGTGAAGAGCCGAATGATATGGAACTTTGGTGGATAACTCACACTAACCGGGGGTCTTGGACGGACGAACAATCTAAAAATGTCTATGTGAGTTCTCAATGAATTAGTACATACATTACTATACATAGGCTTATGCAACTATAGAATGCAACCAATCTCTTGTTCAACTAACTCCTCCACCGTGCCTTGCAAATGTTAGGACACCGCAAGCAGCGTTATTGCTGAGGCGGAATCAAATGCGGGACAACAACTTTGTTTCCCAAAAGGAAAAATACGAGATGTTCCAAAAAGCCTACAAATCGAGTCACGAAGTGCAAATCAACCAAGTTGCATGGAAACGGGTACACGGCAAAAAACCCAACTAGAAGGCGGTTTGCTCAATGCGGAGCGCGAGGAACAAATTCGTAGGGAAGAGCTACAAGCATGAGGAACACGTCGAGCTCATGGACGCATTTGGGCAGCTACAAGAAAAAATGTCGGGATGGGAAGAAGAAAGGGAAGCGAGAAAGGAGAGAACATGCACGCCAACTTGAAGAAAGTGAAAAGAGAAGGCGGGCGGAACTACAACGGCTTAGGCAAGAGTTCCTATCAATGCCGCAAGCATCAAATGGACAATCACAAGTTCCACAGTGCGGGTCAAGCTATTTGCATGAATGCGTTTCTTTCCTTGGGTTCTATATATGAATGTTTGTATCCTTTGGTAGGTTGACCAGCCAATATCTGTACAACCATGCCCAAGCAACAATGCCACTGAATCTGCCGACGAAGCGGCGGTTGCATCAATCACCCAGCAAAACAACCTTGTCGCTGAATCCGCAGACAACGTGGCGGCGGAACCATCAATTCCTACATGCGGGAATGTACAACCGGACTCCGGGAATGTGCTCTCGTGTACTCGGGTTGTTCTCGAATTCACAACTTTTTACTAGTACATATCATCGATTCTTGATGAAATTACGCCTAATCTTGTCCTTCCAAATGATTGGTTGATAGGAGAAGGAATGCGAAGAAGCTCGAAAACAAGTATTTCGCAAAACCGGAAGCACTAAAGGTGGTGTTAACAATCCCGAAACTCAATCCACCGTTAGACAAATTTCTTCTCAACGACTACGGGTACAAGTTGCACAAAGGAGATGACAAAGCACCAAAAAGACAAGAGGTGAAGCTTTTTTCAACAACTCTTCTTCTTTGTGAATGTAATTCATGTTTCATTTGTCAAAGTGTGTTTATGGTTGTGGTAATTATTTGATGTCATTATGCTATTTTTATGAATCACAATCAATCTTTGGTTTGCTATATGTTGTTGTTTCACAAATTCCAATATTAGAGATTAATTGATGCTAGCTTAAAAATTTTGTTGATTCTTTACGGGTGATGACACCTCCTTGCATTGAATCCCCCTTTGCTGATCAAGTGTTGGGATCATCTCCAAGTAACAATTGGCGACCAAGTTCTTCATGTCCTAGCAAATTTGTCTACTATGTGTTGAAACAATGTCCGTGCCAAACTTTTCGGTATTTAAGTACTTCATGAGTCATGTAATTAACTCGGTGGATGGTTCAATGTTGGTTAATTAACTATAGATGCATTGTTATATTTATCTGCGATGTTAATTAATGCTGCAATTACTGCTGCTACATAAATGAGCGTGGCAGAATACATCAGTGTTTTTCGTTGCCAAAAGTAGCGTGGCAATAGTAAGGTGCACTTGTAGCACCCCGAATACGAACGTGGTAATAAGAAATTCAACTTGTAGCAACACAAAGGGAACGTGGCAATAGTATGGTGTACCTGAAGCAACCCTAAATAGGAACGTGGTAATAAGAAGTTCAGCTTGTAGCAACACAAAATGAGTGTGGCAATAGATAGTGCTCTAAGAGCAACCCTAATAGAAACGTTGTAATAAAGACTTTAACTTATGGCAACCAACCAAATGTCGAAGCAATAATAGAGGACCACATATTACAACCAATCAAATTACGTGGCCATAGATAGTGCACTTGTAGCAACCCTAATAGAAACGTTGTAATAAAGACTTTAACTTATGGCAACCAACCAAATTTCGAAGCAATAATAGAGGACCACATATTACAACCAATCAAATTACGTGGCAATAGAGGATACCACCTATAGCAACGTACCCAATATCGTGGCATCAAACAATACTACCTATCGCATCGAAATCAACTTTTGTGGCAATAGAGGAGACCACCTATAGCAACTAACCAATTTCGTGGCATCAGACAATACTACATATTCCAACCAAATTACTTTCGTGGTAATAGACGAGGTTCAACCAATAGCAACCAAAGACGGTGCGTAGCAATACTATAACTTGCAACGAAACGAAACGTTGCAATTGCACCTTTGGCAACACCACAGATGCGTCGCAATAGTACACTTTGCAACCAGAACAAGCGTTGTAAAAAAACCTAATTGCAACGTTGCGTTACGTTGCAACAAAAAAACTTTGGCAACCACTAGATGGACAATGTCGTAATAACCTAATGCAACGCGGCTTTTCGCAGCCCACGGTCCACGGAACAATTTGGTTGCAATTGTGTCTATTGCAACCAAAAATGGCATATTGCAACACATTTTGTGCGTTGCTTTAGGGGGAAAATCTAGTAGTGAAATCAAACTCCGAACAAATGGCATATGAGGCCATGTTCGCTACAATCTCCCCCTTTTTGGTGATTTATGACAACACAACCAAAGCAAGCATAAATTTGCTAGAATTGACAGAATTAGAACCACTTACACTTGCTTGGATGCTTACCATCATCCAAACTCCCCCTACGTAAAACTTCCCCCTTTTTGATCTTATGTTCACATTCTCCCCCTTTGGTCTCAAATCCTCGAAATCACTTGTAAGCATCCTTGAGCCCACTTGTAAGCTTACGCCACACGCTTGCTTTGGTCTCACATTCTCCCCCTTTGGAATAAAATCTCCAAAAAGTCCAAAGCAAACGGGTCCAAGGAAACTAGCAAGATCTAGCAACCATAGCTCAAAGGAGAGATGTTAAATGCAAGGGAGAAAGCCGCATGAACCATGATCCATATGTATGATATCGATTAAGATACCACAAGTGAGAATAACTAAGGTGGATCACATGCTCATGAGACTAGCATGATACAAACTAAGCTCCCCCTAAGTGTGTGCATAAAAAGAATACCACTTGCAAGACAAGGGTAGTGAGAAACAAGTGCACAACTACAAACTTGTAAAACAAGGAAGCTTAGAGCATATCATGCAAAGAGGTAGCTTAAAGGACAAGAGATAAAACAAATGGGTTCTTGTTACATTACCACTTGTAGATATCACTTGTAGTCTTTTGATCATTGCATACCTCCGGGGGTTGATCCTCTCTACCTTGTTGGCACCATATCACTAGGTGACACCACTTGGAAGAAGCTTGCATAGAAGACACTTGGCGTACCACAAGGATTAGGAATGTATGAGTACATTGCCTTTGAACTTATATAGAGACATAAGCTCGCAAGGACATGACTCAATAGCATGAAGCTCATATTGCTATATTCACTCTTTTAGAGATGTTAGATCACATTGAGAGTGAAATAGCATTCTCTTAGAATGAAACACCGCACTGGAACGCGTCGCTAAGGGACTACATAAGAAAAGCTTGAAACAATGTTAGTCCCATAACCAAACCATAGGATGAGCTCCCCCTAAATGTGTGCATTTAGTGTTTTGAATCACCAACTAAATGTATGCACATTGTTTATGAAAACAAAAGGGAAGCTAACCCTATAGCTTGCTCATGATGCAAAGGGATATATATGAAAACATGCACCATGAAAGAACAAGTGTAGCTTTCCTACACACTAATCAAACCATGTAGATTGCTCATGGGTTAGCACATGACACAAGCAACCTACCATATGTAAATATTGCAACAAATGCAACCTAAACAAGGCAATGGAGCTACAATGATGCAAGAGATAGGTACTAGTTTCCATTACCTCAATCGGGGAACTTGGGCAACACATGTCCAATTTGCAAGCTTGGCTTATAGGCTTGAATCTTCTCATCTTGATTGTACCAAGCCTCCCAAGTCCCCGCTCTCAAGGCCTTCAAGTGGCCTTTGGAACCCAAACCATTTGAGGCCCTTCATGTTGGTGATGACTTCCTTGGGCACCCAAATGGGTTGGTTCCTACCCTGCTCTTCCTTCATCTTCCCAACCTTGTGTGCAACCACCTTGCCATTAGCCTTCTTCTTGATGACGTAGGTGTTGCTCTTGGTCTTGTTCTTGCGGTTGGGCTTGGTGTAGATGAGGGAGCTCTTGATCGTGGGCTTCAATTTCTTCTTTGCGCCCTTGTCCATCTTCTTGACAAATTGAGGGCATTTGTAGAACTTGTGCCCTTCTCCATGACACTTGTAGCAAGTTACGGTTGCACCCTTCTCAAGCTTCTTCACCATGGGATCACGGTTATCTTGAGAAGGTTGGACTTGGCTCTTCATGTCTTGAGAGATGTCCACTTGTTCTTCATCGTTTTTGCCCTTGCCCATCAAGTTTGCCAACCTCTCTCAGAGCCATTTCACTTCTTGCTTGAGCTCATCATTTTCCTTGCCTATGAGACAATCACATGATTCTACAACAACATTCTCATGGCAAGATGGTGAGCAAGATTCATCAATTAAATCGATGCAAGAAGTTGAAGCATCTACCTTGGAGATAGGAATTGCACAAAGGATAGATGTTTCATCAAGCTCAAAGGAATTACTTGTTTTAGTCTCATTGCTCTCAAGCTTATATTTTAGCTCATGACACTCCTTGCTAAGCAATTTGAATTTGCACAACAAATGTTCATAATTTGTAGCAAGGGTGTCACTAAGATTATTGAGAGCATTGAGTTCTTTGATTTCATTAGCTTGTTGTTCAAGCATTCCTTTTTGCTCATGGATTAGCTCAACAAGATCATTGAGAGAGGTGGTGTCGGATTCGTCATCACTTACATTGCTTTCCATACCTTTGGCCATAAGGCACATGTGTGATGATGAAGGACCTTGCATGAAGCGGGTGGTGAAGTTCTTTCTTGATTCATCGCTTGAGATAGAAGAACTTGATCCACCACTTGTCCACTCGCGGATGGCGAAGGTTGCTTCTTGCCTTGGTCTTCTCTCCTTGACCACCTTCTTCTTTGGCTTGTGCCTGATCTTGGTGAACTTGATGTGTTGATGATGACGCCCTTCTCTCAAGTGGATGTTGTAGCCGTACATGTTGACTTTCTTCACATACTTGAAGATCTTCTTCATGTACTTGGCCACCATGGATTCAACCTCTTCATCACTTGAGGAATCTCCATCGTCACCATCATCACCATCATCTTCGCTTGAGCTTCCATGAGTAGCCATCCTACTCAACATTTTCTCTTGTCGGCTTGAGAGAGCATGGCTTGTAGTTGGAGAGGATGGTTCTTGGGGATTTTCTTGGGGCGCCTTCTTTGACTTGGGCATGAGTTGAAGCTCATGTGCCATGATCTTGCTCAAGATATGCGATGGCTTCAAGTCTTCGAGCTTCTTCTCGTAGATGATTGCTTTCACCAAGTCATAGTCGGGCTTCCGGAGACTTTGAAGGATCTTGCGGTTGATGTTCAAGTCCGTGATGTCCTTCACACCTAAGGCATTAATCTCATTGACAAGCACATTTAGGTGTGAGTACATAGATTCGGCATTTTCATTAGCAAGTTGCTTAAAGCTATTGAATTCCTCAAGGAGACAACCGTAGCGTTCATTAGCAACTTCTTTTGAACCCTCATTTTGCTCCTTGATGGTTTTCCATAGCTCATGAGCATTTTCACAAGTAAAAACTCTATTGAAAATGCCTACATCTAGTGAGGACAAAATGATACTCTTAGCAATTACATCAAATTGCTTTTCCTTCCTAGTACCATTTTTCATGCCCTCATCGGTGACTCTCCAAACATCAAGGTCCCTTGCTTGGAGATAGGCCTCCATGAGAACCTTCCACCGAGGATAGCCCGTGCCATCGAAATGTGGAGCCAAACCTAGGGTATCCACCCCTTTCATACCTCTATAGAGCAACTCACTAGGCGGTGAAGCCTAACCGTTCCAATGAGCCGGTTTTCACAATTTACCAATCGAATTGGTGTTTCCTTGTGAAGGAAGTGAGTCCCAGCTCTGATACCACTTGTAAGGAATCGGATGCCCGTTAGCCTAAGAGGGGGAGGGGGTGAATTAGGCAACTAAAAAACCTTAACCTATGGCTTCACTAATTTTGCGCAAAGGTAAACTAGAACATACTATCTAGATGTGCAACTAAGGTTGTTCTAGTGTGAAACTCCCATCCCAAACAAAGGTTTGCAACCTATAGCCAATCCTAGCATGATACTACTCTAGGAATGTAGAGGCAAGCAAAGATTGCAAGAGAGTAAATGCGGAAACGTAAAGGGGATGAGAGGAAGCAAACTCTTGACACGCGATTTATCCCGTGGTATCGGTAGGCACTAAGCCACCCCTAGTCCACATTGTTGAAGCACTCACACAAGAGTATTGCTTCCCGGTCACCAAGTGTCTCCCAAGAGCACCAACTTGACTTGCCACAAAGGCTAGCCACTTAGGCACTTGTCAAGCTCTCTTGGTCACCTTGATGCCGTCTCCACTAAGGAGCTTCTCCACCAAGGAAGGGGGTCTCCACGTCCCCGCACAAAGTGTCCTCGCCGCTCCACACCAAGCCAGAGGGTCGATGACGATTGCCGGTGAGCCACTTAGGCCCCAAGGCTTCCGGCGAACCTTGTACAACTGGATTCACTCAAGAATCACCTCACAAGGTTGGCACAACCTTGCACTCACTCAACTCTAAGCTAAGCCTAGCACTAAGCACATACACAAAGCATGCACTAGTCTAAGGGTGAGCAATTAAGCACTTGGATGGATTGGATATGATCTTGAATGTGTCTTGAACTCCTCTGCACTTCCACACAATCCAGCATCTTCAAATGGGTGAGTGGAGGGGGTGTAAATAGCCCAAGGCATCAAACTAGCCGTTGGCTAACGTCCACTGAAAAAGGTACCGTCGGATGATCCGACGCTATGCTTTTCCAGGGTGTCGGTTCATCCGGTGCCCCTCCCACGTCACGTAGCCGTTGAGGTTCTCTGACACAACTGCTCCGACGCTATACTCCGACGCTACGTCAGATCATCCGGTGCTAAAGGCCTCGCGTCCAGGTCGGTACTGTTAGCTTCCAACAGACCGTCGGATAGACCGACACTATGCCTTGACCAAGGCGTCGGATCATCCGGTGCTGAAGGCATCGTCTTTGCGCGTCTCTGTATGAATTCAAACTGAGCGTCGGATAGACCGACGGGGTCCTCACTCAGACCGTCGGATCATCCGGTGCTACGGCCTTCCTTGCTCTTCCTCTGCAACTCGTCCGACGCTACTAAAAAACGGACCGCCGGTTCATCTGACGGTACCTAGGGTTTGACCCTGTGCACCAACTCGTCCGACGATTGCACCGACGCTTGTAAATGAGGGATCGTCGGTTCATCCGACGGTGTCTTCTCTTTTCCTTTTCTTGCTCGGTTTTGACCCTTTGTTTTGGCATTTTTGCATGGGATTTTCTTGCATCCTTGGGACCTAGAAATGTCTACAAAGACATGCTCAAACAATATGCTTAGTCCCAATGATCATGTTGTCATGAATCACCAAAATCAAACTCCGAACAAATGGCATATGAGGCCATGTTCGCTACAATTGTGTACCAAAGAAAGGAGGTTTGATCGTGGTGAAGAATGAGAAGAATGAATTGATACCGCAAAGAACCGTGACCGGGTGGCGAATGTGTATCGATTATCGTAAGCTTAACAAAGCGACAAAGAAAGATCACTTCCCCCTACCGTTCATCGATGAGATGCTCGAGAGGTTAGCAAACCATGCTTATTTTTGCTTTCTCGATGGATACTCGGGGTTCATGCAAATTCCCATTCACCCGGACGATCAACACAAAACAACGTTTACATGCCCTTACGGAACGTTTGCATATAGAAGGATGCCCTTTGGTCTATGCAACGCCCCAGCCTCTTTTCAACGTTGCGTGATGGACGTATTTTCGGAATTCATCGAAGAAATTGTCGAGGTGTTCATGGATGATTTTCCCATTTATGGGAAGACGTTCATGGATTGCTTTGCAAACTTGGAAAAGGTCCTCATGAGGTGTGCAGAGGTAGACTTGGTGTTAAATTGGGAAAAGTGCCACTTCATGGTTAAGCAAGGCATAGTGCTCGGACATGTTATATCCGAGAGAGGAATTGAAGTAGACAAGGCTAAGGTAGAGACGGTTGAGCAACTCCCACCTCCTACAGATGTTAAGTCCTTAAGGAGCTTTCTAGGCCATGCCGGATTCTATAGAAGATTTATTAAAGACTTCTCAAAGATCAGTAAGCCTTTAACGCATCTTCTTCAAAAGGATGTGGCTTTCGACTTTGATGAGAAGTGCCTAGCGGCATTCCGGACTTTGAAAAGTGGGTTGGTGAGTGCTCCCATCATCCAACCTCCGGATTGGAGACAACCTTTCGAGATCATGTGTGACGCAAGTGACTACGCCGTAGGTGCGGTTTTGGGTCAAAGAAAGGAAGGCCGAGTTCACGCCGTTTACTATGCTAGCAAAACTCTTAGTGGGGCACAATTAAATTATGCCACTATGGAAAAGGAGTTGCTAGCGGTGGTATTCGCTTTCGAAAAATTCAGATCTTACATCGTGAACTCGAAGGTCATTGTTTACACCGATCACGCAGCCATCAAATATCTCTTGGCTAAGAAGGAAGCTAAACCACATTTGATTCGTTGGATCCTTCTCCTCCAAGAGTTTGATGTTGAAATGCGTGATAAAAAGGGGGTGGAAAATGTTGTGGCCGATCATTTGTCTAGGATGAATCGTGGACAAGATGATAAAGAACCCATAGAAGATAAGATGAGAGATGACCACCTCTATCGAGTGCTTGACAAGGATACTTGGATGATCGATATCATTCGAGCAATTCGAAAGATGCCTCTCGATCATCTAGACAAAAACTCTCAAAAGAATATAATCTCCGAAAGTAGGAAATACTTTTGGGATGCACCATACCTCTTCAAACTTGGCAATGATGGAGTAATGAGAAGATGTGTGCCAAGAGAAGAAAGGGTAGAAATTTTGAGAAAGTGCCACTCGGCGGAGTACGGTGGACACTATAGCCATTTTCGAACCCAAGCAAAAGTATGGTCGAGCGGATTCTTTTGGCCGGAGATGCATGAAGATACTAAAAGATATGTTGCATCATGCCCCAAATGCCAAAGAACCGGAAACATCTCTCAAAGAAATTCTATGCCTTTGAAATACAACCTACAAATCGACATATTCGATGTATGGGGTATATACTTCATGGGGCCTTTTAAAAACTCATTTGGATTTGAGTATATCCTAGTCATGGTTGCTAATGTATCCAAGTGGGTAGAGGCTATACCATGTCGTAAAGCTTCCACAGAGGAGTCCATTACTATGATCAAGAATGTGATTTTTCCTCATTTTGGTACACCGAGAATCTTGATAAGTGATGGAGGAACTCACTTCACCGGGAAGAATTTCAAAAAGTGCTTGTCCAAGTTGAGAATTGAGCATAGGGTCTCTACGACCTATCACCCACAAACCAACGGACAAGCGAAAACGTCAAATAGGCAATTAAAAAGCGTCCTCAACAAAACCATAGAGAAGGGAGGCAAAGATTGGTCAAAGAAATTAGACAGAGCTTTATGGGCTTATCAAACGGCGTTCAAAACACCGATAGGTATGACCCCTTATCAATTCATCTATGGAAAAGCTTGCCACCTTCCGGTTGAGTTGGAACATAAAGCCTATTGGGCGATTAAAGAGATGAACCTCGATCTCGATGCCGCGGTGGTAAAACGAAGGATCCAAATAAGCGAGCTAGAGGAGTGGAGGTTGAAAGTATATGAAAATGCAAGCATGTACAAAGAGAGAATCAAAAGGTGGTACGATAAAAGATTGAAAAAGAAAGAATTTAAAGGAGATAGGGTCCTCCTCTACAATTCGAGGTTTAAAACCTTCGGAAAGGGGAAATTGCAAAGCAAGTGGGACGGACCTTATGTTGTGCATTCGGTGTTCTCCAATGGAGTGGTAACCATTATGGATATAAATGGCGATCAATTTGTGGTGAATGGTCAGCGGCTTAAGGTTTACTACGTACCCGACGTTGTGCCCCTTCACCATGTTGATGTCTTCACCATGGAAGAAGAGCCCGAACGTCCTGCCTAGGACGAAAACAAGGCATGAATTTTTGTAAATAGTTTTTCTTTTAATTTTCTGGAGTTTCTCGCGAAGATTTACTAGGCCAACTTTTTCCCATGGGCTAAGCAGGCGAAATAATGGCAGTACGTGAAAAACGGAACCGACCCGGCCCCCGAGACAGGGTGGGCCGGCCGGCCCAGGCCGACCGGCCCAGGTGGGTCCCGGCGGCAGTCGTCCCTGATTTTTGCCCGAATTGCATCTTTTCTACTTCCTTCTTCGGTTAGAAAATTTTAAGGGAAGTTTAAAAAAGGAAAATGAGGTTCTCAGGGTTTTTCTCTTCGGACTATTTATTTGGCCGAATTGGGAGCTCGGGAATCAACCCCTCCAAGCAATATTTTGCACCCTTGCAGCAGCCATTGTGCCCCCAAGGAGCTTAGAGTTGAAGCTAGAAGCCAAGAAGCCATCGATGGAGGAGGCGATGCGATGCGAGCTCAAGCTACCCGTCAAGAGGACCGCACGCATCCGTTGCGGAGGGCGTGTCCCGACCGGAGCTCTTGCATCTCGCAACCCCGTCGAAGGAGAGAAGGTCCCTACGCCCGTTCAAAGGTCGGCACGCATCCAAGGCATGAAGCGCAAAGACTACAAGGAGGCGTCGCCCGAGCCTAAGGATTATGGGGGTAGCGACTACTCCGACGATCGTAGCCCGAGCTCGTGGGCGGCCGCCGGAAGAGATGATAACGACCTCTACATTTGGGAAGAGCAGCCCAAAGAGAGGACTCCCGAAGGCCCCAACGGCGACGGTAACGATGGCAACGAGAGCGGCAACGACAATGGAGGTGGCGACGATGGCGGTGACGACGGTGGAGACAATGGCAATGAAGACCCCTTCGGATTGCATCCGATGTGTTGTCGAACTTGTCGTCAATCCATCGGGGATCTCTACGCGTCGGTCGATGAATGTCTCCAAGCCATGGAAGCGATGAAGCATCGTATGGAGGATTTGGAGCACGTAGTTGGAGACAACTACAAGTTCCTTAACTGTAACGTGCGCAAACTTTTTGGCATGGTTGGAAACATGAAGGGCAAGTGGTGCAATACTTGCTTGAAGTACCACTAGGTCTAGTTTTTCCCCTTAGGATTTTTGTAAGATACGATGAGGACGTCGTATGTTTTTAGCGTGGGGGAGAGCTAGCTAGCTAGCCTTAGCTTTTGAGTTTCAAATTTTAGGTTCGGTTTAATCTTCGAGCGGGAGTCTTAGAGTTTAATGAGTCTTAGTTTTCGAGTGTGTTTTTAAATTTTTGCAAGTTTGCAAGTGTCTTAAATTAGTGTTGAGTCAAAGAAAATCAAATAAAAAGTCCTTATATATTTTCTTGTTTGGTGCTTATCTTTATTCACTTGTTTGTTTATCTTTGATTCTTGATATATGAACATAAGTGTGTGGTTTGAAAAATGTTTACCGTGGTGCTTAGTGGAGTTGCTACTACTTAAAGTATCCATACCACATTTCGATCTTGAGCTTCACATGTTAGTTGTGCTATGTTCAATGCTAAAAGTTGGAGGATTTCAGTTCTGAAACTTATCTTAAAACCCTTGTAATAAAGGTTAGAAAAACCTCTTTTCCAAGTTGAGAGTAAGAAAAAAATCCTATACAAAGCCAATTTATTTTTTGCTCCACCATAAGTGTGATTAGCACAATGAGTTGGGCTAGGATCCATATCTCTTGGGAGTTTTAATTTCGAGCAATAATCATGTTCTTGTGCTTATCTTTTGTTGCTAGCCTCGTCATACATTCGGTCACGAGACTTTCACCTTGGAAGTCCCGTGCATCGCCGAATTCCATACCCAACCCAATATATCTCTTTTGTACATCGCATTCCTTGAACACAACCTACTTTCAAAAGTTTCGTCTCATCTCTAGCATGATTTATTTAAAATTTCAGATTGTATGCATGCGAGAAAGAGAAGAGTTGAGAGCTTTGAAAAGTTGTCAAGAGAGAGAAAAATAAAGAGAAAAGTATGAGTATGGAAAAGAAAGAAAGAAAGAAAGGAAAAAATGTGAAAGAAAAAAAATATGAGAATGAAAGAATGAAAGAAGAAAAAGAAAAAGAGAAAGATGAGGTAGCAATAAAGATATGAGAGGGATGAATCAAGTGAAAGAAAAGAAAAAATAAAGTGTAAGGAAGGATGTCACATTGTTGAGAGACGAAACTTTCATTCTTTTTCCAACCATGTGCATCGTCGGTGCCTTGTAGTCACAATTTTCTTTTGCCCTTGCACATGTCAACCATTCTAAATCTTCTCATCCTCGATATCCCTACATATGGTTAATTCTCATGATCATTGGCTTTGAAAGGTAAACAACCATTAGAGGAAGTTCTTAGTTTGACAATACTTGTGTTGATTGTGCTAGCCCTACCTATAGCTCCACTTTACATGTTATATGAGAGACTTATGGGAGGTGAGAGTTTTATAAAATTGGTTTAGGATAACCACCTCATATGAGTGACTTGAAAGAGCTTGGAGAAAGGTTTTTGTCTAATACTTGTTGCAGGAATTTTGTTTTTAAAATCATAAAAACTCTCCGATGGAAGAAAAGAAGTAAGCATGGCTGAAATTGAAGGCTTCGAGTGAAGAGTTTGAGTTGTGGGGTAAATCTTGACGTGGTAAAGATTCTAAACGCCCATGTTTATGTTTGATGATCATTACTTTGTGTTTATGTATTAAAGATGAGAGGATTGACTAACTTGTCAAGAAGGATTAGCGATATACGATTACAACGCTTTGGACGAAGTTCTTTTACGAGTACTTGCTCGAGGACGAGCAAGAGCTAAGCGTGGGCGAGATGTTGACGGTGTATTTTGGTGCACCAAGCATGTTCATTACACTTTGGTTTGGATTTGATTATGGAACTAACCCACCACTAGGCACACTAATCATATAACAAGTTCATCTATGTGTATCATTTTGAAGTGTTGTGTTTATGTAGGAAAACATGGACATAAAAGACCGATTCGCGACAAGTTCAAAGGAGCATTTACGGAGTCATGTTCGTGTTCATGAGCTTGATGAAATCACTTCCAATGGTGGCAAGGACCGAAGTGCTACGAGGAACACCCCCGAGGATTGAAGCGTAAAAGACCGAACTTCATGCAAAGAGAAACTTCATCTTGGACGCGAGGATGACATCATCAAAATCATGCAAGTGGAGGGGGCAAAGTACATAAATGCATAAGGACCCACGGGAGCGAAAGGGGCGACCGAACCGGGCCGAGGTGGGCCCAGGCCGGCCGGCCCAGCCCACTTTGGTGGCTGGTTCGGTCCTGTTTTCCTTGCACCCAAAGGATCTTGAACCCTAAAAGCCTGGGCGCCGCCATTCGACAGAGGGGGAGAGCCATTCGCACCAGAGGCCATCCACAAGCTAGAGAGAGAGGAGGAGGATCTCCGGAGGGAGACCATCCACCTCGAAGGAAGCACCCTCTCGTGGAGAAGAAGGAAGACAACGTCGGAAGGGAAACCATGATCAACGGTGCCATGATCAGCACCTTGATGGGGTAATCTTCTCATTCGTCCATGGGTTGTAATCGATTTTGAGATGTAATCGCACTTTGTCGGATTATCTATCTATCATCTTGTGTTGAATATGCTTTAATGCTTAAGGTTGGCTACCATGCCGTAAAGGGAGTATAGGCCTCGATGCTTCCTTGGATCCATTCAATACGCCGTGTCCATCATAGGTCTCGTCATGAATACCTTCGCGTAGTGACAGTACGAGAGGAGGGAAAGGGCGAAACCGTGGTCACAACCCCGATATATTAGATTGGTTTTCATGTCTTTAAGTGATTGCATGCTTTAGTTTCGTAGACCCATGGGTGAGTGTCTTCTACCTTGATCGTTTATCGTTCTATCTAGTGTAATTTAGTTGTTTTCTAGTTTAATAATAGTTAGGGTTTTAGTAGCTAGTGCGTAAAAGTAGATTAAACGCTTGTAATCCCCTTGCTCCGCGGATTGACAAGAACCTTGGGAATCTCGTGGTGAAAAAGGTGTGGGGTCCGTACGCTTGCGGATCGTAGAGGGATACGTCTTTTATCCGTCAACAGATTACTTCAACCAGAACATGAGCTAAAATACGGAAAGTAAGGATTCACTACTTAGCAGCTGTTTGGCAAACAAACCCACTAGCCAAAAGCCTTGCATGACTAGAGGTAAAGTCTTTCTTTTAGACGGGTAAGTCTTGCTGAGTATTAGTATACTCAGCCTTGCTTTATAAATGTTGTTCCAGGTAATGCATCTGATGCGTGGCCCGGAGAACTTCCACTCGGCTGGGAGCTGGAATGGGTGGATGACGAAGAGTGATTGCATCATGGACAGGCCTCATATGATGTGATCGTATCGTTTAGTTATCTTTCGCTGTTTTCAATAAACTCTGAACCATTTACTTTCATGTCAAAGAACTATGTTTGTAATAATGGACCCTATGGGGATTTGATGTTAATTTGTAAGGCAATCCGGACTCGCCTTCGTGGGAGTTTTAATGCATACGATCGATCCTCTCTGTGATGTCAAGTGATTTACCGGGCGTTAACCCGGCGACACTCAACGGGATACTTCTTTATTATCGCTTAATGACCAAATGGAGTGGTTTAGCCGATAGCACGGAATTATCTCGGGTGGGGTTGTCACAACTGGTATCAGAGCGACCGAATGCACCGGAGTGATTAGCTTAATACTAATCACATGGTTTACTATAAAACTTGCCAAGATCGATTGGATTTTGAAAATCGGTTGGATCGTTAAGGAATGATCTAGAGCGAGAGGCCCTAGAGGGAATTTTGGGTTCTTTAAGGTGGCATAGGAATCTATGGTTTATTTTGCTAACTTCCAGCACTTTATCTTATGTCAGACTTACTTTATTGCACAACCAAACTAGATGAGCCACATGTTTCATACGTGTGCTGTTCCGCTTCACGGGAATTGCGAGGGTTGATGGAGTGATCCATTCCACGGATCCCATCTTCGCGTCTAGATATGAGTTGTGGTGTCGCCGCGTGTTTCATACGTGTGCATTCCGCATGTCGATCATGCGAGGCAAGGATACACTCCATTCAAACGGAGGGTGTTCGAGGTTGGACGCTGTCCATGCAGCGGCTTGACGCATGGATACCGTTTCTATAAGTGAACGGTACTGTATGTGGACGCTTTCGTGACATGCTGGCACGAAAGGTTCGTTTTCTACAGGTACACTAACAACGTTCGTAAGTCGTTAAGTGCGAATCGAATAGCTCTGGCTAGTTATTATAAGGAGAGCCGATTATAAGCTTGCCACCGGCACTTACTACGTCTTTTGGATCTAGTTGTGTAAGGTCGTTAAGATGTGTGCATGCATGATTAAAACATTGATGATCCTAAAATTTACCGTTACTTGTTTGGAGTAATTTTTCTAGGGACATTGCTTGATCTTAGATAAGGTTTTCCTCTCTTGTGAAGTTAGGAAAATTCTGGCAGATTCTGTCCCTGTCATTCTCAATTTTTATAGCCAAATCAGTAGAGAATCTTACTAGACATCCTTTAGGAAAGTTGTTTTTTATCAAGTTCAGTATCCACTGTGAATTTTCCAGGATTTTAGGAATTTTCTGTAGAGAGTTATGCTCAGTTTAGTGAGTCTCTGTTCTGCTATTTTTCAGAACAGCACCCTTCCGCAAAAGAAATTTTCCGAGCGTGTTCCAGTCCAATTTAGATTTCCCTTTGAATACCAAAAGTGTGCATAATCATGTCATTAAGTTTCTGTGAAAAATTGGGAATTTTGGGGGCACTGGTTTTTATGTTATGATTTTTTGTTCATACCTACCAGATTCTACCCTATTGCCCGTTGATGTCGATTGATATCTAACGTGTAGTTCCTAATTTTTGTACAGATGGTGCAGCCACCGATCTACGAGATCGACGCGGACGGTACGATTCGTACCGATGCCCTTCACTGGGAGGGTTTTCCCCGTATTTTGTGGGAGACTCTCAGTGAGGTGGGCTACGTTACGCCGCCGCTGTACGAGGTGGTCTCTTTTTGGGACCAGGGTGTTCCCTACGCCCGCACGACCGCTACGGTGCTTCCTCACCCCGAGCACCCAGAGTGGGCGGACTTGAGCATGGTGTTCTTTGATCACCGCGGCGTTGAGTCGGTTGAGTCCACGGCCATGCGGATCCTTCACACCTTCTGTGAGCAGCACCCGGACGAGGTGATGCTTACTGCGCTGGGTTTGTTCCCGGCCATGGACCCACTCGACCCAGCTTGGCGTGAGCGTATCTCGCTCACCGACGTGTTGCTCACGGCAGACCCTCCAGCAGTTGTTGTGCGCCATCTTCTGAGGTTCTTGGAGGCGGTGTACAACATGCAAATGTTTCGTCTTTCCACTCAGGGTATGCTCTCAGTGGTGTTGATGGACTCCACAGCGATGAGGGATATCCTCACCCTTGACCTTCAGTACGAGCGCCAGACCGTTGCTCACCTCCAGCAGGAGATTGTTACGCTTCAGGACGAGCGTATTCAGTGGCACCAGGAGTGTGCTGAGCTCACGGAGCAGTTGTTTGCCCGGGAGTACGCCCTTGAGATGACTCAGGTGCAGCTAGCTCACACTGAGGCCCAGCGTTTTGCCTTGGTGCAGAACGTGATGGAGATGCAGAACCAGGTAGCTAAGATGGAGATAGAGGTAGAGGTGTGGCAGGCGATGGCCCAGTAGGGTCAGCAGCCGCCGATCGCACCCCCAGCCGCACCTGCCCCTCCAGACGATCTACAGGGAGTTTCGGGCTTGAGCGAGGACAGTGCTGGTGGTCCACCACCCGACTCTCCGGACACTAGTACTGGCTCCGCTGCGGGCTATTAGTGGTTTTAGCCGTTGTCTTTGGAGGATGATCATGTACTCTTAGTTTAGCCTCCTCAGCTAGCTTTTGTGTAAGGGTAGAGGCTGCTCAGAGAGTATAATTGATGACCATTTGTTGTACATAAATATGTAAGCGACCCCAAGACTCCGCATCATGTAATGCTTAGATGGACATCTCGGTGTTGTCATGTTTTAATGAATATTTCAGGGTTGTTGTGATCAAAGTCTCGCATTGTGCTGAATACCAACCTTGTGTGTTATGTTGTGGAGATCATGCTCACCGAAATTCACCATCATCGCATAAGCGTACCGAGAATTTTGGTGAAAATTTTGCGGTTCGGCCTACAGCATATACAGCTAGGCAGAACCCCGGTGTTGGAATTTTTCGGGCATGTTAACGTTGGAATTAGACCTCGGGTTGAATACCAACGTTGGAGATCATGAAATTTTGCACTTGCTGACCAAAAATAGGAGTTTTTTCTAATACGGGCAGAGAATTATGAATTTTCTAGTAACTCCGCTGTGCTGTCTGCTTTTCACCAAATTGAAGCTATGAGTTCATTTTGCATATTCTTCTTGTGGGTAATGTAAACAAGCTTGCGAATATGTGACTAATGAAACTCTCATGGATTTCAGATGGTGGGACAAACTGGTGCTTCTCCCAATGGTTTTGGTGCAAGCGGGAGTGACGCTCCGCCTCCTCCTCCCAACATGACCATTCAGGAGCAGTTCATGGTCACCCAAACCGAGGTGATGCAGCAGCTCTTGCAGACGCAGCAGCAACTTGCTCAGCAGCTGCAGAATAATCCCCGTGGGGAGAACATCGATGGCGAGCCTCGAGTCACCAAATATGAGCATTTCTATGCCATGAAGCCCCCGACTTTTGAAGAGGCCAAGGAGCCACTGGCTGCCGATGCGTGGATCAAGGCTATTGAAGCCAAGTTCTCTATGTTCACCTTGCCCTGCTCCGAGGAGCGAAAGGCCAGCTTCGCTGCCCTCCAGCTCCGTGGTGCAGCGTTGATATGGTGGGAGAACTTCAAGACCATGATTCCTGCCGGACACCAGATCACTTGGGCTGAATTCAAGCAGGCTTTCAAGGAACACCACATTCCTAAAGGTCTCATGGATAGGAAGATGAAGGAGTTGCTTGCCCTAAAGCAAGGATCTGACACTGTGTAATATGCAAAGAAATCCAATGCCTTGTGTCAGTATGGTGGGCATCATGTTGACAACGATGCCAAGAAGATAGAGCGTTTCCATGATGGTCTACACGGGGATCTCTATGAGAGGCTGAATCTTTATGAGCCTAACAACTATCAATACCTTGTGAACAAGGCCATTTCTCAAGAGGATGCCATGTCCAAAGCCCAGAGGGATAGAAAGAGACAGGCCGGATTCACCACCACTGGTGGGTCAGGCAAGAAATTCCGCTTCATCAAGAAAGGTACTCAGGGTCCTCCCCAGTCATCTTCAACTGGACACTGGAGGGTGACCCCATCTCAGAACAAGCCATCTGGGAACTTCCAGTTCTGTAAGGCACAACAGCAGCCATACAAGCCTAGTGCACCCTCGGCTAGCAACATCAACAACAACGCTACCAAGGACCGTCGCTGCTATAATTGTGGGCAGCCCGGACACTACGCCAATGAGTGCCCTAAGCCTAGGCAGAACAAGCAGGGCGAAAGCTCAGGCTTCCGTCATGGGAACCAAGTCAAGAAGCCCGTGGTGCAAGTCAAACAGGGTAAATTCAACTTCACCACTTCGGCTGACGTCCCAGAGGGAGCAGCAGTGTTGACGGGTACATTCTCTATCCGTGATCACCCTGTTAGAATATTATTTGATTCTGGAGCAACCCATAGTTTCATTAGTGAAAATCTAGTGAGCAAGTTGGGATTACATTCTTTTCACACCAAAGATTCCTTCGTCGTAGCCACGGCGAGAGGAAGAATCCTCTCTAACACCATAACCAAAGCCGTTCCGTTGCAGCTTGGCAGCAAAACCTTCTTAACCAACCTAATTCATCTGGGATTGGGAGGTTTAGATGTAATTCTAGGAATGAATTGGCTGACCCAACACCAAGTTGTTTTGGATATCGCCACTAGAATGATTGAAATGCATTCCCCTACCAGTGGTCATACTATCTTGTACCTACCGAAGGTGGAGAGCACCCATCCTTGTTCCTATGCTGCCGTAGCTATCCAGCTAGAAGATATTCCAGTGGTGTGCAAATATCCCGACGTCTTTCCGGACGACTTGCCTGGTATGCCACCAGACAGGGACGTCGAATTTGTTATAGAACTTCAGCCAGGAACCGCACCAATATCAAAAAGGCCTTACCGAATGCCACCCAAAGAACTGGCAGAGTTGAAAGTTCAATTGCAAGAATTGCTAGATAAGGGGTATATCCGCCCCAGTTCTTCTCCCTGGGGAAGCGCCGCTCTTTTTGTGAAAAAAAAAGATGGTAGTTTGCGGATGTGCGTCGACTATCGTCCACTCAATGCGATGTCAATTAAGAATAAATATCCATTTCCCCGTATTGACATTCTCTTTGATCAACTGGCTGGTGCCAAGGTCTTTTCCAAGATTAACCTTTGATCTGGCTACCATCAGATCAAAATTCGAGCAAGTGACGTACCAAAGACAGCCTTTTCCACCAGATATGGTCTCTATGAATTCCTAGTGATGTCTTTTGGTCTCACCAATGCACCTGCCTATTTCATGTACCTTATGAACTCAGACTTCATGAATGAACTGGACAAGTTCATAGTGGTTTTCATTGATGATATTCTCATATATTCCAAAAGAGAACCTGAGCATGCGAAGCATCTTCGTATTGTCTTGCAGCGGTTGAGGGATCACAAACTCTATGCCAAATTCTCTAAATGTGAATTCTGGCTGGATAGTGTGAAGTTTTTGGGTCACACTATTTCCCAGGATGGTATCTCTGTGGATCCTAGCAAAGTGCAGGAGGTCATGGATTGGAAGCCACCCAAATCAGTACATCAAATCCGTAACTTTCTGGGTCTAGCAGGCTATTATCGTCGGTTTATTCCGGATTTCTCCAGAATAACTAAACCCATGACTGAACTTCTGAAGAATGGTGTCAATTTTGTGTGGAGTGAGGAGTGTGACCAAGCTTTTCATACCTTGCGGAAACACTTAACCTCAGCTCCCGTATTGACTCAACCAGATATGTCCAAACCGTTTGAGGTGTTTTGTGACGCTTCGGGCACGGGTCTTGGTTGCGTGCTTATGCAAGAAAACCGAGTCATTGCCTATGCCTCATGGGCATTTCGACCTCATGAGAAGAACTATCCGACTCATGATCTCGATTTAGCAGCCGCCGTGCATGCCTTGAAACTTTGGCGGCACTACTTGATGGGTAATCACTGCAATACCTACACCGACCACAAGAGTCTGAAGTATATTTTCACTCAATCTGACTTGAATATGAGGCAAAGAAGATGGTTGGAATTAATCAAGGATTATGATTTATAAGTCCATTATTATCCCGGCAAGGCTAACGTGGTTGCAGATGCGCTTAACCGCAAGCATTACAACTATGTGCCGTTAGAGCTGAGGAATGAAGCATTATGTGAAGAAATGAGGAAGCTTAGCTTGGAAGTGGTCGAGCATGGCAAGCTTCATGTAGTCCCGATCGAATCCCCTCTCCATGAGAGAATTGCTATAGCTCAACTCAATGATGATGAGGTTCAGAAAATCAAATAGAAATTAGAAGGAGACCCCAAGTATGATTGTTTCCGGAAGGATGACAAGGGAGTTGTTTGGTTCGGACAAAGATTAGTGGTACCTAGGGACCAAGACTTAAAGAAAGAGATTTTAGAAGAGGCTCATCTCTCTAAGTTCACCATTCACCCTGGAAGTACCAAAATGTATCAAGATCTTAGGGAAAACCTTTGGTGGTCAAATATGAAGGGTAAAATAGCCGAGTATGTGTCCAGTTGTGATACATGCCAAAGAATCAAGGCTAGTCACCTAAAGACCGCAGGTCAAATGCAACCATTGTCCATTCCTGCATGGAAGTGGGATGATATCAGCATGGATTTCATTGTCGGACTACCTCTCACGCCCCGGAAGCATGATTCCATTTGGGTAATAGTGGACCGGCTTACCAAGACCGCTCACTTTATCCCCGTTCACACCACCTACTTAGCTGCGCGGAAATCTATATTGACCTTGTAGTGTGCTTACACGGTGTCCCCAAGACTATCCTGTCAGATCGAGGCACTCAATTTGTTGCTCGCTTTTGGGCACAAGTGCACGAATCCTTGGGAACCAAGCTAATCCATAGCTCCAGTTACCATCCTCAGACTGATGGTCAGACACAAAGAGTAAGTCAAATAGTAGAAGATATGTTGAGGGCTTCTATCATTCATTTTGATAAATCTTGGGACAAATGGCTAGCTCTAGCAGAGTTTGCTTATAACAATAGTTATCAAGCTAGTTTGAAGATGGCCCCGTTTGAAGCCTTGTATGGAAGAAGATGTTGTACCCCTTTGAATTGGTCACAAGCGGGTGAGAGAACCTTGTTAGGTCCTAAATTAGTACAAGAAGCCGAAGAGAAAGTGGGTGTGATTAGAGAAAATTTGAGAGCAGCTCAGATGAGGCAAAAGAGCTACCATGACAAAGCTAAAGCTCCCCGAGAGTTCGAAGTTGGTAATTATGTATACCTAAAGGTATCTCCGACCAAAGGCGTACAACGCTTTGGAGTAAAAGGGAAATTAGCTCCACACTATATTGGTCCTTATGAAGTCACTGAGAAGTTTGATACGGTTGCCTACCGTATTCGACTTCCCGACAAATTGTCTGTAGTGCACGACGTGTTTCACGTCTCGCAATTGAAGAAGTGTGAGCAAGTCCCAGAGGCACAAATAATTGAAGAGACCAATGCGGAAATAGAACCAGACCTATCGCTAGCAGAATATCCAATGAGGGTATTAGATCATAAAGAAAGGCAAACTAGGAGACAAAAAGTGAAGATGTACAAGATACAATAGAGTCACCACACAGAAGAAGAAGCTACATGGGAGACCGAGTAGTTTCTGAACACCAAGTACCCCGACTTCCTTCCGAGTCAAACTCGTAAGTGAACCCTTCGCACGTACTCTTGAGTTCGAATCTCGGGACGAGATTCCCGTTAAGGGGGGTAGGCTGTAACACCCCATGTTTTTGCTCAGTGGTAATTTGTGCTAATGACTCACTTAACCACTCCTCTAACTACCCTCGAGGACACTAGGTCAACCCTTGGTCAAATCCCTAGCTCAAAACCCTATTATCCCCTTTGACCCCTTGTTGCCATTCTAGAACTTTTGCACATTCTCCAAAATTTCCCTAAACACTTCAAAACCACACAAAAGGAAAAATGTGCAGAATGTTGAGGCACACAACTTTGCTGTTGAGTGGCATGCATGGTTTGGAGTGTAGGAGGGTGAAAATGGTAAAACAAGACCATGGTTTAATGTTCACAGGCGCCGAGAAATTGGCCAAGTTGGCATGGCGTTCCTGCTCGAATTCTTGAACAAAACCCCTACCAACCTTTGTGGAAGTTGTAGAGGAATGTCTGATCTTCAACTTTGCTTCAGACCCTAAGATGCACTTTAGTTTGAAAAATTGGAGAAAAGCTATTTTGAAATCTGTTCAGTGAAATACCAACAGCACCGGGAACGCCGAAACGCGTTCGGGCGCGACGTCGTGCGCGGCCACGTCGGCCACCTGCCGTACGTGCCGAACCCGCTTCGAGCGCGCACGCCGAGGCGCCGGTGTGACAAGCCGGTCACCGCGCGCCGCCGGCAAGCACTCACTTGTGCCGTCCGTGGCAAGTGGCCGGGCCGGGTGGCGCCGATCCGCGCGCCGGCGCACCGCCCGTGGCGTGCCATTGGCCGCCGGAGCGGCGCACGTCGGCGGCCATGCCCCCGGCCTTCCCACGTGTGCAAGTGGCACCCGCATGACCCCACCGAGCCCCAACCGACCTCCCGAGCGCTTATAAACCAGCCCCGGCCGTCCCTCGCGTGCACGCGCACCCGCCCGAGCCACCGCCGTCCCTGCCATTGGCGCTGCCGGTGTGCTTCTCCCTTCAGCCGAAGCTCCAGCTCCCGCACGCGCCTAAGCTCTTCCTTGTGCACCCCAGTAGCTCTCCGAGCTGCTTGTTAATCAAACCGAGCCGCACGATCGCCGGAACCCGAGTTCCCGCGGCCGCCGCCGGACCGCCGCCGTCGAGCTCGCCCCTCCATCGATCCTCCAAGCCCGGTGACCTGCCTAGCGTCTTCCCTATGCCACATGGAAGCTCCCCGTGCAGCACGTGGTTGAGCCCAGCCCCTTCCCTCACCGTCGTTCGAGTTCCCGCAGGTGCACCGCCGCTGCTCCGCCGCCGCTGCTCGCCGGTGACCTCCCCGGCCGGTCCACCGCCACCAATCGATTGCGGGTGAGTCCAATGGAAGATCCTCGTCGCTTGTTTGCCTGGCCGCGCTCCACCTCGCCGCCGGCGAGCTTGCCACCGCCGTCGGGCCTGAGGGGGGAGGAACCGAGGGCATATGTGTGAAAAGTTTAAAAGTTTTAAGGTCTGCAGTGTAAATAGATTGTTCCCTATTTTGTGTATTGGTCCAGCACCTTGTAAAATCGATTAAAAATCGTAGAAAATCCAAAAATAGCAAACTCAATTTTGCTGTGCTCAGTATAACAAGAACTACAACTTTCTCCAAATGAGTATATACTTTTGAGTTATAGTTGTTGCTTGAAAAATAGGAATGTAAAATACTTAGATTTGTGTCTCTGTAAAATCCACACAAGTTGTTGAGCTAGATTTTGGATATGTTGTGGCAACTAGCATGCCCAGGTTCTGTGCCAAAAATTGCACAAAGTTACTGAAAAATCTTTTTCTAAAAATCATTTAGTGATATTGATAAATCTGCCTAGATGATTTTTGTAGCTCAAAATATAATTAATCTTGATCCCAACTTCTGGCTATAGTCTTGTTATGTTAAAATGCATCCTTGGCGAATTTACCATTATTTTATCTCTGTTAGTAATATTATTTCCTCATTTATGCTTGTTTTTAATCATAAATATGTGTAGCATGTTTCATGAAGGCTATATGTGTGTTTGTGGGTTCTTTAAGCTTGTTTTGGACCAGAGTATATGTAGGAGAAAGTTGGGACTCTTTTCTGTCTTATTTATTTTTGATATGCATTATGTCCTTTTATGCTAGCTAGAAATGTCCATAAGTTGGTGTATCAATTCAGTGGTGCAAAATCCTTTCTCTTGCCGTCCTGAGATATGCCTCCTGGTCGTAGGGACCGGTGGGTCTGCTTGGATCGAGTTGTTATGATTTAGTTATGCAAAAGAGCTCAAACTAAATTAATCTAGTAAAGGGAAAATAGGGAAATCACTATCTCTAGTGCATGACTTAAGGAGAAATGTTAGGAAAAGTGAAATGGTGCTAGGAAAGTAATTTCCTTGCTGTTTGTTTTTAAATAGAATATTTCTTTAATAGATGTGCACACAATCACCTTAAAGAGAAGGCTAAATAGGCTTTTTGATTGTTCTTTTAAAAGGAAAAATGTTTAAATACTTTTGTTAAGGTGAATATAGCCAACCATATACTCCTTGCAGCTGTTTGCTACTGTTTTTTAATTAATTTAAAATAATTACACTCCTAATCACTGCATTGCATTCCCCGTGTAGAAGTCCCCGACGGTAGCTATACGCTTGTGCCGGCTGACGAGGACGAGGGAGCAGGAGGAGACGTGCACTATGTGACCGTAGAGCAAGACCCGGGCCAAAGTCCGGAAGTTTGTGTGTCTGCTTGTGCTGACGAAGGCAAGCCCCGGTTTATTCATTAACCCATGTTTTATTCAAATTTATGCAACTATCTTTGTTGTTCTTTGTGCATTTACATTCAGGAGTTGAAATGAAACCCTAGTTGCATGATCCATAAGTACCTATGATCTTTTACTAAAATGATAGGACGCTAGTTGCTATGCTTAAGGATCCAGTACAAGTCGAGTGATGTTCGTCACTCGCGAGCATAGGATCTTCTTTATGGAATCACCATATGTTTAAATGGATTGCTCATGTGGTAAGAGCATGGGATTTGGGCTCTAGTCCAATGGCTTCATGGGCTAACTGTTTGAAGGTACTAAACACTTCTTGGAAATGGGTACGGTAAGACTAGTACCTAAATGAGGTGGTACGGGGTTGCGGCCCCGGGCTCGCCAACCGAGTGCATGCTTGAGGATGGGTGACCTTAGTGGCGTAACCCAGATAAACCTTGTACTTAAGACTGTGAGCTATTATCCCCAAACCGAAGAATGACGGGAACCGCCAGGTTGGTGAACTCTTAGTGAGGGCATCTCCCGTGTGTTTAGGTCCACCTTGCAAGGTTATGAATCAATCGATTGTCGGCCTCTCACCGTCATCTGAGACTACTTACCCGACTGGCCATGATATCCCTTTAAGATGGAACTTTGTGAAGATTATTACTTGATTAATTGTTTGTACAACTTTGGTTGTAATAGTTGCTTATCTAGTAATGATTACTTCAACCAGAACATGAGCTAAAATATGGAAAGTAAGGATTCACTACTTAGCAGTTGTTTGGCAAACAAACCCACTAGCCAAAAGCCTTGCATGACTAGAGGTAAAGTCTTTCTTTTAGACGTGTAAGTCTTGCTGAGTATTAGTATACTCAGCCTTGCTTTATAAATGTTGTTCCAGGTAATGCATCTGATGTGTGGCCCGGAGAACTTCCACCCGGCTCGGAGCTGGAATGGGTGGATGACGAAGAGTGATTGCATCATGGACAGGCCTCCTATGATGTGATCGTATCATTTAGTTATCTTTCGCTGTTTTCAATAAACTCTGAACCATTTACTTTCATGTCAAGGAACTATGTTTGTAATAATGGACCCTAAGGGGATTTGATGTTAATTTGTAAGGCACTCCGGACTCTCCTTCGTGGGAGTTTTAATGCATACGATCGATCCTCTCTGTGATGTCAAGTGATTTACCGGGCGTTAACCCGGCGACACTCAACGGGATACTTCTTTATTATCGCTTAATGACCAAATGGAGTGGTTTAGGCGATAATACGGAATTATCTCGGGTGGGGTTGTCACAAGCTGGCTTATAGTCACCCCGTTGGCAGCCACATGTGCACCTGTAGTCAGCCCACATTCATCCTATAGCTAGCTTTAAGTCAGTTAGAGTTAGCCAGTAGTCAGCTTATAGTTAAGTGTATTGCGTATGCATATTTTAATTTCACAAGTGTATTTTGCTTTTGGAAAATACTAGAAAATTCATTTCAACTCCGAAAATTATGAAACTTTTTCCAAAACTCTTGTAAAATTATAAACTCCATGTTAGGCTAGTGTTCTCTCTCTTTTGGCTCTTAATTGTTGTTCATTTGGAGATCGACTACACTGATGACTACACCCGCCTTTATTTTATTTGTGCGTTAATAGGAGCAGCTGGAGCCGGGGAGCTGAGCTCGGAGATCGACTACACCGACGACTACACCGCCGACGACTACTCGCACGCAGGTGTTCACGCCCGACTGATTATGAATACCTATTAGGCATTGCTATCTAGTATGCTAGCGCTTTACTTTAAATGCATGATGATGAACCTTGCACTGCCTTCTTTAAATATCCTGTCCTTGATTGCCCTACTACTATATGTATATAAGCGTGTATATGTGCTGAGCTTCGTGATGCATGTGTTGGGATGGGAATAGTGGGTCTTGGCGTGAGTGGGGTAAAACCGGCAGGAGAAGGTGTTTTGGGCACTTTGGCGGGCGTGAGCTCGAAACAACCGATCTGGGGTCGGGGATGAGGGTGCACTCCTCAGTGCATTCCCACTTGTACGGTTTTCAGAGCATAGGTGTTGGGGTTTTACTGACGTTTGGAGGACATGAGCTCGCCCTGGTCTGAAACCGAGTGGGCCAACCACTTCACGGGACTTTTCGTACACACCACCTCACCGAGAGTGGGGTTAGGGCCGAGTTGAGCTCGGCAAGTGCGGAACCATACCTGCCAGGAGGATAGAGGGTATCAGTGGGGGAGAGGTGGGAGTGAGACCACCCTCTCAGGGCGTCACCCGTGTGGCCACACGAGGGCATTTCACAGTTCTGGTACAGTTCCCTTTGCGAGGGGGATCGCTTTGAGGGTCGTATGCAGGATGGGACCGTAACTACCAAGAGTTCGCACGGTAGGGTGGGCTCGGTTGGCTGATCACCACTGGGTGCCGTCCCGAGTTGGGTACAGGTGTACACGCTCTACAGAGTTTAGATCTATATGTATAGCCATGTCCTCGGTCATGGACGAGCCCAGTGTATAGTTGGTTCTCATGTTTTGGGATTTCTACCTCCCCCTGCAGTTGAGAGTGTGGTGAGCCGTGGTTGCAGCCGGTTAGAGGAGAGTGGCTCCCTCTACCTCGACGATCCGATTGGAATCATTGAGGTGCGAGGAGAGGAAGTTTTCGCATCGACCCTAGATGGAGATAGGAGGTGGAGGCGGGGCCCTGGGGTACCAGGTGGTTCCGAGCTGTGTTTGAGAGTTTGGTTTGGGGTTGATATGGAGATGATTTTTGTTTATGCTTTGCTGCTGCTGCATAGGAAACCCGAGCTTCTACCTTGTCTTTTTCTTACCCTTTAGAAGTTAGGTCACTTAAAGCTGTATACAGTTGGTGATGTGAACCAATCCCACTCCTTGGGGATAGACTTTGGGTGTGCAGGGTACGAGTCAGACTTCGACAACAATGCCGACGGATGGTACGACTGAGAGATGCGTCGCTTCGCTCAAGGATGCCTGTGGGCGTGAAGAATAAAAGATGGAGACCCTTTTGAGATGCGAGCTACCGTTGTGTAGAATTCCACTCTGATTCAGCCAGGAGGCTTGTAATGTGGTACTCCATTATGGACATGTAATAAATTATGTACTAATATTTGTGTGATGTGATGTATGGTTGTGATTTACCTTCTGTGATGAGATTTGTACGCGATAGCCATTGATCCCAGGACTATCGCAAAGGTACAGGGACTCAAGTTTTCCTCACTGAAAATCCGGGGTCAATGTGGTTAGTCTCATTGCTTGTGTTAGCATGAATCACCAAAATCAACTCGAATAAATGGCAAATGGGGCCATGTTCCCTACAATTGTTTGCCCAGAAACCGTAGAGTTAATATATATGAGTCCCTCCGGGCCAGGCAAAAGACCAAGCTACCCCTAGCACTTAAGTTGTGATACAAACCCCTCAGGGGAAAATACGTCATGTAGCACTCTTCTTTATCGCACGGCCACGTCGTTGCCGCAGTCCGCGTCCTCCCGATGCAAGCCCTGCGATCCCGCCACGTATGCGCCGGCATTGAAGCTTCTCGGTGCGCCCGGATCCCGTCTCCGCCCGCTGAGCCTCCGGTCTTGGTTGTGTGGCTCAACCAAGTAAACTGACGGTCTTTTGGTGAACCGCCGCAAACCCCGCGTGCAGATTCCGATCATGAGCCGCTACCCTGCACCGGCTCCAATCAACGACTTCATCTTGCTTTTCTTGCCACCATGCGGCCCACACTTGACCCCGCTAGTCACCGGGTCCCTCAAGCCGAGCCTACTTGTCTCTCCACTCCTCGGAGGCCTCGCAAGGCATAGACCTTTCACGCTCGCTCTTCACCTGCACCAACGCAAATCAAGCCGCAACCTACACCTTCAATACTCGGCCAAGAGTCAGTCCACACCACGTTGTCAATCACTCATCACAGCCAGGAGCGACCATCCACCGGTCCCAGATGCTCCGGTCCTCAATCTCCCCCTTGATGAGTGCATTGACAACACACACAAGTAACCAATTCAGAGAAAAGAGAAAAAGAAAAGAAACGAATGAAAATTTCAATCAAGTGATCAAAAGCCAAACAAAAGCCAAGAAAAGATCACTTGAGTGAGAAAAATCTCAGTCCCCTAAGGCAAGGGCAACGGCGCGACACAATCGAGATAAAATGCTCCAAAATTGCTGACTCCTCAAGGTGAGGCAAAAGGACTCGACACCATCGGCAAAAGAGCACAACTAAAATTCAGGGGGGAAAGAGCTCCCAAGTGCAAGAATGCATGCTCCCCTGAACAAATGCATTTCTCCCAATTTTTCTTCCCTTGAAGCAAAACTCCCCCTGGAAACATGAATTGGGTACTTTCCTCCCCCTTGTTGGTAATGCATGAATCAAGTCTACAAATGCAAGCATGTGCTTCTCAAATATACAAAGAGTGCTACAACATGCTAAAATTGAGACATAGACAAGCAAGATAGCCACAATTGGAGCACAAGCATCGCCAACAAGATAGAAAGGTACATACAAGCAAGTGACATAGCCATGATTAAAAGAAGCATTGTTCACAAAAATTTCCCTCTCATGAGCATAGGACCTACACATGGTCAAAATGGGCACGAACAACATATAACTCACAAACTTCATGCAAGGTCACAAATTCTCATGACAAGCTCATATCAAACACCTACAAGCTATCTCATGTAATGTCAAAGCCACTGAGCCATGTGTCCACTTCTAGATATGAGACTTCTCATTGGTGAACATCATGCAACGGTTTAGCACCCAAGATAAGAAATTTAAGGCATTTAAGACATGGAACAATTTTTTCAAACAAAGGCATCTCACATACCATTTTCATGATTTACAAATTAAGCATGGTACATGAAGTGCCTTAGCGGCAAAAAGAAGCTTAGGCTTCTCCACAAGGTAGCAAGTAGGCTAAACATTCATGATGATAAATGGATCTTTGATCCCAAATGTAAAGAACATGGTTCCAAGCACAAATTAAGCAAGATATAGCCATAAGCACCCAGTATGTGAGGACCAGGAGCGTCCCAGTGGTCGATGGATGACCGCTCCTCAGTGATGAGTGTTTGACAACGGGTGTTGGACTGACTCTTGGCTTAGTGCGCAGGTGTAGGCTGCGGCCTAGTTCGTGTTGTTGCAGGTGAAGAACGGGCGCGAAAGGTCTTCAGTCTTGAGGGGCCTCCGGGAGATGGAGAGACAAGTAGGCTCGGTTCGAGGGACCCGGTGGACAGCGGGACTGGGTGCGGGTCACATGGTGGCGACACAAGCAAGACGAAGTCATGGACAAGTGAGCCGGTGCACGGTGGCGGTCAAGTCAAGTGGTTTGGCGGGAGGCCGGACCGAGCACGCGGGGTTTGGTGGTTTGCCCACAAAACCATCGGCGGACGGTTTCTTGGTTTGGGCCTCAAAACCAAGTCCGAGGGCCCAACACGACGGAGACGGGATCCGGGCGTGTCGGGAAGCTTCGAGGGCGGAGGACACGCGACGGGATCGCATGGCTTGCGTCGGGAGGACGCGGGGTGCGGCAAAGGCGTGGCCGTCCGATGGGAAGACCCACAAACATTACCAAAATGCCCCTACGTGGGTTGTATCGCCAGTAGTGTAGTTAGGGGTAGTCGAGTCATTTACCACTCCGGCGGGACCTGATATATAAGCCATGAGTGTGTGTTGATGGCTCCCGCTCTCCGCGACTTAGGGTTTCATTTGCTCCCTCCTCTTTCTCATTTTCGTAGCTATTTTCCTTCCTATTTTCTCTAGGCTAGCATGAGAGCTTCATGTGAGATTTGTTGAGAGGGATGGATGCTAGGGCGGCATGCTAGACCTTGTGAATCTTTCCTGGTTTGTATAGAAGATTCGGGGTTGTTTTTCGTGGTTTTTTGTGCTTATTTTCGTGCCTTTGTTCCCGGTGTGTTTCCGCGGATATGAGTGAGTTTCTTCCCGGATTTCTTTGAGGGAAACATGGATAGATGTCTTGTGCATCTTTGTGCTTGATCTTGTGCCCTCAAACGCCGGGAAACTACTTCGATTCGTGAGTTTTCGTTCGGTGCTCTAGCTTTTGGTGGTGCTCAAAGGATTCGCGATTCCCGGTGATTTAGGGAGTTAGGAGGCAAGATTTTTGGGCTATAGCATCCTTGTGTGACGCTTTTCAAGTCCCCAAACCCTTGTCTCCATAGCTTCAACCGTTTGGGAAATCCGATGATGATTTGGGGAAGTTGACTTTCGAGGTCGGGCGTTTTCTGCTCTGTCCGAGCCTCGCGGACGGTCCGCGCCCTCCTGGCGGACGGTCCGCGCCGCTCGAGTTCGTCCCGAGTTCTTCGTGTTCTTGCTCGTCCTTTGTTTCGATCCGTCGTGTTTTTGGTTTTTGGTTGGACGGAGTTTCGGACGGTCCGCGGTGTCGGGCGGACGGTGCGCGGGTGCTTGGCGGACGGTCCGCGTGCTCCCCGCGGATGGTCCGTGGCACAGGGGTGTCTTTGGGTCGTTCTGTGTAAATTAACGGACGGTCCGCGGCTCGGTTGCGGACAGTCCGCGATACCCCGGCCGGACGGTCGCGCGGCTCTTGCGGACGGTCCGCCCCTCATGCGCGGACGGTCCGCCAGAGCCTGTGTGCTTTGCTTCTTGGTTCGATTCCTTCCTCCCATTCTAGTGCTTCCGCGTGTGCTTTGAGGAATCGTTCCTAAGGCTAGAGGTTGATCCATAACCTCGTGGTCTTGGCGATTGGTGCGTGATTCGATCCATCGCTTGTGTGTGACCGGGTTTTGAGTAGGACATAGGCCGGGTTCTCTGGGAAGAATTTTTACCAGCTCCTATTCACTCCCCCCCCTCTCTAGTCGCCATCTGATCCTTCAATTGGTATCAGAGCTTGGTGCCGGATTCTTTGCGACTTTGACAAGTCTCGAATCCTAAGATGGCGTACATTGAGCGGGGCGGTCCGCCGCACTTCGATGGCAAGGGTTACCACAAGTGGGCGGCTCGTATGATGATGTTTCTTCGAGGGAAGCTGTTGGATTTTATTGTGCTTGACAAGACCTATGCTATTCCGGTCAACATCCATACTCTTATGGTGACCGATGCCGATGCCAAGGCCAAGTATGAGGCTAATGCAAAAGCCGTTGATCACTTGTGCCGGAGCTTGTGTGATCCGAGTTTGAGCGTGTTCGCCATTTGAATCTTGCTTGGCAAATTTGGGATAAGTTGTTGGTTGCTCACGGTGGTGATAACCATGTGAAGGCTCGCCTCTTTGTCTCTTACCGGATGCAATATGAGAATTTCACTCCACTTCCGGTGAGGACATTGATGCGATGTTTCGAGAGGTTCACCGCCATCGTGAACAACATGAAGGCAAATGTTGAGGATTTTCCGTATTCCGAGCATGATCGGGCTTTGAAGCTCTTGCATGTCTTGGATCCAAATGTTTGGGGTGCTAAGGTTGAGGCCATCAAGGAGTCCGGGAATTATTTGACTATTGAGTTGGATGACCTCTTTTCTAAGCTCAAGTCGGCCGAGGTTGACGGGAAGTTGCTATCCAAGCATGAGGGCTCGACCGACCATAGTCTTGCTCTTGTGGGAGGATCAAAGGGCAAATCTAACCCTTCCTGTCGACGAGTTTTCTTTGTCCTCTCTTATGTCCATTCCGGATGAGGAGTTTGATGTGCTTTGGGCGAGGAGGAGCCGGCCTTGCTCTCAAGAAGGTTTGAACGACTACACGAGAGTCGGAGGAACGCAAGGCGAAGCTCAGGGACGTGCTACAAGTGTGGCAAGCGTGGCCACTTCATCGCCGAGTGCCGGAAGCGGAGGAGAACAAGTACAAGGTGAACGAGTACAAGGCGCACCCGAGGCGTGAAGACAAGTACTCCTCCAAGGGCAAGCACTTCAACAAGTCCAAGAGCAAGGACAAGGACAAGCGGCGACCGAGCAAGAGCGCCCACAAGAAGAACAAGGCAAGAGCGATGGTGGCCGGTGCGAGCGACGTCGACTCAAGCTCAAGCGAGGAGCGATCAAGCTTAAGCAAAGCGGTGAAGATGAAGACGCCGGGAGGCGCAGTGGCAAGAAGAGTGCAAGCCGGAACCTCAGCGGGCTGAGCTGTGTGGCACTTGAGGGCTTTTGTGGCATGGCCCATAGCTCGAGCAGCAAGAAGAGTGTGAAGGAAGACAGCGACTCCGACTCGGAGGATGAGGTAAACCGTGATCCCGACTCTTTGCTTGCTGAGATTGCTAGGTTGAATGGTTTGCTTGATAACCGTGATAGTGTGCTGAGAGATGCCAAAAAGATGAGGAAAGATCTTAGGGCTCAGCTTGAGAATGCGAGTGAGAAAGTAGGAGAGTTAGAGTCAAAATTGCTTGAATTGAAACTTGAGAATGACTCTTTGAAACTTGCTCCTACTCCTCCTGATGATGTTGAATGTGTTGAATGTGATGCTTGGTTGAATGAGATCAAACTGCTTAATGAGAAGAATGCTTCTATTTTGGCTCAACTAGATGCTCTTAGGACTGAACATGATGAGCTTAAGGCTAGACCTACTTTGCTTGGTGCTTGCAAATCATGTCCTACTATGCATGCTAAGCTTGTCGATGCTCGTTCTACCATTAGTTCTTTGGAAGCATCTTTGAAATCTCCTGTTGCAAATGCATGTTCTAGCTGTGATGAAGTCACTTTGCGTAATCTTGAACTTACTTCCCGTTTGGATGTCATCTATGAGGAGAATGACTATTTGAGGAAGGTGTTGGGTTGGTTGTACGGGGGGGAACCTCAATTGAAAATCATGATTGAGGAGTTCAAGAGAGCCGATGGTCGTGGTTTGGGGTTTGAGAAGTTGGGTGAGAAAGTGGGAGAGAACAGTGGGGAGAGTGTGTACGAGAAGTGTGTTGAGTCAAACCCCGGGTTTGAGGTGATCGGAGAGATCCAAGTCCCACTCCCAAAAGCACCCAAGAACTCTTTCACACCAAAGCCCAACCACCTTTGCAACAAGCTTGACACAACCCAAGATCCACCCAAATTCCCACCTAAGACAAATGATTTCCAGAAACCAGTGAAGTTTGTGGGTGAGAAAGGTGAGAAGCCTAAAGAGAAGCCAGAGCCAAAACCAAAACCCATCCCCTTCAGGTGTGAGTATTGTGGCAAGGAGAGGCATCTTGCAGAGTTTTGCTACAAGAGGAAGAGGGATGAGAGGCTTGCTAGGGAGCAAGCAAACCGGGACAGGTATCGCCGCCCTCGCGGTATTCCTGAGCCTAGAGTGCCAGTTCCACGGGGTGTGGGAAGTGTGAGGAGTGTTGGCAGGTTCCCACAGAGAGGTGGTGGTGAGAGGTTTGTCAGGAGAGATGATGGTGTGCGTGCTGGTGAGAGGTTTGGTCGGGCTCGTGGTGGTTTTGCTGGACGTCCTCCTACTCGTCCTCAGTACGGGTTTAGGGGAGATGATCGCAGTTTTGGGTTCCAGAGGAACTACGGACCACGTTTTCCCCCTCGTGGTGCTCGTACTCCTCCCATGGGACATGGGAAGTTTGGTGGCAAGGGAGTGATGTTTGCTAACCCCTCTTTTGAGCAGATGGCTCGACACTGGTTTAACTTTCTTTGTGCTAACCCCAGTGTCGAGTCGCTAGCTCATTCTCGTTCTTGTTTCGATTGCGGGCGGGAGGCTTGGAGAACATTTGGTTGATCGACTCCGGGTGTTCTCGACACATGACCGGAGATAAGAAGTGGTTCTCCGGCCCTCACCCCGGTGAAGGAAAAGATGTACATTACATTTGGGGACAATGGACGAGGTAGGGTGCTTTCGAGAGGGTGTTGTGCATGTGAGTGACAAGGTAACGTTGAAGAGAGTGGCTCTTGTGAAGTCTTTGGGTTTTAATCGCTTTCGGTTTCTCGGTTGCTTGATGAGGGTTTTGAGGTGCGTTTCAAGTCCGGCGAGTCTCGTTTGCTTGATTCTCGAGGTGATCTTGTCCGTATGATCATCCCCGAGGGTCGATTTTCGTGGCGATTTCTCTCGTTCTTTGGGTCCCGCTCACTGTTTGATGGCCGGTCCTTCTTCGATTTGTGGAAATGGCATAGGCGGTTGGGACACTTGAGCTTTGATTTGGTTTCCCGCTTGAGTGGTCTTGACCTTGTCCGAGGATTGCCGAAGTTGAAGCTTGAGAAGGATTTGGTTTGTGCTCCGTGTAGGCATGGTAAGATGGTAGCCACTCCCCATCCACCCCTGACCGATGTCATGACCGAGCGTCCGACGTAGCCGTTGCATATGGACCTTGTTGGGCCGGCTCGAGTTCGCTCGGTGGGTGGGAAGTGGTATGTCCTTGTTGTGGTGGACGATTACTCTCGCTATGCCTGGGTGTTCTTCTTGGAGGATAAGAGTGAGACTTTTGGCTTTGTTCGAGATCTGATCGTGAGGTTGAAAAACGAGAGGCATGGGAATGCTATTCGAGCTATCCGCAGTGATAATGGTTCTGAGTTCAAGAACTCTCGTTTTGATGCTTTTTGTCGTGATCTAGGTCTTGAACATCAGTATTTGACCCCTTATGTGCCCCCTCAAAATGGTGTCGTGGAAAGGAAAAATCGGACTCTTTGTGAGATGGCTAGAACGATGCTCGATGAGCACAGGACTCCTAGGAGGCTTTGGGCTGAGGCGGTCAATACAGCTTGTCATGTTTCCAACCGGATTTTATTGAGAGCTTTCAAGAAGAAGACCTGTTATGAGCTTATGCATGGTCGGGCACCCAAGGTGAGTCACTTCCGAGTTTTTGGCTGCAAGTGCTTTATTTTGAAGAAGGGAAAACTCGACAAGTTTGAGGCTAGGTCTAGTGATGGTATTTTCTTTGGATATGCTAACCAGTCTAGAGCCTATAGGGTGCTTAACCTTGAGACTAACAAAATCATGGAGACTTGCGAGGTGACCTTCGACGAGACAATGCCATGTACCTCTCTTGGCTTTGAATGTGCAGGTGATGAAGAGATGGCCGAGGACCTCTTTGAAGAGGAGAAAGATGAAGCCGGAGATGATGATGGGGAGAACCATGCGCCCGAAGCCGAGCATGTACCCACTACTTCCCCTACGACCACTTTGGAGCATGGACCGTCTACTTCATGGACAACGACGGTGCAACAAGAGGACCAGGCGAGAGAAGCTGAAGTTGAGGGGGAGGTAGTCTCGAGGCGTGAGGCTCCCCGGCGGATTCAAGAAGTGCATCCCCTGTCGAAGATCATTGGAGACATCAATGAACGCACTACACGGTCGAGGTACAGGAATTCCTCTCATTTTGCTCATGCTGCTTTTGTTGCTACTTTTGAGCCCAAGGACATTGGACATGCTTTATCTGATGCAAACTGGGTCAATTCTATGCATGAGGAGTTGGAAAATTTTGAGAGGAACCGGGGTGTGGGAGTTAGTTGAACCACCTCCAAATTGCCATCCCATAGGAACCAAGTGGGTTTGGAAGAACAAAGAGGGAGAGAATGGGATGGTTGTGAGGAACAAGTCCGGACTTGTTGCTCGGGGGTTTAGTCGAAGGAGGGGATCGACTATGAGGAGACCTTTGCTCCCGTGGCCCGTCTTGAGGCAATTCGGATCCTTCTAGCCTTTGTCGTGGCTAAAGGGTTCAAGTTGTTTCGGATGGACGTGAAGAGTGCTTTTCGAATGGGGTCATAGAGGAGGAGGTGTATGTGAAGCGGACCCACGGGTTTGAGAGCGAGTTGTACCCACACGGGGTATACGGGTTGAAAAGGGCTCGTATGGGTTGAAACGAGCGCCCCGTGCTTGGTATGGGAGATTGAGAGGTTTTCTTTTGAGCGAGAGGGTTTGTGATGGGTACCGTGGATAGAACCTTGTTTCTCCTCAAGCATGGAAATGACTTGCTGATTGTTCAGATATACGTGGATGATATTGTCTTTGGTGGCTCGTCACATAACCTTGTTGCCAAGTATGCAGATGAGATGAGCAGGGAGTTCGAGATGAGCATGATGGGCGAGTTGCAGTATTTTCTCGGGCTGCAGATCAAGCAAGTGAAGGACGGTACATTTGTGCACCAAACCAAGTACACGAAAGACATGCTGAGGAAGTTCCAGATGCAAGATGTGAAGCCGATGTCGACTCCCATGGGGAGTACGACAACTTTGGATGCGGATGAGGATGGAGAACCAGTGGACCAGCGGGAGTACAGGAGCATGATCGGCTCCCTCCTCTACTTGACGGCGACGAGGCCAGACATACAGTTCAGCGTGTGTCTGTGCGCTCGTTTTCGTGCTTCGCCGAGGACATCACATCGACGAGGCCGTCAAGAGGATTTTCGGTACCTACGCGTCCGCCCCGGTCTTGGCCTTTGGTATTCTTCTTCCTCGACTCTTTCACTTCATGGTTTTTCCGATGCGGATTTTCTGGTTGTCGAGTTGAGAGGAAGTCTACTTCTGGCACTTGTCAGTTTCTTGGTTCTTCGTTGGTCTCATGGTCTTCCCGCAAGCAGTCTAGTGTAGCTCAGTCTACCACCGAGGCGGAGTATGTTGCTGCCGCGAGTTGCTGTTCCCAGCTGTTGTGGATTTCCTACACTTTGAGAGACTTTGGTGAGGAGTGCACCCAGATCCCACTTCTTTGTGATAGCACTAGTGCCATAAGCGTAGCCAAAAACCCAGTGCTTCACTCCAGAACCAAACACATAGAGGTGAGGTATCATTTCCTGAGGGACAATGTAGAGAAAGGAACCATTGTTTTGAGCCATGTCCCTACCCAAGATCAGCTAGCCGACATTTTCACAAAGCCTCTCGACCAAGCTACTTTTGTGCGCTTGCGGGGGGAACTTGGGGTTTGTTGCCCTTTCTAGTTGATTCTTGAGGGATTTCCTTTTTGTACCATATGTATCATACCATATTTACTTTGATGTATATACATGCTTTGCTTGATGTATAAACCATGGTAGGATAGCCATCTTGTCATATATCATGTTGCATTTGTGTCATATTGCATTTTAGGATGATGAGCTTCTTTCATATGCCATATTTGAGTCTCTTTGGCTATTTGTGAGATATTGGTTATATGTGTGGAGAAATGGTGATGTGAGGCTATGCTCTTGGAATATTGGAGATATATGTGTGGTGAGATAGCCCCTTTTTGAAATAAATGCTAAACTTGACTAATTTTTGATGAAATTTGCTCCACTCGTGTGTAGTTGTGTATCCATGTCACAGTTTGGTCTAAATGTGCTTTTCATGCTTAGATTGTGCTTGGATGCCTTGTTCTTGCATTTGGGCCAAAGGCCGGATATCATTGTGAATGTTTAGCCTATGTTGCATTCATGGGGGAGCATAAGCTTCTTTTTGCCGCAAAGGCACTTCATGTACCATGAAATGAATTAATCTTGAAAAGAAGTGCATAATGCTTGAAAAATGCTCCATCCATCATGTCTATGTTTAAAATGTCGCATCTTTCACATATGGGTGCAAAACATGTTGCATGATGTTCACCAGTGGAGAAGTCTCCCCGAAGTGGACACATGGCTCATGAGCTTTAACATGACATGCTTTGCTTTATGGGTGTTTGCCATGATCTTTTGCTGAGAATTTGATATCCTTGTATGATCTTTAAATGGTATGCATGTTTGTGGCTCAAGTGTGACATGGATAGGCTTTTACATGTGAAGCGAGCCTTCTTTTGATAAAACTGCTTAAATCTGAAAATTTTGCTTTGTCACATGCTTGTATTTTCATATATTACTTGTGGCAATGCTTTGACTATGCTATGATTCATGTGTGTGATCTTTGTCTCATTTTTAGCCTTTGACACTAGATTTGGCCTATTTGAGAAGCTCATGTAGATGTTTGTATGCTTTGCTTTGCATTTCTGTATTGTCACCTTGATTCATACATTGTCAACAAGGGGGAGAAAAGGTGAGTTTAATGAAAATTCAGAAAAAGGTGAGCTGAAATTTGGAAGTGTGCATCCACATGTTCAGGGGGAGGCATTTGTTCGGGGGAGCTTTCTTGCTTGTTTTCGGTGTGGATTTTGTGCTTTGCTTGGCTTGTGACCTTTCTTTGCCTTTCTTCGGTTTTGGTCATGAGTTGAGCTTCTTCGTTTTTCTTTCTTCTTCTTTTCTCTTTTACTGCGAATTTCATTTCGCGTTGTGTGTTGTCAATGCACTCATCAAGGGGGAGATTGAGGACCGGGAGCGTCCCGGTGGTCGATGGATGACCGCTCCTCGGTGATGAGTGATTGACAACGGGTGTTGGACCGACTCTTGGCTTAGTGCGCGGGTGTAGGCCGCGGCCTAGTTCGTGTTGTTGCGAGGTGAAGAACGGGCGCGAAAGGTCTTCGGTCTTGAGGGGCCTTCGGGAGATGGAGAGACAAGTAGGCTCGGTTCGAGGGACCCGGTGGACGGCGGGGACTGGGTGCGGGTCACATGGTGGCGACACAAGCAAGACGAAGTCATGGACAAGTGAGCCGGTGCACGGTGGCGGTCAAGTCAAGTGGTTTGGCGGGAGGCCGGACCGAGCACGCGGGGGTTTGGTGGTTTGCCCACAAAACCATCGGCGGACGGTTTCTTGGTTTGGGCCTCAAAACCAAGTCCGAGGGCCCAACACGACGGAGACGGGATCCGGGCGTGTCGGGAAGCTTCGAGGCGGAGGACACGCGGCGGGATCGCATGGCTTGCGTCGGGAGGACGCGGGGTGCGGCAAAGGTGTGGCCGTCTGATGGGAAGACCCACAAACATTACCAAAATGCCCCTACGTGGGTTGTATCGCCAGTAGTGTAGTTAGGGGTAGTCGAGTCATTTACCACTCCGGCGGGACCTGATATATAAGCCATGAGTGTGTGTTGATGGCTCCGCTCTCCGCGACTTAGGGTTTCATTTGCTCCCTCCTCTTTCTCATTTTCGTAGCTATTTTCCTTCCTATTTTCTCTAGGCTAGCATGAGAGCTTCATGTGAGATTTGTTGAGAGGGATGGATGCTAGGGCGGCATGCTAGACCTTGTGAATCTTTCCTGGTTTGTATAGAAGATTCGGGGTTGTTTTTCGTGGTTTTTTGTGCTTATTTTCGTGCCTTTGTTCCCATTGTGTTTCCGTGGATATGAGTGAGTTTCTTCCCGGATTTCTTTGAGGGAAACATGGATAGATGTCTTGTGCATCTTTGTGCTTGATCTTGTGCCCTCAAACGCCGGGAAACTACTTCAATTCGTGAGTTTTCGTTCGGTGCTCTAGCTTTTGGTGGTGCTCAAAGGATTCGCGATTCCCGGTGATTTAGGGAGTTAGGAGGCAAGATTTTTGGGCTATAGCATCCTTGTGTGACGCTTTTCAAGTCCCCAAACCCTTGTCTCCATAGCTTCAACCGTTTGGGAAATCCGATGATGATTTGGGGAAGTTGACTTTCGAGGTCGGGCGTTTTCGCTCTCCGTCCGAGCCTCGCGGACGGTCCGCGCCCTCCCCGGCGGACGGTCCGTGCCGCTCGAGTTCGTCCCGAGTTCTTCGTGTTCTTGCTCGTCCTTTGTTTCGATCCGTCGTGTTTTTGGTTTTTGGTTGGACGGAGTTTCGGACGGTCCGCGGTGTCGGGCGGACGGTCCGCGGGTGCTTGGCGGACGGTCCGCGTGCTCCCCGCGGATGGTCCGTGGCACGGGGGTGTCTTTGGGTCGTTCGTGTAAATTAACGGACGGTCCGCGGCTAAGGCCGGACGGTCCGCGGCTCGGGTGCGGACGGTCCGCGATACCCGGCCGGACGGTCCGCGCGGCTCTTGCGGACGGTCCGCCCCTCATGCGCGGACGGTCCGCCAGAGCCTGTGTGCTTTGCTTCTTGGTTCGATTCCTTCCCCCCTTTCTAGTGCTTCCGCGTGTGCTTTGAGGAATCGTTCCTAAGGCTAGAGGTTGATCCATAACCTCGTGGTCTTGGCGATTGGTGCGTGATTCGATCCATCGCTTGTGTGTGACCGGGTTTTGAGTAGGACATAGGCCGGGTTCTCTGGGAAGAATTTTTACCGGCTCCTATTCACTCTCCCCCTCTCTAGTCGCCATCTGATCCTTCAATATGAACATGAGAGGCATTCTACTCACAAGAGAGGATCATATAGCATTTTTACAAAAGAAAGCCATCCACGAGCATATATATCCCAAAGCTACCTAGAGCATATTTATACATCTCATGAGCATCACAAGCAAAGTCATAACCTCATATCTAGCAGATCATGGTGATCAAAGCATATGAGAGAAGCATATCTCTATGGCATATGATACAAAGATGCAAACATGATATGATACATAAATGAAAATGCAACATGCATATGTACATCAACCCTCCTAACCGAAGCTCAAAAAGGAAAAATGACTCCAAGCACTCCTCACAAACGAGCAAATGTAGCTTGGTCCAAAGACTTGGTTAGGATATCGGCAAGCTGCTTTTCTGTTGGTACATGGATGAGGTCTATGTTTCCCTTCTCAACATTGTCTCTCAGAAAGTTGTACCTTACTGCTATGTGTTTGGTTCTGGAGTAAAGCACATGGTTTTTGGCAACACTAATGGCACTCGTGCTATCACACATGAGAGGTACATGGGAACACTCCTCACCAAAGTCACTCAGCGTGTATGTGATCCAAAGCAGCTGTGATCAACAACTAACGGCAGCAACATACTCAGCTTCTGTGATAGATTGGGCTACACTAGATTGTTTGTGAGAAGACCAAGAAACAAGCGAAGAACCCAGAAACTAGCAAGTACCCGAAGTTGATTTCCGATCGACTCGACACCCCGCAAAGTCGGCATCCAAAAAACCAAGAAGTGAAAGGGAAGAGGACGTCGAGTACCAAATACCGAGCTTAGGAGTGTATCAAAGATACCTGAAGATCCGCTTGACGGCCTGCCGATGTGAAGTCCTCAGCGACGCCGGAAAACGAGTGCACAGACACACAGAAAACTGGATGTCCGACCTCATCGCCGTCAAGTACAAGAGGGAGCCGATCATGCTCCGGTGCTCCTTCTGGTCCACGGGCTCTCCGTCCTCGTCCACGTTGAGCCCTGTAGTCATAGTCATCGGTGTTGACAGGGGCTTCGAGTCGTCCATCCTGAATTTCTTGAGGATGTCCTTCGTGTACTTGGCTTGATGCACAAAGGTTCTCTCCTTCGCCTGCTTGATCTGAAGCCCGAGAAAGAACTGCAACTCTCCCATCATAGACATTTCGAATTCTTTGCTCATATCCTTTGCAAACCTCGCAACCAAAGAGTGAGACGAGCCACCAAAGACAATATCATCCACATACACCTGAACAATTAGGATATCATCACCCTGCCAGAGGAGAAAAAGAGTCTTATCAACCTTGCCCATCTCAAACCCCTTGCTGAACAAGAACCCCCTCAATCTGCCATACCATGCCCTGGGAGCTTGTTTCAGCCCATACAAGGCCTTCCTCAGCTTGTACACTCAGTGGGGAAACTCAACACTCTCAAACCCAGATGGTTGCCTCACATAAACTTCCTCCTCTAGGAACCCATTCAAGAAGGCACTCTTCACATCCATTTGGTACAACCTGAATCCTTTAGCCATAGAAAAGGCTAGTAGAATCCTGATTGCCTCCAAATGGGCTACAGGAGCAAATGTCTCCTCATAGTATATCCTCTCCTTCTGGCTATAACCCTAAGCAACCAACCTCGACTTGTTCCTCACCACCTCACCATTTTCTCCCTCTTTGTTTTTCCACACCCATTTTGTCCCAATAGGTTTGTAGTTTGGTGGTGACTCCACTAACTTCCACACTTGGTTTCTCTTAAAATTCTCTAACTCCTCATGCATGGCATTCACCTAATTAGGATCAGATAGAGTGTGTCCAATGCCTTTCAGCTCAAAGGTAGCAACAAAAGTTGAATGAGCAAAGTGAGAAGCATTTCCGGACCTCGACCGTGTCGTACACTCATTGATGTCGCCGATGATTCTTGAGGGTGGATGATAAACTTGAATGTGCCTTGGTGCCTCTCGCCTAGAGACAACCTCCCCCTCAGCAGCTACTTCCACTTGATCTTGCTGGAACATGAGCGGTCTAGGGGATGGACGATCCTGCACTGTAGTTGTCGTAGTAGAAGTAGAGGGTACATGCGTGGCTGGAGCTTCACCATCATCACCATCATCCTCTCCAGCATCATCCTCCTCGTCCTCAGAGATATTCTTTCCAACTTCGTCGTCACCTGCACACTCAAATACAGACGAATTGCATGGTTGTGTCTCATCAAAGGTGACCTTGCAAGTCTCCATGACTAGGTTAGTATCAAGGTTGAGCACACAAAATGCTCAAGAATGACTAGCATAACCCGAGAAAATCCCATCGGAAGACCTCGACTCAAACTTATCAAGCCTACCCTTCTTGAAAATAAAGCACTGACAACCAAAAGCCCTGAAATGGCTCACTCTAGGTGCTCGCCCGTGCATGAGCTCATAGCACGTCTTGTTCAAGAAGACCCTCAAAAAAATATGGTTCCCAACATGGCAAGCAGTATTCACCGCCTCCGCCCAATATCTTCTCGGAGTCCTATGCTTGTCAGCATCGTCCGAGCCATCTCACAAAGGGAACAATTTTTCCTCTCAACTACACCATTCTGACAAGCCACATAGGGAGAAGAAAACTGATGTTCGAGACCCAAATCATAACAAAAGGTTTCAAAACAAGAGTTTTAAAATTCACTACCATTGTCACTACGAATATCTCAAACAGCATTTCCATTCCTCTCATTTTTCAACCTCAAGATTAGATCCTGGACAAAACCAAATGTCTCCCCCTTGTCAGCTAAGAAGAAGACCCAAGCATAGTGAGAATAGTCGTCCATGATCACAAGACATACCATTTCCCACCCGCCGAGCACACACGAGCTGGACCAACCAAGTCCATATGGAACAGCTCGCATGTCCTCTCTGTCATAACAGATGTCAGAGGCGGGTGAGAGGTGGCGACCATCTTGCCATGCCTACAAGGAGCACATACCAAATCCTTTTGGTATTTCAACTTTGGCAATCCTCGGACCAGTCCTAGCCCACTCAAGCGTGACAACAAGTCAAAACTCAAGTGAACTAGTCTCCTATGCCATTTCCAAAGCTCTGCCGAAACACCAGCAACCAAGCAACGAGAAGAGCCAACACACTGAGAAAAATCGGCTCTGAAAATCTAACCCTCGGGGACGATAGTGCACACGAGATCACCTCGAGAGTCCAAGACACAACAACATCCCATTTTGAAACGAACTTCAAAACCCTCATCAAGAAGCTGGGAAACAGAGAGCAGATTGTAACCCAAAGACTTGACAAGAGAAACACGCCGAAGAGTTACAGACTCACTCACCTTCACCATGCCCACTGAAAGCACTCTACCTTTCCCATTGTCCCCAAAAGTGATGTACCCTTTGGTCATCACCAGGGTGAGGCTAGAGAACCACCTTCTATCTCCGGTCATGTGTTGAGAGCAACCAGAGTCGATCAACCAAAAGCCCTCCATGCCTCCCACCTGCAAAATCAAAAACGAGAGCGAGAGTGAGCAAACGACTTAGCACTGGGGTTAGTACGAAATGAATCAAACCAGTATCGTGCCATTTGCTCAAACGTGGGGTTAGCAAAATCCATCTATCTCTCCTAGGTGGAACACCCACACGTCCCCTTGGAGGACTACACGTATCACGAAGGGGAGATCGTGGCTCGTAGCTCCTCTGGGACCTAAAGCTGTGATCGTTCCCCCCATACTCGTATTGGCCACGAACGAAGGAACGTCACGCAAACTCACCACACCCAAACCCAACACGCCTACCACCTTCTCTATGTGGTGGCTCACCTCGAGGCACAAACTCACGCCTCTCTCGAGGGTAAATGGTACGCACCATACCATCGCCTCTCGGCACCAACCTAGGCTCAGGCACACCACGAGAAGGGCGGTATCTGTCCTTATTATCCAACTCTCTAGCCAACCTCTCCTCACGCTTCCTCCTGAAGCAAAACTCAGCAAGGTGCCCAACCCTCCCACAATGCTCACAATGGAAGGGTTTCGGTTTTGGCATTGGTTTTGGGCTCTCTTTGGGCTCTGGCTTCTCCTCACTCGGTTTCTCTCCCTTCTTCCCAAAGAACTCATTCCCCAAGTCACTATTGAACTTGATGGGTTTCTAGAAGTTGTCAGTTTGTGGAGGAAACACAGGTGGAGATGGGGTTGTGTCTAGTCGGTTCCTAAGTGGATTTGGCTTAGGAGCATAGGCATTCTTGTGGTAGGTTTTTGGTGGTTCTGGGATGTCACCTATATTTCCCTCATTCTCACCACTTCCCTCACCCACCTTGGCTGACCCAAGCGCCTGCCCATCATAGCGCTTGTATGCCTCGATCATCATCCTCAACTGAGGCTCATGACCAGACAACCAACTCATCATCTTTCTTAACTCATCATTCTCATCCTGCAAGCGATCAACATAGTGTGCAAGCTCCATATTCTTCACAACATTTATTTCACAAGTAGAACATGATGTAGGAATATGAGCTTTCAGCTGAGCTTCTAGAGATTAGAATAAACAAGCGAAACATCTAGCTTCTCATGCAAAACAGGACAAGAAGTGTAAGCACCAAGCAAGGAGGGCCTATATTTCATCTCATCTAGCTCAACCCTAAGCACATCTAGTTCCTCGACCTTGGAGGCATATTTCTCCTTAAGCATAGTTAATTCACAAAGACAAGTGAACATTCAGTGCATTTGGGTTCATTGGTCACAACAGGAGCAGACTTAAAGTGAATCTATTTGAGCCCTAGCATCATTAAGCAAAGATTCTAACTCAACCACCTTCTCTCCAAGCAAAGACCTATACTCCCTCATCTCCTTGTTGGCCTTTCTAAGCACATCATCATAGTTGTCAAGCAAGTCATTGAACCTAGCATTCTCTGCTATCAAGAAGGATGGATCATTGTTTACCTCTTCCTCAGAGTCGGAGCCCGAGTCATCCTTGTTGCTCTTCTTGCTCGCGAAGCTATGTGCCATGCCGCAAAAGCCTTGGGCGGCGAAGCACAAGCCATTGATGTTCTTGCTCGACTGCTTGCCCTTGTGTCGGTTCTCATCTTCATCACTTAAGCTCGATGAAGAGTAGCACGAGCTTGAGTCGATGTCGCTTGCACTGGCAACCATCGCCCACTCCTTCTTGTGACCACCACTCTTCCTTGGCCTCCGATCGGACTTGTTCTTGCTCTTGTAGTCGTCCCTTGAGCGGTGCTTACGGTCGGTCCTCGGACGGTGCTTGTGCTCGGGCTTGACCTCCTGTGACAACCCCATCCAAGATAATTCCGTATTATCACCTAAACCATTCCATTTGGTCATTAAGCGATAATAAAGAACCATCGTGTTGAGTGTTGCCGGGTTTATACTCGGTAAATCACCTGAAAACACAGAGAGGATCGAACGTATGCATTAAAACACCCATGAAGGAGAGTCCACGGTGCCTTACAAATTAACACCAATCTCCCCGTAGGGTCCATTATTACAAATCATGGTTCTTGACATGAAAGTAAAAGGTTCAGAGTTTTATTAAAACAGTGGAAGTACTAATAGCGATACGAGTGACATCACAGGAGGTCATCTGCGATGCCATCACTCGGCGTCATCATCCACCCATTACAGCTCCCAGCCGGGTGGAATCTCACCAAGCCAAACAACTTCACCAGAAAACAACAATTATAGCAAGGCTGGGTATACTAATACTTAGAGAGACTTACCCGAAAAAAGTTACGTCTAGACATGTAGGGCTTTTGGCTGGTGGGTTTGTTTTGCCAAAAAGCAACAAGGATCATGGATCCTTACATTCAATATTTTAGCTCAGATTCTAGTAAGATTATCGTTACTATAATGGGCAACTAATGCAACAAGATTTGTACAATACAATTAATTCACGCAGAAGAATTCACGTAGTTCCATCATTAAGGGATATCATGGCCAGTTGATTAAGCAGTCTCGGATAACGGTGAGAGGTCGACAGTTGACTGATTTAAAACCTTGCAAGGTAGACCTAAACACACGGAGTGGTGCCCCAACAGAGCCGACACCGACCAAGCGGTTCCCATTGATCCTCGGTTCGGGATAGATATTACAGTCCTGAGTACAAGGCTATCTGGTATGCCCCCACTCAGTACATCCATCCTCACACAAGTGAATACTCAAGATTAGTAATGGAAAATCCCTTGCCGCCCAACTTAAGTACTAGGCTTACTGGTCTCATGCCCAACAAGTGCTTAGTACGTTCAAAAGCTTAGCCCACGAAGCCACTGGACGGAGCCCAAATACCATGGACTTACAACGTGAACAATCCATTTATAAATAGGGTGATTCCCTAAAGGAGATCTTATTTTCGCGAGTGACGAACATCACTCGACTTGTACCAGGTCCTTAGAGCATAGCATCTAACGACCTAGCATACTAGTAAAAGAACATAGGCACCAAGGGATCATGGAACTAGGGTTTCATTCAACTCCTGAACGTAAATGCACATAGAATAACAAAGATAGTTGCATAATTTAAATAAAACATGGGTTAATGATAAACCGGGGCTTGCCTTCGTTGGCAAAGCTGGCCTTTGGCCCTTCTGGACTTCGGCCCAGGTCTTGCTCTACGGTGAAGTAGTGCACATCTCCTCCTGCTCCCTCGTCCTCGTTAGCTGGCACGAGCATGTAGCTACCGTCTGTCACACCCGACTTTCCAAAGAAAACCAAGTGCATACCTATATGCATGCCAGGATCAAGTTTCATGCATACAGTGACATAAAAGTGAATACAGAAACAGTATCACGTAAGAAAAAGAAAGATTATCAGAGATTTACGCTTAATCCTGGAAACGAAGGCTCCAAACATCACAGGCAATCGACTGGGGGTTGCATACGCCTAGCACTCGTCAACATCTTCACAAGACTTCAAAGTAGCATCCTCATTCTGAGCAACATTGTTTATAGCAAGGGTGAGCACTTGTCGTACTCAGCAAGTGTGGGGAAAACATGAATGCAAAGGCTTTATAGTGGACTGGGCTATAAGCATTTAAGCAATTTTAGTTGGTCAAGTTTTATTATCACCTGATTACTAATAAAGTATAAGTTTATACCAACCCACATTAAGCATAAGGTAAGAAATACGCCATAAGCATATGGCAAGCATAACCAGAGAGAGAGCGATTTAAGTCCATCTTCAAGTTTAATTATCATGTGAGGGTCCAGGCCACCCGTGACCGTGGGCACAGCTAATCGATTAGTTTTACACTCTGCAGAGGTTGCACATCTTTACCCACAAGTCGCGTAAAAGTCCCGAAGAACTTTAAACCCAACCATGCGATGCTGAGCATACATCATACCACACTACCGAGGTGTGATTGCATAGGGATGCTATGAGGCCTTTACAAAGAGTCCTCCCGTGCGTATTAGTCCATAGTAGTATGTCATAGAGGCTATCTTTCATACCACACTTCTATTACAGACGGTCAGCCATAGAGTCTTCCATTCCAACACCGCTCCGGAATAGAAGAGCCATAAAAGCATTCCTCCGTCCCCAACCTACTACGCGAGTAATAACCACACAAAGACTTCCCTAATTAATCGGCCAAGACCAGAGCCATATAGTCCTTGTGGTTGCACTGTTGTCCTGGGTGGTTCTCCATGTTCCGATTAAACATATGATCTTGTATTAAACATCCAATGATATAACATAAAGGTATAGCATGATTCATCATTATTGTTCATTTAAAACCACCATAACCCAGGTATAGCAACTAAGCATAGATACCCAACATAAATGTAAACCCAGGTTAACAAGGAATGACAATCAAAGACTAGGTAATCCTTAATAGGAACCCATCAAAATTAATGCAAGCAAAGCAATGAGTGATTAAATGTAGTTCTTAGGACAAAGATCAAGAACTCACTTGCCTTTAACCAAAGTAATGTCGTTGCTCAGAATATCTTCAACCTCTTGCTCTTAAAAGCTTCACGAACAACGCTCACTCTACTCGCATCAACCATAGGGCACAAACATACACAAAGCAAACAAACAAGCATACTAAGAACAAAGAACCAATCAAAAGAAACTTTAAAAGAACGCACTAAAGGATAGGCTCGATTAGATGGATCACTAAAGCACACAAACCGTGCTTAGAGGAAGAAAGGCTTGGTTTGCTTGAAAGAGATGGTTGTGGAAGATTGAGCAAGGACCGGAAAGTTCACATTGAGATAAGGCTTGGTAAAGAACGTCTATCGAACGATTTGCATATATGAGAGAGCAAGGCTATGAGCTAGGTTCATTTTAATTAACAAAACAATTATAAAGGATATGTCAGAAATAAAATACCCTATGTTGACATTAATGCAATATTAAACTTTATTTATGAAACCGGTGTAAAGAACTAGTCAAGTTTTATTAATAAAGATTCATATATGAATTAAACCGATTAAACATTTAATTTAGAAAAACTAAACTATATGAACAATCTAAACGAAACTTTGTAATTCGAGTAGATCATATTATTATTAAAAACATTATGGTATTGACATTAATCAAATTAATATTTATTATAAAAGCTGATGTAAAAGCCCACTAGTACAGTAGTCAACATCAATGACCAAACAGTTTGGTCACGGTACATGCAAATTTTGTCACGGAACATTTTTTTACGACCAACTTATGACCAAATTGAATTGGTCACAGAAGTTCCGTCACATTTGGTCTGCCATGACCAATCTGTCATTTTGGTCATAGAAGTGGAACTTTTCCATGACCAACACGTTTTTCATCATAGAAGTGTATTTCTTCTATGACCAAGCCAAATGATCATGAAATTGGTCACGGAAGGGGATGCCACGTGGCACGGCCCATGCTGGCTGCTGACGTAGCAAGGCGCGTGCTGACATGGATATGATGACGTGGCTCTTTGACACAGCGCCACGTGTCGCGCTGCGGTTTGTCCATGTGTCGAGCTCTAAATGGTCCACGTGTCGCACTCTGGTTTGTCCACGTGTCGCGCTACAGTTTGTCCACGTTTTGACATGGCTCGATGCCACGCTGGCTATCTACATGGACGATGACGTGGCTGCCTACGTGTACAATGACGTGGCTGCCTACGTAGACGATGACATGGCAGTTGATGTGGCAATGATGACGTCACCACCACATACACAATTCATGGCAGCTGGGTTCCGGGGAGCGCGCTAAACCTAGGACAGGGGCCGGTGCGGGGGGGGGAAGCGAGAGGGGAAGGAGGCGGATCAAACGGGAGGGTGGAGAGGTGGGGGAGGGGGAGGTGACGGCGGAGGGGAGGACGGACTTCTACGGAGGGGAGGGGAGGTGGATCTGCGGGTGGGAGCAGGGGCGGCGGATCTACGGAGGGGGGGGGTGGGTGAGGCTGGAGAGGGGAGGAGGGACTGCGGGAGGAGGAGGAGGGGATGGGGTTAGGGTTGGATGCTGCGTTATATACCAAAGAAACACGATAAGAACCATTGGATCGACGATCGATGGCTGCAAATCCTTGGGCTATTTGGGCCGACATGGGCTTCTCTGTTTATTGTTTTTTCTTTTTCTTTTTTCCTTTTTATTGCACCATTGTGAAGTAACACTAAAAAATAATTATTTTATATGTACAAATATATTTTTTATATATAACAATATGGATACAAGGTTTCATCTAGGAGTTTCAAGATTTTTCGAGTGGATTTGCTATTTTCTATCATTTAAATGAATTTCTACGTGTTTATCGAAAGTAATTCAAAATTGACCTATATGTGCATCTAATAAGTTTAAAAAATTCAAAAAAATTATATTTAGGCGCCTATGGTCCATTCTAGGCCACATCTAGGAGATTGATGAAAAATTCAATTGGCTTGTAGGAAATTTCAAACTTCTACTAGTCACCTTGTTATAAAATAATGATAATAATAAATAAAACTTATCAAAAATTATGTAAATTGGCATAGGATCATTTTATCAATGTACAAGCTTGACAAAAAAGTTTCATAAGATTTTGTGAAAATTGGAGTATACATTGTTCATAAACTAGCTAGATCATCACATTGTTTCATACAACTCAACTTAAACCTCAAAGTTTGTACACACTCGAATACTTTCCTACTCATGGGAACCTCAAATTTTGGATGCAACCTTGTGTTGACCATAACATTAGAGAATATTATGTTACATTAGCAATTATTATGAAAAAAATGTTTTTTATATTCTCTTTTTAGTTGGAAAAGATATGTTGTATGAGAAGCAATCAATAAATAGTAATTAAGATACAAACAAATGGCACTGAGTAAAACATCTCGATTTTAGAAAAAATTAGAAAAAAGAATCAACCGATTTGGAGTTCGTATGAGGAAGAAAACAGTTTACAAGTTTTAATCCGAGGAAAAAAGAGAAATCGGTCCTTCTTCATGAACACGTGACGAACTGGAATGAACTGATCGATTTTCCTTTTTTCCTCGGATTAAAACTTGTAACTAGTCGTTCTCCCTCATACGAACTAGAAATGAGGTGATTCTTCTTCTTAAAAATTTTTAAAATCTTGATTTATCAAGTTATGGTGTTGGATTCAATTATTTCTTCATGCAACAAAACATGAGCAATTCAAATTTTAAAATCCAAGTTTGACTCGGTCAAAACTCAGTCAAACGAAAGACGAAATGAACTCGAATGAAAATCTTTTGAACACAAAAGTTTCATAACTTGTCGAGATTAACAAACTTTGTGTAGGTCAAATTTCCATTTCAGGAAGTGGTGATATTATGTAGTTCAAATATAACAAGTCACTCACATAGTTTAAGGAAGAAACTGTGTGAGTGACTTGTTATATTTGGACTACATAGCACTTAACTTTTTTGAAATGATTTGAGAATTTTTTGGTAGTCATTTGTAGCAAAAATACAGTCCCTCACAAGAACTTATATTTTTTGGACAATTATTTTAATTTTTATAATTCTTTCGTGTTGTGTGAGACAAAATATGGTGAATTTTACATTGAAAACTCTATAATTATGCAGCGACCACCACATGTATTTGTTTCCTAGGACACAAGGGCATGAGAAATGGTACTAAGAAGGAAAAACAATTTGATGTGATTGCTAAGAGTAACATTTTGTCCTCACTATATGTAGGCGTTTTCAATAGAGTTTTTAATTGTGAAAATGCTCATGAGCTATTGTCACACCCTGAAATTTCCAATTTTCAGGATGTGAATAGAAAGAATAATTAAATAACAATTTTCTCATAATTTTAAAAAAATTTCCAACATTTATTTTTCTTTACAAGGAATATAGTATAGGAAAAATCCATTGTTTGATTTTCTAAATTGAATAAAAAGTTATGTGTGTTGCATTCATGCCGATGCATCTAGTGGTTCTTGAGTGCAAAAGGTTTAAAAAATGCGTTTAGGAGCTGTCCTAATTTTCCCGAGAATTTTCTGGATTTTTCTGGAACTTATTCTCATTTTCCTTGAGCTATTTCTATTTATTAGAAGGCTCTAAAATTTTTTTCATGAGCTTCAAATGTTTTATTTGGATTGTTCATGTCTTAATCTATCTCTAGGAATTTTCCTGGAATTTTTGTGATTTTTCGAGTATTTTTCGTGCTCTAAAAACATTTTCTGGTGTTTACTGGAATTGTTTTCGCATTGAAAAATAAATTCGAAAAAAAAACCTATCCTACTGGAGCCCGCTCGGCCCGCCCTCCAAGCCCATCGGGGCCCGGCCGCATGCAGCAGATTCGTCTCACTCCTCACTCGTCAACTGTGACCAAATTCAACAATTCGTCACTGTTGAATAACTACTATGACAAAATTTGTATATCGTCATAGAAAGAATAATCTTCTATGACCAAATATTTTTTTCGCCACTGCAAAGAGAACTTCTATGACCAAATAGGAAATCGTCACTAGGTAATGGTCATAGATGATAGCATTTGTACTAGTGGCCTAAGCAAATTTTAATTAGAACAAATTAATTAACTATTAAACAAATTAACATTGGGTTTACTGTGACAACCCGCCCAAGAAAATACCGTACTATCGCCTAAGACTGATCCACTTTGGTCGTTAAGCAATAGTAAAGTATCATCCTGTCGTTGGTTGCCGGGTTAACGCCCAGTAAATCACTTGGACATCGAACAGAGGATCGACACATGCATTAAAACTCACGCGAAGGATCGACACACGCCACTGGACCGGAGCCCGATCCCATGCTCTTACCACATGAGCAATTCATTTATAAAGATCTTATGATTCCAACATAAGAACCTATTCTCGCGAGTGACGAACATCACTCGACTTCTACCGGGTCCTATAGCATAGCAGCTATCGACCTAGCATACTAGTAATAGAGCATGGGTACCTAAGGATCATGCATTTCATGTTTTCAAGTCAACTCCTGAAACGTAAATGCACAAACATAGCAAACATAATTGCATAATTCTGAAAGATGGGGTTAATGATCTGGGGCTTGCCTTCGATGGCAAGGCTGGCCTTGGGCCCTTCTGGACTTGGTCCAGGTCTTGCTCTACAACGACGTGGTGCACGTCTCCGTCAGCTCCTCCGTCTCCTCCTTCCGGCACACGCGTACAGCTACCGCTCGGGAGATCTACACGAGGATGCAAATGCAAGATTTAATTGACGATTTTTAATTTAATTGATTACAAACAACATATGACAACCAGGGGTGTATTTGTTGGACACATTCACCTAGATAAGAATACATTTAGCATACTCTTCCAAAAAGGAACAATATGCAATTCTTTATTAATTATTCTTTTTTATGGTGATTGTGTACATATATATGTAAATAATTTAATTTAAATTCACCAACAGTAGTTGGTAGGTATATTTAACCTTTTTAACCTGATTTGCAACCATCCTCAAGTTAACATGGGTGGTTTGGTGATTTCTCTTTTAGGAAGGTTATTGGTTGTACATGGGTTATTCTTTTATTGCACAATTGAATAAAGGTTTCTTTGTACTTGTCATTTCATGTGAAAGCTTTAATCCTTTTTCCTTTCACAAGCAAAGATATGAATAATATTTTTATCCATTAATTAGTTCCTTATCAGTAATGAGAATTAATTATCTTTTAATTAAATTAGATAATACTTTCAAAAAGGAAAAGGAATTAAATAAGGGCTTTTCTTTATTTAATTTCCCTTTAATATTAAAGGGCTTTTAAGCTTTTTATTAAACAATTAAATTGCCAAAAATTAAATGAGTGTTTCTTAAGCCTACTAGCACCTATCCTGGTCCATTGGACCCACATGTAAGTGTTGGATGCTAGGAAATTAAATATTATTGAAAATAACAAAGGCTAGCTAGTGATTCAAAGTAAATGCATATAAAAATAAATAAGCCTCAAAATGATCCAAACTTTCTTGTGCATGCTCTCTGGTCCTAAACAAGCCTAAAGAACCAGCATGTTCACATGGAATCTCTACTGAACTTGGTTTATTAATTTACAAAGGAAAACATGCATAAATCAAGAATAATTATTTCTGTTAATCCAAAAATCATGATTAATTCACAAGATGTGTATTTTGGTATTACAAAACAGTGTGCACAAGTTGAGATCAAAAACATAAATATATTTAGCAAGAAAAATCATTTATGCAGATCTGCCAGAAATAGAAAAACATTTTTATAAAAAGTTTACATCATAACTTTGTGCAATTTTTGGCATAGGAGCTAGCCATGACCTAACACACAACATATCCAAAAATTAGCTACAGAGGATTTACGGTTTTTGAGATATTGCAGATCTAGGTTTTTCACATTTGTATTTTTCATGCAAAAACTAAAAGGAATTAGCTCAGACCAGAATAATAAAAGTTGTAGGATAATTCACCACAAACCCAAAAAAATTGGTTTCACATTTTTCTGTAATTTTCTATGCAATTTACAAGAATCAGCCACTCACTTTTACTATTGGAGTGGCGCTTTTGCAGCAGGGTCCCTGGGAAGATTTCTGTTTTCGCAATGTGGTCCCTGGGCGCGGTGGCCGGCGCGGGGTGGCCAAATTCAGGCGATGTCTCGCCGGAGCCCGGCCAGGGAGGGTAGGGGAGCGATCTACGGGTCACTGGGGGCCGGTTTGTGGGGTTGGACGGGGACGAGGCGGCTCGGGGCGGTGGGGTGCGCGCGGCGGCCGGGGGCTGCGACCGCCGTGGCCGTGCGGTGGCGCGGGCGGCGCTCGCCGGAGCGGGCGGGGGGCGTGGCGAGGGGAAGGACGGGGGATGCACGCGCGTGAGCGGGAAGGCCGGCCCTTATAAGCGGCGCGTGCGCGCGCGGATAGCGGCGGCGAACCGCCGGTCCGCGGGGGTGTCGACCGTGGTACGGGGCGGTTAATGCCGTGGGTACGGCCCGGCCGGCTCGGGGCGCGTGGTCTCGGGACGGGGCGGCCTCGGGACGGGGCGGCCTCGGGGCGCGCGGCCTCGGGCGCGGGGCCCCGCACGGCACGGCCGGCGCGCGCGCGACGCGGCCGGGCCGGCGCGGCCGGCGCGGCCTGGCGCGGTGCGCTCGGGAACGCAGCGCGACACACACACAACGCAGCACGGCTTAACCCTCTTGAACTCAGTTTTTCTCAAAATTTTGCAACTAAAGTGCACTGAGCAATGAATAGGAAAGTTGTAGATCTAATTACCCTCTACAACTTTTACAAAGGCCATCTAGTGTTTTTCTCGACAGATTTTGCAGGAACGTCGTGCCAACTTTGAATGTCGGCCTGTTCTGGAAAACAGGAGGTACTGGCGGTTGACCAAGTTTTTCACCCTTTTCTGCTCAAAATTTGAAATGCCATTCTACATGAAAGTTGTGTCCCTCAACAAGATGGACAACTTTCATAAAGGTAGATTTTGAAGTGTTTAGGTGAATTTTGGAGAACGCGGGAAAAGTTCCGGACGACATTCGCTGACGTCAACGGTTAAGCTGGCTTTGACCGTGTCTTTGACCACGGGTTGACCACGGATGTGTGTAGGCTTGGTCAAGGGGTTCAATAGGGTTCAATGGCGAGGTTTTCGGGGTGATGACCCAGGTTGACCTAGGTTTGACCATTGTCAGCGGGTTTGACTCGGCTGAACCGGTCGTTAGCGCTAATGACGTTAATTAGAAACCTGGGGCGTCACAGCCTACCCCCCTTAAAAGGAATCTCGACTCGAGATTCGAAAATTAAAGACAAAGGTAGGGGTAAGGTTCTTACCGTTTCGCGATTGAAGAAAACTCGGATACTTGGTGTTGAGGAAGTGCTCGGTCTCCCACGTAGCTTCTTCTTCAGTATGGTGACTCCACTGTATCTTGTACATCTTCACGGTATGTCTCCTAGTTTGTCTTTCTTTTTGATCTAGCACTCTCAGCGGATGCTCGACCACTGAAAAGTCTGGCTCAATCCAAGCGTTTGCTTCCGTGATCACTTCTGTCTCGGGCACTTTCACACCTTTCTTCAATTGTGTCACATGAAACACATTGTGCACAGCCGAGAATCGATCCAGAAGTCGGATACGATAAGCGACTGGTCCACATATCTCAATGATGTCGTATGGGCCGATATAGCGTGGGGCTAATTTCCCTTTGACGCCAAATCTTTGTACACCTTTGGTCGGGGAAACCTTGAGGTATACGTAATCACCCACTACATAGTGTCGGGGTGCTGTCCCCTTGTCATGGTAACTCTTTTGTCTCATTTGAGCTAACTTCAAGTTTTCTCTGATCACTTCCAGCTTCTCTTTTGCGTCTTTAACTACATCTGGACCAAAGAGCGTTCGCTCTCCGGCTTCTGACCAATTCAAAGGAGTTCGGCATCTTCGTCCATAAAGAGCTTCAAATGGTGCCATCTTCAAACTAGCTTGATAACTATTGTTATAAGAGAATTCTGTCAAAGATAGACACTTGTCCCAACTCTTATCAAAATGCGTGATTCTTGCTCTCAGCATGTCTTCCACAATTTGATTGACTCGCTCGGTTTGACCATCGGTCTGAGGATGATAACTTGAACTACGAATCAATTTGGTTCCCAAAGATTCATGCAATTGTTCCCAAAAACGAGCCACAAATTGAGTACCTCGATCAGAAACAATGGTCTTGGGAATCCCGTGCAGACGCACAATTTGATTGATATAGAGTTGTGCATAATCTTGGATGGAGTAAGTGGTGTGCATTGCGATGAAATGAGCAGTCTTGGTCAATCGGTCCACTATAACCCAGATGGAATCCTTCTTTCTGGCAGTCAGGGGTAAACCCACAATGAAATGCATACTTATGTCATCCCACTTCCACAAAGGTATAGTCAATGGTTGAAGTACATCGGCTAATTTTAAATGGCTAGCCTTGACTCGATGACAAGTATCACACTCTGCCACATATTTGGCTATGTCTACCTTCATGTTTGACCACCAAAAGTTTTTCTTCAAATCCTGATACATTTTGGTGCTTCCGGGGTGAATAGAGAATTTGGAAAGATGAGCTTCGTCGAAAATTTCCTTTCGAAGTTCCGGATCAACAGGAACTACGAGACGTTGCTCAAACCACACCACCTCTTTTGCATCCTTACGGAAACAACTATATTTGGGGTCTCCTTCCGCTAATTTCTGTTTGATTAGCTGGACACCTTCATCATTGAGTTGAGCCAAAACGATTCTGTCATATAGATTGGACTCAGCAGAGATAGCATTCAGATTTCCTTGCTCCACAATTTCTAATCGGAGCTTCCTCAAGTCTTCACACAAGGTCTCACTATACGACTCCACGGTTAAGCAGTTGCAGTGAACCTTGCGGCTAAGCGCATCTGCAACAACATTGGCTTTTCCGGGATGATAGTGTACTTATAGATCATAATCTTTAATCCATTCCAACCATCTTCTCTGCCTCATGTTCAATTCTTATTGGGTGAAGATATACTTGACACTCTTGTGATCGGTGAAGATATTACAACGGTTTCCCATAAGATAATGCCTCCAAATCTTGAGAGCATGAACAACTGCTGCTAACTCAAGATCATGGGTCGGGTAATTCACTTCATGGGGTCGAAGTGATCATGAGGCATAGGCAATGACTCGATTTTCTTGCATAAGAACACAACCGAGACCAGTGCCCGAAGCATCACAAAAGACTTCAAACGGTTTAGAATTATCCGGCTGCACTAGCACTGGGGCTGTAGTCAGATGTTGCCTTAACGTGTGGAAAGCTTTTTCACAATCTTTGCTCCACACAAACTTAACTCCCTTCTTTAATAGTTCAGTCATAGGTTTAGCGATCCTGGAGAAATCCGGAATGAAACGACGATAATAGCCTGCTAAACCCAGAAAACTTCGGATTTGATGTACGGTCTTGGGTGGTTTCCAATCCATAACCTCTTGTACTTTGCTAGGATCCACAGATATGCCTTCCTTGGAAATAGTGTGCCCCAAAAATTTCACACTATCTAACCAAAATTCACATTTGGAGAACTTGGCATAAAGCTTGTGATCTCGCAAACGTTGCAAAACAATTCGGAGATGTTCTGCATGTTCTTCTTCATTCTTGGAATATATTAAAATGTCATCAATGAACACGGAATTCATGAGATACATGAAATAAGCAGGTGCATTGGTAAGACCAAAGGACATTACCAAATACTCATAAAGACCATATCGGGTGGAGAAAGCTGTCTTGGGAATAACACACGGCCTGATCTTTATTTGATGATACCCAGATCGAAGATCAATCTTGGAGAAAACTCTGGCTCCAGCCAACTGATCGAACAGAACATCGATGCGGGGTAAAGGATTTTTATTCTTGATTGTTACCGCATTGAGAGGTCGGTAATCCACACATAACCTCAAGCTACCATCTTTCTTCTTCACAAATAAAGCTGGGCAACCCCAAGGCGAAGAACTTGGGCGAATATAATCCTTATCTAGCAACTCTTGAAGTTGGGTCTTCAATTCTGCTAATTCCTTGGGTGGCATACCGTAAGGTCTCTTGAAGATGGGGGCTGTCCCCGGTTGAAGTTCGATGACAAACTCAACATCTCGGTCGGGTGGCATACCCGACAATTCATCGGGAAAAACATCCGCAAACTCTCGAACAACTGGAATTTCTTCTAGCTGAGAAGTGATTGCCACATAAGAACGAGGATTCACCTCATCTTTGAAAGGTAGGTATAGAGTCGTGGCTCCTACAATTGGTGAGTTGATCTCTACCACTCTCTCTGAAATATCCAGTACTACCTTATGTCGGTTCATCCAGTCCATTCCTAGAATGACATCCATACCTTCTAATCCCAAAATGATAAGGTCCGTGTCAATTGTTTTGCTTCCTAATTCCAAGAGTACTCCCCTGGTCACCAACTCGGAAGAGATGTTCCCTCCCGCTGTTTTAATTGTAAATGCTGCATTGGTGTTGCAAGAGTTGAGTCCTACTTTGCTCAGCGTCTTTGCATTCATGAAACTATGGGTAGCACCAGAATCAAACAATACACGGATGGGTTTGCCTCGAATAGAGAATGTGCCCATCATTACTAGTGCTCCTTCTGGAATATCACCCACAGAAGTGAAGCTGAGTCTGCCCTTCCTGGCTTTAGCGATCTTCTTCTTGCCCTTGTTGATGGGTTTAGAAACTTGTCTCTGATTAGGCTGAGCTAGTCGGTGCTGCCTGTTGGTCTGGCACGGTTGAAGGCATGACCTGGCAAAGTGTCCTGGTTCACCACACTTGAAACAACAACACTCATTGTTGCCATTAGGACTAGGTACAATGGGTTTGGGAGTCGGCTGTTGAGTGTTGGGAAGGTGAAGATTTTCTTGAGTCCGATCCTGGGATAACTTAGCCACTAACTTTTCCGACTGCGAAGCCTGCTGGAAGTCTGGGAAAGTCTTCCGCATAATGCGTATCTTGTAACGTTGTGCATTATTGGGCATAGAGTCAGCTTTTCTTTTCTTCTCGGCTTGGGCTCTCTTCATGGCATCTTCTTGGGAGATAGCCTTATTCACTAGCATGGGGTAGCTGTCAAATTTTACTAGGTTCAGCCATTCAGCCAGTTTACTATTCAGACCTTCACGAAAAAGCTCCATCTTCTTCGTGTCGGTATCCACATGATACCCTCCATACTGTCAGAGGTTATTAAACTTCTGCGCGTATTGGTACACTGTGTCTGACCCTTGCTTGAGAGCCAATAACTCTCTCATTTTCCTATCGGTAAGTGCTTTAGGAAGGTGATGATCTCTGAAAGCCTTTTTGAATTCTTCCCAAGTGATTTCGTACTCCGGTGGTTGCATGGATTTGTAGTGTTCCCACCACATTAAAGCAGAACCACGAAGCTGCAATGCCGCGAATTTAGCCTTGCGTCCTTCTGAACATGGCAAGGTAAACACCGCAAACATAGCTTCAATGGCCCAAATCCAGGCATCAGCATCCAAGGGTTCTTCTATCCCATTGAACTGCGGAGGATTCATATCCAGGAAGTGCTTGTACTCGGTTACTTGACCTTGGGCATTAATCTGATTCCCGTGGGGGGGCTGCCGCCGGGATTGCTTCTTTGCGGTATAGAAAAATTTGGCGCATCATCTCGGTTTGAGTAGCCACTATTGTCGGGTCTGGCGATGGTGGCGGCTGGTTGCGGCCACTAGGATCACCGAAACCATTCGAAGTGCTGCGTGTCGAGCCCACCATCTGAAAAATTCGAGTTTTCATAAGTTACACATTCGTAAGCTTGTTCAACAAGTAGAACATGTACGACGAAAACTCAAATTGACCAAATAGCTAGACTCGAGACAGTTGCACTGCATCTAAATGACAATTTCCAATATCCTGAAACCAAAGTTTCCGGAATGTTCAAATTTTTTCGGCAACTCGGTAGGTTCATAAGACCAAACTTGGTAGTCAAGGGTGAAGCTAGACGAGTCAGGAACAAGGTGCAAAGGTGCAAGATTCGGAGTGATGTGTTCCGGAAAGACAGCAAGACCTATGTTTACTATTTGAGCATAGCTTGAGATTCGAAAACCTATGATCGTGCAAATACTTCTCGACAAAGATTTGGATAGATTGGGGGCACTCGGGTGTAGATCACCTATACAGAAACTCTGCAGAAAGGTCTGAGAAGAGGTCACGACAACAAGGTCGACTAAACAGTTCAACAACACTTTTAATTCGGTTTAAAGGTCGTTTTTGTTGTTATTAGAATATTACTTAAGGAAAACAACACTTGTGACCCGTTTATTATTCAACAGGTTTTTATCATGATGCAAGAATGACCTATTCATCCTCACCAAGCAATTAAGCCAAAAATCGGAGTTAGTGCCGGTGGCAAGGCAACAATTACGTCTCTCCCTATAATAACTAGTCGAGACTATCGGTACTTGCTTAGCGACTTACGAACGTGGTTAGTGTACCTGCAGAAGATCACAGAACACAACGAACCTTTCATGCCAGCACTCATGAAAGCGTCTACATACATTACCATTCACTCTAGGAACGGTATCCATGCGTTAAGCCGCTGCATGGACAGCGTCCAGCCTCGGACACCCTCCGTTTGAATGGAGTGAATCCTTGCCTCGCATGAGCGACATGCGGAATGCACACATATGAAACACGTGGCGACAACACAACTCATAAACAGACGAGAAGATGGGATCCGTGGAATGGATCACTCCATCAACCCTCGCAATTCCCGTGATGCGGAACAACACATGTATAAAACACGTGGCTCATCTAGTTTGGTTGTGCAAGAAAGTAAGTCTGACATAAAGTAAAATGTGCTGGAAGTTAGCAAAATAAACCATAGATTAATAAGCCACCTGAAAGAACCCAAAAATTCCCTCTAGGGCCTCTCGGTCTATTTCATCCTTAACGGGCCAATGTGTTTTGCAAATCGAAACAATCTTGGCAAATTTTTATTTAAAAATCATGTGATTAAGGTTGTTAATTAAGCTCTGGTGCATGCAGTCGCTCTTATACCAGCTGTGACAACCCGCCCAAGAAAATACCGTACTATCGCCTAAGACCGATCCACTTTGGTCGTTAAGCAATAGTAAAGTATCATCCTGTCGTTGGTTGCCGGGTTAACGCCGGTAAATCACTTGGACATCAAACAGAGGATCGACACATGCATTAAAACTCACGCGAACGCGAGTCCAGAGTACAACACGAGTTAACATAATTTATTACAAACCATTGTTCATGACATGGAGTAAAGGTTCAGAGTTCAAAAATACAGCGGAAATAATTTAAACTAGCGCAACGGTGAACATCACAGGAGGCCATCCGTGATGTCCTTACTTGTCGTCACCCATCCGGTCAATCACACCTGCAACAACAGTTTTAAAGCAAGGCTGAGTATACTAATACTCAGCAAGACTTAACCGTCGGGTGATGACTACATAACCAACCTCTAGACATGAAAGGCTTTTGGCCGGTGGAGTTTCTTTTGCTAAACAGCTGCTAAGAGTAGATCCTTACTTTCAAAATTTTAGCACAAGTTCTAGTTGATTACCATTTCTAAATGTGCCATCTAATCCAATCAAGAATTGGACAAGCAATTAATTCATCCAACCATATTCCTCGAGTTCCATCATTACGGGATATCATGGCCAGTTGATTAAGCAGTCTCGGATAATGGTGAGAGGCCGGCAATCGATTGATTTAAACCTTGCAAGGTAAACCCAAACACACGGTAGGCTGCCCCCGCAAGTACAACTGTCCCAGGCCGTTCCCGTCGATCTTCGGCTCGGGAGCGGAACCTACATTCCTTGGTACAAGGTTTACTGGATCGCTCCCACACGAATGTCCAGACTCACTCGGGTACCACACTGTTGCAAGCAGGGGGACACAAGTGCCCCAGGTTTAGTAGGGAAAGGTTCCCTTACCGCGTCAATCGGGTACTAGGCTTACCGGTCCCATTCCCGGCATATGTTTAGTACGTTCAAAAGCTTAGCCCACGAAAGCCACTGGACCGGAGCCCGATCCCATGCTCTTACCACATGAGCAATTCATTTATAAAGATCTTATCATTCCAACATAAGAACCTATTCTGGCGAGTGACGAACATCACTCGACTTCTACCGGGTCCTATAGCATAGCAGCTATCGACCTAGCATACTAGTAATAGAGCATGGGTACCTAAAGATCATGCATTTCATGTTTTCAAGTCAACTCCTGAAACGTAAATGCACAAACATAGCAAACATAATTGCATAATTCTGAAAGACGGGGTTAATGATCTGGGGCTTGCCTTCGATGGCAAGGCTGGCCTTGGGCCCTTCTGGACTTGGTCCAGGTCTTGCTCTACAACGACGTGGTGCACGTCTCCGTCAGCTCCTCCGTCTCCTCCTTCCGGCACACGCGTACAGCTACCGCTCGGGAGATCTACACGAGGATGCAAATGCAAGATTTAATTGACGATTTTTAATTTAATTAATTACAAACAACATATGACAACCAGGGGTGTATTTGTTGGACACATTCACCTAGATAAGAATACATTTAGCATACTCTTCCAAAAAGGAACAATATGCAATTCTTTATTAATTATTCTTTTTTATGGTGATTGTGTACATATATATGTAAATAATTTAATTTAAATTCACCAACAGTAGTTGGTAGGTATATTTAACCTTTTTAACCTGATTTGCAACCATCCTCAAGTTAACATGGGTGGTTTGGTGATTTCTCTTTTAGGAAGGTTATTGGTTGTACATGGGTTATTCTTTTATTGCACAATTGAATAAAGGTTTCTTTGTACTTGTCATTTCATGTGAAAGCTTTAATCCTTTTTCCTTTCACAAGCAAAGATATGAATAATATTTTTATCCATTAATTAATTCCTTATCAGTAATGAGAATTAATTATCTTTTAATTAAATTAGATAATACTTTCAAAAAGGAAAAGGAATTAAATAAGGGCTTTTCTTTATTTAATTTCCCTTTAATATTAAAGGGCTTTTAAGCTTTTTATTAAACAATTAAATTGCCAAAAATTAAATGAGTGTTTCTTAAGCCTACTAGCACCTATCCTGGTCCATTGGACCCACATGTAAGTGTTGGATGCTAGGAAATTAAATATTATTCAAAATAACAAAGGCTAGCTAGTGATTCAAAGTAAATGCATATAAAAATAAATAAGCCTCAAAATGATCCAAACTTTCTTGTGCATGCTCTATGGTCCTAAACAAGCCTAAAGAACCAGCATGTTCACATGGAATCTCTACTGAACTTGGTTTATTAATTTACAAAGGAAAACATGCATAAATCAAGAATAATTATTTCTGTTAATCCAAAAATCATGATTAATTCACAAGATGTGTATTTTGGTATTACAAGAAAGTGTGCACACGTTGAGATCAAAAACATAAATATATATAGCAAGAAAAATCATTTATGCAGATCTGCCAGAAATAGAAAAACATTTTTATAAACAGATTTACATCATAACTTTGTGCAATTTCTAGCATAGGAGCTAGTAATGACCTAACACACAACATATCCAAAAATTAGCTACATATGATTTATGGTTTTTGAGATATTGCAGATCTAGGGTTTTCACATTTGTATTTTTCATGCAAAAACTGAAAGGAATTAGCTCGGGCCAGAATAACAAAAGTTGTAGGATAATTCACCAGGAACCCAACAAAATTGGTTTCACATTTTTCTGTAATTTTTTACGCAATTTACAAGAATCAGCCACTCACTTTTACTATTGGAGTGGCGCTTTTGCAGCAGGGTCCCTGGGAAGATTTCTGTTTTCGCAATGTGGTCCCTGGGCGCGGTGGCCGGCGCGGGGTGGCCAAATTCCGGCGATGTCTCGCCGGAGCCCGGCCGGGGAGGGTAGGGGAGCGATCTACGGGTCACTAGGGGCCGTTTTGTGGGGTTGGATGGGGACGAGGCGGCTCGGCGGTGGGGTGCGCCGGCGCCCGGGGCTGCGGCCGCCGCGGCCGTGCGGTGGCGCGGGCGGCGCTCGCCGGAGCGGGCGGGGGCGTGGCGGGGGAAGGAGGGGGGGGGGAATGCACGCACGTGAGCGGAAGGCCGGCCCTTATAAGCGGGCGTGCGCGCGCGCGGACGACAGGCGGCGGACCGCCGGTCACTGGGGGGGTGTCGACGCGTGGTACGGGGCGTTAATGCCGTGGGTGCGGCCCGGCCGGCTCGGGGCGCGTGGTCTCGGGACGGGGCGGCCTCGGGACGGGGCGGCCTCGGGGCGCGCGGCCCTCGGGGGGCGCGGCCTCGGGCGCGGGGGCCCCCGGGGGCGTGGCGCGCGCGCGCACGACGCGGCCGGGCGCGGCACGACTAGCGCGCGCGCGGCCGGGGGCGGCGGCGGCGCGGCGCGCTCTGGAACGCAGCGCGACACACACAACGCATCACGGCTTAACCCTCTTGAACTCAGTTTTTCTCAAAATTTTGCAACTAAAATGCACTGAGCAATGAATAGGAAAGTTGTAGATCTAATTACCCTCTACAACTTTTACAAAGGCCATCTAGTGTTTTTGTCGATGGATTTTGCAGGAATGTCGTGCCAACTTTGAATGTCGGCCTATTCTGGAAAACAGGAGGTACTAGCGGTTGACCAAGTTTTTCACCCTTTTCTGCTCAAAATTTGAAATGCCAATCTACATGAAAGTTGTGTCCCTCAACAAGATGGGCAACTTTCATAAAGGTAGATTTTGAAGTGTTTAGGTGAATTTTGGAGAACGCGGCAAAAGTTCCGGACGACATTCGCTGACGTCAACGGTTAAGCTGGTTTTGACCGTGTCTTTGACCACGGGTTGACCACGGATGTGTGTAGGCTTGGTCAAGGGGTTCAATAGGGTTCAATGGCGAGGTTTTCGGGGTGATGACCCAGGTTGACCTAGGTTTGACCATTGTCAGCGGGTTTGACTCGGCTGAACCGGTCGTTAGCGCTAATGACGTTAATTAAAAACCTGGGGCGTCACATTTACGAAAACCGAGATAAAGATCTAATTAACTTTTATGTACAAAAACATGTGATAGAAACATTAATCAAATTAAATTTGCTTATGAAAACGAGGTATAGATCTATATAGCTTTTATTTGGAAAAGACATGGATAACGAGACATTAATCAAAATTAATATTAATTTTATTTTCAAAAAACAAAACATGGTGAAAAAACACCACTAACGCGTGCTTTACATTATTATGGACCTAACGTAACTTGAACGGATGAAATCGGAGCTAAAACGAAAAAGATATAAGCAAAACAAGATTACTGGGACCTAGTCGCGATTAACCGTAGATTTCAGGGAGTAGCTGAAAAGATATGCAAGACACACTAAATAGTGCTCAGGAAAAGGTTAAAGATCGGGGTTAGATCTGTAAAAGAGCTCAGGTGGATCTTGTTGTGAAGATCTAAAAGATCTAGGGGGTTTTACGCAAGATTTACAAGACACAAGAAATAGATCTACTCATTACACGAAAAGGCAGGGGGCTATCTGCAAACCAGCCTTAGTCTTCTTCCTCCTCTGGACAGAGGCGCACAGGGAGGGGCGGTGGCCTAGGGGGTGGCGGCGCCGACGATTCGGGCACCAAGGAGCTCGATTGAGGCAAAAAAATCAAAAGAGGAGGTCGAGACGAACACGATGGGGGGCTCACCGGGGTTGGAGGTCGACGGAATCGGCCGGAATCCTCGAGTCAACGCCGGCGCGACTCTGTCCTGCAGGCGGCGGCGGCGGCGGCGCGGCGCGGGAGACGGCGGGTCGCGGGGCGGCGGTGCGGGGCGCGGGGAGCGGGGGGGTGTGCGAGGGGCGGCGCGCGGGCGGCCTCCCCTTTTATGGGGCTACGCGCGGGGCGGGCAAGGCGGCGGCGGCCATGGCCGGGCGGTTCGGCCTCCGGGCGGCCGATGGGCCTAGCCGGGCTCGCGGGCGGGGGCGGCAGCGGGCGGGCGCGGGCGGACCGGGTCGGGCCTCCGGGCTCGTCCCGTTAGGAATAGGATAGGTTTTCCTTTTTTTCATTTTCTGAAATCATTTCCAGTGCAAAAACAAATACCGTAAAGTCTAGTAAATGATTACAAGGCACCAAATATACTCAGAAAATCACAAAAATTCCAGGAAAATTCCTAGAGACAGATTAAGACATGAACAATCCAAATAAAGCATTTGGGGCTCATGAAAAAGATTTTAGAGCCTTCTAATAAATAGAAATAGCTCTAGGAAAATGAGAATAAATTCCAGAAAAATCCGGAAAATTCTCAGGAGAGTTTGGACAGCTCCTACACGCATTTTTGAAACCTTTTACACTCAAAAACCACTAGATGCATCAGCATGAATGCAACACACATAACTTTTTATTTACTCAGAAAAATCAAACAAAGGATTTTTCCTATACTATATTCCCTGTAAAGAAAATAAATGTTGGAAAAATTTTAAAATTATGAGAAAATTATTATTTAATTATTCTTTATATTCACATCCTGAAATTAGAAATTTCAGGGTGTGACAGTCGGGGACTTCTACACGGAGGATGCAAATGCAAGACTTAATTGACGAATTAATTTAATTAATTACAAAACAACACATGACAACCATGGGGTGCATGGTTGACCACATTCACCTAGATAATAATACATTCAGCATACTCTTCCTATAAAGGAACAACATGCGATGCTTTATTATCTACTTTTTAATAGTGACTGTGTACATATATATACAAGTAAATTAATTTAATTACCACAAAACAGCAAGGGGTTGGTTATAAACTTGTTAGCAAGTTTCACAACACAAACACAAGGTCCTTAGGTGTGGAGTGTGTTTTTCCCATTTAATTTCATTATTAAACCTACAATGGCTTCTCCATCTTATTGAACAAAATAAATTATAAAACACCAATAGTGGTGTTCCCTGAGCTTATTATGTCTAAAACAAGCCACTGAGCACACATGCATACTTGGTAAATCAATAAAAATAAATACATCAAATATAGCATTTCTATTTACCACAAAAAAGATAAATGCATATAAAAATAAAAAGCACTTTTGGACCCAAACTTTCTCTCACTGTTTCTCTGGTCCAAAACAAGGTTAGGAATCCAATATTCATATAGGGCTATTATAGAACTGGATATATGCAATTACTTATAAAACTAGGCATAAATCAAGAAATAATATTCCTGCCAGGGATAAAATCATGGTAAATTGACCAAAGGTGTATTTCAAAAAAAAGACAATAGCAAGAAGTTGGGCACAAAAATAAATTTAATCTAAGCTATAAAATTCATCTAGGCAGATTTGTCAATAATACAAGATAAATCATATAAAAAGATTTATTCAGTAACTTTCTGCAAGTTATGGTGTGTTGACTAGACATGTCATGAAGCACAACATATCCAAGAATCAACTCAAGAGCACAAGTAGATTTGGCAATACCACAGATCTAGGGTAAATGGATTTCAATTTTTCATGCAAAATTTATCACACCAAAGTGTATACAGCCTTTACAAAAGTTGTAGTACTCCTCACAAAGAAACTGGCAAAACTGGTTTCACATTTTTCTAATTTTTATGTGAATTTATATGCATTTTACAAGTTGCAGGCAAAACACTCAAAACTGGAAGAATCTATTTACACACCGTCCCTCAGAACTTTTTGGACCTTCCAACCATACCCTCAGATCTAACTATCAAGTCCTCGAGTCCAAAGACTCTCACAGGCATGCCCCCGGCGGCGGAGGGGAGCTCACTGTCGTATGGACCTCCCTGGGCCCACTACCTCGGTGGGTACCAGGACCGACTACTCGGTGGGCCCCTGGGACTACCCGGCTTGCGCTACACGGCACCTGAAGGCGTGGAGCACAAGGACTGCAGAGGAGTAGTACTCGGTTAGGAAGCTGTACATGTCCCGCACTGTATGGAAGACTCCTAGACGTACTCGACTAGTACTCTCTCCCTACTCCGACTTGTAACCCTGCCTCCCGGATTATATAAGGCGAGGCAGGGACCGTTCTCTAGGAACACAACACCTCAACATACCTCATCACGACGCACCATTGCACCATCTTGTAATCGTGCCCAATCAATCCAGAGCTACGCAGCATACAGGACGTAGGGTATTACGCACCTCGCGGCCCGAACCTGTCTAAATTGTGTGCCACGTGTCTCTTCCTTCGAGTTACCGATCTCGGCGAGGCCACATTCATCTACTTCGGGTACTCCCCTTAGTAGGTTGCCGATCTAAAACACCGACAGCTGGCGCGCCAGGTAGGGGATCTCGCCTGAGATCACATGGCGAACTCGACGGCTCCCATCTACTTCAAGCCAACCGTCGCCTTCAACCGCGGCGACACCTTCGTGTTCGGCGCCTGGGTCTGCACTGCTGACGGCGCGGGCTCCTTCCAGCGTTGCCTAACCATGCAGCCCATCCCGAAGACAGGCTTTGTGACGCTTCCCGAAGTTGTCACAGGCGAACTCGCCGGCAAGTTCGGCGAAATTTCGCTCTTCAAACACCACGCTGACTTTGAGCTCGAGTCCGCTTCCAACTCGAACTCGACGTCACCATGGGCCATCGCATGCGAGCCAGCTGCTCAGCCATCGCAGGCGGTCCCCTCACCTCGCGAGCGCTCCGCGCGTGGCCCCCGCATCCTCAACCGGGCCCGCACGGGGGCTCCCACTTCGCGCCGGGCCGGCAAGGAGCCCGTGCCCGAGTGCAACTCGGACTCCGACGCCACCCCTGATCGTGCTTCGGACTCCAGCCCTCTCTCCGAGTTCTACTCAAACCCGGATTACGAGTTCGACTTCGGGTCGGACCCTGAGGAGCCCGAGTCCGAGGACAACTCCACCGAGGTTCCCTTGTCAAGGCCAGCCTCTGGGCTGGTTATAACATCCACGCCGGCCGGGAGATATGTCTACTGGCCAGACCGCAAACCTGCTGACCTAATAAAGGGAGACTCACGCTACGTCGCCTACATCGACTCGCTACCGTTCCAGGAGGGAACACTCCTAGCCCGGGCTGACTCAAGCACACCAACTGAGGTGGCACCCTCTGAGTCCAGCCTTGGTACCCCCGATCGCCAAGTCTTCATGGATGCTGGTGACACCCCAGGGCCTTTAGGCACGGCTCAGGACAAGTACCTGGAAGACATCTCTTCCGATGAGCTCTCTGCTAATGCTCCACCGAACGAGAACCCTGCAGACAGAGACGCTCGACGTGAGCGTAACCGGAAGCGCAGCGAACGTCGCCGGCGCCTCCGCGACAACTTCCCCGTCCGCAACCTTGCGGAAGCTCTCGAGGCGGTCGAGAGCAGAGTACACACTACCCCTGAGCAATGCCTCATGTCGATCACAGCGATCGCACGCCAGGCTCAGGGCATACGCGCTGGAGAGGTCATTGCCAAGCTCGCTGAAGACGCCTACTTCATGCGGGTCGACAACAGAGTCAACCAACCTCCTCCAGCCAGACACCGCGACAACGAAGCCACGAGTCGCAGCGCCAACAACGGTCCTAACCGTACCCGAGCTGAACTCCCAGCCGAGCCAAACCGTCGTCGCTCCAACGCCGGTGGACCCTCACAGCGCGACCACAACAACCGAGAAGTCGTCCCTCACCGCGCTCAGGCCGGCGGGGGCGGCAATGATCCCGACGGCGGCGGCAGCGACGGCGGAAGCTCCAACCATGGGGCCAATAGGAGAGCTGGAGGCGGCGGCAGTCGCGGCGGCCGAGGCCACGCGAACAGCCACGCCTCTGGCGCCTCGCAGGGCGGCTAAGACACCCGCCAGAAGATTGAGGAGCTGCGGTGGAAGAAGTCGACCACCGCAGCCGAGGGCGACGGCTTCCCCGCCTTCTCACCTCGACTTCGCAACTTGCTTCTCCCCAACAAGTTCAAGCCTTTGGGGATCACCAAGTACGATGCGAAGCAGGATCCCATCCAGTGGCTCAGGTGCTACGCCCTCTCCATCGGGAACGCTGGCGGCAACAGCGACACCAAGTTCCTCTACTTCCCCTTCTACCTGGACCAAGCACCACTCACTTGGCTCGAGTCGCTGGATAAGTACTCGATCGACAAGTGGGACCAGCCGAAGGAACAGTTCACAAGCAACTTCGCGGGCGCCATGGGTCGATCGGGTACTCACATGGACCTGGCCATGATCAAGCAGGAACATGGCGAGACCCTCCGCAAGTACATGCGCCGCTTTTTCGACAAGCGTGCTACCGTCGTCGACATCACCGACAAGGAGGTCATCGACCTCTTCCAAGACGGTCTCTATCACCGTCGCACCTTTGAAGACTTCGGTCGTCGCCGCCCCAGGTCCATCCCCCACCTCAAGGACATGATCACGTCCTGGGCGGATGAAGAAGACAAGGCCAATGCCAAATACGACGCCATCCACGGCAAGGCTTCATCAGAGAAGTCTTCCATCCTGAGTGGCTTGCCAACCCTGTCCTCGTCCGCAAGAAGAACTCGAACGAGTGGAGGATGTGCGTCGACTACACCGACCTCAACAAGCACTGCCCTAAGGACCCCTTCGGGTTGCCGCGGATTGATCAAGTCATCGACTCCACGGCGGGCTGCGACCTGCTCTGCTTCCTCGACTGCTACTCCGGGTACCACCAGATCGCGATCAAGGAAGAAGACCAGGAGAAGACCGCGTTCATCACCCCGTTTGGCGCGTATTGCTACATGACCATGTCTTTCGGGTTGAAGAACGCCGACGCTACCTACCAACAAGCTATCCAGGCCTGCTTCAAGAGGCAACTCAACAAGAACGTCGAGGCCTACGTGGATGACGTGGTTGTCAAGACCAGGGACTCCAGTACCCTCATTGACGAACTTGAAGAGACCTTCGCATCACTGCGCGAGTACCGCTGGAAGCTCAACCCGAACAAGTGCGTCTTCGGCGTCCCTTCGGGCAAACTACTCGGCTTCATCATCAGCCAGCGCGGCATTGAAGCCAAACTCGAGAAGATCTCCGCCATCACCAGCATGAAAGCTCCCACGAGCATCAAAGACGTCCAGAAGCTGACAGGGTGCATGGCGGCGCTGAACAGATTCATCTCGAGGCTAGGAGAACGGGGGCTCCCCTTCTTCAAATTACTCAAGCATCAAGAGAAGTTCGTGCGGACTCCAGAGGCGGATCAAGCCCTCGCCCAGCTCAAGGACTTCCTATCAAAGCCACCGATCCTCACGGCTCCTCACAAGGGCGAGCAGCTATTGCTCTACCTCGCTGCGACTACTCACGTGGTCAGTACTGCCATCGTTGTCGAGCGGCAAGAAGAAGGCCACGCCTACCCAGTCCAGCACCCAGTCTACTTCGTCAGCGAGGTTCTATCAGAGTCCAAGGCCCGCTATCAGCCTGTGCAGAAGCTCCTGTACGCACTACTCATCACCTCGCGGAAGCTACGACACTACTTCCAGGAGTACTCGATCTCCGTCGTCACCGACTACCCGCTCGGCGACATCCTGAGGAACCAAGATGCTACCGGGAAGAATCTCCAAGTGGGCCGTCGAGCTCGGCGCCCTCACTATCGACTTCAAGCCACGCGAGCCATCAAGTCGCGAGCACTAGTCGACTTCATGGCGAGTGGCGGGAGAACCAGCTACCTACTCCCACCGGGCGACCAGAGCATTGGGTGATGTACTTCGACGGCTCACTCAACCTCGAGGGCGTAGGTGCAGGGGTACTCCTGATCTCTCCAACAGTTGAACAACTCAAGTACGTCCTGCAGATCTTCTAGAAGGTCTCGAACAACGAAGCCGAGTACGAAGCCCTCCTACACGGGCTCCGCCTCGCGGCTTCACTTGGCATCAAGCGGCTACTAGTCTACGGCGACTCCGCAGTGGTCATCAACCAAGTCAACAAGTCCTGGGACCACAACAAGGAGAACATGGACGCCTACTGCCTAGAAGTCTGCAAGCTCGAGAACAAGTTCTATGGTCTTGAGTTCCATCACATCGTCCGCGAACAACAACGTTGCAGCGGACGTCCTCTCGAAGCTTGGATCCACCCGCGCTCAAGTGCCAGCGGGTGTCTACGTCCACGAGCTTCACGCGCCATCCATCCCGGAGCCGGCGCCACCGACCACTGTCCCAGCCCATCCACCAGCTGGGCAGGAGGTCATGATGATCGACGTGGACTGGAGGCAACCCTTCATCGACTATCTCAGCGAGCAGAAGGTCCCCTCCGACAAGAATGCGGCTGAGCAACTCGTCCGCCGCGCCAAGTCCTACGTCCTCGTCGGAGACAAGCTTTACAAGCGGGGCACATCTTCTGGAGTACTCATGAAGTGCGTCCCTCGTGAAGAAGGCAAGGACATCTTGGAGGAGATCCACAAGGGCGTCTGCGGCAACCACGCGTCCTCACGCACGCCGGTCGGCAAGGCCTTCGGCGGGCTTTCTACCGGCCCACGGCTGCGGGCGACACCGAAGAACTCGTCGAAAGTGCCAAGGATGTCGGTACTTCGCCAAGCGGCAACACGTCCCAGCCTACAAGCTAGTCACCATACCGCCAACCTGGCCCTTTGCTTGCTGGGGGCTCGACATGATTGGGCCACCGCCAAGCGCGCCGCGAGAGGATTCAACAGGGTATTGGTGGCTATCGACAAGTTCACCAAATGGATCGAGGTCAAGCCAGTCACATGCCCCAAGGCTGACAGAGTACTCGACTTCCTGGATGAACTTGTACACCGCTGCGGACTACCCCACCGCATCATCACAAACCTGGGCTCCAACTTCAACAACCCCCAGTTCTGGGAGTACTGCGAGAACAGCGGGATCGACGTCCAATACGTCACAGTTGCCCATCCACGGGCCAACGGACAAGTCGAGCGCGCCAACAGGATGGTGCTCGACGCTCTCAAGAAGCGGCTACACGACGCTGCGAACTCCAAAGGGGGCAAGTGGATCAAGGAACTACCCAACGCACTCTAGGGGCTACGGACTCAACCATCCAAGCCAATGGGGCAATCCCCTTACTTCCTGGTCTACGGCTCCGAAGCAATCCACCCTGCCGACGTCATATGAAACTCGCCAGCAGTGGAGCACTACGACGAAGGCGTCTCAGAAGACAGCAGAAGAGTCGACATCGATAGCTTCGAAGAAGCTCGCTGCGCCGCCCTCGTCGAATCAGCAAGATACCTAGAGGGTATCCGACGCTACCATGATCGCAACGTCAAGGAACGCTCCTTCAACGTTGGAGATCTTGTCCTCCGCCGTATCCAGAACACGGAAGGACTTCACAAGCTCAGCTCCCCCTGGGAAGGTCCCTTCACCGTGGCAAAAGTGACTGGGCCGGGCTCCTACCGCCTCCAAACACTTGAAGGCGAAGACATCAACAACTCGTGGAACGTCGACCGCCTCCGTCGATTCTACGCCTAGTCTACACGACTACTCCGGGTTCAAGTCTACACGACTACATCAACACCCCCCCCCGCCGTAAGCGGCCTCCGGTCCCGGCTCCGGCCTCCGGACTTCTCTTCTCCGAGGCTCCGGCCCGCACGGCTACCTACGGACCCCGGGCCGCGACGAGCGTCAAGGACTCTAGCCGGCGGTCATCGAGAGACCACACTCCAAGATCCGGCACAAGCACGGCTACTTACGGATCTACGATCCAGCCTACACGGCTACTCACGGATCTACTGCTGTAAGCAGCTACCCGCTCCGGCTCTACTCAGCTGTAAGCGGCCTCCGGGTCCAAGCGACTACTCTGTAACTACGGCCCTGGCCATCCAGGTGTACTTCTTCAGTAATAAAGTTTGATCGTTCATCAACTTCTTTACTGTCTACTCCCTACAACGGGACCACTAACGCCGAGTACGACTACTCGCATCCACTCCACGATAGGGGCTCCGTACTCTGAGATCGCGACTATGAGTACTCATTGCTGGAAATTTTTCTTTCATTGATACTTAAGCAATTCATTACAATTGTTTTTTGTACAACCCTGGCTGCTAGCTATCTATTACAGGGCTACTGGAGATTAAGCTTCTCAGCTACTTGCTCCGTGATGGGAGCCATCTGCTCCAGCAGCCCTGCATACTGCTCATCAGTGCAGTTGGCGGCTACCCCGCCGGCGACTACTTCCACTAGGGCCTTCGAGAAGTACGACTTCATGAAGGCCAAGACCTGCCTTGGGATCGACCTCGCCATGTGCTTCACATAGGCCGCCAGCCGGCTCGAAGCTTCCTTGAGGCGATCCACCAGTGGAGCAATCTTGGGGCCGCCCGGGTGCGGCACCAGGAGCCTCGCGATCGGTAGTGTGGCTTCCTCAAGCTCCTTCAATTGGGCTCGCAGTGCCTCGTAGTCTTCATTCAACTTCTGCAAGGATTTGTAGCAGTTGACGAGATCGCGGTCAGATGCAATCCGGAGCTCCATGTGCTTCTCGCACTCGAAGGCAAGTTCTTTGTAGTCGAGCTCGAGTACCTGGCGGGCTTCTTGCTCCTGGTAGAAAAGATTCTTCATGCTCGTCTCCGAAGACTTCAGCTGCTCTACCTGGCCCTCAAGCTCTGCAACACAACAACAGTATAGCGGGTCAAGACTACCTCTCGACCTCCAACAACTAGCCGACAAGTCCAGCGGCGTACCTTTGTTCTTATTGCGGTGGCCCTTATTCTTCCGCACCAAGTCGTCGCCCTTCGCCTGCAACTCTTGGATATCGTTGTGGTATTTGGCGAAGGCGGCGTCAAGCTTCGACTGCATGGCAGCTGCGTGCTTCCGCGACTTCACAAGTTGCTCTTCCAGCGCTTCAGCCCGGAGCACCGTGTCACCATAGCCTTGCAGCATGTTGGACTTGTCGCGGGACCTCTCCGCAACATCCTGCAAAGACAACTCAAGTCACACGAGTACTCAACGGCAGAGGATTGGCTACTCAGAAGCTACGACTACTTACCTTCATCCACTGCTCGGCCTGACGGATCGCCTCCAGATGCTTGGCCACCGTCGCCGGCTCGACAAGATCGTCTGCGAGCAGCTCTATCCCGCCGCGACTACTCGCGATGGCCTCCGTCATCGGCGCAGAGCGGATGGGCTCTGCGTCCTGGATCTCCGGGGAGCGGATAGCCACCTCCAGAGCGACCTCCGACGACGTGGTGATCTCCTCTCCCCCGGCCGCCACGGCGACCTCCTCGACGACTCCTTCCATAGGCTCGGGGGCTCCTCCCGCAGCCTCCGGGACCTCTGGTATCGACTTCTACATCGGCACCCCTGCAGGGATGTCACCACCTTCAGCTTCAGCACCTGTCAAAGAGAAGACAAGTGCATCAGCGACTACGACTACTCCTCGAGGAGCTCCACAGCTTCAGAAGTGTCGGGGACAGCCCTAGGGGTCCCCTTAAACAACGGGGAGACCCTCACTTAAAACCCGCAACAAAGCCAAAGCACAATTTGCCTAACCCTGCAGGAAACAGCCCACGCCGCAGGGACCCCGACGGCCCATCAAGGCGGCCCTCTTAGAGATTCCCTCGAGCAGGCTCCGCCTCGCTCGAGGATGCGCGCCCCCTTGGGCGGGCTCCGCCCCGTTCGAGGGGCAGCACTTCCCTCGATCGGGTTCCGCCTCGCTCGAGGGCTCGCTCCCCCTCGAGCAGGTTCCGCCTCGCTCGAGGGTACGTCCCACCCTCGACAGGGGTCCGCCACGCTCGAGGGCGCCCCTCACGCGTGCGCCGCCCCCCGTACACGGGCATTTAACGCCCTCACACCGGCGGGACGACGCCATCATGCGCCGGGGCTCGCGCCCGTGCCGCCGCACCAACTCCCCGGGGGAGGAGCCCATCCCCATCCCGTGGGGAGGGAGCGTGCGCCGCGGCCGGTGTCGGTCCGTGACACCGTGCGCTGCTCCCGATGCGGCTAACGCGCCGAGCCCTCGAAGGGGGGCCGGTTGCACCCTCGATTCACTTTCTTGTGACCCTACAGGGTTAGGTGGAGGCGCTAGGCCGGTGGAACACCATCCCTGCCACTATAACGGCATGGCCGCCGTCCCCGCGCGTGCAGGCGCACGCCAGGCGCTGTAGCAACAACCCCAGCACTGTGAAGCGCGTCGGGAAGGGACACCGTTTTACCTACTCCTGTGCTCCATACAGGCCAATGTCAGCACCTCCCTCGAGCCTATCGGAGGACATCGCCACCATCCGCCGCCCTTCTACCCTCGAACCGCCACTATTCGGGTACAAGGTAGGCCATCATGGCCAGATCGCTGCGAGGATCGTCCGGACGGCCGCCCACTCTACAGCATAGCACGACGTATTTCCCCATGTAGCTAGATAGCGCGGCGCGCATGTAATCCGCCTCCCCCTTGATCTATAAAAGGGGGGGCGAACCCCGGCCCGCCAGGGGAGACAGACCCGAAGCATACGAGACAGGAACACACCGCACACCACGTACTCATTCTCCAATTCTCCCACAATATCTTCAGCCACTCCTCCGGGGACTTGGAAGCCACGCTTCCTCTCCCGCCTTGCTTGTAGCAGCCCCACTACAGGCACCCCCGGTGCTAAGTAATATAGTGCCTCGAGCACGCCTCTGCTTGACGTACGGCCCCCTCGGACGGAACCAGGATAAAAACTCTGTGTCACTTGTTACTTAGCATCGACCATTGAGGGATAGACCTCAGCACTTTCTACTGGTTAGTGTCGGGACCATATTCCGCACCGACAGTTGGCGCCCACCGTGGGGCAATCGAGCGCCTAAGGTCATTCCGTCAACTCCCTCCATGGTGATCCGCACTGAGTACCGTGGTACACGCTACTGCATGGGTAGCTCGGACCCCCTCCCAGCCGGGTTCGAAATTCACTTCGGGGACCTGAACTTTCAGGCCACGGGGAACGGCTACCTCATGCGCCTCACCAACCGTGAGGAACTCCGCGCGCGCGGCGCCGGCGGGGCCAGCCGGCCCCCGCCGCACGCACCACCACGGCGCGGGCGCCCGCGGGCACGGATGCCGCGGGCCCGTCGACGCCACGACGTCGTCGCCGCTCGGGCCGGCGTTCACGCAAGGCGCGGTCCGAGCGGCGGCGGCCAAGCGCGCGCCGTCTCCCGGCCACGGCGCACCCACCGTCACGACCGCCACCACCCCGGCGGGACGGCGCCCGGTCTCCGGACCACGCATCCCCATCGGGCTGCGTGGCGCTACGTCGGCCTACAACGCCAACGTCAATACCACGATGCGCAGGGTTCCGCACAGCGCCGCCACGTCTTCGTCGCCAGGGACCCCGGCGCCTCAGCAGGGGATGAGTCGTCCCTGGGTTCCATCGACGCGTTGCCACCCGCCAACCGCCACGGGTACGCGGAGTGGGACTTCTCCGGCGTGCCGGACCCAGTCATGTTCAGGCGTTTCCTCGACGCTACGGACTGCGGTTCGGGCTGCTCCGACGACTCCGGCACGGGAGCTACGACCCCGCGCGGGAGTGCTACGCCGTCATCACCAACGACCCAGCCAATGCCGCTGGCGCGGTGGGCGCCGGGAGACGGGGAGATCACCCGCCGCCCCCGGGGATTGCCGCGCGCATGGCCGCGGGGCCAAGCGCTCTGCCGGGCCGACGCCGACGCGCGGTGGCCCAAGCCCGCGAGCTCGAGGCCAAGCCGGCGGAGGAATACGGACGGTGCGGTTGCTCCCACTCCTCGGTGGCGGGGGGGAAGCCTCCACGCGCGGCGAACGCGCACGGGAGGCCGGGCCGCGGGTCCGCGACCGCATCAACACCGTCCCCAACATCGACAACGCGGACGCGCCCCCGCGGGCGAGCCAAAACTCATCGCCGCCGCGACGCCGCTACGGGCCATGCGCGCACCCTCGACCCCCGAGGCTCGAGACCGCACCGCGAGGTGCAAATTCTCATCGAGCAAGCGGCCGTCCCGCGGGCCGAGAGCTCGGCCTCGCGCATCCGCCAACGGGGAGATGCGCGGGACGACGAAGCCGCACCGGGAGGCGAACCCTCGGTGCACGCGGGGGACCGGCGGGGGCAACCCGCCGACCAAGGACGCACGCCGGCCAAGGAGCGGCTCCTCGACGCACGCGGGCGGCGGGATGGCGACGCCCGCAACGTCATCAACGCCAGGCGCACGAGAAGGGCGGACGCACGAGTAGCAAGGGGCTACCACCCTCGACGGGGTGGACGCTACGACAGCGGCGAGGACCGCTCCCCGACGCCGGAGCCCCCAGGCACCCGTGTGTTCAGCCGGGAGATCCGCGCGGCGGCGTTCCCCCAACGCTTCCGCCAACCCTCGACCATCGTGAAGTACAACGGGGAGACGGACCCCCGCGTGTGGCTTAACAACTACCTCTTGGCTTGTCAGCTGGGTGGGGCCACCAGCCACGAGGTCATCATCCGCAACTTGCCCCTGCATCTCGGCGACGTGGCCCGAACATGGCTCGAGCACTTGCCCGCTAGCCAAATCCACAACTAGGACGATCTGGTCCGCACGTTTGTGGGCAACTTCCAGGGCACGTACGTGCGCCCTGGAAATTCGTGGGACCTGCGCTCCTGCACACAGAAGCCCGGCGAGTCGCTGCGGGACTTCATACGGCGCTTCTCCAAGCGCTACACAGAGCTCCCCAGCGTGGCACAGTCCGAGATCGTGCATGCCTTCCTCGAGGGCACCACGTGCCGGGACCTCGTGCGGGAGCTGGGACGCAGCCCGCCCGCGGACTCCAACGAGCTGTTCGACATCGCCACCAGCTTCGCCTCCGGAGAAGAGGCCGTGGGGGCGATCTTCGGCGGCAAGAAGGGCAAACGCTCGGAGGACGCGCGCCGCGGGAGGGCGGCAAGTCCAAGGAGCCCCACCGCAACGACAAGCGGGGCAAGAAGGGGAAGAAGGCCGCGCCGCGAGGCGCGCGAGCGAGGGCGCGACGGCGGCAATGCCGAGGCCCTCGCTGTTGACCCGGCTCGACGGGGCCCTCGACCGGCCCCTCGAGGTCCGGGGGTGTTCGACGACATGCTGAAAAAGCCATGTCCTTACCACAAGACCCCAGTGAACCACACCCTTGAGCAGTGCAATATGCTCAAGAAATTCTATGGCCGTGCCGCCGCGAAGGAGGCAGAGGCCAAGAAAGACGGAGGTGATGGCGACGCAGGCGGCTTCCCCACCGTTGAAAATGTGTTCCTCATCTTTGGGGGGCCAACCGTCGACATGTCGACCCGCCAGCGCAAGAAGGAGCGGCACGAGGTCCTCGTCGCGGAGAGGGCTCCTCCGTCCTTCCTCAATTGGTCGGAGGACGCCATCACCTTCAGCTGGGAGGACCACCCGAACCGCGTCCCCAACCCGGGCCAATACCCGCTGGTGGTCGATCCCATCATCGGGAACGCCCGGTTCTCGAAGGTCCTCATGGACGGAGGCAGCAGCCTCAACATCCTCTACGCGCATACGTTGCGCCTCATGGGGATCGGGTTGGACCGGGCCCGGCCCAAAGACGAAGCCGTTTCACGGCATCGCGCCCGACAAGCAGGTCCAGCCCCTTGGGCAGATCGACCTGCCAGTTTGGTTTGGCACCCCGAAGAACTTCCGCAAGGAGATCCTCACCTTCGAGGTGGTGGGGTTCAAGGGGGCCTACCACACTATACTTGGGCGACCCTGTTACGCCAAATTCATGGCGGTCCCCAATTATACTTACTTAAAGATGAAGATGCCGGGACCGAACGGCGTCATCACCGTCGGCTCATCCATCGAGCACGCGTTCGACTGCGACGTCGAGTGCGTGGAGCACGCAGAGGCACGCGGCGCCGGGATGAAGCGCTGGTGAACACATTGGAGAAGATGGTCAACGAAGACCTCGACTCCGCCGCCAAGCACGTCGGCACCTTCGAGGCCGCGGAGCGGACCAAGGGGGTCCCCCTCGACCCTTCGCCCCGAGGGCAAGACGTTGAGGGTTGGCTCCACCCTCGACCCCAAATAGGAAGTGGTGCTCGTCGACTTCCTCCGCGCCAACGCCGACATTCTTCGCGTGGAGCCCCTCGGATATGCCGGGCATCCCGAGAGAAGTCGCCGAGCACTCCCTTGACATCTCGCCAAATGCCCGCGCCGTGCAAAGCAACGGCCGCGCCGCTCGACGAGGAGCGGCGACGGGCAATCGGAGCGGAGGCCGCGGAAGCTTCTCGAGGCCGGATTCATCAAGGAGGTGTTCCACCCTACGTGGCTAGCAAACCCCGTGCTTGTAAAGAAAAAGAATGGGAAGTGGCGGATGTGTATAGACTACACTAGTCTTAATAAAGCATGTCCTAAAGTTCCTTTTCCTTTGCCACGCATTGATCGATGCGTTGATTCAACGGCCGGGTGTGAATTGCTTTGCTTCCTTGATGCTTACTCCGGATACCATCAAATAAAAATGAAGGAGTCCGACCAGCTCGCGACTTCGTTCATCACACCATTCGGGACGTTCGCTACGTCACGATGCGGGTTGGCCTCAGAAACGCGGGTGCAACATACCAGCATTGCATGCAGCACGTTTTTGGGGATCACATCGGGCGGACGGTCGAAGCATACGTGGACGACATCGTCGTAAAGACCGGGAAGGCGGACGACCGGTTGGCGACCTTGGCGTCGCGTTCAACCGCCTACGGGCCAATGGGGTCAAGTTAAACCCCGAAAAATGTGTCTTTGGAGTGCCGCGAGGCATGCTCGGGATACATTGTCTCCCGACGGGGAATCGAGGCCAACCCTGAAAAGGTTGCGGCCCTCGAACGAATGGGTCCGATCCGGGACCTCAAAGGGGTGCAGAAGGTGCTGGGGTGCCTCGCCGCCTTGAGCCGCTTCATCTCGCGGCTCGGTGAGAAGGGCCTGCCCCTCTACCGCCTACTTAAGAAGCACAAGCGCTTCTCCTGGACCACCGAGGCCCAGGATGCGCTCGACAAGCTGAAGGTGTCTCTAACGCACGCCCCGATCCTCACGCCGCCGCAAGATGGCGAACCCCTGCAGCTCTACGTGGCCGCAACCACCCAGGTGGTCAGCGCCGTGATCGTCGTGGAGCGCACGGAGGAGGGACACGCCTTGCCTGTACAACGGCCGGTCTACTACATCAGCGAGGTCCTGTCAGACACGAAGACCCGCTACCCCCAGATCCAGAAGCTGCTGTACGCGGTAGTCCTTGCGCGGCGTAAGCTCCGCCACTACTTCGAGGCCCACCCCGTCACGGTGGTCTCCTCTTTTCCGCTAGGAGAGATCATCCGCAACCCTGACGCCGCAGGAAGGATTGCCAAGTGGTCCGTGGAGCTGATGGGCGAGACGCTCCCCTACGCCCCGCGCAAGGCCATCAAGTCGCAAATCCTGGCGGATTTCGTCGCTGAGTGGATGGATACGCAGCTGCCGCCCCCACAGATCCAAGCGGAGTGCTGGACTCTGTTCTCTGACGGCTCGGTAATGAAAACAGGAGCGGGCGCGGGCCTGCTCTTCGTGTCACCCCTTGGGGAACACATGCGGTACGAGGTGCGCCTTCACTTCCCCTCGTCAAACAATATGGCTGAATACGAGGCCCTCCTCAGTGGCCTCAAAATCGCCATTGAGTTAGGCGTCAAGCGCCTCGACGTACGGGGGGACTCGCAGCTCGTGATCGATCAGGTCATGAAGAACGCAAGCTGCCACGACGACAAGATGGAGGCCTACTGCAAAGCCGTGCGAGCCCTCAAGGACAAGTTCTATGGCATCGAGCTCAGCCATGTGCCCCGCCGGTACAACGAGGAGGCGGACGAGCTCGGCCAAGATTGCGTCCGGGCGGATCACCGTCCCCCCGAACGTTTTCGCCCGCGACGTCGCTCAACCCTCGGTCGTCTTCGAGCCCTACCCCTCGAGTCACGACGAGCCCTCGGGGGCTCCCTCGAATCCAGCGGGTGCGGAACCCATGGACGAGGACCCCTCGAACGAGGCGTACGTGCTCTCCCTCCTCGAGGGGTACGGCTCCCACGAGGCCGACGTGATGGACATCGAGCCGGCTCCTGCCCAAGAGGACTGGCGCGAAAAATACATCGCCCGGATCGCTCGAGGGGAACTCCCCGCGGACCGGGCCGCGGCCAGGCGCATCGCCAGGATGGCCAAGTCTTTTGCCCTCGTTGACGGCGAGGCGTACAAGCGGCCGCCTCCGGCATCCTACAGCGGTGCGTGCCCATTCCCGAAGGGGCGCGAGCTCCTACGGGACATTCACGCGGGGATCTGCGGCCACCACGCCGCGCCCCGCACCCTCGTCGGCAACGCGTTCCGCCAGGGCTTTTACGGCCTACCGCGGTCGCGGACGCCGGCGAGATCGTGCGCACCGCGAAGGGGTGCCAGTTCTATGCCCGCAAGTCCAACTTGCCCGCCCATGCCCTGCAAACCATCCCCGTGACATGGCCATTCGCCGTGTGGGGGCTGGACATCGTCGGGCCCCTGCGGAAGGCGCTGGGGGCTTCACCCACTTGTTGGCCGCGATCGACAAGTTCTCTAAGTGGGTAGAGGTGCGCCCCATCACGAATCTAAGGGCCGAGCGCGGGCGGTAACATTCTTCACCGACATCGTCTACCGCTTTGGAGTGCCAAACTCCATCATCACGGACAATGGGTCCCGGTTCACGGGCGGGGAAGTTTTGGAGTTTTGCGACAAAGTTCCACATCCGCGTGGATGGGGCGGCCGTGGCACACCCACGGACCAACGGCCAAGTAGAGCGTGCCAACGGCATGATCCTACGGGGCCTCAAGCCCGCCCGAAATTTTCGACCGGCTCAACAAATGCGGGCGAAAATGGCTCCAAGAACTACCGGCGGTTGTGTGGAGCCTAAGGACCACCCCGAGCGAGCCACGGGTTCACCCCGTTTTTCCTAGTCCATGGCGCGGAGGCCGTCCTCCCCACGGACTTAGAATACGGATCGCCCGGGGGTTCGAGGCTATGACGAGGATGCTAACCGGCGAGCCCGCGAGGACTCGCCGGATCGGTCGGACGAGGCACGCCTCGTAGCCTTAATGCATTCCGCAAGGTATCAACAGTCCCTAAGACGCTACCAAGCACACAAGATACGTCGACGAGACTTCAGTGAAGGGGATTTGGTCCTAAGGCTACGCCAAGACAATCGAGGGCGCCATAAGCTATCGCCCCCATGGGAGGGACCCTACGTCGTGGTGAAGGTACTCAAGCCCGGCACATACAAGCTGGCCAACGAGGACGGTGAAGAGCTCACCAACGCTTGGAACATCCAACAGCTACGTCGCTTCTACCCTTAGCTAGGATTTCCAAGTATTTTTGTTGTAAAAACCGTATGACCAACGCCCTAGTTGATAAACAACTATGTAAATGCTTCAAGCCTAATGAAATGGGCAACTCGCCTTTCCCCTGAAACCCAAGTTACCCTCGGGGGCTCTTGCGGGGGGGGCACCCCCCCCCCCCCCCAAAATGGTCCCATTTTTTGCGCAAAAAACGAAACAACTCACACGCGCTAAGTTTGTTTTCTACTTCAACTACGAGCAACGATTCGAACGGGGGCGCGGGCGGCCCGGCGGGAGGAGCGTGCGAGCCGAGAGATAGCCTACGCCGCGTGGATATGGCCCTTCTCTCTCGCCTCCAACCCGGCGGGCCCCCCACGAAAATCGAACTCCCCTAACTAGAATCTACTCGGGAAGAAGGAGAAACAAAAAAGCGTGATAAATAAATGACTTCATTTCGGCAAATGTTTATGATCAGAAAACAACTTGTTCATTTACAAAAGGCCACGAGGGCCGAATGCGATACACATAAAAATGGGCCTAGTGCCCGGGCTGCTGTCTTCGAGGGCGGGGAGGAGCGGCGGCGTCAGCGGCGTCGGGAAGAGGAATTCTTCGAAGGCTTCAACAAGCGACCCGGCGGCGTCAGCGGCAAGCGCGTCCACACGCTCCATTGCCACCTCGTCCTCGACACCTTCAGGGACGACGTAGCCCTCCGCCAGCGCCTCGAAGTTGACCTCGTAGTGGGATCGTACCACTCCGAGGGCCTTCTGGACGCCCAGACGCAGTGCTCGCCGCATCTGCTCGGTGACGTGGCCGCCAAGGGCACGCGAGCGGGCGGCGGCGAGCGCCGCCCCGCGCTTCGCCCTCCTCCACGGCTTGGCGAGGGTTTCGAGGGCCGCATTACGCGGCTCCCGCGGCTCCTGCTCGGAGGAGTTGTAGGAAGCACACGCGCCTCGGCCCGTTCGGTGCATGCCCCGGGGCGGTGCGCAAGCCTGGAATCGCCAAGACAAGGAAGGAAATCGAGAAAGGGGGAAGCGAGCCCTCTAACGAGAAAAACCAACAAGGCAAGAGTCAAGCGGTGGCTCACCCTCGACTTGCTTCCTCTCCGTCTCGAAGTCGCGGCGCACGGCCTCGACCGTCAGCTCGAGGCGCTTGACGGCCTCACCTTGCTCTGGAGGGCCGGCTCATTGTTTGCGTTTGTAATGCCGAGCATAATCGCCTCGCCCTCGGCCTTGGAGAGCGCGGTGTTCCGCTCCTCCCGGCGACACGCGCCGCCTCACGCGCGACGCGCTCCTCCTCCCGGCGCGGCCCGGGCGTCGACGAGGGCGGCTTGCTCCTGCTGGAGCCGCCCCTCGGCCCCTTGGCGGGCGGTGCGCTCTGCCGAAGCCGCTCCTCGGCGATGGCGAGCGCCGCAACCTTGGCGTCGAGGGCGGCCTTCAAATCGTCGGCCTCCTTGGCCCCCGGCTCCCGGCCCGCGCGCCGGCTCCTCGGCGCGGCGGCCGCGCTTGCGCCCCCTCGAGCGACGAGCGGAGCCCCCGGTTCTCGCCGCGGACGTTGGCCACCTCCGCCTCCCAGTTGGTGGCCAGCGTCCGCGTCTTCTCCAAGTCGGCGCGCCGCCGCGGCGCCTCATCACGATCGATGAGGGCTGCGCAGACCCGCTCGAGGCTCGCGGCGCGCTGGGTCCTGCCTCGAGCTCTCGGGGAGTTCGTCACGCCACGCCATGGCCGTACGCCGGCCATCCGTCCGGCGTCCGAGGGCGTCGCAAGCGCGTCGAAAGCGGCCCCGCACCGCTCCGGAGGCGGGTGGACCTCGGCGTTCACCCGGTCGAAGGCGTCGTACTTGTCGTGGGCGCGGTGCTCGAGCTCTGGCACCCACAAATCAAAACCCGTAAGCGCTACGACACGAAGGCGGCGCACAAAAACGAGAGATGGAAGAAAACGAGCAACCACGCCCTCACCGGAAGACGCGCCATGCGGGGCCGCCATGGACCCGCGGCGCCTCGTTCGGCGCGCGGTCGAGCGTGGCGCGGTGGCTCCGGAGCTCGCCCCCGAGCTCCTGCTCCCCGGGCGTCGGGCGGGAAAACGCCGGGGGATCGTCGGCGGCCCCCTCCCAGCGGGCGGGGGTGGCCGGCGCGGGAGGAGGACGAGGCCTCGGCGCCGTGTCCTCGGTCCCCCCGCCACCATGTGCCCCTCGTGCCGCCTCACGAGGGCCCCCTCTGGGGCTCGGGGGAGCGTGTGGGGAAGCTAGCCCGCGATCCCACCCGGGCGGCGGGGAGTCGTCATCCGGGACCTCCACCACCTCCGCCCGGGAAGCAGCCGCCGGACGCCGCCCCTCGCGCCGCCTCCGCCGGCGCCTCCACTTGCCCGCCTCCGTGGCCGCGGGCGCACGGCGCGGCGCCGCGGCCACCACCTCCGTGCGCCGCCGCGACCACGGGCGCCGCCACGGGTTGCGCCGCTCCGCCTCCTCCGCGGCGGCGCCACGGACGCGCCTCCGCGCGACGACCTCCGGGGGGCTGCGCCTCCGCCACGGCCGGCGCCGCCGCGTCCCCACAATGGCCGGCGCCGGCCCCCTCGGCGACCTCCGAGCGTGCACCGCCGCGGCGGGTCGATCTCGCCGACCCGAGGGCCTCGAAGCCTCGGCCGGGCTTTGCGAGCTCTCGCCCGCCGCCGCCGTGCTTGTCCCCGGCCGCGCCGCCCTCGACGAGCGCCGCCGGGTGGGGATGGACGTGCGTCCGCCCTCGGCACCTTGGCCGGGCGCGAGGGGAGGCACGGTTGGCACCACCGACGCAGGGGCACAAACGAGAGGGTTAGGGTGCTTGGTCATCAACAAACCAAACCAAGCGAAAAAGGATCGAGCCCCTTACCTCGAGGAGGAAAAGGCGCGCTTCCTTTTCCTCGAAGCCTCGGCGGATGAGGCCGGCGCGGGCCGCACGCCCGCCGCCGCGCCCCCCGACGGCGCCGCCGCGCGCGCGGCGCGCCCGCCCGCGCGCGCGGCGCCGCCGCCGCGCCTCCCGGAAGGCGCCGCCACGCGCGCAGCACGCCCGCCCGCGTGCGGGCACGCCCGCGCCGTCGCGCCTCCCGACGCGCGCTCCACGCGCGCGCGGGCACGCTCGCCCCGCGCGCGGGCGCGCGCCGCGCGCGCACGGGCGGCGCTGACACGCGCCGCGCGCGCGCTTGCCGCGCGCACCGGGCGCGCGCGCGCCTCGCGGCGCGTGCGCCCCTCGATGTCGATTGCACGGCGGCGGGCGCCGTTGCCGCCGCCCCGGGGCGATGCCGCCCTTGCGCCGGCGCCGGCTCGGCCGGCGGGGGCGCGAGCTCCCACCTATCGAGAGGGGCCCTCCCCCTCGGCCTCTTCCTCTTCGTCCTCCTCGGGGACGAGTACTCCTACGGTCCCGGGGAGGAGAGCCCCCGGTTCTTCGCGCCGCCCGGGTACTCCACGCCCGCCGGTCGCGGCGCTCTTGATGTCGCCTCGCGCGCTCCCTCTGCGCGCCGCCGCTCCTGCTCCGGCGGCCGCGCACGCCGGCCAGCGCGCGCGGGGTCGGGGGTGGGCGGAACGGACTTTGAGGCGGTAAAGCTCACCGAGTTGCATACGGGGAACATCAAGGACGCGTCGGGGAGGCATAGGCAACACCAAGAACTAAAACAAAATCAAGAGTGATCGACTCACCGGCGGGCCGGTGGGGAGCATCTCGAGGTCCCACGGGGGTCCGGTCCGGATGCGCCGGCATCGGGTGTCGACAGGCGCTCGCGCCGGGTGAGCGCATACGCGCCGCCGCGGGGTGTCGGGAGCATCCGCGACCTCGCCGGCGCGACGGGGTTCGCCGCCTCTGTCATCTCGAAGATGCGAGGGGCCTCTCCATCGGGGGCACGACCCGCCGGTGATGGAGGAAGGCGAGAGACGCCCAGCGCGGTCGGCCCCTGCGCCGCCGAGCTCCTCGGGGCGGCCGGGGCCGGAGTCCTGCCGCCTCCGTCCTTGGGGCGTGGACACCCCGTAGCCCCGGAGGCCCGGGCTTCTCCTTGAACACCCGACGGGGGTGTAGGGGGGAGGACCGGGCTCGGCGTTGCGCAAGTAGAACCATCCCCGCTCCCGGCCGGCGTTGTTCGTCGTCATGGTGCGGGGGGATGTAGTCGTCCTTGAGCGCGCCCCCGCGGGGCAAGCGACATCCCGCCGGCGCGCACCGCGCGCGGGTCCTCGGCTCCGTCGTGGGCGCGTGTGAAGAGCTCCCGCGCGGAAGAGGTGTACCCAGAGTTCCCAGTTGACTGGGATCCCCAGGTACCCCTCGCAGACGCCCACGAACGTGGCCGCTGCGCGAAATCGCGTTGGGCGCGAAGTTGTGCAACTCCACGCCGTAGTAGTCGCACAGCGCCCGCATGAAGCGGCTCGCCGACGCGTTGAAGCCTCGCTCGTGGAAGCGGATAAAGCTCACCACGTAGCCTTCCGGCGGGTTGGGCGCGCGGTCCCCCGCCGGCGGCACTATCCACTCCGCCGGGCGGCCATCCTCGTTCGCCGCCGGCGGCGGCGGTGACCGGCTCGCCAAGGGCCGGGCGGGTCACCGTCGGCCTCTCCCGGGCGTACGGGTCAAGGATCGTGAGGGGCGGCGGCGCCATGAGGAAGGGCAAGGGATGCGAAGAACGAAGGACGGGGAAAGGGAGAGAAGAGCTCTAATGGCGAGGCGCGCGGTGGCAAAGGCGAGGCGAAGACGAAGGCGCGAGGGGCGAAATGGTGAGGCGTTAAGGTAAAAAAAACCGCCGTCTCCCCCTCCCCTCGGATTTATAAGCCGCGGGCGAGCTCTCGGGGGCGGATGTCCCGCGCGTGCATTAGCGCAGGGAATCTTCTCTTCACGCCGACGAACGGGCCCCACCACGACCGCGGCGGCCACATCACCGCGGACGGGCCATCATCACGGCGAAGACTTGCGGGGACCGAGGCAAGCGGTCACGTCCGCCCGCCACGCCGCCCACTACGCGCGCGCGCGCGGCCGCAAGCCTAAAAGGCGCGCCGCGTTGCAAAAGCGCGGCCTCGCTGCGCGAGGCATTTAATGACCCGGTCCCTTGCCAAGCAAGGAGAACCCTCGAGCGGGGCGAACCCCTGGCTCGAGACAAAGCGGCCCTCGAAGGGACATCGGCGTGAGAAGGCCGCCGGGGGCCGGCGAGTAAAGCGGGCGGCGCGGGCACCCATGCCACGCAAAACCCTCGGCGGCACGAGCCCTTGGCTCGAGAGCGATGTCGGCCCTCGAAGGGACATCGGCGTGAGAAGGCCGCCGGGGACCCCGCTTGAAGTAACGCAGGCACCGCGGGCACCCATGCCACGCAAAACCCTCGAGCGGCACGAGCCCTTGGCTCAAGACGATGTCAGCCCTCGAAGGGACATCGACGTGAGAAGGTCGCTCGGGGCTCGCTTGATGTAAAGCGGGCACCGCGGGTACCCATGCCACGCAAAACCCTCGAGCGGCACGAGCCCCACGGCTCGAGACAATATCAACTCTCTAAAAAGGGCACATGCGTGAGAAGGTCGCCGGGGCACGCTGAAGTAAAGCGAGGCACCGCGAGCACCCATGCCGCGGCTTGTGCTACCAGCCCAGCGCCTCGAGGGGCGGCTCGCCCGGACCCCTCGGCGGCCGCAAACGCAAAGACGGGGCCGTCCGGGCGCGGCCCCGCACGGCCCCTGCGGTCGAGAGGTTCGGCAGCGACCCTCGACGGGTTCGAACAGGCGCCTCGGACCGCGAGTCGGGGACGACGAAGGCACGCGCATTCGAGCCGTTCCTCGAGCCCGTCGGCTCGAGGGTGCCCCACATGTCGTGTTCGAGAGCCGGCGGGGGCGGCTAGCCGGGGGGGATCCCACCGAGGGAGAGCTTCCGCGCCCTCGGTCCCTATCGAACGGGACCGAGCCCCCACCTAGCAAACCCACGCAAGCGCTTCCATGGACGTGTCTGCGGACCACGCGGCCTACCCTTATCGAACGGGGCATGGGCGTCCACTCGGAACCACCCGCTAGCGGCTCGACGAGGAATCCGCGGTCGCGACCCGCTCGATGGGGGTTGCGGGGACCCCACCCTCCGTCCGTGGAGGGACGGCGAGCGCGTCAAAAAACAAGTCGTAAAGCTCTACCCGATCGCCTCGAACGGGCCCCGAGCTCGGGGGCTTGGCGCGCGGCTACACCTCCTTGAAATTGCACCCGCCGGGAGCCGGTGCCGGCGGCGCGTGCGCCACCGAAGCCGGGCCGAGATATCGCCGATGCCGGTTGAAACATGTGCCATGCCCTCTGACCAGTTCTCGCGGTTAACCCCTGCAGGAGCACCCACACTCTGCGGGGCTTCGGGAGCTAGACCGCGGGTCCGGCGGCGCGGCCCCACGGAAAGCGTTCGCAAAACAAGGAGGGAAGAACGTCCTATCGGTAGGTTCCGGCATGCGGGAGCCTCGATGGCAAACCCGCGGATGCTCGGGGGCTGCGTCGGGGACAGCCCTAGGGGTCCCCCTCAAACAACGGGGGAAATCCTCACTTAAAACCCGCAACAAAGCCAAAGCACAATTTACCTAACCTACGGGGAAACGGCCCACGCCACGGGGGACCCCCGACGGCCCATCAAGGCGGCCCTCTTAGAGATCCCCTCGAGCGAGGGCTCCGCCTCGCTCGAGGATGCGCGCCCCCCTCGGGCGGGCTCCGCCCCGTTCGAGGGCGGCCACTTCCCTCGAGCGGGCTCCGCCTCGCTCGAGGGGTCGCTCCCCTCGAGCGAGGTTCCGCCTCGCTCGGGGGTACGTCCCACCCTCGGCCGGGGTCCGCCACGCTCGAGGCGCCCCTCACGCGTGCGTCGACCCCGTACACGGGCATTTAACGCCACGACACCGGCGGGACGGCGCCATCATGCGCCGGGGGCTCGCGCCCGGTGCCCGCCGCACCAACTCCCCGGGGGAGGAGCCCATCCCCATCCTTGTGGGGAGGGACGTGCGCGCGCGGCCGGTGTCGATCCCGTGACGCCGTGCGCTGCTCCGGTGCGGCTAGCGCGCGGGAGCCCTCGAAGGGGGGCCGGTTGCACCCTCGATTCACTTTCTTGTGACCCTACGGGGGTTAGGTGGAGGCGCTAGGCCGGTGGAACACCATCCGCCGCGCGCAACGGCGTGGCCGCCGTCCCCCGCGCGTGCAGGCGCACGCCAGGCGCTGTAGCAACAACCCCAGCACTGTGAAGCGCGTCGGGAAGGGATGCCGTTTTACCTACTCCTGTACCCGTACGGGCCAACGTCAGCACCTCCCTCGAGCCTATCAGAGGACATCGCCACCATCCGCCGCCCTTCTACCCTCGAACCGCCCTTTGTTCGGGTACAAGGTAGGCCATCATGGCCGGATCGGCTGCCGAGGATCGTCCGGACGGCCGCCCACTCTACGGATAGCACGTCGTGCTTCCCCACGTAGCTAGATAGCGCGGCGCGCATGTAATCCGCCTCCCCCTTGATCTATAAAAGGGGCGAACCCCCGCGGGGACACACCCGGGGGAGACGAGACGGAGAACACACCGCACACCACGTACTCATTCTCCAATTCTCTCACAATATCTTCGGCCACTCCTCCGGGGACTTGGAAGCCGCGCTTCCTCTCCCGCCTTGCTTGTAGCGACCCCACTACGGGCACCCCCGGTCTTGAGCAATACGGTGCCTTGAGCACGCCCGCGCTGCTTTGGACGTACGGCCCCCTCGGCGGGAACCGGGATAAAACCCGTGTCTCTCATTGCTTAGCATCGACCATTGAGGGATAGACCTCGGCGCTTTCTGCGGTTAGTGTCGGGACCATATTCCCCGCCGCAAACAGGAAGAGTACTCACCTTCGACTGTGCGGGGCCTCCCGCAACGACGCTTCGGTGGCCCGGCGGCACCGGCGCCGCACGGAAAGCGAGGAACAAGCTCTTCGGCGGGCGGCGCGACACTACCCCCATCGCCGACGAAGAGGGTTCATCCCTCTCCCAAGACAGATCCGTAGACTTCCTGCAGAAACACACATAATTGGTCCTTAGTCAACCTCGACCACTACAACAAGTACTACCCGGGAAGATGCAGTACTTACAAGTTCGACCGGACTATTGTCACGGTCGGGGCACGGAGATGCTTTGGCAATGTCGAGCGGGCCCACCCCCGGCGGGCGCCTCCTCCTCGGCGCTGCGGCCTACGCGCCTCCTACTGTATCGGCGGTTGGCGCAGCCGCTCTCTTGCGCTCACGAGAGGCCACCACCTCTTCAACGGCGGCAGCTACGGGCTCCGTGCTCCCCTGTGGAGCAAAAGGGGTTGGCGCTCCAAGAAGAGCCAAGGAGTTCCTGGAAACGGTGGGGGGCCAAACGGACTACGACTTCCGGGGCCGGCTCCCCCACTGTGTCCCATACGCCTTCGTCGCCCGCCTCGCGAGTCTCGGGTTGGCGGCACCTCCCCGCATACGAGGGAGACTATTCATCGGCCAGGATATTTATACGATGGGTACTCGACTACTCTAGTCAAGGCATCTTACCTCCCGTGGCGGGGTCTCAGAGACCTTGAGCTTCTTTGCCACCCGCTTGCCGGGCGGGGTTGCGCGGCTTCCGTGGCGGCGCAGCCTGGGCTCGCCCTCAGGAGGCTGAGTCGGGGGGGTCTTGCACTGTGAGGCACATGAGGCAAGCACGGACGGCTCGACACCCTCGACCGCAGGCGAAAGCGGTCCTGTAACGTCTCGTCGTCGTCATCGTCGTCGTCTGGGGGTGTCCTCCACGATGACGGTGTCCACAGCATCGCCTTCACCGACTTCACGCCGCTCTCTTGCCTTCCACCTTCCCTTCGGGATCCCGATCGTGCTCTGGGAGGCGGCTGCGGCTTGGAGACGAACTTTTCGGGTCCTCCCCGCAATGCACTAGAACATCGGCAAGTCTACACCAAGAAAGGACTACTCGACTAGGGGAGGTGCGAAATACTCACCTCCTTTGGCGGGCGCGGCGGGGAGTACTCTTGGACAGGGGCACGCCGTGTACCGTGGCATATCTTTGAAGATCCGCGACAGCCTCTCGATGATGTCGGGGGGCATCCGGCTTCCGCCTCCCGGCATGCGCGACGTGTCGTCGTCGCCGTGTACTCGAAGCCCAAGGTGTCTCGAGCCTCACAAATTTGCACCCTCCGCTTCATGAAACCGGAGGCCACGTGCTCGGCCCTCGGTCCCGAAGCCTCGAGCACCTTGATGCGTGCCGAGCGGCCTCGGGAGGCCCCGGATCCCCTCCTTGCATGTAGGCTCCGTGTTCCACCACTCGCGGTGCCTGGGCTGCCGTCCGCTCGGCTTCGGCAGGCCGGGATGGTGGTTCGTGATGTAGAACCACCTCGTCTTCCAGTCGGTGTTGTAGTCAAGAAGCTTGTACGACAGGTACTGCTCCACGGCGTCTTCTCTCAAATGGATGCCGGCTCCTCCGACTACTCTTGGGTTGGTGGCACTTGGCTGCGGCTTGATCCGAAAGAACTTTTGGAAAAGGATCCAGTGCGGCTTGATCCCTAGGAAGGCCTCGCAGAAGTGCACGAAGACTGCGGCATGGAAGATGCCGTTGGGGTTCGTATTCGGTGTACTCGACTCCATGGGCACCTGAGGAGACCCTTGAAGAAATCGGCGGCGGGAGCACAAGCCCGCGCTCCACGAGCCGCGCGAACATTGGAATCTCGCCGCCGGTCTTCTCCTTGGATATGGATCTCCAAAGAATGCGGCCCTCCGCATGTCGACCTCCTTCTCCCCGGATGAACCCACTGGTTTAGAGGGTCGGTAGATCTTCCGTCTTCACTTTGGATTTCTTCCATTCACGGCTTGGATCAGCCCGTGGTGGAGACAATGGCGGCGCTGCTCCGGTGGCGGCCACGGTGGCCTCTTCGCGGCCCCTCTTCTTCCCGGCGGCCTTCGACGGCTTGGACGGTGCCGGCTTCATCCTCCAAGTACAGGGGCGCTTCACGCGCATCCGCTCGGGGGCTACCCTAAAAGCTTTGGGTGGCGGCGCGCTTGAATCTACTACGGCGGCGGCGGAGCGCGGGAGTGGATCTACTTCAGATGGAATCAAAATGTAGCCAACTCGGATGGGTGAAAAACCTAAGGTTTTGGCTTCTATTTATAAGTCAACCGGCAACTCCGACGGCCGCGGCCGGATAAGTCCACTATTAGTCGACTCGAGCGGATAAGTGTGACCCCTTCGTATTCTACTAGTCGACGATCGCCTCACCTCGGGGGCTCCGCTACTTCTACTCGACTACTCGGGAAGCGGCTAGTCTCAAGAGCATCTCAGGACACATTCTTCAAGATTACCCTTTAATTCGAGAGGAAGTACTCGACTCAAGGCTCGGGGGGTCCGTGCCTCGTGTCCTTCGGTTTTTTCTCTCCGGATTTTTCAGGATTTTCTTGCCAAGACTTTCAGATGGACCTCAGCCAGAGCTCGCGGCTCAACCTAAGGCTCGGGGCTACCCATATGTAGTGCGATTTGCAATCGCACCGTTATCACTCCGGCCATGACAAGACGGGGGCATTTTTTGGAAGACCTTCGATGCGTGCTCGAGGACGCTTGGGACTACTCGAGATAGACTTCAAGATTGCTCAAACATCAGCTGGAGTACATTCCGGCCCCTCGGGATGCTTCGACTACTCTTGAGGACTTTTGACTTGTAGCACTTAGGACGCTTGAGGACTACTCATTAAGGCCGTCAAGACTACTTGAAGCTATCCTTCGACTAAAAAGTACTCTGAGGTTTGTCGTATGGGACTTCGGGCCCACTACCTCAGTGGGTACCAGGACCGACTACTCGGTGGGCCCCTGGGACTACCCGGCTTGCGCCATACCCGCACCCGAAGGCGTGAGCACAAGGACTACACAGGAGTAGTACTCGGTTAGGGAGCTGTACATGTTCCGCATTGTATGGAGGACTCCTAGACGTACTCTACTAGTACTCTCTCCCTACTCCGACTTGTAACCCTGCCTCCCGGTAAGGCGAGGCAGGGACCTTTCTCTAGCATCAAACATCAACTCACGGCGTACTATTACACATCCTGTAATCGTACCCAATCAATCCGTAGCCAGACAAAGATAGAGAGGACGTAGGGTATTACGCACTCCGCGGCCCGAACCTGCCAAAACGTGCCACGTGTCTCTTCCTTCGAGTTACCGATCTCGGCGAGTCACATTCATCTACTTTGGGTACTCCCCTTAGTAGGTTGCCGGTCTAAAACACCGACACCGGCAACCTTGTATCATGTCTAGTATCATGCGGTGGATTTAGACCGTGATGCAAGTAGTCTTGTTATCATGCTTAGTATCATTCAGTGGATTTACGCTTGGTTCAAGAAAGCTTTCTTGTTAGATCATGAGCCACGCGGTAGGCTAAGATCTAGCTTGGAGCTAGTTATCGGCTCTATTAGATTTGGCAAGATCTAATAGATTCATTAAGTTACCATGTGTTGCTTTGAATTTTACTCTTATGTTTAATTCATGTAACACTCTTTTTAACTTACTTTCTAGATTGACTAGATTTGGCGAATCGAAGCCAACCACAAGAAAGGTCGCGGCCCTCGAGCGAATGGGTCCAATTCGAGACCTCAAGGGGTGCGAAGGTGTTGGGGTGCCTCGCCGCCTTAAGCCGCTTTGTTTCGAGGCTCGGTGAGAAGGGCTGCCCTCTACCGGGCCGCTCAAGAAGCACGAGCGCTTCTCTTGGACCGCCGAGGCCCGGGAAGCGCTCGACAAGCTGAAGGCGTCTCTGACGCACGCCCCAATCCTTACGCCGCCGCGGGACGGCGAACCCCTCCAACTCTACGTGGCCGCAACCACCCAAGTGGTCAGCGCCGTGATCGTCGTAGAGCGCACGGAGGAAGGGCATGCCCTGCCCGTGCAGAGGCCGGTCTACTACATCAGCGAAGTCCTGTCGGACACGAAGACGCGCTACCCCCGTGTCCGAGTGGCGTCGCACGCGGTGGTCCTCGCGCGGCGCAAGCTCCACCACTACTTCGAGGCCCACCCAGTTACGGTGGTCTCTTCCTTCCCACTACGAGAGATCATTCGCAACCCCGACGCGGCAGGCAGAATTGCCAAGTGGTCCGTGGAGTTGATGGGCGAGACGCTCACCTACGCTCCGCGCAAAGCCATCAAATCGCAAATCCTAGCCGATTTCGTCGCCGAGTGGACGGACACGCAGCTGCCGCCCCCTCAGATTCAAGCGAGTGTGGCCGGACCTCGTTCTTCGACGGCTCGGTGATGAAGACGAGGGAGCGGGCGCGGGCTCGCTCTTCGTGTCACCCCTCGGGGAGCACATGCGCTACGCGAAGTGCGCCCTCCACTTCCCCCGCGTCCAACAATATGGCGGAATACGAGGCCCTTCTCTGCGGCCTCAAAATCGCCATTGAGTTGGGCATCAAGCGCCTTGACGTGCGAGGGGATTCGCAGCTCGTGATCGATCAAGTCATGAAGAACGCGAGCTGCCACGACGACAAGATGGAGGCCTACTGTAAAGCCGTGCGGGCCCTCGAAGACAAATTCTACGGCATCGAGCTTAATCATGTACCCCGCCGGTACAACGAGGAGGCAGACGAGCTGGCAAAGATAGCGTCCGGGCGGATCACCATTCCCCCGAATGTTTTTGCGCGCGACATCGCGCAGCCCTCGGTCACCTTCGAGCCCTACCCCTCGAGCGACGGCGGACCCTCGGGGGCTCCCTCGAATCCAGCGGGTGCGGAACCCATGGAAGAGGACCCCTCGAACGAGGCGTACGTACTCTCCCTTCTCGAGGGGTACGGCTCCCACGAGATCGATGCGATGGATATAGAGCCGGCTCCTGTCCAAGCGGATTGGCGAGAAAAGTACACTGCCTGGATCGCTCGAGGGGAACTCCCCGAGGATCGGGCCGCAGCCAGGCGCATCGCCAGGATGGCCAAATCCTTCGCCCTCGTCGACGGCGAGCTGTACAAGCGCGCCGCGTCAGGTATCCTCCAGCGGTGCATACCCATCCCCGAGGGGCGCGAGCTCCTACGGGACATCCACGCGGGAATCTGTGGCCACCACGCCGCGCCACGCACCCTCGTTGGCAACGCATTCCGCCAGGGCTTCTATTGGCCTACCGCGGTCGCGAACGCCAACGAAATTGTACGCACCTGCGAAGGGTGCCAGTTTTACGCCCGCAAATCCAATTTGCCCGCTCACGCCCTGCAAACGATCCCCGTAACATGGCCGTTCGCCGTGTGGGGGTTGGACATCGTCGGGCCCCTGCGGAAGGCGCCCGGGGGCTTCACCCACCTGCTTGTCGCAATCGACAAGTTCTCCAAGTGGGTGGAGGTGCGCCCCATCATGAATTTGAAGGCTGAGCAGGCGGTCACGTTCTTCACCGACATCGTCTACCGCTTTGGAGTGCCAAACTCCATCATCACGGACAACGGGTCCCGGGTCACGGGCGGAAGTTCTTGGAGTTTCGCGACAAGTTCCACATCCGCGTGGATTGGGCAGTCGTGGCACACCCACATACCAACGACCAAGTGGAACGTGCCAACGGCATGATTCTACGGGGCCTCAAGCCCCGGGATTTTGACCAGCTCAACAAACTGCCGAAAATGGCTCCAAGAACCGCCGGCGGTCGTGTGGAGCCTAAGGACCACCCCAGCGAGCCACGGGTTCACCCCGTTTTTCCTAGTCCATGGCGCGGAGGCCGTCCTCCCCACGGACTCGGAATATGGGTCGCCCGTGATTCGAGGGTACGACAAAGATGCTAACCGCCGAGCCCGCGAGGACTCGCCGGGACCGCCTAGACGAAGTACGCCTCGTGGCATTGATGCACTCCGCAAGGTATCAACAGTCCCTACGACGCTACCAAGCACGCAAGATACGTCGGAGGGATTTCAGCGAGGGGGACTTGGTACTAAGGCTACGCCAAGACAACCGAGGGCGCCACAAGCTATCGCCCCCATGGGAGGGACCCTACATCGTGGTGAAGGTGCTCAAACCGGGCACGTACAAGCTGGCCAACGAGGACGGCGAAGAACTCACCAACGCTTGGAACATCCAACAGCTACGTCACTTCTACCCTTAGCTAGGATTTTCCAAGTTTTTTCTGTTGTAAAAACGCATGGCCAACGCCCCAGTTGGTGTCACCTATGTAAATACTCCAAGTCTAATAAAAGGGCAACTCGGCTTTCCCCTGAAACCCAAGTTACCCTCGGGGGCTACTGCGGGGGGCACCCCCCCCAAAATGGTCCCATTTTTCGCGCAAAAATAAAAAACGACTCACACGCGCTAAGTTTGTTTCCTACTTCAACCTCGAGCCATGATTCGAACAGGGCGCAGGTGGCACAAGCCGGAAGGAGCGCGCGAGCCGAGGACGGCCTACGCCGCGTGGCTATGGCCCGTCTCTCTCGCCTCCGACCCACGGGCCCCCTGCGAAAAACGAACTCCCCTAACTAGAATCTACTCAGGAAGAAGGAGAAACAAAAAGCGTAATAAGCAAACGATTTCATTTACAAGCAACTGCCCATGTTCATGAAACGACTTGTTTATTTACAAGAGGCCACGAGGCCAGAATTCTGATACACATAAACAAAAAACGGGCCTAGCGCCCAGATGCTTTCAGGCGGGTGGAGCAGCAGCATCGGCGACGTCCGGGAAGAGGAATTCTTCGAAGGCCTCGGCGAGCGACCCGGCGGCGTCAGCAACAAGCGCGTCCGCGCGCTCCATGGCAACCTCGTCCTCGACGCCCTCGGGCACGATGTAGCCCTCCGCCGCCGCCTCGAGGTTGACCCCTCGTAGTGGGATCGCACCACTCCGAGGGCCTCTCGGACGCCCGGGTGCAATGCCCGACGCATCCGCTCCGTGACGTGGCCGCCGAGGGCGCGCGAGCGGCCGGCCGCCGAGCCGCCGGCTCGGGCCTCGCCTTCCTCGACGACGCGGCAGGTCTCGAGGGCCGCGTCACGCAGCCTCCCTGCAGCCCTCCCCGCTCGGGAGGAGTTGTAGGAAGCTTGCAGGCCTCGCCCGCCCGGCCAGCCGTGCCCCAAGGCAAAGTGCGCAAGCCCGGAATCAACAAGACGACAAGAAATCAGAAAGGGGAAGCGAACCCTCTAAAGCAAGAACTAACAAGCGGGGGTGCGGAAAGCTCACCCTCGACTTGTTTCCTCTCCGGATCGAGGTCGCGCGCGCGGACTCGAGCGCCAACTCGAGGCGCCGGACGGCCTCCCCCTGCTCGCGGAGAGCGCCGGCTCTGGGCGGCGTTGTTGATGCCGAGCGTGAGCGCCTCGTCCTCAACCTTGGAGAATGCGGCGTTCCGCTCCTCCGGCCGACCTCTCCGCCGCCGCGCGCGACGCGTTCCCGCTCCGCCGCCCCGGCGTCGCCGAGGGCGCCCTCGCTCCTCGCCGGAGCCGCCCCTCGCCTCCCGGCGGGCGATGCGCTCCGCCGGAGCCGCTTCCTCGCCGGCGACGAGGACCGCGGCCTTAGCGTCGAGGGCGGCCCTCGGTCGTCGGCCTCCTTGGCGCGCTGCTCCAACCCGCGCGCCCGCTCCTCGCCCCCGGCGCCTGGCCGCGCCCGCGCCCCCTCGAGCGACGTGCGGAGCTCCCGGTCTCGGCGCGAGCGGTGGCCACCTCCGCCGCCCCGCTGGCGGCCGGCGTCCGCGTCTTGTCCGAGTCCTCGCGCGCGTCCACGGCCGCCCTCGTCGCGATCGACGAGGGCTGCGCGGATCCGCTCGAGACTCGAGTGACGCGCCGTGCCCTGCCCTGAGCTCTCGGGGAACACGTCGCACCACGCCATCGCCCGGTACACCAGCCAGCTGTCTGGCGTCCTGAGAGCATCCGCAAGCGCGTCGAAAGTGCTGCATCGCTCCCGGAGCTGGCGGGCCTCGGCGTTCATCTGGTCGAACACGTTGTACTTTTCACGAGCACGGCGCTCGAGCTCCTGGCATCCACACATCGAATCTCGTAAGTGTCGAGGCTTGAATACAGCACACGAAAACGAAAAAGGAGGGGGACGAGCAACCGTGGATCACCTGGAAGACAAGCCAGGCCGGGCCGCCGTGAACTTGCAGCGCCTCGTTCAACGCACGGTTGAGCGTGGCGCCGTGGCTCCGAAGCTCGCCCCGCAGCTCCCTGCTCCCTCCCGGGCGCGCAAACGCCGGGGGATCCTCCACGGCCCCCCACCTGGGCGGGGCGGCCGGCGTGGGAGGACGAGGCCTCGCATCGTGCCCTCGGCCCCCCACTATCATGTGACCCTCGTGCCGCCTCACGAGGGCCCCCCCCGGGGCTCGGGGGGAGTTCGTGGGCCGCCCGGCCCACCGGTTCCACCCGGGCGGCGGGGAGTCATCCGAGAGATCCACCACCTCCGCCCGGAGACCGCCGGCGGGCGGAGCCGCCTGCGTCCGCCTCCGCCGGCGCCCCCACCTCGCGCCTCCACGGCCACGGCGCCCGTCGTGGCGCCGTCGCCGCCACCTCCGTCCGTGCCGCCGCATGCGCGGGCGCTCCCGCGGTTGTGCCCGCTCCGCCTCCTCCGCGGGGCCGCCACCGCGGCGGCACCTCCACCGTAGCCACCGCCGCGGCCCGCGCCTCCGTGGCGACCGGCGCCGGCCGCCCCCGGCGACCCTCGGGCCGCGCCGCGGCGGGCCGATCCGCCGGCCGGGGCCGCGAGGCCCCGGCCCGGCCTTGAGAGCTCGTGCCCGCCGCCACGCTCGTCCCCGGGCGCGACCCCCTCGACGAACGCCGCCGGGTGGGGATCGACGCGTCCGTCCTCAACACCTTGGCCGGTGCAAGAGGAGGGACGGTTGGCACCGCCCTGCGCAAACACGAACGGAGGGTTAGAGCATCTAATCCTTGGCACACTAAAACCAAACGAAGGAAGACAGGCTCCTTACCTCGCGGAGGAAAAGGCCCGCTTCCTTTTCCTCGAGACCTCTGCGGACGAGGCCGGCGCGCCGGCCGCGCGCGCCGCGCCGCCTCCCCGACGGCACCGCCGCACGCGCGGGCACGCCCGCCGCGCGCGTGGGCGCGCCCGATGCCGCACCCCCCGACGACGCCACCGCGCGCGCGGGGCACGCTCGCCCGCGCGCGGCACGCCCGCCGACGTGCCCCTTGACGACGACGCCGCGCGCGCGACGCGCCCTCCCGCGCCGCGCGCGGCACGCGCGACGCGCGCGCGCACGTCCGCCGCGCGCGCGCCCCGCGGCACGCGCCGCACCCCGCGGCGCGTGCCGCCCCCGACGATGATTGCCCTGGCGGCGGGCACCGGTGCGCCCGCCCCAGTAAAGCCGCCCCCCGACGCGCGCGGGTTCCGCGACGGGGCGCAGCCGCCACCTCGTCCGAGGGGCCCTCCCCCTCGTACTCTTCCTCCTCGTCCTCGCTCCGAGGACGAGGGCTCCTCGATGTCCCGGGGAAGAGAGCCCCGGCCTCCTCCCGCCGCCGCACTCCGCGGACCGTCGGTCGCGGCGCGCTTGGCGCCGCCTCGCGTGCTCCCTCTTGCGCGCCGCCCGCTCCTGCCGCTCCCGCTGCGCCGCCCGGCCGAGCGCGCGGGAGTCGGGGGTGGGTGGAACGGACTTGGCGGCGTTGAACTGCACCAGCTGCGCGCAAGAGCGACAATGGCGCATCAGAAAAACGGAAGCAAGAACAAGGACTAAAACAAAATCAAAAACCACACTCACCAACGGGCCGGTGGGGAGCATCTCGACATCCCACGGGGTCCGACCCGCAGGTAGCGGCGTCCGGGTGTCGACGGCGCTCCGCGCCCGGGTGAGCGCGTACGGCCGCTCCCGGGCGGCGTCGGGAGCATCCGCGACCTCGCCCGGGTCGACGGGGTTGGCCGCCTCCGTCATCTCGAAGATGCAAAGGGGCCTCTGGCATCGAGGTACGACCCGCCGATGGTGGAGGAAGGCGAGGACGCTCATCGCGTTGAGCCCGTGCTTCGCCGCCCGCCGCAGGGCGGCGAGGACGGACTCTGCGCGCGCCCGATGATTGGCCGTAGGCAACCCGTAGCCCCGGGGAGTCCGGCCTCTTCTTGAACACCCGCCGGTGTAGGGAGGGAGGCCGGGCTCGGCGTTGCGCAGTAAAACCATCCCCGCTCCCGGCCGGCGTTGTTCGTCGTCATGGTGCGGGGGATGTAGAAATCCTTGAGTCGCCCCCGCAGGCAAGCGACATCCCGCCGGCGCGCACCGCGCGGCGGGTCCTCGGCTCCGACGTGGGCTGCGTGATGAGCTCCCCGCGGAAGAGGTGTACCCAGAGCTCCCAATTGACTGGGATCCCCAGGTACCCTTCGCAGACGTTCACGAACGTGGCCGCCTGCGAGATAGCGTTGGGGGCGAAGTTGTGCAGCTCCACCCCGTAGTAGAAGCACAACGCCCGCATAAAGGTGCTCGCCGGCGTGTTGAAGCCGCGCTCGTGGTAGCGGAGGAAGCTCACCACGTAGCCCTCCGGCGGGTTGGGCTCGAGGTGCGTCGCCGGCGGCACGATCCACTCCGCCGGGCGCCCTTCTTCGTTGGCCGACGGGCCGGCCGGCGGCGACCAGCTCGCCAAGCGCGAGCTGAGTCACCGTCGACTTCTCCCAGGCGTACGGCTCCAGGATCCTAATGGGAAGCTGAGGCGGCGCCATGGGGGAGACGAAGGAATGCGAAGGCGAAGAACGAGGAGTGGAGGAAAAAAGCTCTAACAGCAAGCCTGCGCGATGGCAAGAGCAAGGCGAAGGCGAAGGGACGGAGGACTGAAAGTGGTAAGGTGCCAAGGTAAAAAACCGCCGTCCATCCCTCCCCGCAGTTTTATAGGCGACGGGCGAGCTCTCCGGAGCGGACGCCCCGCCAGCATTAACTGCAGGAATCTTTCCATCGCGTCGACGGGTGGGCCCCACCACGACCGCAGCGGCTCTAACACTGCAGGCGGGTCATCATTACGGCAAGACCGGCAGCGACCGAGGCAAAACCGTCACGTCCGCCGGCCACGCCGCCCACTACGCGCGCGCGCGGCGCGCCGCCTAAAAAGGCGCGCCCGCGCTGCAAAACCGCGGCCACGACCGCAAGGCAATTGAATGCCCGGGCCCCTTGCCAAGCAAGGAGAGCCCTCGAGCGAGGCGAACCCTCGGCTCGAAACAAAGGCGACCCTCGACGGGATATCAGCGTGAGAAGGCCGCCCGGGACCTGCTCGATATAGAGCAGACCACCGCGGGCACCCATGCCACGTAGAGCCCTCGAGCGGCATGACCCTCAACTCGAAACAAAGGCGACCCTCGATGGGATATCAACGTGAGAAGGCCGCCCGGGACCTGCTCGATATAGAGCAGACCACCGCGGGCACCCATGCCACGTAGAACCCTCGAGCGGCATGACCCCCAACTCGAGACAATGTCAACCCTCTAAAAGAAGGCACGCGCGTAAGAGGATCGCCCAGGTCACGCTTGAAATAGAGCGACACCGAAAGCACTCATACCGCGCCGTGCTGCCACCAAGCACCTCGAGGGCTGGCACGCCCGGACCCCCTCGACGGCCGCAAACGTGAAAAGACGGGGCTAGCCAAGGCACGGCCCCGCACGACCTTACTGATCAGAGGTTCGAAGCCCGACCCTCGACGGGTTCGAACGGCGCCCCGCATCACGCAGTTAGGGACGACGAGGGCACGCGCATTCGAGCCGTTCCTCGAGCCCGTCGGCTCGAGGGTGCCCCACATGTCGTGTTCGAGAGCCAGCGAGGGCAGCCAGCCGGGGGATCCCACCGAGGGAGAGCTTCCGCGCCCTCGGTCCCTAGCGAACGGGACCGAGCCCCACCTAGCAAACCCACGCAAGCGCTTCCATGGACGTGTCTCCGGACCGCGCAGCCCTACCCTTATCGAACGGGGCATGGACGTCCACTTGAACCACCCGCTAGCGGCTCGATGAGGAATCCGCGATTCGCGACCCGCTCGATGGGAGTCGTGGAAACCTCACCCTCCGTCCCGCGGAGGGACGGCGAGGGCGCGTTAAAAAACAAGTCGTCGGGCTCGACCCGATCGCCTCGAACAGAGCCAAGGCTCGGGGGCTTGACGCACGGCTACACCTCCTTGAAATTGCACCCGCCGGGAGACGAGGACAGGGGAGCGTGCACCCCCGATGCCGCTGAAATACCGCCGATGCGGTTGGCATATGTGCCACGCCTTTACGAGCGAATTGCTCGCGGTTAACCCCTGCAGAGAGCCCACACTCCCCGCGGGCTTCGGGGCTAGACCCGCGGGTCCCGCCGACGCGGCCCCCACGGAAAGTGTTCGCAAACAAGGAGGGAAGAACGTCCTATCGTAGGTTCCAGGCATCCGCGGGAGCCCCAACGGCAAACCCGCGGATGCTCGGGGGCCTACCTTGTCGGGGACCGCCCTAGGGGTCCCCTTAAACAATGGGGGAACCCTCACTTAAATCCCTGCATCTAAATAAGCTAAGCCTAACCATGCAGGAAACTAACCATGCAGGACATGGCCCGTGCGGCAGACTCGGAGGCCCACCAAGACGGCCCGTGCGGGAAGACCCCTCGAGCGAGGCTCCGCCTCGCCCGAGGGCACGCTCCTCCTCGAGCGGGCTCCGCCCCGTTCGAGGGGCAACCCCCCCTCCTCGAACGGACTCCGCCCCCGTTCGAGGGGCGACCCTTCCCTCGAGCGGTCCCGCCCCGCTCGAGGGCACGCTCCCCCTCGAGCGAGTCCCGTCTCGCTCGAGGGTCCGCTCCGTCCTCGGCGGGGGGCCCGCCATGCTCACGGGCGCCCCGCACGCGTGCGCCGCCCCGTACTTGGGCATTTAACGCCCCGACGCCGCGGGACGGCGCCATCATGCGCCCGGGGCTCACGCCCGGTGCCGCCGCACCAACTCCCCGGGGAGGAGCCCATCCCCGCCACTGTGGGATGGACCGTGCGGTACGGCCGGTGTCAGTCCCGTGACACCGTGCGCCCACCATCGTACGGCTAACACGCCCGACCCTCGAAAAGGGGCCGTGCGCACCCTCAATTCCACTTTCCCGTGACCCCGCAGTTAGGTAAGGGGCGCTAGGCCGGTGGACGGCCATCCCGCCACCGTAACGGCGCGGCCGCCGTACCCACGCGTGCGGGCGCACGCCCGACTCCGCGAGGCGCACGCCGGCACCGCGCAGCAACCACTCCACTGCCGCAGAGCTCATTGGGAAGGAACGCCGTTCTGCCCGCTCCTTTACCCCGTACCAGTCATCATCAGCACCTCCCTCGAAGCCTATCAGGGGACGCCATCGCCATCTGCCGCCTCCTACCCTCGAACCGCCACTGTTCGGGTACGAGGTAGGCCATCATGGCCGGATCGCAGCGAAGATCGTCCGGACGGCCGCCCGCTCTACACCGTAGCACGACGTGCTCCCACACGTAGCTAGGTAGCGCGGCGTGCATGTAACTCGCCACCCCCTTGGCCTATAAAAGGGGAGGCGAGCCCCCAGCCGCGGGGGGGAACGAGTTCAGAGGAACACGATCAGCTGGACACAGCACACCGTGCACTCACTCTCTCATTTTCCCACGACATCTTCAACCACTCTCACAGGGACTTGGAAGCCACGCTTCCTCTCCCGCCTCGCTTGTATTTGCCCCACTACAAGCACCCCCGGTGCCGAGCAATATAGTGCCACGAGCACACCACTGCTGGACGTACGACCCCCTCGGCCGGAACCAGGATAAAACCTTGTGTCATTCGTTGCTTGGCATCGACCATTGAGGGATAGACCTAGGCGTCATCTACTGGTTAGTGTCGGGACCATATTCCGCACCGACAACACATTCTTCAAGATGACCCTTTAATTCGAGAGGAAGTACTCGACTCAAGGCTCGGGAGCTCCGTGCCACGTGTCCTTCGGTTTTTTCTCTCCGGATTTTTCGGGATTTTCTTGCCAAGACTTCAAATGGACCCTCAGCGAGAGCCCGCAGCTCAACCTAAGGCTCGGGGGCTACTCCATATGTAGTGCGATTTTGCAATCGCACCTCCATATCAGCTCTAGCTTCAAGACAAGACAGGCATTTTTGAAGACCTTCGAAGGCAGTACTCGAGGATGCTTGGGACTACTCGAGAAGACTTCAGGATTGCTCAAACATCAGCTGGAGTACTTTCCAGCCTCGGGATGCTTCGGCTACTCTTGAGGACTTTTGACTTGTAGCACTCAGGGACGCTTGAGGACTACTCGTTAAGGCCGTCAAGACTACTTGAAGCTATCCTTCTCGACTACAAAGTACTCGGGGGCTTGTCGTATGGACCTCCCTGGGCCCACTACCTCGGTGGGTACCGGGGACCGACTACTCGGTGGGCCCTCGGGACTACCGGCTTGCGCTACACGGCACCTGAAGGCGTGGAGCACAAGGACTGCAGAGGAGTAGTACTCGGTTAGGAAGCTGTACATGTCCCGCACTGTATGGAAGACTCCTAGACGTACTCGACTAGTATTCTCTCTCTATTCCGACTTGTAACCCTGCCTCCCGGACTATATAAGGCGAGGCAGGGACCCCTCTCTTGATCATCTCATCTCACGGCATACAATTGCACCATCTTGTAATCGTACCCAATCAATCCAGAGCTACGCAGCATACAGGACATAGGGTATTACGCACCTCGCGGCCCGAACCTGACTAAATTGTGTGCCACGTGTCTCTTCCTTCGAGTTACCGATCTCGGTGAGGCCACATTCATCTACTTCGGGTACTCCCCTTAGTAGGTTGCCGGTCTAAAACACCGACACTCGCCGCCGGCGATGTGGGGCCGGGGAGGGCAACAAGCAGGCCTGGGCTGCGATTGGGCTTACCTGTGCTCTATTTGCGGTGGTGGCTTGGCCGGGGACGTCGCCGGCGAGTGGCAGAGGCGGAGCAGGGGCAACACGGTTGCGGCGGCGTGAAGTCCGGTGAAGGGGAAGGCTTGACTGGGCAATGTGTGGCACGGGAAGCTCCAACGTGACCTAGGGAATGGGCTAGAAGGGTTGGAGAGCTCCTAGAGCGGGCGGAGCAGTGAGTTTGTCAGCGCCTGCTCGGCAGCGGCCGCTGGAACCTACGCTCCAGCAAGCAGGCAGCTCTACCAGGAAAACAAATGAGTGGTTAAGCTCTAGTGGTGCTAGGAGAAGAGCCAGGCGTGCTCGGGCGGTGCCGGGGTTGAGCGGAGTATTGAGCGCACCGAGGGGGTGCCAATGGCGGGGCGGCGATGGCTCGGGGTCACGCGAGGAAAAGGCCGGCCAAGCTTTTATAGGCGAGTGTGCCTTGGCGAAGGGATCACGAGGGTCGTCGCACATGGGTCGTGGCATGGAGCAAAGGTGGTGCGAGCAGCAACAACCAATGGCGGCTAGTGGGTGGCGCGGCGGGCCAATGGCCGAAGGCGGCGCCGGCCGTCCGGCGCATGAGGGGTGCGGCGCGTGGCGCCGGCAGGGGGCACAAGTACCACGCACGGGAGCACGAGGCACAACGCACGGTCCGGTGGTCACGGGCCCGTCTCGACGTGCGTGTACGGCGACGTATGGCGGCGGGGCCGACGTGGCCGGGCGCGACGTCGTGCGCGCGGCGTTCTGGCTTTGAAACAAAACAATGCAACACTTTTGACTGCCCTTTTCTCACGATTTTTGAACTAAAGTGCTCCAAGCAATGTATACCAAAGTTGTACATCTCACATCCCTCTACAGCTTCTAGAAAGGGTGTATGGCCTTTTTCTCAACCATTTGTGCACAAAAAAGCATGCCAACTTAACTGTTTGTTGTGCGCCTGTGAACAGTGGCTATAGGCGTTGACCTGCATTTTTCACGCATTTACACTCCAAATGTCAAATGCCACTCAACATGAAAGTTGTGTCCCTCGACAAACTACACAACTTTTACATTAGGAGATTTTGAAGTGTTTAGGTGAATTTTGGATAACACGGCAAAAGTTCCCGGTGACACTGGAGGGCAAAAGGTGTTATAGGGGTTTTGAGTAGGGTTTGAACCAAAGGTGTCCCTAGTGGACCAAAGTGGGTCATTAGGGGTTGTTGGTGATGTTTTCGAGGTGATGGCCTAGGTTGACCATCATTTGACCAAGGTCAACTTGGATGTCCCGATCATTAGGGTTAATGACTCGGATGAAAACCTGGGGCGTCACAGCCTACCCCCCTTAAACAGAATCTTGTCCCGATATTCGACAACAAGATTAGGGTGAAACCTTCCAACAAGGTAAAGGTTACAAAGGTGCAAGATATACTCTCTTACACTTCTTGATAGCGAGAATTCAGACAAGGCAAAAGATACATGATGCTCTCCTCACTGCCTTAACGCAGTTCATGAGGAAGCGGGCGATGGATGTGTACATGAAAAGCTAAAAGAAGGCAAATTCCGCCGACGATGCAGAGGTACATCGCTACAAGCGTCCAGCGGAGGGACTCGAACATCTCCACGAACTGAGCCAAGGTCGGCGATGCAGGCTGGGGTTCTTCTCTCGGTCTTCTTCCGAGCTTCTTCTGGAGGTTGTCGACGAAGACGGCGAAACAGCTTGCTCGGCGAGTGGGCGGAGCAACGATAGAGATGGGCTGGTAGCGGGTTGGCCAAAACTAGCCGGAGGGGAAAACAAGAGTGGCGACACTGTCGAGATCGAAAGCAGGCAAGACTGGGCAATGGTGGCACCGCGGGAGGGCTTCGCTTTTTACACCTCAATGGAAACACAACGGTCATCCCAACTGACTGAGGTAGGGACTAGCGGAGCGATCCGGCGGTGGTAACACGGGGCTCGATACTGGTTGGCCCATGAGGTCTCGGCGACGTGAACGTGGCCACGGGAAAAGAGATGGTATGGCGACGCTACGGTGTCGTACCATCGTGGCACTGAAAAGGATGGGGTCCAACGGTCTAAAGATCTGACCGTGATTGCTCGAGAAAACTCTAATCCTACTTCTTCAACTTAGCTGGTTGATTGATTTGAATCTAAGAGAGCTTTGAGATTAGGCGGAAAGACCAAGTTGAGAAAGGTGATTACCAACAAAGATTTGTATGAAGAAAGGGAAGGCTAGTAAACAAATGTTTGCTATATTTGTTCACCAAGATTCCCGAAATCAACTCTTGAAAAACAACTAAGATGTGAGGATGGAGTAAAGTTCCATCATCAAAAGTCCACAGTAAGGAGGAATGCTCTCGGATAGAAAAGTTATCCATGAAGTTATGTTTGCCTTGCTTCACTTGAATCGTGGGCTTCTTGTCACGATTGCCCTTAGCTACTCCGGGGTGCTGATTCTATTGCTCGGACTTCTTCTTCTTAGGATTTGGGCACTCATTGGCATAATGCCCTGGTTGCCTACAATTGTAGCAAATGTGGGGTGGAAGTTCCTTTGGATTGGAGACTTGCTACTGGGCCTGACGGTACTGAAAATTTCCCGAAGGCTTATGCTAAGACAGAGTCACTCTCCAGTGGCCTGATGTGGATGATTGGGAAGATCCTTGTGCATTCTTCTTGACGAAACGAAATTTCTTGCCCGATCCATCTCCCGAAGCAAAGTCATTCTGTCTCTTCTTCTCCTTCTCTACCTTCATCATGGCATCCTCTTGAGAGATGGCCTTGTTCACCAACTCATGATAATTATTGGACTCCAGTAGGTTTAGCCTTTCATACAATTCACTCTTAAGACCATCACGGAAACGTTCCATCTTTTTGGCATTGGTGTCCACGTGATGTTCTCCATACTGGCAGAGGTTGTTAAACTTCTGTGCATATTGATACACAATGTCGTCTCCTTGCTTAATAGCAAGCAACTCTTTCATCTTTCTAACCATGAGTCCTTTTGGGATGTGGTGATCCTTGAGAGCTTTCTTGAATTTCGTCCAAGTGACTTCATGTTCAGCAGGTTGCATGGACTTAAAGTGCTCCCACCACATTAAAGCTTCTCCACGAAGCTGCAAGGTTGCAAAGCTACCCTTGCGCTCCTCGGAACAAGGTAGGACAAAGGCAGAATATTTGGCCTCAATGGCCCCAACCCATGCGTCAGCATCAAGGGGCTCTTCTGCTTTAGTAAAAGTTGGGGGCTTCATCCCGATAAACTTGGTGTAGGTGGTAACCATCTACGGTGCATCGTGATTTTCTTCCATTGGAGGTCTCTGTTGCATCTATTGGGCGATTTGCTGCTGCGTCTGTAGGATCTGGTGCAACACTTCGGTTTGGGTGGCCATCAAGGTCTCCACCGGCGTCATGGGTGGTGGCGGTGGTAGATCACCACTACCTGATGTGTCAAAATCGTTGGCGGTGCTACATGTCGATCCGACCATCTGAAAAGTTGAGTTCTCATTAAACACATATTCAAAAGCTTGCTCACATAAATTAACAAGTAGAATATGCACGATGAAAACTCATTCAGGGCAAATTTTCGGAATCGGACAGCATAGCGGTCATAAGTGTCGGTGCGGAATATGGTCCCGACACTAACCAGTAGATAACGCCTAGGTCTATCCCTCAATGGTCGATGCTAAGCAACAAATGACACAAGATTTTATCCTGGTTCCGGCCGAGGGGGCCGTACGTCCAGCAGGGGCGTGCTCGTGGCACTATATTGCTCGCGACGGGGGTGCTTGTAGTGGGGCAAATACAAGCAAGACGGGAGAGGAATGGTGGCTTCCAAGTCCCTGGGTGAGTGGTTGGAGATGTTGTGGGAGAATAAGAGAGTGAGTGCACGGTGCGCTGTGTTCCTCTGACTTCGTCCCCCCGCGGCTGGGGGCTCGCCTTCCCTTTTATAGGCCAAGGGGGCGGCGAGTTACACGCACGCCGCGCTACCTAGCTACGTGTGGGAGCACGTCGTGCTACGGTGTAGAGCGGGCGGCCGTCCGGTCGATCTTCGCTGCGATCCGGCCATGATGGCCTACCTTGTACCCGAACAGTGGCGGTTCGAGGGTAGGAGGCGGCAGATGGCGATGGCGTCCCCTGATAGGCTTCGAGGGAGGTGCTGATGATGGCTGGTACGGGGTACAGGAGCGGGCGGAACGGCGTTCCATCCCAATGAGCTCGCGGTGGTGGAGTGGTTGCTTCGCGGTGCTCGGGCGTGCGCCGCGGAGTCGGGCGTGTGCCCGCACGCGTGGGTACGGCGGCCGCGCCGTTACGGTGGCCGGGATGGCCACCCACCGCCTAGCGCCCCTCACCTAACCCCGCAGGGTCACGGGAAAGTGGAGTCGAGGGTGCGCCCGGCCCCTTTTCGAGGGTCGGGCGCGTTAGCCGTACGGTAGCGTGCGCGCGGTGTCACGGGACCGACGCCGGCCGTACCGCACGGCTCCACCCCACGGTGGCGGGGATGGGCTCCTCCCCGGGGAGTTGGTGCGGCGGCACGGGGGCGTGAGCCCCGGCGCATGATGGCGCCGTCCCCGCGGCGTCGGGGCGTTAAATGCCCAAGTACGGGGCGGCGCACGCGTGCGGGCGCCCGTGAGCGTGGCGGGCCCCGCCGAGGGCGGAGCGGACCCTCGAGCGAGATGGGACTCGCTCGAGGGGAGCGCGCCCTCGAGCGGGGGCGGAACCGCTCGAGGGAAGGGGTCGCCCCTCGAACGGAGCGGAGCTCGTTCGAGGAGGGGGGGTTGCCCCTCGAACGGGGCGGAGCCCGTTCGAGGAGGGGAGCGTGCCCTCGGGCGAGGCGGAGCCTCGCTCGAGGGGTCTTCCCGGACGGCCGTCTTGGTGGGCCTCCGAGTCCCGCCGCATAGGCCAAGTCCCGCATGGTTAGTTTTCCCGCATGGTTAGGCTTAGCTTATTTTGATGCAGGAATTTAAGTAAGGGTTCCCCCTTTGTTTAAGGGGACCCCTAGGGCGGTCCCCGACGCAGCCCCCGAGCATCCGCGGGTTTGCCATTGAGGCTCCCGCGGATGCCGGATCCCACCGATAGGACGTTCTTCCCTCCTTGTTTGCGAACGCTTTCCGTGGGGCCGCGTCGGCGGACCCGCGGGTCTAGCCCCCGAAGCCCCCGCAGGAGTGTGGGTTCTCCCCGCAGGGGTTAACCGCGAGCAATTCGGTCGAAAGGCGTGGCACATATGCCAACCGGCATCGGCGGTGTTTCGGCCCGGCATCGGGGGTGCACGCTCCCCCGTCACCGTTCTCCGGCGGGTGCAATTTCAAGGAGGTGTAGCCGTGCGTCAAGCCCCCGAGCCTTGGCCTGTTCGAGGCGATCGGGTCGAGCCTGACGACTTGTTTCTTATCGCGCCCTCGCCGTCCCTCCGCGGGTCGGAGGGTGAGGTTTCCACGACTCCCATCGAGCGGGTCGCGAATCGCTTATTCCTCTTCGAGCTGCTAGCGGGTGGTTCAAGTGGACGTCCATGCCCCGTTCGATAAGGGTAGGCTGCGCGGTCCGGAGACACGTCCATGGAAGCGCTTGCGTGGGTTTGCTAGGTGGGGCTCGGTCCCGTTCGCTAGGGACCGAGGGCGCGGAAGCTCTCCCTCGGTGGGATCCCCCGCTAGCCGCCCTCGCCGGCTCTCGAACATGACATGTGGGGCACCCTCGAGCCGACGGGCTCGAGGAACGGCTCGAATGCGCGTGCCCTCGTCGTCCCTAACTGCGTGATCTCGGGGCGCCCGTTCGAACCCGTCGAGGGTCGGGCTTCGAACCTCTCGACCGCAAGGCCGTGCGGGGCCGTGCATGGACAGCCCCGTCTTTTCGCGTTTGCGGCCGTCGAGGGGTCTGGGCGTGCCGACCCTCGAGGTGCTGGTTGGTGGCATGGCGCGGTATGAGTGCTTTCGGTGTCGCTCTATTTCAAGCGTGACCTGGGCGATCCTCTTACGCGCGTGCCTTTTTTTTAGAGGATTGACATTGTCTCGAGTTGGGGGTCATGCCGCTCGAGGGTCCTACGTGGCATGGGTGCCCATGGTGGTCTGCTCTACGTCGAGCAGGTCCCGGACGACCTTCTCACGCTGATATCCCATCGAGGGTCGCCTTGTTTCGAGTTGAGGGTCATGCCACTCGAGGGCTTCACGTGGCATGGGTGCCCGCGGCTGCCTGCTCTACACCGAGCAGTCCCGGCGACCTTCTCACGCCGTCATCCCATCGAGGGTCGCCTTTGTCTTGAGCCGAGGATTCGCCTCGCTCGAGGGCTCTCCTTGCTTGGCAAGGGGCCCGGCATTTAATTGCCTTGCGGTCGTGGCCGCGGTTTTGCGCCGCGGGCGCGCCTTTTTAGGCGCGCGCGCGCGCGCGCGCGTAGTGGGCGACGTGGCCAGCGGACGTGACGGTTTCGCCTCGGTCGCTGCCGGTCTCGCCGTAATGATGACCCGCCTGCAGTGTTAGAGCCGCTGCAGTCGTGGTGGGGCCCGCCCGTCGACGCGATGGAAAGATTCCTGCAGTTAATGTTGGCGGGGCGTCCGCTCCGGAGAACTCGCCCGTCGCCTATAAATCTGCGGTGAGGAAGGGACGACGGCTTTTTACCTTGTCTCCTCACCGTTTTCAGTCCTCCGTCCCTTCGCCTTCGCCTCACTCTTGCCGTCGCGCGGGCTCGCTGCTTAGAGCTTCTTCCTCGTTTCCTTGTCCTCCGCCCTCGCACTCGTTCGTCCCCCCTTATGGCGCCGCCTCGGCCTTCCGATCGGGTCCTGGAGCCGTACGCTTGGGAGAGGTCGACCGTGACCCGGCTCGCCCTGGGCGAGCTGGTCGCCGCCGGCCGCCCCGTCGGCCAACGAGGAAGGGCGCCGGCGGAGTGGATCGTGCCGCCGTCGACGCACCTCGAGCCCAACCCGCCGGAGGGTTACGTGGTGAGCTTCCTCCGCTACCACGAGCGCGGCTTCAACGCGCCGGCGAGCACATTCATGCGGGCATTGTGCTACCACTATGGGGTGGAGCCGCACAACTTTGCCCCCCAACGCGATCTCGCAGCGGCCACATTCGTGGGCGTCCGCGAAGGGTACCCGGGGATCCCGTCAATTGGGAGCTGCGGGTACACCTCTTCCGCGGGGAGCTCATCACGCAGCCCACGTCGGAGCCGAGGACCCGCCGCGCGGTGCGCGCCGGCGGGATGTCGCTCGCCCCCGCGGGGCAGCTCAAGGATTTCTACATCCCCCCGCACCATGACGACGAACAACGCCGGCCGGGAGCGGGGATGGTTTTACCCCGCGCAACGCCGAGCCCGGCCTCCCTCCCTACACCGGCCGGTGTTCAAGAAGAGGCCGGACTCCTGGGGCTACGGGTTGCCTACGGCCAATCATCGGGCGCGGCAAGAGTCCGTCCCTCGCCGCCCGCGACGGCCGGGCGAGGGAAGGGCTCAACGCGATGGGCGTCCTCGCCTTCCTTCATCACCGGCGAATCGTGCCGTTGATGGAGAGGCCGCTCTGCGTCTTCGAGATGACAGAGGCGGCCAACCCCGTTGACGTGGCGAGGTCGCGGATGCTCCCGACGCCGCTGGAGCGGCCGTACGCGCTCACCCGGCGCGGAGCGCCGTCGACACCAGGACGCCGCCACCGCGGGTCGAACCCCCGTGGGACATCGAGATGCTCCCCGTCGGCCCGTTGGTGAGTGTGGTTTTTTGATTTCGTTTTAGTTCTTGTTCTTGCTCCCCGTTTCCCCGATGCGCCGTTGTCGCTTTCGCGCGCAACCGGTGCGAGCTCAACGCCGCCAAGTCCGTTCCCCCCCACCCCCGACTCCCGTGCGCTTGGCCGGGCGGCGCAGCCGGGAGCAAGCAGGAGCGGGGCGGCGCGCAAGAGGGAGCACGCCGCGGCGTCGCCAAGCGCGCCGTGACGCACGGTCGGCGGAGTACGGCGGCGGGAGGAGCCGGGGCTCTCCTCCCCGGACATCGAGGAGCCCTCGTCCTCGGAGCGAGACGAGGAGGAAGAGTCCGAGGGGGAGGGCCCCTCGGACAGGTGGCGCCCTCGCGCCCCCGTCGCCGAACCCGCGCCGGCCGTCGGGGAGCGGCTTTGCCTCGGGGCGGGCGCACCGGCGCCCGTCGCCGGCAATCATCGTCGGGGCGGCACGCGCCGCGGAGGTGCCCGCGCGCGCCACGGAGGCGCGCGCGCGCGGACGTGCTCGCGCGCGCGCGCGCGTGCCCGCGCGCGCGGGGAGCGCGCGCGCGCGCGGCGTCCCTCGCTCGGCGGGGCGCGTCGGCGGGCGCGCGCGCGCGCGGGGCTAGCGTGCCCCGCGCGCGTGGTGGCGGCATCGGGCGCGCCCACGCGTGAGGCGGGCGTGCCCGCGCGTGCGGCGGCGCCGTCGGGGAGGCGTTGCGGCGGGGCGCGGCCCCTCGCGCCGGCCTCGTCGGAGGCCTCGAGGAAAAGGAAGCGGGCCTTTTCCTCCGCGAGGTAAGGAACCTGTTCTTCCTTTGCTTGGTTTTAGTTTGCTGGTTATTAGATGCTTTAACCCTCCATTCGTGTTTGCGCAGGGCGGTGCCAACCGTCCCTCCTCTTGCACCGGCCAAGGTGCTGAGGACGGACGCGTCGATCCCCACCCGGCGGCGTTCGTCGAGGGGGTCGCGCCCAGGGACGGGGCGCGCGCGGCGGCGGGCACGAGCTCGCAAGGCCCGGGCCGGGGCCTCGAGGCCCCGGCCGGCGGATCAGCCCGCCGCGGCGCGGCCGCAGGTCGCCGGGGGCGGTCGGCGCCGGCTGCCACGGAGGCGCGGGCGCGGGGCCGGCGGCCACGGTGGAGGTGGAGCGGGCGCAACCTCGCGGGAGCGCCCGCGGATGCGGCGGCACGGACGGAGGTGGCGGCGACGGCGCCACGACGGGCGCCCGTGGCCGCGGAGGCGCAGTGGGGGCGCCGGGCCGGAGGCGGTGTAGGAGGCTCCGCCCGCCGGCGGTCTCCGGGCGGAGGTGGTGGAGCTCTCGGATGACTCCCCGCCGCCCGGGTGGAACCGAAGGGGCCGCCCGGCCCACGACCTCCCCCGAGCCCCGGGGAGGGGGCCCTCGTGAGGCGGCGCGAGGGTCACCTGACGGTGGGGGGTCAAGGGCACGGTGCAGGGGCCTCGTCCTCCCACGCCGGCCGCCCCCCGGGGGGGGGGGGGGCCGTGGAGGATCCCCCCGCGTTTGCCGACGCCGGGGAGGGAGCAGGAGCTTTGGGACGAGCTCCGAGCCACGGCGCCACGCTCAACCGCGCGTTGAACGAGGCGCCGCGGGTCCACGGCGGCCCGGCCGGGGACCGTCTTCCGGGTGAGCCACGGTTGCTCTTGCTCCCTTCTTTTTTTTTTGTTTTCGCGTGCCGCATTCAAGACTTGGCGCTTACGAGATTCGATGTGTGGATGCCGGGAGCTCGAGCGTCGCGCCCACGAGAAGTACGGCGCGTTCGACCTGGGTGAACGCCGAGGCCCGCCGCCTCCGGGAGCGATGCGGCCGCTTTCGACGCGCTTGCGGAAGCTCTCGGGACGCCGGGACACCGGGCCGGTCTACCGGCGATGGCGTGGTGCGACGTGCTCCCCGAGAGCTCGGGCGGGGCACGGCGCGTCACGGGAGCCTCGAGCGGATCCGCGCGGCCCTCGTCGATCGCGACGAGGCGCCGTGGAACGCGCGCGAGGACTCGGACAAGACGCGGACGCCGGCCGCCACCCGGGAGGCGGAGGTGGCCACCGCTCGCGCCGAGACCCGGGAGCTCCGCACGTCGCCGGAGGGGGCGCAGCGCGCAGCCGCCGGCCGAGGAGCGGGCGCGCGGGCCGGGAGCAAGCCGCGCCAAGGAGGCCCATGACCCGAAGGCCGCCCTCGACGCCAAGGCCGCGGCCCTCGTCGTCGCCGAGGAGCGGCTTCGGCGGGCAGAGCGCGTGCCCGCCGGGGGGGGCCGAGGGGCGGCTCCGGCAAGAGCAAAGGCCGCCCTCGGTGACGCCCCGAACGGCGCCGGGAGCGGGGAGCGCGTTGCTCGCGAGACCGGCGGAGAGGTCGCTGGAGGAGCGGAACGCCGCATTCTCCAAGGTTGAGGATGAGGCGCTCACGCCGCATCGCAACGCCGCCGAGAGCCGGCCCTCCGTGAGCAAGGCGAGGCCGTCCAGCGTCTCGAGTCGGAGCTCGAGTCCGCACGCCGTGACCTCGGTTTGGAGAAGAAGCAAGTCGAGGGTGAGTCACTTTCTGACTTGTTTGTTGGTTTTTCCGCTTCAGAGGGTTTGCTTCCCCTTTCTGATTTCTTGTCGTCTTGTTGATTCCAGGCTTGCGCACTGCCCTGGGACACGCTGCTGGGCGGGCCGAGGCCCTGCAAGCTTCTTACAACTCCTCGGAGCGAGAGCCGGCAGAGCCGGGGGACGCGGCCCTCGCGACCTGTCGCGTCGTCGAGGAAGGCGAGGCCCGTGCCGGCGCTCGCCGGCCGCCCGCCTACGCGCCCTCGGCGGCCACGTCACGGAGCGAATGCGTCGGGCGTTGCACCTGGGCGTGCAGAAAGCCCTTGGAGTGGTGCGATCCCACTACGAGGTCAACCTCGAGGCGGTGGCGGAGGGCTACATCGTGCCCGAGGGCGTCGAGGACGAGGTGGCCATGGAGCGCGCGGACGCGCTTGTTGCTGACGCCGCCGAGTCGCTCGCCGAGGCCTTCGAAGAATTCCTCTTCCCGAACGCCGCCGATGTTGCCGCTCCCTCCGCCTGAAAGCACCTGGGCACTAGGCCCGTTTTTTGTTTTATGTGTATCAGAATTCTGGCCTCGTGGCCTCTTGTAAATAAACAAGTCATCTCATGAACATGGTCAGTTGTTGTAAATGAAATCGTTTGCTTATTGCGCTTTTTGCTTCTTCTTCTTCCCCGAGTAGATTCTAGTTAGGGGGGTTCGCCTTTCGCGGTGGGGCCCGCCGGGTTGGAGGCGAGAGAGACGGGCCATAGCCACGCGGCGTAGGGCGGCTCTCGGCTCGCGCGCTCCTTCCGCTGTGCCACCTACGCCCTGTTCGAATCGTGGCTCGTGGTTGAAGTAGGAAACAAACTTAGCGTGTGTTGTTACGTTTTTTGCGCGAAAAAAAGTGGGACCATTTGGGGGGGGGGGTGCCCCCCCGCAGTAGCCCCCGAGGGTAACTGGGGTTTCAGGGGAAAGCCGAGTTGCCCTTTTATTAGATTCGGAGTATTTACATAGGTGGCACCAACTGGGGCGTTGGCCGTGCATTTTTACAACAGAAAATACTTGGAAATCCTAGCTAAGGGTAGAAGCGACGTAGCTGTTGGATGTTCCAAGCGTTGGTGAGTTCTTCGCCGTCCTCGTTGGCCAGCTTGTACGTGCCCGGTTTGAGCACCTTCACCACGACGTAGGGTCCCTCCCATGGGGGCGATAGCTTGTGGCGCCCCCGGTTGTCTTGGCGTAGCCTTAGGACCAAGTCCCCCTCGCCGAAATCCCTCGCGACGTATCTTGCGCGCTTGGTAGCGCCGTAGGACCGTTGATACCTAGCGGAGTGCATCAACGCCACGAGGCGTACTTCGTCCTAGCCGATCCAAGGCGAGTCCCTCGCGGGCTCGCCGGTTAGCATCCTCGTTGTAGCCTCGAACCTTGGGCGACCCGTATTCCAAATCCGTGGGGAGGACGGCCTCCGCGCCATGAACTAGGAAAAACGGGGTGAACCCGTGGCCCCGCTTGGGGTAGTCCTTAGGCTCCACACGACCGCCGGCGCTCTTGGAGCCATTTCCGCCGCATTTGTTGAGCTGGTCAAAAATTCGGGGGCTTGAGGCCCCGTAAAATCATGCCGTTGGCACGTTCCACCCGGCCGTTGGTCCGTGGGTGCGCCACAGCTGCCCAATCCACACGGATGTGGAACTTGTCGCAGAACTCCAAGAACTTCCGCCCGTGAACTGGGACCCGTTGTCCGTGATGATGGAGTTTGGCACTCCAAAGCGGTAGACGATGTCGGTGAAGAACGTGACCACCGCTCAGCCTTCAAATTCGTGATGGGGCGCACCTCCACCCACTTGGAGAATTTGTCAATCGCGACAAGCAGGTGGGTGAAGCCCCCGGCGCCCTTCCGCAGGGGCCCGACGATATCCAACCCCCACACGGCGAACGGCCATGTCACGGGGATCGTTTGCGGTGGCGTGAGCGGGCAAATTGGTCTTGCGGGCGTAGAACTGGCACCCTTCGCGAGGTGCGCACTATTTCGCTGGCATCCGCAACCGCGGTAGGCCAGTAGAAGCCTTGGCGGAACGCGTTGCCGACGAGGGTGCGCGGCGCGGCGTGATGGCCACAGATTCCTGCGTGTATGTCCCGTAGGAGCTCGCGCCCCTCGGGGATGGGTATGCACCGCTGGAGGATGCCTGACGCGGCGCGCTTGTACAGCTCGCCGTCGACGAGGGTGAATGACTTGGCCATCCTGGCGATGCGCCTGGCCGCGGCCCGGTCTTCGGGGAGTTCCCCTCGAGCAATCCAGGCGATGTACTTCTCCCGCCAGTCCGCCTGGACGGGAGCCGGTTCGATGTCCATCGCGACAGCCTCGTGGGAGCCGTACCCCTCGAGAAGGGAGAGCACGTACGCCTCGTTCGAGGGGTCCTCTTCCATGGGTTCCGCACCCGCTGGGTTCGAGGGAGCCCCCGAGGGTCCGCCGTCGCTCGAGGGGTAGGGCTCGAAGGTGACCGAGGGCCGCGCGATGTCGCGTGCGAAAACGTTCGGGGAACGGTGATCCGCCGGACGCTATTTTTGCCGCTCGTCTCGCTTCCTCGTTGTACCGGCGGGGTACATGATTAAGCTCGATGCCGTAGAATTTGTCTTCGAGGGCCCGCACGGCTTTACGCAAGCCTCCATCTTGTCGTCGTGGCAGCTCGCGTTCTTCATGACTTGATCGATCACGAGCCGCGAATCCCCTCGCACGTCGAGGCGCTTGATGCCCAACTCAATGGCGATTTTGAGGCCGCGAGAGAAGGGCCTCGTATTCCGCCATATTGTTGGATGCGGGGAAGTGGAGGCGCACTGCGTAGCGCATGTGTTCCCCGAGGGGTGACACAAAGAGCAGGCCCGCGCCCGCTCCTGTCTTCATCACCGAGCCGTCGAAGAACAGAGTCCAACACTCTGCTTGAATCTGAGGGGGCGGCAGCTGCGTGTCCGTCCACTCAGCGACGAAATCGGCTAGGATTTGCGATTTGATGGCCTTGCGCGGAGCGTAGGCGAGCGTCTCGCCCATCAACTCCACGGACCACTTGGCACCCTCCGCTCGCCGCGTCGGGGTTGCGAATGATCTCTCCTAACGGGAAGGAAGAGACCACCGTGAATCGGGTGGGCCTCGAAGTAGTGGCGGAGCTTGCGCCGCGCGAGGACTACCGCATACAACAGCCTTCTCGGACCCGGGGGTAGCGCGTCTTCGTGTCCGACAGACTTCGCCGATGTAGTAGACCGGCCTCTGCACGGGCAAGGCATGCCCTTCCTCCGTGCGCTCCACAACGATCACGGCGCTGACCACCTGGGTGGTTGCGGCCACGTAGAGTTGGAGGGGTTCGCCGTCTCGCGGCGGCGTAAGGATTGGGGCGTGTGTCAGAGACGCCTTCAGCTTGTCGAGCGCTTCCTGGGCCTCGGCGGTCCAAGAGAAGCGTTCGTGCTTTTTGAGCAGCCGGTAGAGGGGCAGACCCTTCTCACCGAGCCTCGAGACGAAGCGGCTCAAGGCGGCAAGGCACCCCAACACCTTCTGCACCCCTTTGAGGTCCCGAATTGGACCCATTCGCTCGAGGGCCGCGACCTTTTCAGGGTTGGCCTCGATTCCGCGCTGGGAGACGATATATCCTAGGAGCATGCCCCGCGGCACTCCGAAGACACATTTTTCGGGGTTGAGCTTGACCCCGTTGGCCCGCAGGCAGCTGAACGCGATGCCGAGATCGCCAACCAGGTCGTCCGCCTTCCTGGTCTTGACGACGATGTCGTCTACGTAAGCCTCGACCGTCCGCCTGATATGGTCCCCGAAAACGTGCTGCATGCAGCGCTGATATGTTGCGCCCGCGTTTCTGAGGCCAAAAGGCATCGTGACGTAACAGAACGTCCCGAACGGTGTGATGAACGAAGTCGCGAGCTGGTCGGACTCCTTCATTTTTATTTGATGATATCCCGAATAGGCATCAAGGAAACAGAGTAGTTCACACCCGGCTGTGGAATCAACTATCTGATCTATGCGCGGCAAAGGAAAAGGAACCTTTGGACATGCTTTATTGAGACTGGTGTAGTCGATACACATCCTCCACTTCCCATTTTTCTTTTTTACAAGCACAGGATTAGCTAGCCACGTAGGGTGGAACACTTCCTTGATGAATCCGGCCTCGAGGAGCTTCCGCAGCTCCGCTCCGATCGCCCGTCGCCGTTCCTCGTCGAAGCGGCGCGGCCGTTCGTCGAACGGCCGCGAGCATTAGGCGAGGATATCAAGGGAGTGCTCGGCGACCTCCCTCGGGATGCCTGGCATGTCCGAGGGGCTCCACGCGAAGACGTCGGCGTTGGCGCGGAGGAAGTCGACGAGCACTGCTTCCTATTTAGGATCGAGGGTCGAGCTGACCCTCAATGCTTTGCCCTCGGGGGCGGATGGGTCGAGGGGGACCCCTTTGGTTTGCTCGGCGGCCTCGAACGTGCCGACGTGCTTGGCGGCGGAGCTGAGGTCGTCGTTGACCATCTTCTCCAGTGTGTTTACCAGCGCTTCATCCAGCGCTAGCGCCTCTGCATGTTCCACGCACTCGACATCACAGTCGAATGCATGCTCGATTGACGACCCGACGGTGATGACGCCGTTTGGACCTGGCATCTTCATCTTCAGGTACGTGTAGTTGGGGACCGCCATGAACTTGGCATAGCATGGTCGCCCAAGGATGGCGTGGTAGGCCCCTTTGAATCCCACCACCTCGAAGGTGAGGGTTTCCTTGCGGAAATTCTTGGGGGTCCCGAACCGGACGGGCGCATCGATCTGCCCGAGGGGTTGAACCTGCTTGCCGGCGCGATGCCGTGAAACGGCTTTGTGCTGGGCCGCAGTTGGTCCAGCCCAATCCCCATCAGGCGCAATGTATGCGCGAAGAGGATATTGAGGCTACTGCCTCCGTCCATAAGGACCTTCGAAAACCGGGCGTTCCCAATGATGGGATCGACCACCAGGGGGTACCGGCCGGGTTCGGGATGCGATTTGGGTGGTCATCCCGCTAAAGGTGATGGCATCCTTCGACCAGTTGAGAAAGGCCGGAGGTGCCCTCTCTGCGGCGAGGACTTCGTGCCGCTCCTTCTTGCGCTGCCGGGTTGACATGTCGACTGTAGGTCCCCCAAAGATGAGGAACACATTTTCGACGGCGGGGAAACCACCCGCGTCGCCATTGCCCCCATCCTTCTTGGCCTCTGCCTCCTTCGCGGCGGCACGGCCATAGAACTTCTTGAGCATGTCGCACTGCTCAAGAGTGTGGTTTACGGGGGTCTTGTGGTAGGGGCATGGCTTCTTCATCATGTCGTCGAACACCCCCGGGCCTCGAGGAGCCGGTCGAGGGCCCCGTCGGGCCGGGTCAACGCCGAGGGCCTCGGCGTTGCCGCCGTTGCGTCCTCCGCTCGCGCGCCGCGCGCGCGGCTTCTTCCCCCCTTCTTGCCCCGCTTGTCGTTGCGGCGCGGCTCCTTGGACCCGCCGCCCTCCGCGGGCGTGTCCTCGGAGCGCTTGCCCTTCTTGCCGTCGAAGATTGCCCCCACGGCCTCCTCCCCGAGGCGAAGCTAGTGGCAATGTCGAACAGCCTCGTTCGAGTCCGTGGGCGGGCTGCGTCCCGGCTCGCGCACAAGGTCCCGCACGTGGTGCCCTCGAGGAACGCGTGCACGATCTCGGATTGTGCCACGCCGGGGAGCTCCGTGCGCCGCTTGGAGAAGCGCCGTATGAAGTCCCGCGGCGACTCGCCCGGCTTCTCGCGTGCGGGGAGCGCGGATCCCGAGGAGTTCCCGTGGCGCACGTACGTGCCCCGGAAGTTGCCCACGAAGGTGTGGACCGGGTCGTCCCGGCTATGGATCCGGCGGCGGGCGGTGCTCGAGCCATGTCCCGGCCGCGTCGCCCGGATGCGGGGGCAAGTTGCGGATGATTACTTCGTCGTTGGTGGCCCCGCCCACCGACGGGCCCGGGCGGTAATCGTTGAGCCGGACACGAGGGTCCGTCTCCCCGTTGTACTTGACGATCGTCGAGGGCCGACGGAAGCGCGCGGGGGAACGCCGTCGTGCGGATCTCCCGCCGAACACGCGGGTGCCGGGGGCTCCGGCGTCGGGGAGCGATCCTCACCGCCGTCGTAGCGCCCACCCCTTCGAGGGTGGTAGCCCCTAGGCGCTCGCGCGTCCGCCTTGCCGGTGCGCCTGGCGTTGATGACGTTGCGGGCGTCGCCATCCAACGCCCTGCGCGTGTCGAGGAGCCGTTCCTTGGCTGGCGTGCGTCCCTGGTCAGCAGGTTGACCTACGTGCACCGAGGGTTCGCCTCCCGGTGCAGGATCGTCTCCTCGTGCGTCCCCCTGCTGGCGGATGCGTGAGGCTGAGCTCTCGGCCTGCTGGACGGCCGCTTGCTCAAGGAGAGTTTGCACCTCGCGGTGCATGTCTCGAGCCTCGGGGGTCGAGGGTGCCGGCATGGCGCGTAGCAACGTCGCGGCGGCGATGAGCTTTTGGCTCGCCCGTGGTGGCGTATCCGCGTTGTCGACGTTGGGGGCGGGGTTGAGGCGGTCACGGACTGTCGGCCCGGCTCCCGCGCGCGTTCGCCGCGCGCGGAGGCCTCCCCCCGCCATCGAGGCGCGGAGTAACCGCACCGTCCGTACTCCTGCGCCGCTTGGCCTCGAGCTCGCGAGCTTGGGCGGGGGCGCGCGTCGACGTCGGCCCCGGCGAGAGCGCTCGGCCCCGCGGCCGGGCGCGTGGCGATCCCCGGGGGCGGGCGTGACTTCCCCGTCTCCGGCACCCGCCGCACCGGCGGCGTTTGCCGGGTCGTTGGTGATGACGGCGCGGCACTCCCGCGTGGGGTCGTAGCTCCCGGTGCTGGAGTCGTCGGAGCAACCAAACCGGTAGTCCGCGGCGTCGAGGAAGCGCCCGAACGCGGCCCCGGGTCCGGCACGCGGAGAAGTCCCCACCCGCGTACCCGTGTCGGTTGGCGGGTGGCATCGTGTCGACGGAACCCGGGGACGACTCGTCCCGTCTGGCCGAAGTGCCGGGATCCCGGCGACGAAGACGTGCCGACCGGGCGGAACCCTCGCGCATTGTCGTGTTGATGTTGGCGTTGTAGGCCGTAGTGGCGCCACGCGGCCGATGGGGATGCGTGGTCGGAGACCGCACGCGGTCCGCCGGGACGGTGGCGGCCGTCGTGACGGTGGGCGCACCGCGTTGGGCGGCGGCGCGCTCGGCCGCCGCCGCTCGGACCGCGCTTGGACGCGAGCGTAGCCCGAGCGACGACGGCGTCGCGGCGTCGACGGGCCCGCGGCATCCGTGCTCGCGGTGCTTGCGCCGGTGTCGTGCGTGCGGCGGAGACCAGAGCGGACCTGGCCTCGCGCTGCGCGCGGAGCTCCTCACGGTTGGTGAGGCGCATGAGATAGCCGTTCCCCGTGGCCTGGAAGTTCAAGTCTCCGAAGCGGATCTCGAACCCGGCCGGAAGAGGGTCTGAGCTACCCATGTTGTAGCGGGTGCTACGGTACTCAGTGCGAATCACCATGGAGGGAGTTAGCGAGATGACCTTAGGCGCTCGTTTGCCCCACGGTGGGCGCCAGCGTCGGTGCGGAATATGGTCCCGACACTAACCAGTAGATAACGCCTAGGTCTATCCCTCAATGGTCGATGCTAAGCAACAAATGACACAAGATTTTATCCTGGTTCCGGCCGAGGGGGCCGTACGTCCAGCAGGGGCGTGCTCGTGGCACTATATTGCTCAGCACCGGGGGTGCTTGTAGTGGGGCAAATACAAGCAAGACGGGAGAGGAATGGTGGCTTCCAAGTCCCTGGGTGAGTGGTTGGAGATGTTGTGGGAGAATAAGAGAGTGAGTGCACGGTGCGCTGTGTTCCTCTGACTTCGTCCCCCCGCGGCTGGGGGCTCGCCTTCCCTTTTATAGGCCAAGGGGGCGGCGAGTTACACGCACGCCGCGCTACCTAGCTACGTGTGGGAGCACGTCGTGCTACGGTGTAGAGCGGGCGGCCGTCCGGTCGATCTTCGCTGCGATCCGGCCATGATGGCCTACCTTGTACCCGAACAGTGGCGGTTCGAGGGTAGGAGGCGGCAGATGGCGATGGCATCCCCTGATAGGCTTCGAGGGAGGTGCTGATGATGGCTGGTACGGGGTACAGGAGCGGGCGGAACGGCGTTCCTTCCCAATGAGCTCTGCGGTGGTGGAGTGGTTGCTGCAGTGCTCGGGCGTGCGCCTGCGGAGTCAGGCATGTGCCCGCACGCGTGGGTACGGCGGCCGCGCCGTTACAGTGGCCGGGATGGCCACCCACCGGCCTAGCGCCCCTCACCTAACCTGCAGGGTCACGGGAAAGTGGAGTCGAGGGTGCGCCCGGCCCCCTTTCGAGGGTCGGGCGCGTTAGCCGTACAGTAGCGTGCGCGCGGTGTCACGGGACTGACACCGGCCGTACCGCACGGTCCACCCCACGGGGGCGGGGATGGGCTCCTCCCCCGGGGAGTTGGTGCGGCGGCACCGGGCGTGAGCCCCGGCGCATGATGGCGCCGTCTCGCGGCGTCGGGCGTTAAATGCCCAAGTACGGGGCCGGCGCACGCGTGCGGGGGCGCCCGTGAGCGTGGCGGGCCCCCGCCGAGGGCGGAGCGGACCCTCGAGCGAGACCGGGACTCGCTCGAGGGGGAGCGCGCCCTCGAGCGGGGCGGAACCGCTCGAGGGAAGGGTCGCCCCTCGAACGGAGCGGAGCTCGTTCGAGGAGGGGGGTTGCCCCTCGAACGGGGCGGAGCCCGTTCGAGGAGGAGCGTGCCCTCGGGCGAGGCGGAGCCTGCTCGAGGGGTCTTCCAGACGGGCCGTCTTGGTGGGCCTCCGGAGTCCTGCCGCATAGGCCAAGTCCTGCATGGTTAGTTTTCCTGCATGGTTAGGCTTAGCTTATTTTGATGCAGGAATTTAAGTAAGGGTTCCCCCTTTGTTTAAGGGGACCCCTAGGGCGGTCCCCGACAATAAGCATAATAAAATTCATAAATCCTTGCTTATACACCAAAAAATTCTTTTTTTTGATCAGTGGATGTAGGATTTCCTAAGCTCCAAAGTTGGTATTCAACTCCGAGTCAATTTCCAACATTATCATGCCTGAAAAATTCTGTAATCGAGGTTCTGCCTAGTCGTTTTCACAGAAAGCCGAGGTGCACAAAAATTGTCATCACTCTCGGTACGTATATGCAAACATGACAAACTTTGGTGAGCATTATCTCCACAACATTTTATTAACACCAAAAATTGGTACAGGAGAGAGTCCAAAAGTGTGTTGTCGCGAAATCCGCACCCCACGCCAGGCACACAGCAAGCCGAACAAGCTAGCTTAACACACGAGCAGATTCCAAAGCGTGCCAGTCAATTTTCCTGAAATTAACAAAGGGTAACGCAGTTAGATGCCAAAGCTTGGAACTTGCCGGGTGGTACCAGACAGTTCCATATTTGCGGCTAGAAAGCCATGTAAGATGACATATAGCTATGAGGAGCTATCTGTCAACGGATTGAAAACCATTCGGGAGCTTTAAAGCGTAAAACAGGAAATAGCCGAATAGATTGCGTAAGCATGACGACAAATCGATCTTTGTTTAAATAACGTTGTCCGTGCACAAAATCATGACCGATCTTTGAGGATAAATAACAGTAAAAAGTAAATGAAGTAAAACATGATTGCAAATATGTAATGAACAAGCACGCATAGGCCCAAAGCACTAGTCTACCGCATGTCCAGATACTTTGAAACCCGTCAAGCATGAATTTAAACAAGTTAATCCACCGCATGATACAACTTGTTTAAAATCACACCACCAACCACAAAAAGATCTATCCACCGCATGATACAATCTAAATATGGAAAGCTAAAAGCATGCATTATTTAAAACATAACTTATAAACGCGTTTTACTCATGAAAGCATAACCGAATACGGCTGTACAGCCGAGTCGGGATCCGTGGAGAAGGAACAAACATTGCTAAAGATGATAAACCTATCAGATTGAATCAAAATCTAATCCACCGGATGATTAGCTCTAAAACAACCCAAAAACTTGCATCTATCGTATGATACCCGATTCTGTCAAGGTTTACACAAGATTAACAAGATTGAACCCGCAACATGTGACAACTTAGATTGATCCGGTTTCGGCTGTTGGAGAACACGTGATCTACGTGCCTTATTGAGCCAAGATACGAGCGTGCAATGTAAAGATCACCAAACGAGATAAAGCCGATTCAAACCAATCTAAATTGGGCAAAAGAGTGTTACATGAATTTAAACATAAGTAAAAACTCAAAGCAACACGTGGTAACTTAATGAATCTATTAGATCTTGCCGAATCTAATAGAGCCGATAACTAGCTCCAAGATAGATCTTAGCCTACCGCATGGCTCATGATCTAACAAGAAACCCTCTTGAACCAAGCTTAAATCCACCGCATGATACTAAGCATGGTAACAAGACTACTTGCATCACGATCTAAATCCACTGCATGATACTAGACATGATACAAGGTTGCCGGTACTTACGGAGGTCGACGGATCGATGAACCCTCTCAAAGAACTCGACGACACGACTAGAGGACTCGAAGATTTGGCGTAAAGCCGGTTTGTTGTGAGAATGTTCGATTACAATTACATACATCCAGAGTTCATATTTATACCCTGTCCTAGCACGACTCCTAGTGCACTACGAGCACAATATTTGATACCTAATTTAACGCCCAAGTGCGAATGCTTATCCATCCATTCGTCCCTTCCACTCGGGCCATGTCACCATGCGATCCCGCAAAATCAGCGCAAACAGTCCCTTTGCCGAACGGAGGCAAAACTGCCGACCGCAAGCACCACTGCCGAATCTTCTGAAGAAATCTTCCTCCGCTAGACAGGATTTGTTACCAAGTTAGGCCCACAAATCATACTCTCTCCTGTACCAATTTTTGGTGTTAACATATGCCCCTTCAATTACGGGATAAAAGTGATTTTATTCCGAAATTGACTGTAATCACCAACGTCTTCAAATCAAATCTGTTCAACACCTATTCTCTCTCCCTGCAATCCATTGGAGTCTCCTTCCAGATCCAAACCCTAGGTCATATTTTCCCCAAGCTCAAATCTTCAATGGCGGGTCAAAATCAAGCTGCTGAGGTAAATTTCATCCCCTTAAGACCATTCGACATTATCCTTTTCGATTTTTACCTCAGATTTCTCCCTCCGTCTTCTCTTGATAGAAACTTTCCACCGAGCTTTTGATTCACACCGAGGCCAACTCAACATCATATTTCCTTGGACCTGTGGGAACTTCTGATCCCCGCGAGTTCATTGAAGCCGAATCCAAGAGAATCCCTTTCAAAGCGGCTTTATCAAGGCCCCCCCCTGTGGCAAGATGCTTTCAAGAACTGGCCTTTGCCCCCAATCATAGGCTGGAGAAATTGGTACAAAAGGGTACTTGCAGATAACAGCGCCAAAACCAGCAATTGGGACAGCCTCCGCATCGCCCAGTGTTTGGAGTTATCTCTAGCCGAAACCCCCAATAATGGAAATCTTTTGATAGCAGCCTGCCACTTCTGGTCAAATGGCGTCAACGCTTTCCTCTTTGGTCACGGCCAAATGTCTCCTACTTTGGCCGATGTATACATGATGACCGGCCTTGATATTTCAGGACCCATGTATCCCTACGAATACAAAGGCACCACTAGGCAGAAAGGAGTGAAGACAGGAAGTGGATACAAGTCATATATCCAGAATCATATGAAAGATGGCCCTCTGGGTGAAGTTGAATACAGAGCATTCCTGAACATGTGGCTATGAAGATTCATCTTCTGTGGTAAAGCCAATGAGCCAACTTTGAATCACATTGCCATGGCTACAGATTTGGCTACTGGTCATCGCATCCCTCTTGGAAAATATCTCATAGGGAGTGTGTATCACATGCTTCATCAGACGATTTCCCAAATGCACACCGGCCAGAAGATATTATGTGTGAATGGCCCTTGGTGGTTTGTGCAAATGTGGCTGCAACTGCATATGCACCGGATTGTTAACATTAATCTCAACAATCGTCATTTCCCTTCATCCAGCCACAATGAAGGAGAATCTCAGATTACCAGAGGATGCTAAACCCATGGAGAAGCTGCTTCAACCATATCTATTGACCAGAATGTCAGTCAACTTTTTGAGCTCTTCTTCAAAGGTTTTACTGACCCCCTTTGGCTCCCCTATCTGAACAATGATAATTTAACCCACCCCTTTGAATTCTCTTTTGAAACTGGATGCCATGATGCAAGATCCATAGAAATCTTCAATATCTTCATCCATCCATGTGCCTTGCGAGCAAAATTTTGTGGGGGAAGGTTAAATCATAGCACCTATGAATATTATCAGCCAAATATGATGGCCCGACAGCTAGGATGTGGCCAAATGCCCCCAAGGCTATTTCTTCATGAGTTCCTCAAACCTAGAGAGGAAATCACAGAGAACATTCCGGCCAGAAGGATCTTTGAATACAACTGCAGCCCAACTCTTTATGCTTGGCTTTTCACGCCAACAACAATAGCTCACCCTCTCTTTATCTCCTGGTGGCAAGAGTTCCATGACCCTATCTTCAATGAGCCAGTGCACTCATTCTATATTGAACTGATGACTGACTTTCAGCCAACTTCAAAGGTAACATACTATACTTATATTTTTTTGACCAGGCATACTTTTCACTACTAATCGTGATTTTGGCCACCCTTTGTAGAATACAGTACCTGCCCGTCGAGCCAAGGCACTTGCTTATAATGTGGTAGGCCCAATCTCTACCTTGGGATTCAAGTCCACAACTCTGGCTCAGCTGATGGCCAGATATGCCACAATGGACCCTACTCTTACCAGCTCAACTTCTGACAAGAGAAAAGCCCTACCCTTGGTTGTACCTCCAGCTGCCAAGAAGAAAAGAACCACTAAAAAGGTCCTCATTGAGGTAACATCTTTTCTTTCTTGAACACAAGACCACTCTTATTCTGATAAATTTCATCCTGTGCAATTTCAGACTAGAACCCAGCAACCATCAGCTACAGAACCTGCCAATGCTTTATCTATTGGTATGACCTTTATTACTTCTTTTTCTTCATAGATCATTATTTACACTGGCATTTACTCTTCATCTGACATTTGCAGAAGAAATATTGGTGGACCATTCTGTGGAAACCTCCTCTCCTCAACATATAAGTTCACCAAGGGATGAACCATCTTCTGCTCAAGTAGAGACTTTAACTTTACCAGGGACTCAATCATCCCCTCCTCAAGCAGAAGTGCCAGCTTCACCAGAAATGAACCCATCAGTTCACCAGAAATCCCAGTCTCAACAGGGATAAATCTACCTTCACCTCAGCCACAAACCTGAAATTTACCAGAGACTGCACTAGCTTCCCTCCAAGTAGAAACTTCAGCTTTGCCAAGAACTCCTCAGACTCCTCTTCCACTGGTCACCCAAGAGATTCCCCCTGAACCTGAACAGGCTTCTGTCCCAATTCAAGGAATCAAGCACGAGGTAAGTGCAAGCATCTAACTCTGCTATCCTCTTTTAATAAACCATTGCTAATTCGGCAATTCCTCTCAGGATCAATCTTCATCACCACCAAGCTCTTCATTTATGGTGAATGATCCAACTGCCGAAACAGGGGATGAGGAACCCTCAAATCAGGTTCTATCAGAGGAAACTCAGTCAAGGCTCAGAGAAATCTTTTCCTGGCTGCAAAAAGATGCTCGAGATCAAATCAGAGATGTTGATCACTTCGAGGAAATGCTTGAACCCATCAATCAAGAGCTCCCTGAGGACATCAAAGCTTCCTTGGAGCCCATCTCAGGTCTGGATATCCATTATGTGGCAATAAGGCGAGCCTTGAAAAGCCAATCCTCCCGATCAGCTCTCGAGCAAAAGAAAGCCAAAGCTGAACAAACTGTGAAAGGTTCACGAGCCCAAGTTGAGAGCAACAAGGAAATGCTGGCCAAACTGCAGTCTGCTGTTGAATTGAAAATTGCCAGAAAAGTTGCACTAGAAACTGAGCTGAGGAATTTGTCAGCTGAAATTGAGGCTGACGAGAAAAAGATAGCCGAGCTCCCTGGATGAATAGAGAAAACCCAAGAGGAAGCATCAGCGGCCATGACGGAAGCAAATCAACTCGAGGCACAACTCTGCATCCTGTCCAACACTCAGAGAGATTATCAGGAACGGATGAAGAATATGAATCAGATAATATCAAATGCCTCCAGTGTAATTGCAAAGTACTTGAACATTTAGTTGTATTAAGCAATGTGTAATCGAATTAACCGTCCTTGTAACATTGCCTTTTATAAACTTCATTTCCCTTTCCTCTACATGACTTTGTTTGCAACTCTGGACGATTTATTCAGTAACTATGGTCAAACAGTGCTATATCCGAACAGCACTCTGACCGCAACTTAGCCGAGCCAATCAACCGAATATGACTCAGCTTGAATTCCAAACGACCCGACGGCGAATCAGTTAAGGAAACCTCTCCACTTTCCAAGTTTCTCGGGATATGCACCACGATCCAGGGCCATGATCTCTTCATCATACCTATAAATAAAACCGTAGGTGCCCCTAGCCTCTCATCAAGCCTTTAACCTTCAAACCTTTGCCAACCCAAGCTTGCTTTTTCCATCACCAGCGCGGCTCCAAGAACCAATGGCGGGTAGCAGCAACAGGCGCCGCGCCGCCGCCAAGGCGGAAGGAAGCCGCGCTAGCGCGCGTCAGAGGCAGTGATTGTCATCTTCTCTTATGATTCTTTCTAGATTTTCCTCTGTTCTTGACGATCTTCTCTATTCCAGGCTCATCCACTGGAACTCGGCCCCCGCGCTGGCCATGAATCAGCCTCTGCCAGATGACTCCTCGGAGTCGAACAACTACTCCCCCGTGCCCTACGGGGAGCTCGACGCCCTCTGCTTCAAGGCGGAGCTCGAGGTGGCCCAGCGCGAGCTGGAGGATGTCCCCAAGAAGGCTCGCATCGCCGAACTCGAGTGGGAGGACCAGCGCAAACAATTGCTGACAACTATCGACGGTACATTCCTTAGATTACCCCCCAATCCAATTCGGCTTTTGATACTAATCATCACTGCCTTGCACATTGCAGCCCGTGACGCCGAACTTGACCAGCTGAAAATGCTGGTGAAGCAGTTGGCTGACAAGGTGAACGCTCCCGGCGACACGCCGGCGGAGCGCCTCGCCGCGGTGGAAGACCGCGTGGACGAGGTGGCCGTCCACGGCATCCGCCTCGGCACCACCCTGGGCTTGGCTGCCATGGCGACGCATACCGGCGTCGACTACTCCATCCAGCCGCGCGGCTTCCGGGGCGGCGCACCAGAAGACATCGACGAGATCGAAGTCATCCTGGAGCGCCTCGATGGCCATGGCGATGCCATTTCCGAACTCGCTCATCCCCAGTCTGTGCTGAACAGGCTTTTCGGTTAGATTGTACTAGGGATGTTTGATCTTCGGTAATAAATAAAGAATTTAATTTCCATGCTCGTGTTGTGATGATCCCCTCCTGTTTGCAACTGTGAATCTTACTTTCTCAAACGCATTCGGGAACTTTACTTAAGCCGAATACGCGAAAACAACTGCCCCTTGGCGCAAAATCCGCAGAAAATCTTCAGTTCGGGAGCCATAAACACTGTTCAATGAAAAAACCCTTTGCATTCGGGAGGAAAACCCTGCCGCTTGGTATTCCAATAACGTACGCCAACCAGTCATCACTCCCAATGCGCTCTCTCAGTCAATAAAATAGTCTTCTGGGATGCCCTGCAAATCCACTCGCATACTCCTCCATCACTTCACATCTCCTCCCCCGCTCCAAAAGAGAAAACCCCAAAGCAATGGCGGACAAAGGCAAGCAACCCATCAAGGAGGACAGCACTCCACCAAAGAAGCGCACCATTCAAGAGTGAGTTTTCTTCTGATCTATTTCTTGCTCTCACCTGCAATCATATGGTTCACCCCTCCTTGTTTTCTCCAGCCTTGATCTGCTTCCAGAAGAAATCCTTGGGACCGAAGAAACGCCTGAGTACATCTCCTCTGACTCCTCCCTTGAAGAAGAGGACGCCACGCCAGAACAGAGGGTCAATCACTAGTTGTGCTGCCGTGTTCGGCATCTGGAGCATGATCTGCAAGATATCACCGCTCGCTGCCATGCCGAACGCGAACGCCGCATGACCTTGGAGGCGTTAGTAGGTGGTAAAACTTTGTTCAATATCCTACAGAAACTATCTCGGAGGCATTCGAGCGCTTCAACGAGTACACCCGGGCGGTTCCACATCACAAGTTCCCGAAAGAAGACCTCGTGCAAAAGTTCTATCAAGGACTCACCATGGCGTCAAGGACGATCATCGATGCATCAGCGGGAGGATCTATCATCGAGCTTACACCGACGGAAGCTTTCACGCTATTCAAGAAGGTCGCGGATAATGACACGTGGGCGTCATCCGGGCGCCTACATCCGGCTCAACCCATGGGGAACGTCAAAGGAGTCTTGCAAGTGGAGAAGGAAAACATACTTGAGGGCAAGATCGACTCGCTCATGAGGAGGTTGGAGAAGATGGAGATGGAAAAGAAAGAGGCTCAAGACTTGAAGGCCGCCGAAGCAAGGTCCACATGCGAAGAATGTGGAGAGTATGGCCATGTCCGCAAAGATTGTGCGGAGGAAGCCAAAGTGCTCGACTACATGAGGAAGGGAGAATTGCCGAACTTCTGCTACGGGCAAGGTAGGCCTCAATTTAATGCAAGCTCATCTATTCCTAACGCGGTTCCGCTTCGTATACAATTGAAGGAGTTCATGGATGAGCAAGCTAAGATCAACAAGGACACCGTCACCAAGTTCAAGACCATAGACAAGGTGTTGGAGAACATCGATAGCAAAGTGACGGAGGTCGGAAGTTCCAATCATCAAGTGCTCAACATGATGAAGATGCTCGAGACGCAAGTTGGACAACTTGCGGGGCGCCTCACTAATGATGAAGGGAAGCTTCCGGGACAACCCAAATGTCCCGAATCAGCGAAGGCCATTCAAACGCGTTCGGGGAAGGAGACCGAAGATCCGGAACGTTCCGCGGGAGCAAGGAAGCTTAAACCATCCACCGAGGTGGAAGGAATTGCTAAAGAGAAGGTTACGGGGATCGTCACCGAGGAACCCGAATTCGAGATGCCGGAGGAAGACACGAGGATACCGCAACTCAAGCCACGCTACTTCCGAGGTAAACTTGACAACCACTTTGAGAAGTTTGTGGAAGTTGTGCGTAGACTTAGCATCAACATGCCATTACTAGATGCCCTACAAGTACCTACATATTCTCGTTACTTTAAAGACATACTTGCAAATAAATATGAGATAGCAACACTCGGGGTAGATCATGTCAAGATGTCCGAGGAGTGTAGTGCAGCTATTGCTAATGGGCTAGAGAAGCAAAAAGACCCCGGGTGCCCTACAATTCCATGTTCAATTGGTTCTTTCAACTTCGAGAAGGCGTTATGCGACCTTGGAGCTAGTGTGAGCGTCATGCCGAGGGATGTGTTCGAGAAGCTACGCCTACCGATGGAGCCTACGGGAATATGTTTGGAGTTGGGAGACAACTCCATTCGCTATCCCTTGGGCATTGCTGAAGATGTACCCGTGAAGATTGGACACCACTTCATCCCCGTCGACTTCGTTGTGCTCGAGATGGGAGAGAGGGAGAAGCCGCCGCTCATCCTAGGGAGGCCGTTCCTCAAGACCGTGGGAGCTACTATTGATGTTGGCAAGGGGGAGATCATGTTCGATATCAACGGAGAAAAGAGTTCCTTCAAGTTCCGTCCAAGGATTGAGGCATGCAATATGATTGGAGTGAAGGGAGAACCAAAACAAACGAAGGGGCTGAAAAAGAAGAAGGAGCCGAAAAAAATGAACGTAACGAAAATCAAAGAAGGTGTTGCATCCGTCAAGACAAAGGAAGAGAAGCCGCCTGTGAAGACCAAAAAAATGACTAAGCCAACTAAGCCGGAAGACAAGCCCGCGCCCAAGATGGTGCGGAAATGGGTACCCAAGATTGCAACGCTCGCAAAGAGCGTTGATCCGGAGTAATCAAGTGAAGAAGTCTAGCTATAGACTATAAACGAAGCGCTAGGCGGGAGGCAACCCGTTTCGTCGAGTCAAGAATAAGCTACCGGGAGGACAACCCGATTCCAGGTTTTTCGAGTATTTTTAATAATTTAGTTTTTGAGTTTTACTACACAAAGACATTAGACTTAGAAGTAGTTGAACAATATTAGAGACATAATTCTTGATTGAATGTTTGCTTTATCATAAACCCTTTGCATGAACCCTCCTATGTGCTTGTTTGATTCTTTTCTTTTTGAGAAACCTCAACCAAATAATTTCAGAACCTTAACTCAACCTTTCACCCTCATTATGGTGCTGAGGTTGACTTATTTTTCATGCTAAAACCACACGAGTAGAGCCACGATTTATGTTTAAGTGTTAATAAAATTCAGCACGTGGTAGGACTCGCGTGAACCTAGAAATCAAAACTTTTGGTTGGTTTTAAAAATCTTTATCCTTGGTTTCTCTAGGATTAGAATTTTTCTAAGCCTATTCTAATTTTGTTTTATTCAAAATCTTTCTTATTTAGCCAAAATTAGAACCTAAACCTATGCCCCCATGATCAAGCCGGGAAAATGTTCGCTCTCAACCGATGAAAGCAAACTATACCGGTGAGACCGAAATCGACGTAGTCGAAAAATATTTTCGACTTACATTTGTTTTTAATGGTTTAAAAACTTCTCTAAAATTATGCTTGAGCTCTTGCATGGCTCTGAAAAATATTTTAAATTTCGAATTAGAGGAGTGCTTAACCTTAAACACACCTAAATGGAGGCAATCTAGTTTGAATTAATCATGCATGCACCATTGGATTCCCTTTTATCAACTTTCACCAATTCCACATGCAAAGGACAAGCATGGTGGGCAGCAAGCATCAACTTTGCAGGATTTTCATGGTGGCATGTGAAGCAAGTGGAGCTAGGGAGCATGGACATGACCCAAAGCATGGAGCATCAAGTGGGAGGACCAATAATTCAAGAAAAGGAGTGGACGAGAGCGTTTGGGCGGTGCAACTCGTGGAGCACGCGGGCGGGGAAAGTTGCGAGAGGCGAAATGATCGTGCTCGGGAGAAAGACGCGGCGGGGAGGAGCCGGGGAGACCCCCGGGCGGCCGGCCCAGGCCGGCCGGCCTGACCTACTTAAGGAGCCCCCCGGCTCCCGTTTTCTACAGGCAAGCTTCCTTCTCCTTCCCTTGTTTGTGTGTTCAAGTTTGTGTGCTCAGAACCTATGTAGACATAGCCAACCATCCCAAGCTTGATAGCTCAAGAAAAAATCCACATCCTTAATCCACTCAAAGTCCACATCCGAAGCAAAGAGTTTAAGTGCCTAGTTTACCGGTTGCAACCCGGAATTTTAGTTGAAGAAAGAGTGCAGCAACCATGTGGAAGAAGACCACAAGTCTCTTCTCCAAGAAGAAGAGTTCGTCGTCGTCCAAGCCGTCATCAACCACGTCTTCGAGGAGGCACTCGGTTTCCGAGTCTCCCGGAGCATGGAGACGGATACGTCACCACCGAGGAGGAACGATGCTCTCCTCCTTGGTGGTATGAGGGCCGCAAGAAGCACTTCCATGAGGTTCACCGAACCTCGTGGGCACACGGAGGAGCAGCCCGCGCCACCACGACGATCGACTCGCTCAACCGCACCACCTCCTTACACCCCGACACACTCTTCGTACGGCTTCATCATCTTGTCGGCGGAGGAGGAGGAGAGGCTCGCCAATCTTGAGAAGAGGCTTGTGCCGAACGTCGAGTTCGACGACCAAGCACTCTACACCTTGGGTTTTTGCACCGACATATACTATATGTTGGGGCACCTCGGATGGGTGCGGTTCTCCAACGGAATATCGGTGGACACCCATTTGGGTTACGCCTTGGAAATTTTGATGACTATTGCACCCATCGTTGATGATGATGGGGTGCAAAGCTTGTCATTCCGTTTGGAGGGAATCCAACAAGCGGTTCCCTACGAGCACGTTAGGGAGCTGCTTGGATTCCACAAGGGAGCTCCGGAGAAAGTTGACGTGCCACCCGGCATGTTGGCGGGATTTTGGAACATGATCTCCGGAGAAGCCCATCAACAACGCAATTGCATCCGCAACCCCATCATCTGGATATTTCACTCTTGGATGTGCAAGAGGGTATTGGGGAGGATGAAGGAAACAAAGGTGACCGACACGGAGTTGAATTGGCTATACTCGGCTTTAATTGCCAGGCAGCCAATAGACCCCTCTTACCTCATGATCAACCGTTGGTGTTGTGAAGCAACATCGGGGGCGGGTAATATTGGTTCAGGGTGTTACCTCTCCTGTTGGCCTTTTCCTTGCGGCCGGGGATCGCAAGAAACCCCGCTCACCTTTTGCGTGGTACCTCTCTCGATTTTGAGTATTTGCGGTAAGGCAAATACATTAGTGGAGATGAGAGAGGAGGTTATCGGTTGGCCATAGTGAACCTACCCCTTCCGAATGAGAGGCTTAGGCTTTTCACCGAAGGAAGGGAAGATTGGTTGGAAGAGGGATTACTTGTCCCTGCAAGGAAGAACAAAAGAGGAAGAATCGTAGAGGAGGGAACATCCTCCGCACAAGCGAGTGGAGCACAACCCAATGTGCAACCATTCGGTGGGGTCCCTCCTCCGCCAAGTTATTTCGGAGGGTCACAAGGACAAGCATGGGGGGGTGGTGCACCGGTACCCCCACAAAATTATGTTGTGCCCAACGCTAACTTCGCGGAGTCCTACGCTCATCATCCCCAACCACAACAAAGCATGGCCATTATTGGAGGGTATGCTGCAAGAAATGCTCAAAACATCGCAGCCATCCAAGCTAACGCAGCTCAACTCGGTGAAGGCAACGCAAATATCGCCTTTGAACTTGGACGCCTTCACCTTGTGGAGCCAAATCAATTCGTCGGAGGAAGCGTCCAATCGTATTATGAGCAAGGGTATTATTATCAAGATTATCAACATCAACCACCGGCGGAGGACTAGAAGATTTAGGAACTTTAGTTTTCTTTTCTTTTCTTTTTCTCTCGTAATTTTCAGCTTTTGCTTATGTGTGTTTGCGTAGTATTTTCTGTTTTTATTTAAATTTCAGCAAGCATGTTTGTTTATTTTCAGTTTGTATTTCAACTTGATGTCACCATTAATAAAGACACCACCTTGATTATATCATTGGAAAAGTTACAAAATTCGTGCCATGATGATATATGATTAAAATTGCAGCTTTGTTCATCTTTGTAATTGATTTATGCATGTTTAAGCTAGTGCTCTCTTAAAAATACAGATCTGAATTTATTTAAATACTAGCTTAATTTTCAGCGGAGGTTATGATTAAAATAAAGACCCATAGTGTTTTATGTGCTCTCAAGTTATGAATAGATTAAAGATGTCTTTTATGCTCAAAAATATTGCTAACCTTGTCACAAATATCGCTTGTGTGTTGCTCAACCTATCCGAGCCTTATATATATTTGAGTGCATAAACCTTAGTGTACAAGATTTATTTTTGAGTGAGTTATTGCAGGCCATGATTTCTGCGGCCCGAGACTAAGAAAGTTGGTCATTCCATTTTTTGCGTATCTATCTTTTTGCTAGCCTTTTATCCGTGCATTGTGTATCCCCGCATCGGTGATCTCACAAACTTCGCCGGATATCCACCCTTAAACCAAATATCATCTTTTGTGATTACCTCCTTGACCACAACCTATCGTTGAGAATGGATCATCAATTCAAGGAAGATCACAAGACGGTGCCAACGTTGAAGATTTCAAGTATCTCTCCAAGGAAAAATATCTCCGGTACCTACCTTATTTTTCGCCTCTTTGCTCGAGGACGAGCAACATCTAAGCATGGGGGAGGAGGTAGGTACGGTGCAGTTTTAGAGTTCAAAAGGGAGTATTTTAAAATATATATATATATATATAATGATGAAAGAAAAAAATTCGGCGATGTACGTGACTTCCAAGGTGAAGGAAGAAAAAAACATATATATATATATATATATATATATATATAAGAAAGAAAGAAAGAAAGAAAGAAAAGAATGAGAAATATGAGAAAGAGAAAAAAATATATATGTGCGTAAAGCGAACTCCCCGGTTCTCTAAGAGTGCATTCAGGGCTTCAAGTTAAAAAGATCCATTCTCATTTTCCAACCATGTGCAATCCGATAACGAGGACTTCTTTTGTGCCTCGGGATCACTCTTTGCCATTTGCACATGTCCACTTATCTAAAGTGTGTGTATTTCTCTCTTTCCCCTCCTTGATTTAACATTATTTTCCAATGACCTTTTTGACGAGTCTCGGTAAGACCATGAGAAGCTTGTCTTGTTTTGACAACACCTCATTTATAAAATCTTGTTAGGACTAAACTTTCCCAAAGCTCCATATAAAGCCTACCACATATATATGAGAGGGAAAGGAGTAGAATATATAGGCTTGAGAGACAAGTGAGATGAGAGTTTATGAGCAATACACGAGATGATTTAAATTTGTGAATTTGGTTTAGCTTTTTCTTTATCTCGTTCTTCATTTCAAAAAAATTCGAGATCTATTTAAAACTTTGTGAGCATGTTAATACTTGTGGGATAAGCTTAATAAGAATCTACCCTCCGTAGAGATGAAGGCTAGTACATTATGGAACTTTAATGAATTAAAATTTTGAGAGCATTATGTTTTCTCGTGTGTGATCAAGTGCAAAGTTTAAACACTGTTTGGTAATGATGATATCAATCGAAGGCTTACTCGAGGACGAGCAAGGTTTAAGCATGGGGGAGATGTTGACGGTGAAAATCTGTCAACCTAGCCATGAGTTTACCTTCGGTGTTGGCATGAGTTTTATACCTTATCCATTGGTACTAACCCCCGTGGTATAACAAGTTCACGTGTGCATGTCGGTTTTGGAGTTTAATGTTTATGCAGGGTTTTAGTGTTAAATGCAAGACTTTCGGGATAAGTTCATCAAGCACCTCATGACAAGACCTTGAAGCCCCGTACAAGTCATGTAATGAAGCAAACTTAACTCCAAGAAGCCGGGGACTTGATCCGAGAAGACGACAGACTCCAGGGACCTGACCAGAAAAGTGCTGAATCTTGCAAGACAAGGAGTTGAGTCCAATTCGGAGAGAAACCGACGACATGGACCTACATGCAGAAGGGGGAACATCCAAAAAGCAAGGGAACCGACGTGGGGCAAAGGAGCCCACGGGCTGGGCCTAAATGGGCCCAGGCCGGCCGGCCCAGTCCGGTCGGCCCAGGCCCATTTTGGGCCCAAACACGCTCTCCTTTGCCCTAGCCGCCAATCGGGCTATTTATAGTCCCCCGACCGAGAGCCACGCGAGAGAAGATTTCGTCTTCGGCCGCCGAGAAGCAGAGAAGAGAGGGACACCATCTCGGAGAGGAGAGGGTCGAGCTAGTTGACTAGGGTTTCCCTAGCCGACTTGGGAACCTTGCACGAAGACCACGTCGGAGTTCCGGAGCTAGAAGCAAGATCAAGGAAGGATCCCGGTGGTGATCTTGTGTATGTATCATTGTTATAGTTGAATTATCAAGTTGAATCTTTTCCCGCCGATCAAGTGTTTCCTCGAAGATTTCGTTTTTCGATCGGCTTTGCTTATTCCAATTCTATTCTCGAGATAGATTACATAGGGTGTTCTTGTAGCCGCGGTGGCTAGAGGTACACGCGGATCTTCCGAAAGAATCTCGACTTGTCTTTTGACTCGCCCTAAGCTCCCCGCATGAATAGGGATACGTTGTGACAGAACGGGGGTCTCGAAAGGCGGATGTTTTCGGATTTGGACGGGAAACCACGATTTAAAGAGGCTTCTATTAAGATTCGATTTGTTACTTCTTCTCTTGCTTGGAACCTCAACAAAAGGCTTACCCCGATCCCTCTAGATCGGTTTATCTACCCAATCTTACTTAGTTTTCTCCGGTTTTTAGTAGATTAGATTCGTTTTGTGTCTTTTACTTAGATGCATTAGGTCTTTTATCGAAGATTGAAGTTACTTGGCTTTAATAGATTAAGTCTTGCGTCACACATTTGTTCCACGGATTCGATACCTTGGGTTCACCACTCGAGGGAAGAAGGGTCCCTTGACTACGACGGGAGACTTGTACGCTTGCGAGTCACGAACGAACTTTGATACAATTATTAACCGTCAACAGGGTCCCAGCGTCAGCACTAAATCCAATTATCAAGCCATGGCCATTCAGAGGCTGGGGTATAGATTGATTGGCCAGATAAGCCCACCATCTAGCAAGGGGCATAAGTTTGTGCTTTTAGCAACAGATTACTGAAGAAAGTAACATCAGAAAACATGGTTGAGTTTGTTAAAGAACACATCATCTACAGGTTTGGAATTCCTCAAACAATTACAACTGATCAAGGAGCTCAGTTTGTATCCTTGGAGTTTAGGGAGTTTGCCGAAAGAATGGGAATCAAATTGTTTAATTCTTCTCCTTATTATGCCCAAGCTAATGGTCAGCAAAGGCTTCTAACAAGATCATGATCAAGCTTATACAAAAGAAAATCGATCCGAAGCCAAAGAGGTGGCATTCGGTACTCAATGAGGCTTTATGGGCTTACCGAATGGCTCCTCATGGAGCTACAAAGACTTCTCCTTATGAATTGGTTTATGGGCATCATGATGTTTTGCCTTGGGAAATGCAATCAGATTCTAGGAGAGTGGTTTTGCAAAAGGACTTAAGCTCCAAAGACTATAGTGGCTTAATGATGGATGAGTTAGAAGATTTGCATATGATTCGTCTTAGAGCCTTGGAAAACATTGAGAAGAACAAGCTGCGAGTTGCCAAACATTACAACAAGAAAGTAAAAGTCAGGCAATTTGCAGAAGGGGATTTGGTTTGGAAAGTGCTATTGCCGATTGGGACTAAATATAGTGCGTTCGGCAAATGGTCCCTGAATTGGGAAGGACCTTTTCGGGTAGTCAGGTGTGTTCCTGGTAACGCTTACATATTAAAAACTTTACTAGGAGAAGAATTTTCTGCTGCAATAAATGGAAGATATGTGAAGAAATATTATCCTAGTATCAAGGTTGATCACTGATCACAAGCACCAGGATTACAAGCATTTGACACAGAAATAGCCGGCGTTCAAGAAAGAGGCCTAGAACAAAAAATCCTGAACAGGGAAATGGCCAATATCAAGATGTATTGCCCTTAGCACGAAGATACATAACATTACAGATGTTTCTTGCATGATTTTATTTGACAATCCAGCTGCTCAAAATTACAAAGGGGTGGGAAGCAGAAGGCCTGGCGAAAGAAGCGAAAGTATGCTTCGTTCATTTTTCCTTTCTTTGCTTCTTCAGCTCCTCCCTCTTCAGCTGTTCCAGGACCACTGTGACGGCAACTTGGAAGCTTCGGAGATGACCGTGGCTTGCAGCCTCCATCAGGCTGTCCCAGGCAGCTTTCAGGTTACTGTACCTGTCGGAGACATCTAAGGTAGAAGAACAGTTGTTAAAAACGGAGATTTGAGCTCAAGCATGGAGTCAAATAAAGGTGGAAGTTTTACCCCCTACTAACGCCTCCAAGGTCATGCGGCGTTCGCATTCAGCATGGCAGCGGGCGGTGATATCTCGCAGACCATGCTCCAGATGCCGAACGCGGCGGCGCAACTGGTGATTGACCCTCTGTTCTGCCGTGGCGTCCTCTTCTTCAAGGGAGGAGTCAGAGGAGATGTACTCAGCGTTTCTTCGGTCCCAAGGATTTCTTCTGGAAGCAGATCAAGGCTGGAGAAAACAAGGAGGGGTGAACCATATGATTGCAGGTGAGAGCAAGAAACAGATCAGAAGAAAACTCACTCTTGAATGGTGCGCTTCTTTGGTGGAGTGCTGTCCTCCTTGATGGGTTGCTTGCCTTTGTCCTCCATTGCTTTGGGGTTTTCTCTTTTGGAGCAGGGGAGGAGATGTGAAGTGATGGAGGAGTATGCGAGTGGATTTGCAGGGCATCCCAGAAGACTATTTTATTGACTGAGAGAGCGCATTGGGAGTGATGACTGTTTGGCGTACGTTATTGGAATACCAAGCGGCAGGGTTTTCCTCCCGAATGCGAAGGGTTTTTTCATTAAACAGTGTTTATGGTTCCCGAACTGAAGATTTTCTGCGGATTTTGCGCCAAGGGGCAGTTGTTTTCGCGTATTCAGCTTAAGTAAAGTTCTCGAATGCGTTTGAGAAAGTAAGATTCGCAGTTGCAAACAGGAGGGGATCATTACAACACAAGCATGGAAATTAAAATTCTTTATTTATTGCCGAAGATCAAACATCCCTAGTACAATCTAATCGAAAAGCCTGTTCAGCACAGACTGGGGATGAGTGAGTTCGGCAATGGCATCACCATGGCCATCGAGGCACTCCAGGATGACTTCGATCTCGTCGATGTCTTCTGGTGCGCTGCCCGGAAGCCGCGCGGCTGGATGGAGTAGTCGACGCCGGTATGCGTCGCCATGGCGGCCAAGCCCAGGGTGGTGCCGAGGCGGATGCCGTGGACGGCCACCTCGTCCACGCGGTCTTCCACCGCGGCGAGGCGCTCTGCCGGTGTGTCGCCGGGAGCGTTCACCTTGTCAGCCAACGGCTTCACCAGCATTTTCAGCTGGTCAAGTTTGGCATCGCGGGCTGCAAAGTGCAAGGCAGTGATGATTAGTATCAAAAGCCGAATTGGATTGGGGGGTAATCTAAGGGATTTACCGTCGATGGTTGCCAGCAACTGTTTGCGCTGGTCCTCCCACTCGAGTTCGGCGATGCCAGCCTTCTTGGAGACATCCTCCAGCTCGCGCTGGGCCACCTCGAGCTCCGCCTTGAAGCAGAGGGCGTCGAGCTCCCCGTAGGGCACGGGGGAGTAGTTGTTCGACTCCGAGAAGTCGTCCGGCAGAGGCTGATTCATGGCCGGCGCGGGGGCCGGGTTCCAGTGGATGAGCCTGGAATAGAGAAGATCGTCATGAACAGAGGAAAATCTAGAAAAATCATAAAAGAAGATATCGATCACTGCCTCCGACGCGCGCCGGCGCGGCTTCCTTCCGCCTCGTCGGCGGCGTGGCGCCTGTTTCTGCTACCCGCCATTGGTTCTTGGAGCCGCGCTGGTGATGGAAAAAGCAAGCTTGGGTTGGCAAAGGTTTGAAGGCTAAAGGCTTGATGAGAGGCTAGGGGCACCTACGGTTTTATTTATAGGGATGATGAAGAGATCGTGGCCCTGGATCGTGGTGCATATCCCGAGAAACTTGGAAAGTGGAGAGGTTTCCTTAACTGATTCGCCGTCGGGTCGTTTGGAATTCAAGCTGAGTCATATTCGGTTGATTGGCTCGGCTAAGTTGCGGTCGGAGTGTTGTTCGGATATAGCACTATTTGACCATAGTTACTGAATAAATCGTCCAGAGTTGCAAACAAAGTCATGCGGAGGAAAGGGAAATGAAGTTTATAAAAGGCAATGTTAGAAGGACGGTTAATTCGGTTACACATTGCTTAATACAACTAAATGTTCAAGTACTTTGCAATTACACTGGAGGCATTTGATATTATCTGATTAATGTTCTTCATCCGTTCCTGATAATCCCTCTGAGTGTTGGACAGGATGGAGAGTTGTGCCTCGAGCTGATTTGCTTCAGTCATGGCCGCTGATGCTTCCTCTTGGGTTTTCTCTATTAATCCAGGGAGCTCGGCTATCTTTTTCTCGTCAGCCTCAATTTCAGCTGACAAATTCCTCAGCTCAGTTTCTAGTGCAACTTTTCTGGCAATTTTCAATTCAAGAGCAGACTGCAGTTTGGCCAGCATTTCCTTGTTGCTCTCAACTTGGGCTCGTGAACCTTTCACAGTTTGTTCAGCTTTGGCTTTCTTTTGCTCGAGAGCTGATCGGGAGGATTGGCTTTTCAAGGCTCGCCTTATTGCCACATAATGGATATCCAGACCTGAGATGGGCTCCAAGGAAGCTTTGATGACTTCAGGGAGCTCTTGATTGATGGGTTCTGTGACGCCCCAGGTTTTTAATTAAGGTTAATAGCCGGTCAAATGGTCAGCCGTGGTCAAACCTAGGTCAACCTGGGCCCTCACCTCGAGAAACTCACTAACCCACCCTAGTGACCCTAAATGAATAGTAAACACACTTGTGGAGCCAACCCATGGTCAAAGGTTGGGTCAAACCCCTTGCCACCCAGTGTCCACAGGTGTCTGCCTGAACTTTTGCCGCGTTCTCCAAAATTCACCTAAACACTTAAAATTCTACCTTTATGAAAGTTGTAGATCTTGTTGAGGGACACAACTTTCATGTAGATTGGCATTTCAAATTTTGAGGGGAAAAACTTGAAAAATCCATTGCAAGGCAGAAAACACTGTTTGCCAAAAAAAGGCTGACATTCAAAGTTGGCATTCAAATATTTTCAAATCTAGGCAGAAAAACCCTATATAGCCTTTGTAGAAAATATTGTTGGTAGCTAGATCTACAACTTTGGTATTCATCACTTGGTTGACTTTTATACAAAATTTTGGAGCAAATGAATTTCAAAGGTCGCACCAGTAAAATAAATTGGGCAGAGCGCGTCGCGCCGCGACGTCGCGCGCGCCCGTGCGCCGCCCGTCACCGGCCGCACGCCGCCGGCCCCGGCGTCCGCACCCACGCCTCCCGAGGCCGCGCCCGCCCAAGGCGCTCCATCCCGAGGTCCCGCGCCCCCGGCTCTCCCCCCGCCCCGAGGCACACCGAGTCCGCGCCGGCCACGCCACCGTACGCGCGCGCGCGCACGGACCGGCGGTTCGTCGGCCGTGCCGCCGCCGTACGCGCGCGCGCCTCGAGCCGCCGTAGCACCGGCCGCATCTCCGCCGTCACCCCCTCGTCACCCACGGGCGTGCCGAGCCGCGTATTTAAGCCCCCTGTTCCTCCCCGCGCGCCACCCTGAGCCGCCCCACGCCATTGCCACCGCCGCATGCTGCTGGAGCTCGCCGCCGGTGCTCACCGCCGACCTACCGCTCTGGTAGCCTCCTTAGGTCCTGGTGAAGCTCCAGCACTCACTTATTTGCCAGCATCCCACCCCCACGCCGCCGTTCACCGAGCCGCCCCGGTCACCGCCGCTGTCCGCCGCCAAAGCTCGCCCCCGGCCAACTCCCCACCTCTCCTCCGGTGCCCTGCCACCCCTAGGTGAGCATGTGGTCATCCACGGCCGCTTGCCCGGCCGGGATCGCCGCCGGCTCGCCGGAATTGGCCATTCCTGCGCCGCCGGCCCGACCAAGGGCCCGATTGCAACACTTTTAATCTTTGTAGGGTGCTTAGAGTAAAAGTGCAGGGCTTAGTTGTAAGGATTCTTATCTAGTTTTTCTTGCAGTTAGGTCCAGAGCCTTAGAAAATTCCTAGAAATTCACAGAAAAATCCCAAACCAATTTTGTAGGGTTCAGGATGATAAATCCCACTTTTGTTATATACTCATGGCTAGATTCTAAATAGTTTTAGCAGGAAAAATACAACTGTGTTAAACCTAGATCTGCCATAACTTGAAATCCATAACTCCTCTGTAGCCCAATTTTGGATATGTTGTGTGTTAGAATATGACTAGATGCTGTGCCAAAAATTGCACAAAGTTATGTAGTAGATCTTGCTAGATAAATTATTTTCCATCTCTGCAGTAACTGCTTAGATGATTTTTCCTGTTAAAAATATTTATGTTCTTGAGCCCAATTTGTGCACACTGTTTTGTAATGCCAAAATACACATATTGTGAATTAATCATGAATTTTGGATTAACAGAAATAATTATTCTTGATTTATGCATGTGTTCCTTTGTAAATAAATAAACCAAGTTCAGTAGAGGTTCCATGTGAACATGCTAGTTCTTTAGACTTGTTTAGGACCAGAGAGCATGCACAAGAAAGTTTGGATCATTTTGAGGCTTATTTATTTTTATATGCATTTACTTCGAATCACTAGCTAGCTTTGTTATTTCCCATAATATTTAATTTCCTAGCATCCAACACTTACATGTGGGTCCAATGGACTAGGATAGGTGCTAGTAGGCTTAAGAAACACTCATTGAATTTTTGGTAATTTAATTGATTAATAAAAAGCTTAAATGCCCTTTTAATATTAAAGGGAAATTAAATAAAGAAAAATCCCTAATTAATTCTTTTTCCTTTTTGAAGAGTATTATTTAATATAATTAAAAGATAATTAATTATCATCACTGATAAGAAATTAATTCATAATAAAAATATTAAATACACCTTTGTTGGTGAAGAAAAAAAAGGAAATGAAGCTTTCACATGAAATGATAAGCTTAATAAAAATCTTTATTCAAATGTGGAATAAAAGAGTACCCCATGTACAACCAATAACCTTCCTAAAAGAGAAACATTAGATGAATGCTTGTTAAGGTGAATATGACCAACCAGAGTTGGATAAGACAACAAACTATCACATCACCTAAAGTGCATTGCATTCCGTGTAGATCTTCCGGACGGAGATTACTCCCTTGTCCCGGAAACCGAGGAAGGAGGAGCGGAAGCGTCGCTGCAGTACGTGGAAGTACTCGACACCGAGGGTGCCCAAGCTAACCTAGCTGACGAAGGCAAGCTCCGGTGCATCTAACCCAGTTTTAAGTTCTTTATTCAATTATCTATGAATGATTGTGCATTTACGTTTAGGAGTTGAATGAAATCCTAGATGCATGATCCATAGGTACCTTTCGTCCCTACTAGTATGATAGGTCGGTAGCAGCTAAGCTATAGGACCGTTACAAGTCGGGTGATGACCTCACTCGCGAGAATAGGTTCCTAGATAGGAATCACAATGTATCCTTAAATGGATTGCTAACGTGGTAAGAGCATGGGATCTGGGCTCCGGTCTAGTGGTTATGTGGGTTAAGTTTTTGAACGTACTAAGCACATGTCGGGTATGGGACCGGTAAGCCTAGTACCTTAATGAGACGGCTAGGGATGGAACTGTCACTACTCTTGGGATTCGCTCTCACGGCTCGCCACCGGTGGTGTATGGTGACTCCGGGTATCTCGCGGGGTATGCCGGATAGCCTGCACCAAAGACTGTGGCCTTTCATCCCGACCCGGGGATTTCTGGGGACGGCCTGGGAAAGTTGTCCTTGCGGGGACAACCTACCGTGTGTTTGGGTCTACCTTGCAAGGTTTAAATCAATCAATTGTCGGCCTCTCACCGTTATCCGAGACTACTTACTCCACTAGTCATGAGATCCCTAATGATGGAAGTTTATGAAGATGATGCTTGATTAATTGTATTGTACAACCTTGTTTGTACTAGTTGGCTAATGTAGTAAAAATTAAACCTACTAGAACTTGTGCTAAAATCTTGAAAGTAAGGACCTACTTTTTGTTACTTTTTAGCAAAAGCAACCCAGTAGCCAAAAAGCCTTTCATGGTCTAGATTTGGTGAAGTAGATATCACCGATGGGTAAGTCTTGCTGAGTATTAGTATACTCAGCCTTGCTATAATGTGTTGATCCAGGTAATGCCTTCAGTGATGTGTGGCCCGGAGAGATCCCGCCCGGCTGGGAGCTGGAGTGGGTGGAGGACGACTACTGAAAGCATCATGGATGGCCTCCCATGGTGTCTTCTCTTCCGTTAGTTAATTTCCGCTACTTTTCGAAAACTCTAAACTATTTCGTCATAACAAAAACTATGGTTTGTAATAAATAAACCCCTCGGGGTACGAATTTGAATGTTGATGTTGTTGTATCTCTGGACTCGCCTTCGAGTGAGTTCTAATGCATAGATTCGATCCTTGTTGCTTTTCAAGTGATTTACCGGGCGTTAACCCGGCAACTAACGACAGGATGATACTTTATTATTGCTTAATGACCAAAGTGGATTGGTCTTAGGCGATAGTATGGTATTTTCCTGGGCGGGTTGTCACAGTTGGCATCAGAGCTTATATGCACCAGAGATTAATTAATAAACCTTAATCACTGATTTTTGAATAAAATATGCCAAGATTGTCTGATTTTCCAAAATACGTTGGTCCGCTAAGGATAAACTAGACCGAGAGGCCCTAGAGGGAATTTTGGGTTCTTTCAGGTGGCTTAAATAACTTATGGTTTATTTTGCTAACTCCCAGCACATTACTTTATGTCAGACTTACCTTCTTGCACAACCATACTAGTTCATCACGTTTTGCCATACGTGGTGGTACCACAGGAAAGTCCTGTGAGGGACTAGTGGGACCTATTCCAATGGGTGCCACGTCGCGTCGGAGTCTTGTCACGTTTTGCCATACGTGATGGTACCACGGGAAAGTCCGTGAGGGATGAGTGAGGCCTATTCCAATGGGCACTCACATCGCGTCAGAGTCTTAAATAGGACGCTGTCCATGCAGCGGCTTAACGCATGGATACCGTTTCTATAGTGAGCGGTAATGTATGTGGACGCTTTCGTGACATGCTGGCACAAAAGGTTCGTTTTCTGCAGGTACATAACAGCGCTTCTTTAGTCATTAAGCGAGTACCGTATAGCTCTCGACTAGATATTATAGGGAGAGACGATTAAAAGCTTGCCACCGGCACTAACTTTGATTTTTGGCTTGATTGCCATGTGAGGTCGAATAGTACGTCTTGCATGCATGTTAAAAATCAAAACAACTAAAATGGACCCAAAAATCGAAATTCCATATGTTCTCTAAGGAAGATTATGCTAGTGTGCGCTTTTTATAATTAGAAGTACCTTCCATACCTAGCCGTCATGCTGCCGAAACTTTGTGAAAATCTGTTTGTCATGTGCTAGGTTAATTAAACCAAATTATTAAAAATAATTGCTCCTCAACTAGTTATCTTGTAATAGCAAATCTCAATCCTAGTTTCGGTGGGTTGGTTCACACTTCCCTAGGCACATCCAGGTTAAGGACCATTCATCTTGTTTCCTTGATCGATGCTCAACCTTAAAAAGCTTAATTAAAAATATTAAAGGTTTAATTTAAAACTTGGGAAATTTTTGAGGTTTCTGGATTTTTAGTTATGAATTTTTATTCACAGCTGCCAGAACTTCACCATTTGACATGCCGTTCTCTTTGAGATCTGACATGAGTTACATTTGTGTACAGATGGATTTCCCCGTGTTCCACCAGTTCGACGCTCACGGTACGATCCGTACCAACGGGTTGCACTGGGAGGGTTTTCCGGGCCTGGCGTGGGAAGCACTCAGTGCCGCAGGCTACCTCACCCCACCGACTTACGAGGTGAAGGAGTTTGAGCGCTTTGGCGTTCCCCGTTGCAGAGTGATCGTTACTGTTCTGCCACACCCAGACCACGCTGAATTAGCAATGGTTTATTAAAAGAGGATAGCAGAGTTAGATGCTTGCACTTACCTTGTGCCTGATTCCTTGAATTGGGACAGAAGCCTATTCAGGTTCAGGGGAAATCTCTTGGGTGACCAGTGGAAGAGGAGTCTGAGGAGTTCTTGGCAAAGCTGAAGCTTCTACTTGGGGGGAAGCTGGTGCAGTCCCTGGTAAAATTGAGGTTTCTGGCTAAGGTGAAGGTAGATGTATCCCTGTTGAGACTGGGATTTCTGCTTGGCCAAGGGGAGATTGAACCCTTAAGGGGCTTGAAGCTTCTGGGTGAACTGATGGGTTCATTTCTGGTGAAGCTGGCACTTCTGCTTGAGGAGGGGATGATTGAGTCCCTGGTGAAGTTAAAGTCTCTACTTGAGCAGAAGATGGTTCAGCCCTTGGTGAACTTGTATGTTGAGGAGAGGAGGTTTCCACAGGATGGTCCACCAATATTTCTTCTGCAAATGTCAGATGAAGAGTAAATTCCAGTGTAAATAATGACCTTTGAAGAAAAAAAAAGTAATAAAGGTCAATAGATGAAGCATTGGCAGGTTCTGAAGCTGATGGTTGTTGGGTTCTAGTCTGAAATTGCACAGGATGAAATTTATCAGAATAAGAGTGGTCTTGTGTTCAAGAAAGAATAGATGTTACCTCAATGAGGACCTTTTTAGTGATTCTTTTCTTCTTGGCAGCTGGAGGTACAACCAAGGGTAGGGATTTTCTCTTGTCAGAAGTTGAGCTAGTAAGAGTAGGGTCCATTGTGGCATATCTAGCCATCAGCTGAGCCAGAATTGTGGACTTGAATACCAAGGCAGAGATTGTGCCTACCACATTATAAGCAAGTGCCCTGGCTCGACGGGCAGGTACTGTATTCTGCAAAGGGTGGCCAAAATCATGATTAGTAGTGAAAAGTATGCCTGGTCAAAGAAAATATAAGTATAGTATGTTACCTCTGAAGTTGGCTGAAAGTCAGGCATCAGTTCAAGACAGAATGAGTGCACTGGCTCATTGAAGATATGGTCATGGAACTCTTGCCACCAGGAGATAAAGAGAGGGTGAGCTATTGTTGTTGGTGTGAAAAGCCAGGCATAAAGAGTTGGGTCTAGCTTGTATTCAAAGACCCTTCTGGCCGAATGTTCTCTGTGATTTCCTCTCTAGGTTTGAGGAACTCATGAAGAAATAGCCTTGGGGGCATTTGGCCACATCCTAGCTGTCGGGCCATCATATTTGGCTGATAATATTCATAGGTGCTATGATTTAACCTTCCCCCACAAAATTCTGCTGGCAAGGCACATGGATGGATGACGATATTGAAGATTTCAATGGATCTTACATCATGGCATCCAGTTTCAAAAGAGAATTCAAAGGGGTGGGTTAAATTATCATTGTTCAGATAGGGGAGCCAAAGGGGGTCAGTAAAACCTTTGAAGAAGAGCTCAAAATGTTGACTGACATTCTGGTCAATAGATATGGTTGAAGCAGCTTCTCCATGGGTTTGGCATCCTCTGGTAATCTGAGCTTCTCCTTCATTGTGGCTGGATGAAGGGAAATGACGATTGTTGAGATTAATGTTAACAATCCGGTGCATATACAGTTGCAGCCACATTTGCACAAACCACCAAGGGCCATTGACACATAATATCTTCTGGCCGGTGTGCATTTGGGAAATCGTCTGATGAAGCATGTGATACACACTCCCTAGGAGATATTTTCCAAGAGGGATGCGATGACCAGTAGCCAAATCTGTAGCCATGGCAATGTGATTCAAAGTTCGCTCATTGGCTTTACCACAGAAGATGAATCTGCATAGCCACATGTTCAGGAATGCTCTGTGTTCAACTTCACCCAGAGGGCCATCTTTCATATGATTCTGGATATTTGACTTGTATCCACTTCCTGTCTTCACTCCTTTCTGCCTAGTGGAGCCTTTGTATTCGTAGGGATACATGGGTCCTGAAATATCAAGGCCGGTCATCATGTATACATCGGCCAAAGTAGGAGACATTGGGCCGTGACCAAAGAGGAAAGCGTTGACGCCATTTGACCAGAAGTGGCAGGCTGCTATCAAAAGATTTTCATTCTTGGGGGTTTCGTCTAGAGATAACTCCAAACACTGGGCGATGCGGAGGCTGTCCCAATTGTTGGTTTTGGCGCTGTTATCTGCAAGTACCCTCTTGTACCAATTTCTCCAGCCTGCGATTGGGGGCAAAGGCCAGTTCTTGAAAGCATCTTGCCACAGGGGGGGCCTTGATAAAGCCGCTTTGAAAGGGATTCTCTTGGATTCAGCTTCAATGAACTCGCAGGGATCAGAAGTTCCCACAGGTCAAAGGAAATATGATGTTGAGTTGGCCTCGGTGTGAATCAAATGCTCAGTGGAAAGTTCCTATCAAGAGAAGACGGAGGGAGAAATCTGAGGTAAAAATCGAAAAGGATAATGTTGAATGGTCTTAAGGGGATGAAATTTACCTGAGCAGCTTGATTTTGACCCGCCATTGAAGATTTGAGCTTAGGGAAAAGATGACCTAGGGTTTGGATCTGGACGGAGACTCCGATAGATTGCAGGGAGAGAGAATAGGTGTTGAACAGATTTGATTTGAAGACGTTGGCGATTACAGTCAATTTCGGAATAAAATCACTTTTATCCCGTAATTGAAGGGGCATATGTTAACACCAAAAATTGGTACAGGAGAGAGTCTGATTTGTGGGCCTAACTTGGTAACAAATCCCGTCTAGCGGAGGAAGATTTCTTCAGAAGATTCGGCAGAGGTGCTTGCGGTCGGCAGTTTTGCCTCCGTTCGGCAAAGGGACTGTTTGCGCTGATTTCGCAGGATCACATGGTGACGTGGCCCGAGCGGAAGGGACAAATGGATGGATAAGCATTCGCACTTGGGCGTTAAATTAGGTATCAAATATTGTGCTCTTAGTGCACCAGGAGTCGTGCTAGGACAGGGTATAAATATGAACCCTGGATGTATGTAATTGTAATCGAACATTCTCACAACAAACCATTTTTACGCCAAATCTTCGAGTCCTCTAGTCGTGTCGTCGAGTTCTTCGAGAGGGTTCACCGATCCGTCGACCTCCGTAAGTACAGGCAACCTTGTATCATGTCTAGTACCATGCGGTGGATTTAGATCGTGATGCAAGTAGTCTTGTTACCATCCTTAGTATCATGCGGTGGATTTAAGCTTGGTTCAAGAGGGTTTCTTGTTAGATCATGAGCCATGCGATAGGCTAAGATCTAGCTTGGAGCTAGTTATCGGCTCTATTAGATTCTGCAAGATCTAATAGATTCATTAAGTTACCACGTGTTGCTTTGAGTTTTTACTTATGTTTAAATTCATGTAACACTCTTTTGCCCAATTTAGATTGGTTTGAATCGGCTTTATCTCGTTTGCTGATATTTACATTGCACGCTCGTATCTTGGCTCAATAAGGCACGTGGATCACGTGTTCTCCAACAACCGAAACCGGATCAATCTAAGTTGTCACGTGTTGCGGGTTCAAGCTTGTTAATCTTGTGTAAACCTTGACAGAACCGGGTATCATGCGGTAGATGCCGGTTTTTGGGTTGTTTTAGAGCTAATCATCCGGTGGATTAGATTTTGATTCAATCTGATAGGTTTATCATCTTTAGCAATGTTTGTTCCTTCTCCACGGATCCCGACTCGGCTGTACAGCCGTATTCGGTTATGCTTTCATGAGTAAAACACGTTTATAAGTTATGTTTTAAATAATGCATGCTTTTAGCTTTCCATATTCAGATTGTATCATGCGGTGGATAGATCTTTTTGTGGTTGGTGGTGTGATTTTAAACAAGTGGTATCATGCGGTGGATTAACTTGTTTAAATTTATGCTTGACGGGTTTCAAAGTATCTGGACATGCGGTACACTAGTGCTTTGGGCCTATGCGTGCTTGTTCATTACATATTTGTAATCATGTTTTACTTCATTTACTTTTTACTGTTATTTATCCTCAAAGATCGGTCATGATTTTGTGCACGGACAACGTTATTTAAACAAAGATCGATTTGTCGTCATGCTTACGTAATCTATTCGGCTATTCCTGTTTTACGCTTTAAAGCTCCCGAATGGTTTTCAATCCGTTGACAGATAGCTCCTCATAGCTATATGTCATCTTACATGGCTTTCTAGCCGCAAATATGGAACTGTCTGGTACCACCAGGCAAGTTCCAAGCTTTGGCATCTAACTATGTTGCACTTTGTTAATTTCAGGAAAATTGACTGGCACGCTTTGGAATCTGCTCGTGTGTTAAGCTAGCTTGTTCGGCTTGCTGTGTGCCTGGCGCGGGGTGCGGATTTCGCGTCAACACACTTTTTGGAACGCCCGGTGGGACGTCAACATTAATGACTTATCTCCAGAACAACAAGCGCAGCTGAAGGACACCATTGACCAATTCCAGATGAAGTGCTTGATGTCGTTCGGCAAGAATAGAAGTGGCGTCTCGTACCTTAAATCTGAAATGCCTAGAGTTCTGTTGCTAGAGGAGTCTAATACTACATCTTTTCAAGAGAAACAAGAGGTTCTGGACGCTTTTCGGGAGGCTATAGAAACTACAATGGGTAAGCATCATACTGCTTTCCTGCAAATGTTCAAGCAAATGATGATCGGCGTGTTTGGTCCGAGCATAGAGAGGATGCTTGGTCGAGTATCCCCTCATCCATCATTAGCAGAGGTTGGAGAGACCAGTTCTGCTCACCCAACAGGAGCTCAACCGCCACTGCAGAGCCAGCCGATCCAGCCTCCTCCGCAAAGCCTGGGGAGTCAACCAGTCCAACCTCCTATACAAAGTCTTGGGAGCCAACCGGTCCAACCTCCTATACAAAGCATGGGGAGTCAGCCAGTCCAGCCGCCTCTACAAAACAATAGAGGTCAACCCGTTCAACAGCTGAACCCATATCAGCCTACGTATAGGGACCTGGCATTCGGTTCGTCTGGAGTGCCGCCCAATTCCACTTACAAGATAGCTCCAGCCAGTAACAGGTTGCAGAAAAACATGTACGGTGGGGGTTACCATGAGGTCATGGATTATGGCGCTATTGACGCTCTCCCAAATCCTGGGTATGGTACAGCTGCAGTAATGCAAGACGATGATATTCTGGTACAGAAGATGGCCGATCTGATGCAGAATCAATTCAGCCTTAAACCTAAAATGCAAGGACCAGCTTATACACCTCCCTTCCCAGAGTGGTGCTACAGGGTGATCTTGCCGCCAAGGGTGAAGCCTCCTACAGAGCTTACAAAGTTCTCTAGGCAGGACGATACAAGCACGGTAGAGCATATTGCTTGATATTTAATGCAGCTTGGAGAAGCTTCAGCTGATGAGGCGTTCAGGGTCAGATATTTCCCTCTGTCATTGACGAGCTCAGCATTCCAATGGTTTACTTCTTTGCCTTCTCAGTCAGTTGGCACATGGAGGGATCTGGAACAAAAGTTCCATGCCCATTACTTTAGTGGTAGCACAGAGAAGAAGCTGATTGATCTGGCCACCTTGAAACAGAGGCACAATGAGACGCCTCTGGAATTCCTCAGAAGATTCAGGGAAGTCAAGGGCATGTGCTTCTCTTTGACTTTGCCGGATGATCGGTCACCGTCGATATGGTCGTTGCAGGGATGTTGCCGGCTATTCGGGAGAAGTTGTTTGGCATGGAATTTGACAACCTTGGTCAGTTGTCTCTGAAGCTGTCATTGATGAGTAATCAGGCCTACGGGTTCAAGAAGGACACCAGATTTGCCAAGCACCATGACATAGTTCACATCTACAACCAGTTTCTCGACAAGGCTGACCAGGTGGAAGATTTTGATGATGACGAGGAGGTGGCCGCCGCTGAGAGTATGTGGGGCAAGGAGCCCTTGACTGTGAACCAGCGGTGGGTAAAGCAAACCTAGGGCACCTATGACTTTGATGTCACCATAGCTGACAAGCTCTTCGAGTTCTTGGTGAAGGAAGGCCGAATCAAGTTGCCTGAAGGGCATTCTATGCTTCGGCCCGATGGAGTTAAAGAGAAATGTTGTTGTGGCTTTCATGATAGAAACTCTCACTCCATCAACGATTGCAGGGTCTTCAGGATGAGGATCCAAAAGGCTATCCAAGAGGGGCATTTGAAATTTGATAATAAGATGAAGCTGGATGGCCACCCTTTCCCTCAGAACATGGTTGGCTTCTCTATCAATATGGTGGCTGCTGGGGAGAAGGGGAAAGTGAAGGTCCTGACCTCAGCCAGAGCAAACCAGGATGGATCTGTGGATCCCACGCGGCAAGTGACGGTGGAGCAAGTCCACAAGGAAGTGCCACGCGTCCTCAAGAGCCAGGTTGAAGTTGGGGAATCATCCAGAACAAAGCCCAGGGTTACCACACGCATTCTCCTCAACAAGTGCAACGCCAGCAGAAAAAAGAGCGCTACCAGAAGCTAAGATATGAAGAGGAGAGGCACAGGTTTGAAGAAGAGGCATGCAGGAAAGAAATGGAAGAGTACGCGCGGGAGCAAGAGCGTGCACACTGGGGATGCACATTCTTCAGGCACTGCTGGAACGAAGGCTTGAAGCTCCCCACATTGAAGAACTGCCCTGAGTGCAGTGATAAGTACTCTGAATACAGGCAGGAAACTGTCAATCACCGATCCGTCCATGAAAGAATTGGAAGGATGCATCCTAATGACGGTCGGCGTCTAAAAATGAATGAGGTCATTGATCACCCAAGGAAAAGGCGAGCTGACCAAAGATGGGTTGATCAAGAAGAAGAGGAACACGAGTACATCTGGCAAGAAGGACACTGGTGCCCGCCTGGCTTGAGGAAAAGCCAGAAGAGAAGGGTTCAACGCTTGAGGAACCGGGAATTGAAGCAGGCGGTGATCCAGAGAAAGCAAGTGTGGCGCCCAAAAGACAAGCCTGAAGGATCGGGTCGTTCGGCTCCAGCATGCATGGTATACTTTTTACCGAATGAGTTCATGGCTCCCGCTAACCAAGTTGTGCAGGAGGAAACGTCTCTAGATATCAATGATGATGAACAGCTTGGGGGATTAATGGCGCAACTGGTGTTGGCTAAGCAGGCCACCTTTGACAAACCGGCCAAGAATCGACACATGAGGCCGTTGTATTTGAAGGGATACGTCAATGGCAAGCCATTGACCAAGATGTTTGTTGATGGCAGAGCTGCGGTCAACGTGATGTCGGACACTACCTTCAGGAAGCTTGGCATGGGCCCCGGAGTCTTGACGCCAACGAGCATAATCCTGAAAGATTTTGCTGGGAATCCTTCAGATACCAAGGGTTGCGTGCACGTGGACTTGATGACCGGGTCCAAAACTTTGCTCACAACCTTCTTCATCATTGAAGGCAAAGGATCCTATAGCTTGCTGCTTGGGCGGGACTGTATCCATGCCAATTGCTGCATCCCATCTACCATGCATCAACAGCTCGTTCAGTGGGTAGATGACGATATTGAAGTGGTCCAAGCAGATGATTTAGTGAGAGTGGCAAACGTCGAACAAGCTTTCTGGGAATATCAAGGCATCGATTGTTTCTCAGGAAAAGACTGAGGTGAAGGTCCTGTTGAACCTGTCAGCAGTGATCAACAGCTGATTCAAGCAGTCGGCTCTTATAGTAATTTTTAAATGGACAATCCAGTTGATGGAACTGATGGAAAGTTAGAGCGAGGATTCATGTCGGCTGATAAATTAGAGGAAATTGATATTGGAAATGGTGATAAGCCAAGGCCGACATTTATCAGTGCTATCTTGGAGTCAGGTTTCAGAGAGGGGTTAGTCAAGCTATTAAAAGAATATAAAGATTGCTTCGCTTGGGATTATTCGGAGATACCTGGTTTAGATCGTTCTATTGTTGAGCATCGGTTGCCAATCAAGCCTGGTTTCAGACCTTATAAGCAACCTCCCCGAAAGATCTACAAGGATGAAGTATTGGCCGATGTGAAAAAGGAGGTTGAGAGACTACTTGATGCAAACTTTGTTCGGCCATGCAGGTATGCGGAGTGGATCTCTAACAGCGTCCCTGTCTACAGGAAAAATGGGAAGATGAGGGTTTGCATAGATTTCAGAGATTTGAACAGAGCTACTCCTATGGATGGATACCCAATGCCTGTTGCTGATTTATTGGTTGATGCTGCTGCTGGACACAAGGTTATCAGTTTTATGGATGATAATGCAGGGTACAACCAAATATTTATGGCAATAGAAGACATATCGAAGACAGCCTTCAGATGTCCTAGTCATATAGGCTTGTTTGAGTGGATAGTCATGACATTTGGGTTGAAAATGCCGGTGCAACTTATCAATGAGCCATGAATTATATCTTTCATGAGTTGATCGGCAAAATTGTTGAGATTTATATTGATGATGTCGTGATCAAATCTTTGGATCATGAATCGCACTTGGAGGATGTAAAGAGAACTCTGGAGTGCACCCGAAAGCATGGATTGAAGATGAATCCAAACAAGTGTGCCTTTGGGGCATCAGCTGGAGAATTCTTGGGATTTCTGGTACATGAAGGAGGGATTGAAGTTGGCAAGAAAAGCATGAAAGCTATCGATGAAGTTGTCCCTCCAACCAATCTCAAGGAGTTGCAATCACTGCTTGGCAAGATCAATTTTGTGAGAAGGTTCATTTCAAATCTGTCACAAAAGGTTTTACCCTTTTCTCCGTTGTTGAAGCTCAAGAAGGACCAAAAATTTGCATGGGGTGACGAGCAACAAAAGGCTTTCGATGAAATCAAGCAATACATGAAGGAACCACCGGTGCTGGTGCCTCCACAGTTGAACAAGCCTTTTAAGTTGTACATGGCGGCCGATACCCAAACCATTGGATCAGCCATTATACAAGAATTTGAAGAAAAGGAGCGGGTAGTAGCGTACCTTAGCCGAAAATTACTCGATCCTGAGACCAGGTATTCGGCTGCGGAGAAGCTGTGCTTGTGTGATTACTACTCGTGTACAAAGTTTCGGCACTACTTGTTGAATGCCGAATGCGTTGTATACTCCAAGTTTGATGTAATAAAACATATGATATCTATGCCAATTTTGAAAGGAAGGATTGGCAAATGGATTTTGGCCTTATCTGAGTTTGAGTTGAAGTCCGAATCGGCAAAAGCTATAAAAGGTCAGATTATTGCCGATTTCATTACTGAGCATCGTGATCCATCATATGATTTGCTTGAAATTACTCCGTGGGCTTTGTTCTTTGATGGATCCTCATGTGGTAAAGGTGGAGGAGTAGGGATTTTATTAATTTCACCCAAGGTGAGATGTTTGAGTTTGCTATCCCTATTCAGCCTACTGTCACGAACAATCAAGCTGAGTACGAGGCGTTTCTTAGAGGGCTTCAGTACCTAAGAGAAGCCGGGGCGGTTTCAGTTGAAGTTTATGGAGATTCAGAGCTGGTTATAAAGCAATTGAACGGCCAATATGAGTGTAAAAGTGATGCCCTGAGGAATTACTACGGGGAATGCAGGGAAATCTTAAAGAGTTTTCAGTTAGTAATTCTACAGCATATTCCTAGAGAACACAATGAAGAGGCAAAAAGGTTGGCTCAGAGTGCTTCAGGTTATAGAGAGAATCAAGAAGCGTTTGCCATGGAGGTGTGTGCCTTCGGGAGTGATCTTGCAGAAGATGATTGGAGGAAGGAAATTGTTAATTATCTGGAGGATCCATCCCGAAAAGTTTCTAGGAAGCTCACGTATAAAGCTATAAAATTTGTTCTTCTGGATGGAAGTCTATTTTACAAATCATTGGATGGGGTGTTGCTGCAATGCCTGGGTCCAGAAGAAGCAAAGGAAATGATGAGTGAGGTGCATGATGGGCTATGTGGAGCACATCAATCGGCCAATCGTATGAAAATGGGTTATTAGGCAAGCTGGATGTTTTTGGCCGACGATGTTGGAAGACTGCTTTGAGTATTACAAGGGATGTCAAGATTATCAGAAGTTTGGAAATATTCAAAGGGTCCCAGCGTCAGCACTGAATCCAATTATCGAGCCATGGCCATTCAGAGGCTGGGGTATAGATTTGATTGGCCAGATAAACCCACCATCTAGCAAGGGGCATAAGTTTGTGCTTTTAGCAACAGATTACTTCACCAAATGGGTTGAGGAAATTCCACTGAAGAAAGTAACATCAAAAAACTTGGTTGAATTTGTTAAAGAACACATCATCTACAGGTTTGGAATTCCTCAAACAATTACAACTGATCAAGGAGCTCAGTTTGTATCCTTGGAGTTCAGGGAGTTTGCTGAAAGCATGGGAATCAAATTGTTTAATTCTTCTCCTTATTACGCCCAAGCTAATGGTCAGCAAAGGCTTCTAACAAGATCATGATCAAGCTTATACAAAAGAAAATCGATCAGAAGCCAAAGAGGTGGTATTCGGTACTTAATGAGGCTTTACGGGCTTACCGAATGGCTCCTCATGGAGCTACAAAGACTTTTCCTTATGAATTGGTTTATGGGCTTCATGCTGTTTTTCCTTGGGAAATGCAATCAGATTCTAGGAGAGTGGTTTTGCAAAAGGACTTAAGCTCCAAAGACTATAGTGGCTTAATGATGTATGAGTTAGAAGATTTGCATATGATTCGTCTTAGAGCCTTGGAAAACATTGAGAAGAACAAGCTGCGAGTTGCTAAATATTACAACAAGAAAGTAAAAGTCAGGCAATTTGCAGAAGGAGATTTGGTTTGGAAAGCGCTATTGTCAATTGGGACTAAATATAGTGCGTTCGGCAAATGGTCCCCGAATTGGGAAGGACCTTTTCGGGTAGTCAGGTTTGTGCCTGGTAAAGCTTACATATTAAAAACTTTACTAGGAGAAGAATTTTCTGCTGCAATAAATGGAAGATATTTGAAGAAATATTATCCTAGTATCGAGGTTGATCGCTGATCACAAGCACCAGGATTACAAGCATTTGACACAGAAACAGCCGGCGTTCAAGAAAGAAGCCGCCTTTAGAACAAAAAATCCTGAACAGGGAAATGGCCAATATCAAGATGTATTGCCCTTAGCACGAAGATACATAACATTACAGATGTTTCTTGCAGGTTTTTATTTGACAATCCAGCTGCTCAAAATTACAAAGGGGTGGGAAGCAGAAGGCCTGGCGAAAGAAGCGAAAGTATGCTTCGTTCATTTTTTCTTTCTTTGCTTATTCAGCTCCTCCCTCTTCAGCTTTTCCAGGACCACCGTGACGGCAACTTGGAAGCTTCGGGGATGACCGTGGCTTGCAGCCTCCATCAGGCTGTCCCAGGCAGCTTTTTGGTTACTGTACCTATCGGAGACATCTAAGGTAGAAGAACAATTGTTAAAAACGAAGATCTGAGCTCAAGCATGGAGTCAAATAAAGGTGGAAGTTTTACCCCTACTAACGCCTCCAAGGTCATGCAGCGTTCGCGTTCGGCATGGCAGCGGGCGGTGATATCTCGCAGATCATGCTCCAGATGCCGAACGCGGCGGCGCAACTGGTGATTGACCCTCTGTTCTGGCGTGGCATCCTCTTCTTCAAGGGAGGAGTCAGAGGAGATGTACTCAGGCGTTTCTTCGGTCCCAAGGATTTCTTCTGGAAGCAGATCAAGGCTGGAGAAAACAAGGAGGGGTGAACCATATGATTGCAGGTGAGAGCAAGAAACAGATCAGAAGAAAATTCACTCTTGAATGGTGTGCTTCTTTGGTGGAGTGATGTCCTCCTTGATGGGTTGCTTGCCTTTGTCCGCCTTTGCTTTGGGGTTTTCTCTTCTGGAGCGGGGGAGGAGATGTGAAGTGATGGAGGAGTATGCGAGTGGATTTGCGAAGCATCCCAGAAGACAATTTTATTGACTGAGAGAGTGCATTGGGAGTGATTATTGGTTGGCGTACGTTATTGGAATACCAAGCGGCAGGGTTTTCCTCCCGAATGCGAAGGGTTTTTTCATTGAACAGTGTTTATGGTTCCCGAACTGAAGATTTTCTGCGGATTTTGCGCCAAGGGGCTGTTGTTTTCGCGTATGCGGCTTAAGTAAAGTTCCCGAATGCGTTTGAGGAAGTAAGGTTCGCAGTTGCAAACAGGAGGGGATCATCACAACACAAGCATGGAAATTAAAATTCTTTATTTATTGCCGAAGATCAAACATCCCTAGTACAATCTAATCGAAAAGCCTGTTCAGCACAGGCTGGGGATGAGTGAGTTCGGCAATGGCATTGCCATGGCCATCGAGGCGCTCCATGATGACTTCGATCTCGTCGATGTCTTCTGGTGCGCCGCCCCGGAAGCCGCGCGGCTAGATGAAGTAGTCAACACTGGTATGTGTCGCCATGGCAGCCAAGCCCAGCGTGGTGCCGAGGCGGATGCCGTGGACGGCCACCTCGTCCACGCGGTCTTCCACCGCGGTGAGGCGCTCCGCCGGCGTGTCGCCGGGAGCGTTCACCTTGTCAGCCAACTGCTTCACTAGCATTTTCAGCTGGTCAAGTTCGGCGTCGCGGGTTGCAAAGTGCAAGGCAGTGATGATTAGTATCAAAAGCCGAATTGGATTGGGGGTAATTTATGGGATGTACCGTCGATGGTTGCCAGCAACTGTTTGCGCTGGTCCTCCCACTCGAGTTCGGCGATGCCAGCCTTCTTGGAGACATCCTCCAGCTCGCGCTGGGCCACCTCGAGCTCCGCCTTGAAGCGGAGGGCGTCGAGCTCCCAGTAGGGCACGAGGGAGTAGTTGTTCGACTCCATGGAGTCATCCGGCAGAGGCTGATTCATGGCCGGCGCGGGGGCCGGGTTCCAGTGGATGAGCCTGGAATAGAGAAGATCGTCAGGAACAGAGGAAAATCTAGAAAAAATCATAAGAGAAGATGACGATCACTGCCTCCGACGCACGCCGGCACGGCTTCCTTCCGCCTCGTCGGCGGCGCGGCGCCTGTTGCTGCTACCCGCCATTTGTTCTTGGATCCGCGCTGGTGATGGAAAAAGCAAGCTTGGGTTGGCAAAGGTTTGAAGGCTAAAGGCTTGATGAGAAGCTAGGGGCACCTACGGTTTTATTTATAGGGATGATGAAGAGATCATGGCTCTGGATCATGGTGCATATCCCGAGAAACTTCGAAAGTGGAGAGGTTTCCTTAACCGATTCGCCGTCGGGTCGTTTGGAATTCAAGCTGAGTCATATTCGGTTGATTGGCTCGGCTAAGTTGCGGTCGGAGTATTGTTCGGATATAGCACTGTTTGACCATAGTTACTGAATAATCGTCCAGAGTTGTAAACAAAGTCATGCAGAGGAAAGGGAAATGAAGTTTATAAAAGGCAATGTTACAAGGACGGTTAATTCGGTTACACATTGCTTAATACAACTAAATGTTCAAGTACTTTGCAATTACACTGGAGGCATTTGATATTATCTGATTAATGTTCTTCATCCGTTCCTGATAATCCCTCTGAGTGTTGGACAGGATGGAGAGTTGTGCCTCGAGTTGATTTTCTTCAGTCATGGCCGCTGATGCTTCCTCTTGGGTTTTCTCTATTAATCCAGGGAGCTCGGCTATCTTTTTCTCGTCAGCCTCAATTTCAGCTGACAAATTCCTCAGCTCAGTTTCTAGTGCAACTTTTATGGCAATTTTCAATTCAAGAGCAGACTGCAGTTTGGCCAGCATTTCCTTGTTGCTCTCAACTTGGGCTCGTGAACCTTTCACAGTTTGTTCAGCTTTGGCTTTCTTTTGCTCGAGAGCTGATCGGGAGGATTGGCGTTTCAAGGCTCGCCTTATTGCCACATAATGGATATCCAGACCTGAGATGGGCTCCAAGGAAGCTTTGATGTCCTCAGGGAGCTCTTGATTGATGGGAAGATGAGGGTTTGCATAGATTTCAGAGATTTGAACAGAGCTACTCCTATGGATGGATACCCAATGCCTGTTGCTGATTTATTGGTTGATGCTGCTGCTGGACACAAGGTTATCAGTTTTATGGATGGTAATGCAGGGTACAACCAAATATTTATGGCAATAGAAGACATATCAAAGACAGCCTTTAGATGTCCTGGTCATATAGGCTTGTTTGAGTGGATAGTCATGACATTTGGGTTGAAAAATGCCGGTGCAACTTATCAACGAGCCATGAATTATATCTTTCATGAGTTGATCGGCAAAATTGTTGAGATTTATATTGATGATGTCATGATCAAATCTTTGGATCATGACTCGCACTTGGAGGATGTAAAGAGAACTCTGGAGTGCACCCGAAAGCATGGATTGAAGATGAATCCAAACAAGTGTGCCTTTGGGGTATCAGCTGGAGAATTCTTAGGATTTCTGGTACATGAAGGAGGGATTGAAGTTGGCAAGAAAAGCATGAAGGCTATCGATGAAGTTGTCCCTCCAACCAATCTCAAGGAGTTGCAATCACTGCTTGGCAAGATCAATTTTGTGAGAAGGTTCATTTCAAATCTGTCACAAAAGGTTTTGCCCTTTTCTCCGTTGTTGAAGCTCAAGAAGGACCAAAAATTTGCATGGGGTGACGAGCAACAAAAGGGTTTCGATGAAATCAAGCAATACATGAAGGAACCACCGGTGCTAGTGCCTCCACGGTTGAACAAGCCTTTTAAGTTGTACATGGCGGCCGATACCCAAACCATTGGATCGGCCCTTATACAAGAATTTGAAGGAAAGGAGCGGGTAGTAGCGTACCTTAGCCGAAAATTATTCGATCCTGAGACCAGGTATTCGGCTGCGGAGAAGCTGTGCTTGTGTGTTTACTACTCGTGTACAAAGTTTTGAGCCCACTTGTTGAATGCCGAATGCGTTGTATACTCCAAGTTTGATGTAATAAAACATATGTTATCTATGCCAATTTTGAATGGAAGGATTGGCAAACGGATTTTGGCCTTATCTGAGTTTGAGTTGAAGTTCGAATCGGCAAAAGCTATTAAAGGTCAGATTATTGCCGATTTCATTACTGAGCATCGTGACCCATCAATTGATTTGCTTGAAATTACTCCGTGGGCTTTGTTCTTTGATGTATCCTCATGTGGTAAAGGTGGAAGAGTAGGGATTTTATTAATTGCACCCAAGGGTGAGATGTTTGAGTTTGCTATCCCTATTCGGCCTACTGTCACGAACAATCAAGCTGAGTACGAGGCGTTGCTTAGAGGGCTTCAGTACCTAAAAGAAGTTGGGGCCGTTTCAGTTGAAGTTTATGGAGATTCAGAGCTGGTTATAAAGCAATTGAACGGCAAATATGAGTGTAAAAGTGATGCCCTGAGGAATTACTATGAGGAATGCAGGGAAATCTTAAAGAGTTTTCAGTTAGTAATTCAACAGCATATTCCTAGAGAACACAATGAAGAGGCAAACCGGTTGGCTCAGAGTGCTTCAAGTTAGAGAGAATCAAGAAGTGTTTGCCATGGAGGTGTGTGCCTTCGGGAGTGATCTTGCAGAAGATGATTGGAGGAAGGAAATTGTTAATTATGTGGAGGATCCATCCCGAAAAGTTTCTAGGAAGCTCAGGTGTAAAGCTATAAAATTTGTTCTTCTGGATGGAAGTCTGTTTTACAAATCATTGGATGGGGTGTTGTTGCAATGCCTAGGTCCAGAAGAAGCAAAGGAAATGATGAGTGAGGTGCATGATAGGCTACGTGGAGCACATCAATCGGCCTATCGTATGAAATGGGTTATTAGGCAAGCTGGATGTTTTTGGCCGACGATGTTGGAAGATTGCTTTGAGTATTACAAGGGATGTCAAGATTGTCAGAAGTTTGTAAATATTCAAAGGGTCCCAACGTCAGCACTGAATCCAATTATCAAGCCATGGCCATTCAGAGGCTGGGGTATAGATTTGATTGTCCAGATAAACCCACCATCTAGCAAGGGGCATAATTTTGTGCTTTTAGCAACAGATTACTTCACCAAATGAGTTGAGGCAATTCCACTGAAGAAAGTAACATCAAAAAACATGGTTGAGTTTGTTAAATAACACATCATCTACAGGTTTGGAATTCCTCAAACAATTACAACTGATCAAGGAGCTCAGTTGGTATCCTTGGAGTTCAGGGAGTTTTCCAAAAGCATGGGAATCAAATTGTTTAATTCTTCTCCTTATTACGCCCAAGCTAATGGTCAGGCAGAGGCTTCTAACAAGATCATGATCAAGCTTATACAAAAGAAAATCGATCAGAAGCCAAAGAGGTGGCATTCGGTACTCAATGAGGCTTTATGGGCTTACCGAATGGCTCCTCATGGAGCTACAAAGACTTCTCCTTATGAATTGGTTTATGGGCACCATGCTGTTTTGCCTTGGGAAATGCAATCAGATTCTAGGAGAGTGGTTTTGCAAAAGGACTTAAGCGCCAAAGACTATAGTGGCTTAATGATGGATGAGTTACAAATTGGTACAGGAGAGAGTCTGATTTGTGGGCCTAACTTGGTAACAAATCCTGTCTAGCGAAGAAGATTTCTTCAGAAGATTCGGCAGAGTTGCTTGCGGTCGGCAGTTTTGCCTCCGTTCGGCAAAGGGACTGTTGGCGCTGATTTCGCGGGATCGCATGGTGATGTGGCCGAAGCGGAAGGGACAAATGGATGGATAAGCATTCGCACTTGGGCGTTAAATTAGGTATCAAATAATGTGCTCGTAGTGCATCAGGAGTCGTGCTAGGACAGGGTATAAATATGAACCCTAGATGTATGTAATTGTAATCGAACATTCTCACAACAAACCGGCTTTACGCCAAATTTTCGAGTCCTCTAGTCGTGTCGTCGAGTTCTTCGAGAGGGTTCATCGATCCGTCGACCTCTGTAAGTACCGGCAACCTTGTATCATGTCTAGTATCATGTGGTGGATTTAGATCGTGATGCAAGTAGTCTTGTTACCATGCTTAGTATCATGCGGTGGATTTAAGTTTGGTTCAAGAGGGTTTCTTGTTAGATCATGAGCCATGCGGTAGGCTAAGATCTAGCTTGGAGCTAGTTATCGGCTCTATTAGATAAGGCAAGATCTAATAGATTCATTAAGTTACCACGTGTTGCTTTGAGTGTTTACTTATGTTTAAATTCATGTAACACTCTTTTGCCCAAATTAGATTGGTTTGAATCGACTTTATCTCGTTTGGTGATCTTTACATTGCACACTTGTATCTTGGCTCAATAAGGCACGTGGATCACGTGTTCTCCAACAGCCGAAACCAGATCAATATAAGTTGTCACGTGTTGCGGGTTCAAGCTTGTTAATCTTGTGTAAACCTTGACAGAACTGGGTATCATACGGTAGATGCAGGTTTTTGGGTTGTTTTAGAGCTAATCATCCGGTGGATTAGATTTCGATTCAATCTGATAGGTTTATCATCTTTAGCAATGTTTGTTCCTTCTCCACGGATCCCGACTCGGCTGTACAGCCGTATTCGGTTATGCTTTCATGAGTAAAACACGTTTATAAGTTATGTTTTAAATAATGCATGCTTTTAGCTTTCCATATTTAGATTGTATCATGTGGTCGATAGATCTTTTTGTGGTTGGTGGTGTGATTTTAAACAAGTTGTATCATGCGGTGGATTAACTTGTTTAAATTCATGCTTGACAGGTTTCAAAGTATCTGGACATGCGGTAGACTAGTGCTTTGGGCCTATGCGTGCTTGTTCGTTACATATTTGTAATCATGTTTTACTTCATTTACTTTTGACTGTTATTTATCCTCGAAGATCGGTCATGATTTTGTGCACGGACAACGTTATTTAAACAAAGATCGATTTGTCGTCATGCTTACATAATCTATTCGGCTATTTCCTGTTTTACGCTTTAAAGCTCCCGAATGGTTTTCAATCCATTGACAGATAGCTACTCATAGCTATATGTCATCTTACATGGCTTTCTAGCCGCAAATATGGAACTGTCTGGTACCACCCGGCAAGTTCCAAGCTTTGGCATCTAACTGCGTTACCCTTTGTTAATTTCAGGAAAATTGACTGGCACGCTTTGGAATCTGCTCGTGTGTTAAGCTAGCTTGTTCGGCTTGCTGTGTGCCTGGCGCGGGGTGCGGATTTCGCGTCAACACACTTTTTGGCACGCCCGGTGGGACATTCTAGTTGAGTCAAGATGCCGAAAATTGGCGACGTTATGGCGTCACCATTTATGACTTATCTCCAGAACAACAAGCGCAGCTGAAGGACGCCATTGACCAATTCCTGATGAAGTGCTTGATGTCGTTTGGCAAGAACAGAAGTGGCATCCCGTACCTTAAATCTGAAATGCCCAGAGTTCTGTTGCCAGGGGAGTCTGATACTACATCTTTCCAAGAGAAACAAGAGGTTCTGGACGCTTTTCGGGAGGCTATAGAAACTACAATGGGTAAGCATCATACTAATTTCCTGCAAATGTTCAAGCAAATGATGATCAGCGTGTTTGGTCCGGGCATGGAGAGGATGCTTGGTCGAGTAGCCCCTCATCCATCATCAGCAGAGGTTGGAGGGACCAGTTCTGCTCACCCAACAGGAGCTCAACCGCCACTGCAGAGCCAGCCGATCCAGCCTCCTCCGCAAAGCCTGGGGAGTCAACCGATCCAACCTCCTATACAAAGCCTTGGGAGCCAACCGTGTTGGTGTTTTAGACCGGCAACCTACTAAGGGGAGTACCCAAAGTAGATGAATGTGGCCTCGCCGAGATCGGTAACTCGAAGGAAGAGACACGTGGCACACAATTTAGACAGGTTCGGGCCGCGAGGTGCGTAATACCCTACGTCTTGTATGCTGCGTAGCTCTGGATTGATTGGGTACGATTACAAGATGGTGTAATTGTACGCCGTGAGATGAGATTGGATGCTAGAGAAGGGTCCATGCCTCGCCGTATATAGTCCAGGAGGCAGGGTTACAAGTCAGAGTAGGGAGAGAGTACTAGTCGAGTACGTCTAGGAGTCTTCCATACAGTGCAGGACATGTACAGCTTCCTAACCGAGTACTTCTCCTCCGTAGTCCTTGTGCTCCACGCCATCAGGTGCCGTGTAGCGCAAGCCGGGTAGTCCCAGGGGCCCACCAAGTAGTCGGTCCTGGTACCCACCGAGGTAGTGGGCCCAGGGAGGTCCATACGACAAGCCCCCGAGTACTTTGTAGTCGAGAAGGATAGCTTCAAGTAATCTTGACGACCTTAACGAGTAGTCCTCAAGCGTCCCCGAGCACTACAAGACAAAAGTCCTCAAGAGTAGTCGAAGCATCCCGAGGCTGGAATGTACTCCAGTTGATGTCTGAGCAATCTTGAAGTCTTCTCGAGTAGTCCCAAGCGTCCTCGAGTGCTGCCCTCGAAGGTCTTCAAAATGCCCGCGTTGTCTTGAAGACGAAGTTGATATGGAAGTGCGATTGCAAAATCGCACTCCATATGGAGTAGCCCCCGATCCTTAGGTTGAGTCGTAGGCTCTGGCTGAGGGTCCATCTGAAGTTTTGGCAAAAATATCCCGAAAAATCCGGAGAGAAAAAACCGAAGGACACGTGGCACGGAGCCCTCGAGCCTTGAGTCGAGTACTTCCTCTCGAATTGAAGGGTCATCTTGTAGAATGTGTCCTGAGATGCTCCTGAGTCTTGTCGCTTCCCAGGTAGTCGAGTAGAAGTAGCCGAGCCCCCGAGGTGAGGCGCGTCGACTAGTAGAATACGAAGACTCACGCGCGGCCGCTGAGTCAGCCGAGCGCAGACTTATCCATCCGGCCGTTGGAGGGCCGTTTTGACTTATAAATAGGAGCCAAAACCCTTAGGGTTTTTCACCTATCACCGTTGTAGCCATTTCGAATAGATCTTGGCCAGAGTCATCGCCAGCGCACGCCGCCGCCACTGTAGATCTGAGTGCGCCACCAGAGAGAGCCACCGTGGTAGCCCCCGAGCGAATGCGCGTGAAGACGCCGTGCACCTGGAGGATGAAGCCGTCACCGTCCAAGACCGCGAAGACCGCCAGGAAGAAGAGGGGCCGTGACGAGGCCGCCAAGTCTGCCGCAGGCGCAGCACCGCCGATGTCTCCACCGCGGCCAGATCCGAACCGCGAGTGGAAAAAGTCAAAGACGAAGACCGAAGATTTGCTGGCCCTCCTCAACAGCGGGTTCATCCGTGAGAAGGAGATGGACATGTGGAGGGCCGCCGCCGGGGATCCGTACCCGATGGAGAAGAGCGAAGACGAGATCCCGATGTTCGCGCGCTTTGTGGAGCGCGGACTCGCGCTTCCGGCGAGCGACTTCTTCAAAGGCCTCATGGGGTACTACGGCATCGAGTACCTCAACCTCAACCCCAACGGTATTTTCCATACCGCTGTCTTCATCCACTTCTGTGAGGCATTTCTGGGGATCAAGCCCCACTGGATCTTGTTCCGGAATTTCTTCCGGGTGAAGCCGCAGCCGAGCGCCAGCAAACCGCGAGTAGTCGGTGGAGCAGGAATCCAGATGCGAGAGGACGCCACCGAGCAGTACCTCTCGTACAAGCTTATAGACTCCAACCAAGACTGGAAGGAGAAATGGTTCTACATCACGAACCACCACCCAGGGTTGCCGAAGCCGAGCGGGAAGCAGCCCAAGCATCGTCCATGGTGGAACACGGAGCCCACGATGCAGGAGAGGATCCAGCTCCCCGAGCTGTTGGCGCGCATCAAGGTGCTGAGAGAAGTCGGGCTGAGGGCCGAGCACGTGGCCTTCAGCATCATGAAGCGCAGGGTGCAGCCACTGATGGCTCGCGACACCCTGGGCTTCGAGTACACCGGCGACGACGACACGTCGCGGATGCCTGGAGACGAAGTCGACAACGACGACATTGTCGATAGGCTGACGCGCATCTTCAAGGACATGCCACCGTATACGGCGTGTCCTGTCCCGGAGTACTCCGCCGTGCGCCCGCCAAAGGAGGTAAGTAGTCATAGCTCGTGTCGAGTACCCAGTCCTTTTGAGTAGTCGCGCTGATGAGTTGTGTCTTGCAGGACGACTTGAAGAAGTTCATCTCCGAGCCGACGCCGCCCCCTCAGGAAGTTGAGATCCCGGAGGAGGGAAAAACCAAGGCCAAGAAGCGGCGGGAGGTCGGCGAAGGAGACGACACCGTTATCGTGGAGGACTCGTCCGACGAGGACGACGACGAGGAGACGCTGCAGGACCGCTTCCAGCTGCGGTCGAGGTTCAACCGCCCTGGCCTACCTCATGTGCCCCTCGTGCAAGATCCACCGGCTAGCTTGGAGGCTAGTCTGGCTGCGTCGCCACGGAAGCCGCGCAACCCCGCCCGCAAGCGGGTGACGAAGAAGTTGAAGGTCTCTGAGACCACGCCCTAAGAGGTAAGACGTCTTGAGTAGTGTAGTCGAGTACTAGTCTCTCGAGTTCACTTGCTGATGACTGAGCTTCCTTGCTTGCAGAAGGTGCTGCCTACGGAGCCCGCTGATCAGGGCGACGAAGGCGAATGGGACACGGTGGGGGAACCCGCTGGGAGTCGTAGCCCAGCCCCCACTGTTGAAGAGCTCTTGGCGCAGTTGGAGCGCCAGCCCCCTGCCCCTCGAGGGGGCACGGAGCTCGCAGCCGCTGCTACTGAAGAAGTGGTGGCCGCAGGAGCGCAAGAGGGCACTGCACCGGCTGCCGTCGCTGCAGAAGGGGCAGCGGCCGCAGAGGCGCAAGAGGAGGCGCCCGCCAAGGCTGTACTAGTAGACATTGCCAGTATCCTTGGCTCCCCGACCGTGACGATAGTCCAGTCAAGCTTGTAAGTGCTGGATCTTCCCGAGTAGTACTTGGTGTAGTAGTCGAGCTTGATTGACAACCAATTTGTGTACTTCGCGGCAGAAATCAACGGATACGTACGGGAGGGGGATGAGCCCTCTACGGCGGTGGCGGAGGAAGAAGCCGCGCCGCCCGCCGAGGAGTCCGCTCCCGCCCCTCCGGCGGAGCCCGAAGCGGCGGGTACTGAGGCTACGTTGCCCGAGGCCAGCGTGGTCGAAGGTACGTACTCTGCTAAGGCTATAGCACTGCCCATAGAGTAGTCGTAGTCGCTAATGCACTCGTCTTCTTCTTGATAGGTGCTGAGGCCGAAGAGAGCGACGTCCCGGCGGCGGTGCCCATGCAGAATTTGACACCACAAGTGCCGTAAGCTGCTGAAGGAGCCCCCGAGCTAATGGAGGAGGCCGCCGAGGAGGCCGCTGTGGCGACCGGAGGAGAGGAGGCCACCGTGCCGCCAGAGGCTACTCTGGAGGTAGTTATCCGCTCCCTGGAGATCCAAGACGCGGAGCCCATTCGCTCTGCACCGATGACTGGAGCCGCCACGAGTAGTCATGGCGGGGTGGAGTTGCTGGCAGACGACTTGGTCGACCCGGCGACGGTGGCCAGGCACCTGGAGGCGGTCCGCTAGGCTGAGGAGTGGATGAAGGTGAGTAGTCTTAACTTCTGAGTAGTCAATCCTCTATCGTTGAGTACTCATTTGACATATGTTGTCTGTGCAGGACGTCATGGAAAGGTCCCGCGAGAAGTCTAACATGCTGCAAGGCTTCGGCGACGCGGTGCTCCGGGCTGAAGCGCTGGAGGATCAACTCTTGAAGTCGCGGAAGCACACGGCCACCATGCAATCCAAGCTTGATGCCGCCTTCGCCAAGTATCACAAGGACATCCAGGAGATGCAGGCGAAGAGCGACGACTTGGTGCGGAAGAACAAGTCACTCCGCAACAAGAACAAAGGTACACCACTTGACTTGTTGAGTAGTTGCTGGAGGTCGAGAGGTAGTCTAACCCGCTGCGCCTTGTTGTTTTGCAGAGCTTGAGACCCGGGTTGAGCAGTTGAGGACTTCAGAGACAGACATGAAGAACCTCTTCTACCGGGAGCGGGGGAGGCCCGCCAGGTACTCGAGCTAGACTATAAGGAGCTTGCCTTCGAGTGCGACAAGCACATGGAGCTTCGTATTGCTTCCGGTCGTGACCTCGCCAACTGCTACAAATCATTGCAGAAGCTGAACGAGGACTGCAAGGCGCTGCGGGCCCAGCTGAAGGAGCTTGAAGAAGCTGCGCTTCCCATTGCAAGACTCTTGGTGCCTCATCCTAGCGGCCCCAAGATAGCACTGCTCGTGGATCGACTGAAGGAAGCCCCAGTCGGCTGGCGACGTACGTGAAGCATCTGGCGAAGTCGATCCCGAACCAGGTGCTGGCCTTCATGAAGTCCTACTTCCCGAAGGCGCCTGTGGACGTAGTCGTTGGCGGGGTAGCCGCCAACTGTACCGACGAGTAGTATGCGGAGCTGCTGGAGCAGATGGCGCCCATTGCGGAGTAGGTCGCCGAAAAGCTTAACCTCCAGTAGTCCTGTAATAGTTAGCTCATAGCAGTATATGTACAAAAACATTTGTAATGTAATTGTTCAAGTATTAATGAGGAAAAGTTCCATCAATGAGTACTCGTAGTCGCGATCTTAGAGTGCGGAGCCCCATCGTGGAGTTCATGCGAGTAGTCGTACTCGGCGGTAGTCCCGTTGAGGGAAGTAGACAGTAAAGAAGTTGATGATCGATCAAACTTTATTACTGAAAAAGTACACCTGGATGGCCAGGGCCGTAGTTACAGAGTAGTCGCACGGACCGGAGGGCCGCTTACGGCTAAGTGGTGCTGGGGCGAGTAGCCGCTTACAACAGTAGATCCGTAAGTAACCGTATAGGCTGGATCTTGGAGTACATGGTCTCTAAGTAGACCGCTGCTAGAGTCCTTTGTCGCTCGTCACAACCCAAGATCCGTAGGTAGCTGCGCGGGCTAGATCCTGGAGAGGAGTAGTCCGGAGACTGGTGCCTGGACCCGGAGGCCGCTTACGGCGGAGGGGTCTTGATGTAATCGTGTAGACTTGAACCCCGGAGTAGTCGTGTAGACTAGGCGTAGAACCGACAGAGTTGGTCAATGTTCCACGAGTTGTTGATGTCTTCACCTTCGAGTGTCTAGAGGCGGTAGGAGCCCGGCCCGGTCACCTTTGCAATTGTGAAGGGACCTTCCCAGGGGGAGCTGAGCTTGTGTAGTCCTTCCGTGTTCTGGATACGACGGAGAACAAGATCACCAACGTTGAAGGAGTGTTCTTTGACGTTCCGATCATGGTAGCGTCGGATACCCTCCAGGTACCTTGCTGATTAGACGAGGGCAGCGCAGCGAGCTTCTTCGAGTCCATCGATGTCAACTCTTCTGCTGTTTTCGGAGACGCCTTCGTCGTAATGCTCCACTGCTGGTGAGTTCCATATGACATCAGCAGGGAGGATTGCTTCGGAGCCGTAGATCAGGAAGTAAGGGGATTGCCCCGTTGGCTTGGAGGGCTGAGTACGTAGCCCCCAGAGTGCATTGGGTAGTTCCTTGATCCACTTGCTTCCTTTGGAGTTGGCAGCGTCATGTAGCCGCTTCTTGAGAGCGTCGAGCACCATCCCGTTGGCACGCTCGACTTGTCCGTTGGCCCGAGGATGGGCAACTGAGACGTATCGGACGTCGATCCCACTGTTCTCGCAGTACTCCCAGAACTAGTGGTTGTTGAAATTGGAGCCCAGATCTGTGATGTTGCGGTGGGGTAGTCCGTAGCGATGCACGAGTTCATCCAGGAAGTCGAGTATTCTGTCAGCCTTGGGGCATGTGACCGGCTTGACCTCGATCCACTTGGTGAACTTGTCGATGGCCACCAATACTCTGTTGAAACCGCCTGGCGCAGTTGGCAGTGGCCCAATCATGTCGAGCCCCCAGCTGGCGAAGGGCCAGGTTGGCGGTATGGTGACTAGCTTGTAGGCTTGGACATGTTGCTGCTTGGCGAAGTATTGGCATCCTTGGCACCTTCTGACGAGTTCTTCAGCGTCGCCCAGGGCCATGGGCCAGTAGAAAGCTCGCCGGAAGGCCTTACTGACCAGCGTGTGGGAAGACGCGTGGTTGCCGCAAACGCCCTTGTGGATCTCCTCCAAGATGTCCTTGCCTTCTTGCCTGGGGATGCAATTCATGAGTACTCCAGAAGATGCGCCCTGCTTGTAAAGCTTGTCTCTGACGAGGACATAGGATTTGGCGCGGCGGATGAGCTGCTCGGCCAAGTTCCTGTCAGAGGGAACCTTCTACTCGGTGAGGTAGTCGATGAAAGGTTGCCTCCAGTCCACATCGATCATCATGACCTCCCGTCCAGCCGGTTGGTGCGCTGGGACAGTGGCCGGTGGTGCCGGCTCTGGGATGGATGGCGCGTGGAGCTCGTGAACGAAGACACCCGCTGGTACTTGAGCGCGGGTAGATCCAAGCTTCGACAAGACGTTCGCTGCAACGTTGTTGTCGCGGACGATGTGGTGGAACTCGAGACTGTAGAACTTGTTCTCGAGCTTGCGGACTTCTAGGCAATGGCGTCCATGTTCTCCTTGTTGCGGTCCCAGGACTTGTTGACTTGGTTGATGACCACTGCGGAGTCGCCGTAGACTAGTAGCCGCTTGATGCCCAGTGAAGCCGCGAGGCGGAGCCCGTGTAGGAGAGCTTCGTACTCGGCTTCGTTGTTTGAGACCTTCCAGAAGATCTGCAGGACGTACTTGAGTTGTTCGCCCGTTGGAGAGATCAGGAGTACTCCTGCACCTGCGCCCTCGAGGTTGAGTGAGCCGTCGAAGTACTGAGGACCATGTGTGGTTCGAGGACCGGTGGATGGTCGCTTCCTTGTGTGATGAGTGATTGACAACGTTGTGTGGACTGATTCTTGGCTAAGTATTGCAGGTGCAGGTTGCGGCTTGACTCGTGTTGGTGCGGGTGAAGAACAAGCGCGAAAGGTCGTCGCGGTGAGGCCTCCGAGTGTGGAGAAGACAAGTAGGCTTCGTTCGAGGGACCCGGTGGCCAGCGGGGTCAAGTACGGGCCGCATGGTGGCATGAACAGCAAGATGAAGTCGTGGACGGTTTCTTGGTAGAGCCTCAAAACCAAGGTCGAGCCGGGACTACGTGGGAGCCGAGTCATGAGTGGAGATTGGCGGAGGCTACACCGAGTTCGCGGGGTTTGCGGTGGTTCACCGAGAAAACCCGCGGGTTACTCGGTTGAGCCACAAACCGAGGCCGAAGACTCGACGAGGAGGTGCGGCCACCCGGGCCGGTTCAACCGCCCGGGGAGGGGCGGTCGGACCGCCGGGGCCGGTCGAATCCCACGGGCCGGTCTAACCGCCCGGGGGAGGCGGTCCCCGACCGCCACGGCCGCCGGCGGCCGAGAAGCTTCGAAGCGGAGGACACGCGTCGGGATCGCAAGGCGTGCGTCGAGGCTACGCGGGGGGTGCGGTCGCGGGCATCCGTCCGATGGTGAAGACATCAAGAATTCCAAATCCGCCCTTGAGGGGCATGTATCCCTAGTTAGTAGAGAGGGGCATTTTAGACATTCGGTTGCCGCCTATATAACCCAAGAGGTGAGAGGTTGGCAGCCAACTCTTGGAACCCTAGCCCATTTGTTTTTCCATTTTCGTTCTCTATTTTCTCTAGGATTTTAGAAGGCTAGCTTGAGAGCTTCATGTGAGATCTAGAGAGAGGGATGGATGTTTGGGTGGCAAGCTAGACCTTGTACGAACCTTTCATGGCATGTATAGAAGGTTTGGCGTTGCTCCTCATGGTGGTTTTCCCGTCTCTTTGGTGTTGTTTTTCGGAGCTCTTTTTGGCGGTGTTTTGAGAACGATTTCTTGGGGTTTTTGGTGGGTGTCACGTATGAGGATCTTGTGCCTCTTTGGCTGGTGACTTTGCCCCCAAATCCCCTTTGAATCGGACTCGTTTTGGTGGTTTTTCGAGTTGGGCGAGTTCTTGACCTAGAGAAGCGATTTCTTCGATTCCTCTTGATTGTGAGCGTTTCGGGTCGATTCCTTTGAGGTAGAGGTTGCCCGGGGGTAACCCGGCTATCCCCGAAGTTTGGCCGCAATCCGGTGGAGTGATTCGGGAGATCGGGCGCGAGGAAGTGGAGGTTTGACCCGCGGGTTCTGTTGCGGAAGGGGCGGTCTAACCGCCTACGAGGGCGGTCCAACCGCCGGGGGTGTTTCGGGACAAAGTTTTGTTTCGCCGGATTTGCCTCGTGAGTTTGTTTGCTTTGATCGGAGGAGTGTACGGGTGAAATTTGGAGTCGTTCTCGCGCGGGTTGCTAGGTGTTCTTGGTTGGAGTTCGTTGCTGGGTACGGGAGGTTAGACCGCCCCGGGTAGCCGGTCTAACCGCCCCTAGGCCCTTGGTTGAAGTTTTGGTTTTCGCCAAGATTTTACGGTAGCTAGCATGGCCTTGACCGGAGAGATCTCTCTTTGGTGAAACCGTGGTGTGTTTTGGTGCTCGGAAGAGGCGTTTCGGAGGATTTCTTGGTTGCCGGGTGGAGGCGGTCTAACCGCCCCCTATACCGGTCTAACCGCCCCCTCGGTTAGCGGCTTTCGAGTTGTTTCCATTGTAGGTCTTGCGTGTGTGTTGTGGTTCTTTGGTAGAGTTTGTTCCTAGGACCGGTAGCACTCCGGTGGCTACGTGGTTTTGGCAAACGGGAGGTAGAAGTGCGGAGCGTGTGATTTCGGGGGTCCGGCCGAGCTAGTTCGTCTTGTCGGAGTTTCAATCTCCCTCGAGAAGAATTTTTATCGGCTCCCATTCACTCCCCCCCTCTGCGGTCGCCTTATCGGTCCTTCAAGTGGTATCGAGCCGGTTCGGGTCTTTGTTGACTCTAACCGAGTCTAAGATCCAAGGATGGCGTACCGGGGAACGGGGTTCGGGTCCTCCACACTTCGATGGCAAGAACTACCGGATGTGGAGCAAGCGGATGGGTGCGTTCCTCGCGGAAAGGGTCGGTGCTTTGGGATGTCACGGTGGACACGGGGCTATGTCCCGGCCGATGGATTTCCTTGCTCCGGGGGTCGAGGGACGGATTCGACGCCAACAATAAGGCGGTCGACTACTTGTTTCGTGCTTTGTGTCGGCCGAGTTCGATCGGGTGCACACCGAGCACTTGGCTTGTAGGATTTGGGCGGTGTTGAAGGAGGCTCATGTTGGGAACGCCCGGAGTTCGAGCACGGATGTATGCGACCTACGGAGAGAGTACGAGAACTTCACCCATCTTCTCGGTGAGTCCATCGATGCCTTGTTTCAGAGGTTCACGGTGGTGGTGAACAACATGAGGGCCAATGTGGACGTGCTCCCGTACGATGATCATGATAGAGCGGTCAAGCTCTTACACTCTTTGGATCGTACGATATGGGGCGGAAAGTTCGAGGCCATAGTCGAATCGGAGAGGTATGATACTACGACGGTGAACGAGTTTGTTCTCGAAGCTCAAGTCGGGCGAGGTGGATAGGGGCATGACGACCAAGATCGAGGGCCCGCCCGGACTCTCATAGTCTCGCCCTCGTTAGTGGTTTGAAAGGAAAGGCTAACACTAACCCATCCACTAGGGATGTTTTCTTTGTCCTCTTTGATGTCTATGCCGGATGAGGAGTTCGACGTGCTTGGAGAGGACGGTGGCGCTCTGACGAGGGCGGTTCGAGAGGGCGCACGAGAACCGGGTGAACATGAGGAGGAACACGAGGACATGCTTCAAGTGCGGCAAGGCTGGACACTATTTCGGCGAGTGTCCAAAGGTGAACAGACCACGACAAGCACAAGTCCAAGGACAAGAAGAAGAAGTCCGGGGAAGAAGGATCATGGACATGAGAAGAAGACGCGGTCTCGAGAGAAGATGAAGAGATCGAGCGACATCGAGTACGATTCGAGGACACGTCTTCAAGCTCGAGTGATGAAGACGAAGAGGATGACAAGAAGAGGAAGAAGAAGAAGAACATTGGCAAGTATCTCAACGGCCTTTGTGTGACGGGCCTAAGCCTCAAGGACGACTTCGCGGCATGGCTCGCGGTTCGAGCGACAAGAGAAGCCGAGAAGGACGCCTCGGACTTGGATTCCGAGGATGAGGTATGTGATGAGCTCTCTTCTTTGCGCAAGGAGAATGAGGAGTTGGTTGACTTGCTTGATAATCGCGATCACATGCTTAGAGAGGCTAAGAAGCTTAGAAAGGAGCTTAGATCTTTGCTCGAGGATGCTAGGACTAGAGTGGCTGAGCTAGAAACACGGAGTTCTTGATAGCAAGCTTGAAATTGATTCGCTTAAGGCTAGCCCTGTTGTTTCGATGAAAATGATTGTCTTGATTGCCTGCTTTCCTAGGCGACTTGGTGATCTTAGGGAGAAGTATGCCTCCAAGTGTGAGGAACTAGATGTGCTTAGGGTTGAGTTGGGTGAGCTACAATCTAGACCCACTTTGCTTGGTGCTTGCACTTCTTGCCGGGTTTGCATGAGAAAATTATTGAGCTTCGTTCTCGCATTGGTTCGCTAGAGGCTGATTTGAAAGTGCCTATTCCTACTTCTTGTTCTACATGTGAGATGCATGCTATGAAGAATTTGGATCTTGCAAAATGTGTTGGTCGCTTGCAAGATGAGAATGATAAGTTGCGTGAAGCACTGAGTTGGTTGTCGAGTCAAGAACCTCAGCTTGGTATGATGATTGCTAGCTGTAAGCGCTTTGATGGTTGGGCCTTGGGATTGGATAAGGTTGGTGAGGGCAGTGGTGAGAGAGAAAGGAAATTTGGGAATGTTTCAGCTCCACCACAACCCACACCCAAAGACAAGTTAGCATCCAAGCCAAACCAACCGAGAGAAAAACCGAGTGAGAAGGCAAGTGAAAAGCCTAGTGAGAAACCAAGTGGAGAGCCTCTCCCCAAGCCTAAGCCCAAACCAATCCTTTTCCATTGTGAGTTTTGTGGGAAGGATGGTCACAAGAGAGAGTTTTGCTATAAGAGAAAGAGAGAGGCGAGAATGGCTAAGGAGTGGGCGAACAAGGACGGGTACCACCCTTCTCATGGTGTGCACGAGCCTCGTATGCCACTACCTAAGGGAAAGGGCTTTGTGCGTAAGGATCCGGCATGGGGATATGAGAAATCCCGTAGCCGCGGTGGTGGTAGGAGAGGGCGGTCGGGGGCCCGGCCCGGTTAGGCGGTCGGGCCGGCCCCCGCCGGAGGAAGGGCGGTCGGGCCCGGCCCGGCTAGGCGGTCGGAGCCGGCCCTCCCAGTTCCGGGCGATTCTGTTTCCGAGGTCGTGATGTTGGTGGTTTCAGTTCCCTTGGTTATGGTCCAGATGGTAGACACTTTGAGTCTGGTGGTGTTGAGTTTGCTGGACGTTCTCTACCTCGAGATCAATACGAGTTTGGGAGACGTCGCAGCTTTGAGTCTCAGAGGGGCTACGGACCATGCCTTCCTTTTCGTGGTACTCGTACTCCTCCAGTGAGACGGGAGTGGTGTTCCCATGGTGGTTCCAGGTTTGATAGGTTTGACAGGATGGATCGCTGTATTGATAGGCAGGGTAGGATGAATGTTGCTAACCCTACTTTTGAGGAAATGGCCCGACACTGGTTTCACACTTTTGGGACTAACCCCAGTGTTGAGTCATTTGCTCGTTCTCGCTCTTGGTTTTGAGTTGCAGGTGGGAGGCCCGGAGAACATTTGGTTGATGTCGGGGGTGGTTCTTCGGCCTCATACCCCGGTGGTGACATGTAGGTGCATCACTTTCGGGGATGGTGGACAAGGATGAGTGAATTGTGAAGAAATGATAAAGGTAAGTGCTTTGTGACCTTCGAGTGTGTGGCCTTGGTCAAGCCACTTGGTTTGTTTTGCTCCTTCTCTGTATCATGTGTGTAGGGTGAGCTTTGTATGCTCTTTGGCCCTAGTGCATGTGTTTAGGGGGAGCTTGTGAGTTTTGTGCTCCTTTGTTCTTTTGCGGTGGTGTCGAGCCCTTTTTGCCTCCCTCGAGGAGCCGGTCTTTTGTGAGCTTTGTGTGTGTGGTTGGTTTCCTAAGTTGGTGGTGAAGCTCCTTGTGTAGCATATGTATAGCTTTCCTTTGTGCATTTATTGCATTTGGCATGACATATGTAACATGATGTATAGGCATCCTTGTATCTTAGATTGCATGCATTTTGTATCATATGCATTTTTAGGGAAAGCTTCTCCTATATACAATGTTTACCATGGGTTGCTACATATGTTCTTGTGAGCTTGTTTGATATGGTACGGTTAGTTTGGCTTAGCTCTTGATGATCTTGTTGAATGATCCATGGTTGATGGCTAATCTTTTGAAAAATGTCATATACATGCTCTCTCATGCGTAAATGCCTATATATGATCTTGACATGTTTTAGTGGCTTTGCTATGCTTACTTTGTGGTTGGATAGCTAGTTTATTGATCATATGGGGCCAAAGGCTCATTTGCCATCATGAATGTTTAGCCCTCTTGCTTCATCTTGTGGAGGGGCATAAGTTCCTTTTTGTCGCAAAGACATTTCATGTACCATTTACAAATCTGAAAATGAAATGAAAAATGCTTGGAAAATATGTTCCCATGTCATATGTGCTGAAATTAATTTGCTTTGGGTGCTAAACCGTTGCATGATGCCTACCAATGAGAAGTCTCATACATAGAAGTAGGCACATGGCTCGGTGGCTTTGACATGACATGAGGTGCTTTTGGGTGTTTATGATGGTCTTATGATTAGAATGGTGGTCCTAGCATGAAGTTTGAGTGGCCTTGCCATTTTGTTATGTTTTGCTCATGTTTAGGTATTTGCTTGTGAGAGAGTAACTTTTCGCAAAATTACTCAAATCCTTTTTAGCATTGTCCAATGGTTGTGAAACTTGGTGATCACGTAGTTAACGTCATTACGAATCTGTCGAGTATCTCACTTGCTCATTTGGACTTGTGTAGCTCCTTGTGTTGAATTTTGTATATTCGAGAAGCTATATGTTGCAAGTTTTCGCATTTTGCCTTGATTCATGCATTGTCAACAAGGGGGAGAAGTTTGTGCATTTTTTGGGCACCTGGGAGTGTTTGGAAGGTGTTCCAATTGTTTCGGGCAAGTTTTGAGCAGATTGGTGCAGGGCCGGTTTCTTCGGGCGGTCTAACCGCCCCCCAGGCGGTCTGATCAGGCAGGGGCGGTCTAACCGCCATGGGCAGGCGGTCTAACCGCCCTGGGCAGTGTGAGCAAGTTTTGCTCTTTGTTGCATTCCAGAGTTGCATTGATGCATGTGTTCAGGGGGAGTGTGCTGTGGCTCAGTGGGAGCTTGCATTTGTGCAGGGGGAGCTCTTTGTGGTGTTCGAGTTTTTACTGTGGTGGTTTGTGCTCTTTGCTTGAGCTTTGCTTTGTCTCGGATGTGTCGAGCCGTTGCCCTTGCCTAAGGGGTCTGAGACTTGTTTCCTTCAAGTGATCTTGCTCTTTGCCTTTCTTTGGCTTTCGATCGCTTGTTGGGGTTTCCTTTTATTTTGTTTCTTTTCTTTTCCTTTTCTCTTATGTTACTTCATGTGAGTGTGTTGTCAATGCACTCATCAAGGGGGAGATTGAGGACCATGTGTGGTTCGAGGGCCAGGTGGATGGTCGCTTCCTTGTGTGATGAGTGATTGACAACGTTGTGTGGAGCGATTCTTGGCTAAGTATTGCGGGTGCGGGTTGCGGCTTGACTCGTGTTGGTGCAGGTGAAGAACAAGCGCGAAAGGTCGTCGCCGGTGAGGCCTCCAGGTGTGGAGAAGACAAGTAGGCTTCGTTCGAGGGACCGGTGGCCGGCGGGGGTCAAGTACGGGCCGCATGGTGGCATGAACAGCAAGATGAAGTCGTGGACGGTTTCTTGGTAGAGCCTCAAAACCAAGGTCGAGCCGGGACTACGTGGGAGCCGAGTCATGAGTGGAGATTGGCGGAGGCTACACGGAGTTCGCGGGGTTTGCAGTGGTTCACCAGAAAACCACTGGGTTACTCGGTTGAGCCACAAAACCGAGGCCGAAGACTCGACGAGGAGGTGCGGCCACCCGGGCCGGTTCAACCGCCCGGGGAGGGGCGGTCGGACCGCCCGGGGCCGGTCGGATCCCCGGGCCGGTCCTAACCGCCCCGGGGGAGGCGGTCCGACCGCCACGGCCGCCGGCGGCCGAGAAGCTTCGAAGCGGAGGACACGCGTCGGGATCGCAAGGCGTGCGTCGAGGCTACGCGGGGTGCGGTCGCCGGGCATCCGTCCGATGGTGAAGACATCAAGAATTCCAAATCCGCCCTTGAGGGGCATGTATCCCTAGTTAGTAGAGAGGGGCATTTTAGACATTCGGTTGCCGCCTATATAACCCAAGAGGTGAGAGGTTGGCGACCAACTCTTGGAACCCTAGCCCATTTGTTTTTCCATTTTCGTTCTCTATTTTCTCTAGGATTTTAGAAGGCTAGCTTGAGAGCTTCATGTGAGATCCAGAGAGAGGGATGGATGTTTGGGTGGCAAGCTAGACCTTGTACGAACCTTTCATGGCATGTATAGAAGGTTTGGCGTTGCTCCTCATGGTGGTTTTCCGTCTCTTTGGTGTTGTTTTTCGGAGCTCTTTTTTGGCGGTGTTTTGAGAACGATTTCTTGGGGTTTTTGGTGGGTGTCACGTATGAGGATCTTGTGCCTCTTTGGGTGGTGACTTTGCCCCCAAATCCCCTTTGAATCGGACTCGTTTTGGTGGTTTTTCGAGTTGGGCGAGTTCTTGACCTAGAGAAGCGATTTCTTCGATTCCTCTTGATTGTGAGCGTTTCGGGTCGATTCCTTTGAGGTAGAGGTTGCCCGGGGAGGTAACCCGGCTATCCCCGAAGTTTGGCTGCAATCGGTGGAGTGATTCGGGAGATCGGGCGCGAGGAAGTGGAGGTTTGACCGCGGGTTCTGTTCTGGAAGGGGCGGTCTAACCGCCTACGAGGGGCGGTCCAACCGCCGGGGTGTTTCCGGGACAAAGTTTTGTTTCGCCGGATTTGCCTCGTGAGTTTGTTTGCTTTGATCGGAGGAGTGTACGGGTGAAATTTGGAGTCGTTCTCGCGCGGGTTGCTAGGTGTTCTTGGTTGGAGTTCGTTCTTGGGTACGGGAGGTTAGACCGCCCCGGGTAGCCGGTCTAACCGCCCCTAGGCCCTTGGTTGAAGTTTTGGTTTTCGCCAAGATTTTTACGGTAGCTAGCATGGCCTTGACCAGAGATCTCTGCTGGTGAAACCGTGGTGTGTTTTGGTGCTCGGAAGAGGCGTTTCGGAGGATTTCTTGGTTGCCGGGTGGAGGCGGTCTAACCGCCCCCTATACCCGGTCTAACCGCCCCCCTGCGGTTAGCCGGCTTTCGAGTTGTTTCCGTTGTAGGTGCCTTGCGTGTGTGTTGTGGTTTTTGGTAGAGTTTGTTCCTAGGACCAGTAGCACTCCAGTGGCTACGTGGTTTTGGCAAACGGGAGGTAGAAGTGCGGAGCGTGTGATTTCGGGGGTCCGACCGAGCTAGTTCGTCTTGTCGGAGTTTCAATCTCCCTCGAGAAGAATTTTTATCGGCTCCCATTCACTCCCCCCCTCTCTGGTCGCCTTATCGGTCCTTCAAGTACATCACCCAATGCTCTGGTCGCATGGTTGGAGTAAGTAGCTGGTTCTCCCGCCACTCCGTGATGAAGTCGACTAGCGCCTGCGACTTGATGGCTGTGCGTGGCTTGAAGTCGATGGTGAGGGCGCTGAGCTCGACTGCCCACTTGGAGATTCTTCCAGTAGCATCTTGGTTCCGCAGGATGTCGCCGAGCGGGTAGTCGGTGACGACGGAGATCGAGTACTCCTGGAAGTAGTGTCGTAGCTTCCGCGAGGTGATGAGTACTGCGTACAGGAGCTTCTGCACAGGCTGATAGCGTGCCTTGGACTCTGATAGGACCTCGCTGACGAAGTAGACTGGGCACTGGACTGGATAGGCGTGGCCGTCTTCCTGCCGCTCGACGATGATGGCAGTACTGACCACATGAGTAGTCGCAGCGAGGTAGAGCAGTAGCTGCTCGCCTTTGCGAGGAGCCGTGAGGACTGGTGGCTTCGATAGGAAGTCCTTGAGCTGGGCAAGGGCTTGGTCCGCCTCTGGAGTCCACACGAACTTCTCTTGGTGCTTGAGTAGTTTGAAGAAGGGGAGCCCCCGTTCTCCAAGCTTCGAGATGAATCTGTTCAAGGCCGCCATGCAACCGGTCAGCTTCTGGACGTCTTTGATGTACGTGGGAGCTTTCATGCTGGTGATGGCGGAGATCTTCTCGGGGTTGACTTCGATGCCGCGTTGGCTGATGATGAAGCCGAGTAGTTTGCCCGAAGGTACGCCGAAGATGCACTTGTTTGGGTTGAGCTTCCAGCGGTACTCGCGCAGGGATGCGAAAGTCTCTTCAAGGTCGTCGATGAGGGTACTGGAGTTTCTGGTCTTAACGACCACGTCATCCACGTAGGCTTCGACGTTCTTGTTGAGTTGCTTCGTGAAGCATGCCTGGATAGCTCGTTGGTAGGTGGCGCCGGCGTTCTTCAACCCGAAGGACATGGTCGTGTAGCAGTACGCGACAAATGGGGTGATGAACGTGGTCTTCTCCTGGTCTTCTTCCTTGATCGTGATCTGGTGGTACCCGGAGTAGCAGTCGAGGAAGCAGAGCAGGTCGCGGCCCGCCGTGGAGTCGATGACTTGATCAATCCGCGGCAACCCGAAGGGGTCCTTGGGGCAGTGCTTGTTGAGGTCAGTGTAGTCGACGCACATCCTCCACTCGTTCGAGTTCTTCTTGTGGACGAGGACAGGGTTGGTGAGCCACTCAGGATGGAAGACTTCTCTAATGAAGCCAGTCGCGAGTAATTTGGCGAGTTCCTTCTTGATGGCATCCCGTCTGTCGTCGGCAAAGCGTCGGAGGTGTTGTCGCTTGGGGTGGCCTTAGGATCGACGTTGAGGCAGTGCTCAATCAACTCCCTGGGCACTCTTGGCATGTCCGCTGGCTTCCACGCGAAGATGTCGCGGTTAGCCCGGAGGAAGTTGATGAGCGCGTCTTCCTATTTGGGGTCGAGGCCGGCCCCGATGGTGGTGGTCTTGCTGGACTCGCCTGTTCCGAGGTTGATCGTTTTGACTAGAACCTCCTCAGGTGGCTGAGGCTTGTTGGCACTGTCAGACTTATCTGGGATGTCGAGTTCACTTGTAGCAAGCTTCTTCGACGCAGCGTAGACCTCCATCATAGTGTTGGGTACATGATTCGTAGAGGCGATCTCCACGGCTTCTGTGTCGCAGTCGTGGGAGATCTTCAAGTCCCCTTGGAGAGAGAGTACACCCGCTGGGCTTGGCATCTTGAGTACCAAGTAGGTGTAGTGGGGCACCGCCATAAATTTGGCGATGGCCGGTCTGCCGAGGATGGCATGGTAGGAAGTCTCGAAGTCCGCGACCTCGAATTTGATGTACTCGGTACGGTAGTTGTCCCGAGATTCCCCGAAGGTAACTGGCAGGACCACTGAGCCCAGTGGGATAGCCACGTTACTGGGGACAATGCCGTAGAAGGGCATGTTGCTCTTGGTGAGCATGTGGGTGATGTCGAGCTTCATCTTTTTCAAGGTCTTGGTGAAAAGGACGTTGAGCCCGCTTCCACCGTCGATGAGGACCTTGTTGAGCTTGGAGCCTGCGACCACCGGCTTCAGGACGAGGGGGAAATGCCCTGGTTCGGAGAAGCTGGTCCATTGATCCGCACGAGAGAAGGTGATGGGTACCTCCGACCACTTGAGAGGGGTCGGGACCGCTGGTTCAATGCTCATGACTTCTCGACGGGTAGCCTTTTGCTCCCGCCTGCTGGGTAGTCCGCCGAAGAGGACGTTGACAGTCTTGTCGGGTTCCTGGAAGTCGTTGTTATCTCCGTCGTTCTTCTTATTGCCCTTTTTGTCGTGAGGGTGCGGTGGCTCTGGAGTACTCTTGAGTGCATGCCTGAGTTGGTAGCACTGCTCGGTGGTGTGGTTGCCATTCAGATGCCACGGGCACTTCTCCTTCAGCAAGTCTTTGAAGCCGCCGAAGTTCTTTTTCGAGTTCTCCTTCGTAGGGCGCTGGATAGCCGCGACAGTGTTGTCTGGCTTGCGCTTGCGGTTGGGACCCGAGTTGTTGTTGTTGTTGTTGCGACCGCCTTGGTTCCCATTGTTGCCGCTGCCGCCGCCCGTGTTCTGCTTGTTCTTGCCACGGATGGCGTCGTACTTGGCGTTGGCCTTGTCTTCTTCATCCGCCCAGGACGTGATCATGTCCTTGAGGTGGGGGATGGACTTCGGGCGGCGACGACCGAAGTCTTCAAAGGTGCGGCGGTGGTAGAGGTCGTCTTGGAAGAGGTCGATGACCTCCTTGTCGGTGACGTCGACTACAGTAGTGCGCTTGTCGAAGAAGCAGCGCATGTACTTGCGGAGGGTCTCGCCTTGTTCCTGCTTGATCATGGCCAGGTCCATGCGAGTACCCGATCGACCCATGGCGCCCCCGAAGTTGCGGTGAAGCTGCTCCTTCGGTGGTCCCACTTGTCAATCGAGTGCTTGTCCACGCGACTCGAGCCACGTGAGTGGAGCTTGGTCCGGCGAAGGGGAAGTAGAGGCACTTGGTGTCGTTGTTGCCGCCGGCGTTCTCGATGGAGAGGGCGTAGCACCCGAGCCACCGGATGGGGTCTGCTTCGCGTCGTACTTGGTGATCCCCAAAGGCTTGAACTTGTCGGGGAGGAGCAAGTTGCGAAGTCGAGGTGAGAAGGCGGGGAAGCCGTCGTTGTCGCCTGCGGTGGTTGACTTCTTCTGCCGCAGCTCCCCAATCTTCTGGCGGGCGTCGTAGCCACCCTGTGAGGCACCGGAGGCGTGGCTGTTCGCGTGGTCTCGACGGCCGCGGTTGCCGCTGCCGCCGGCCCTCCTGTTGGCTCAGTGGTTGGAGCTCCCGTCGTCGGCTGCCGCCGCCGTCAGGGTCGCGGCCGCCGCCGCCGGCAGGAGCACGGTGAGGGACAACCTCACTGTTGTTGTTGCCACCCTGTGGAGGTCCGCCGGCATTTGAGCGAGTACGGTTGGGCTGAGCTGGAAGCTCAGCTCGAGTACGGTTGGGACCGAGGTTGGCGCTGCGACTTGTGGCTTCGTTATCGCGGTTCCTGGCGGGAGGAGGCTGGTTGACCCTGTTGTCGACCCGCATGAAGTAGGCGTCTTCAGCGAGCTTGGCGATGACCTCCCCGGCGCGAATTCCCTGGGCCTGGCGTGCGATCGCTGTGATCGACATGAGGCATTGCTCAGGGGTAGTGTGTACTCTGCTCTCGACTGCCTCGAGAGCATCCGCGAGGTTGCGGATGGGGAGGTTGTCTCGGAGCCGCCGGTGCCGTTCGTTGCGCTTCCTGTTACGCTCATGTCGAGCGTCTCTATTGGCGGGGGTTTCGTCTGCAGGTGCGTCGGTAGACAGCTCGTCTGAGGAGATGTCTTCAAGGTACTTGTCTTGAGCCATCCCTGAAGGTCCTGGAGTGTCGCCGGCAGCCATGAAGACTTGGTGATCAGGGGTGCCGAGGCTGGACTCAGAAGCCGCCACCTCAGTTGGGGTGTTTGAGTCAGCTCGGGCAAGTGGTGTTCCCTCCTGGAACGGGAGCGAGTCGATGTAGGCGACGTAGTGTGAGTCTCCGCTTATCAGGTCATCGGGCTTGCAGTCTGGGCAGTAGAAGAATCTCCCGGCCGGTGTGGATGTTATAACCAGCCCAGAGGCCGGCCCTGATAAGGGATGCTCAGTGGAGTTGTCCTCAGACTCGGGATCCTCTGGGTCCGACCCAAAGTCGAACTCGTATGCGGAATCCGAGTAGAACCCGGAGAGGGGGTTGGAGTCCGAAGCGTGGCCGGGGGCGGTGTCGGAGTCCGAGTTGTACTCGGGTACGGGTTCCTTGCCGGCCCGGCGCGAAGAGGGAGCCTCCGGGCGGGCCCGGCTGAGGATGCGAGGACCACGCGCGAAGTGCTCACGGGGTGATGGGACCACACGCGATGGCTGAGTAGCCGGCTCGCATGCGATGGCCCATGGAGACGTCGTGTTCGAGTTGGAAGCAGGCTCGAGCTTGAAGTCAGCGTGGTGGTTGAAGAGCGAAATTTCGCCGAACTTGCCGGTGAGTTCTCCTGTGACAACTTCAGGGAGCGTCACGAAGCCGGTCTTCGGGTTGGGCGGCATGGTGAGGCGACGCTGGAAAGATCCAACGCCGTCAGCAGTGCAGACCCAGGCGCCGAACACGAAGGTGTCGCCGCAGTTGAAGGTGACGGTTGGCTTGAAGTAGACAGGAGCCGTCGAGTTCGCCATGTGATCTTGGGCAAGAGCCCCTACCTGGCGCGCTAGCTGTCAGTGTTTTAGACTGGCAACCTACTAAGGGGAGTACCCAAAGTAGATGAATGTGACCTCGCCGAGATCGGTAACTCGAAGGAAGAGACACGTGGCACACAATTTAGACAGGTTCGGGCCGCGAGGTGCGTAATACCCTACGTCCTGTATGCTGCGTAGCTCTGGATTGATTGGGTACGATTGCAAGATGGTGTAATTGTATGCCGTGAGATGAGATTGGATGCTAGAGAAGAGTCCCTGCCTCGCCTTATATAGTCCGGGAGGCAGGGTTACAAGTCGGAGTAGGGAGAGAGTACTAGTCGAGTACGTCTAGGAGTCTTCCATACAGTGCGGGACATGTACAGCTTCCTAACCGAGTACTTCTCCTCCGTAGTCCTTGTGCTCCACACCATCAGGTGCCGTGTAGCGCAAGCCGGGTAGTCCCAGGAGCCCACCGAGTAGTCGGTCCTGGTACCCACCGAGGTAATGGGCCCAGGGAGGTCCATACGACAAACCGGTCCAACCTCCTATACAAAGCATGGGGAGTCAGCCAGTCCAGCCGCCTCTACAAAATAATAGAGGTCAACCCGTTCAACAGCCGAACCCATATCAGCCTACGTATGGGGACCTGGCGTTCGGTTAGTCTGGAGTGCCGCCCAATTCCACTTACAAGATAGCTCCAGCCAGTAACAGGTTGCAGAAAAACATGTACGGTGGGGGTTACCATGAGGTCATGGATTATGGCGCTATTGACGCTCTCCCAAATCCTGGGTATGGTATAGCTGTAGGAATGCAAGACGATGATATTCTGGTACAGAAGATGGCCGATCTGATGCAAAATCAATTCGGCCTTAAACCTAAAATGCAAGAACCAGCTTATACGCCTCCCTTCCCAAAGTGGTACTACAGGGTGATCTTGCCGCCAAGGGTGAAGCCTCCTACGGAGTTTACAAAGTTCTCTGGGCAGGGATGATACAAGCACGGTAGAGCATATTGCTCGATATTTAATGCAGCTTGGAGAAGCTTCAGCTGATGAGGCGCTCAGGGTCAGATATTTCCCTCTGTCATTGACGGGCTCAGCATTCCAATGGTTTACTTCTTTGCCTCCTCAGTCAGTTGGCACATGGAGGGATCTGGAACAAAAGTTCCATGCCCATTACTTTAGTGGGAGCACAGAGAAGAAGCTGATTGATCTGGCCACCTTGAAACAGAGGCACAATGAGACGCCTCTGGAATTTCTCAGAAGATTCAGGGAACTCAAGGGCATGTGCTTCTCTTTGACTTTGCCGGATGATCAGCTGGCTTATATGGCTATTGCAGGGATGTTGCCGGCTATTCGGGAGAAGTTGTTTGGCATGGAATTTGACAACCTTGGTCAGTTGTCTCAGAAGCTGTCATTGATGAGTAATCAGGCCTACGGGTTCAAGAAGTACACCAGATTTGCCAAGCACCATGACATAGCTGACATCTACGACCAGTTCCTCGAGAAGGCTGACCAGGTGGAAGATTTTGATGATGACGAGGAAGTGGCCGCCGCTGAGATTATGTGGGGCAAGGAGCCCTTGACTGTGAACCAGCGGTGGGTAAAGCAAACCAAGGGCACCTATGACTTTGATGTCACCAAAGCTGACAAGCTCTTCGAGTTCTTGGTGAAGGAAGGCCGAATCAAGTTGCCTGAAGGGCATTCTATGCTTCGGCCCGATGGACTTAAAGAGAAACGTTACTGTGGATTTCATGATAGAAACTCTCACTCCACCAACGATTGCAGGGTCTTCAGGATGATGATCCAAAAGGCTATCCAGGAGGGGCATTTGAAATTTGATAATAAGATGAAGCTGGATGGCCACCCTTTCCCTCAGAACATGGTTGGCTGCTCTATCAATATGGTGACTGCTGGGGAGAAGGGGAAAGTGAAGGTCCTGACCTCAGCCAGAGCAAAACAGGATGGATCAGTGGATCCCACGTGGCAAGTGACGGTGGAGCAAGTCCACAAGGAAGCCCCACGCGTCCTCAAGAGCCAGGTTGAAGTTGGGGAATCATCCAGGACCAAGCCCAGGGCTACCACACGCATTCTCCTCAACAAGTGGCAGCGCCAGCAGGAAAAAGAGCGCTACTAGAAGCTAAGATATGAAGAGGAGAGGCGCAGGTTCAAAGAAGAGGCGCACAGGAAAGAACTGGAAGAGTATGCGCGGGAGCAAGAGTGTGCACACTGGGGATGCGCATTCTTCAGGCACTGCTGGAACGAAGGCTTGAAGCTCCCCACATTGAAGAACTACCCTGAGTGCAGTGATAAGTACTCTGAATACAGGCAGGAAACTGTCAATCGCCGATCTGTCCATGAAAGAATTGGAAGGATGCATCATAATGACGATCGGCGTCTAAAAATGAATGAGGTCATTGATCACCCAAGGAAAAGGCGAGCTGACCAAAGATGGGCTGATCAAGAAGAAGAGGAACACGAGTACATCTGGCAAGAAGGACAGTGGTGCCCGCTGGGCTTGAGGAAAAGCCAAAAGAGAAGGGTTCAACGCTTGAGGAACCGGGAATTGAAGCAGGCGGGGATCCAGAGAAAGCAAGTGTGGCGCCCAAAAGACAAGCCTGAAGGATCGGGTCGTTCGGCTCCAGCGTGCATGGTATACTTTTTGCCGAATGAGTTCATGGCTCCCGCTAACCAAGTTGTGCAGGAGGAAACGTCTCTAGATATCAATGATGATGAACAGCTTGGGGGATTAATGGCGCAACTGGTGTCGGCTAAGCAGGCCACCTTTGACAAACCGGCCAAGAATCGACACATGTGGCCGTTGTATTTGAAGGGATACGTCAATGGCAAGCCATTGACCAAGATGTTTGTTGATGGCGGAGCTGCGGTCAACGTGATGCCGTACACTACCTTCAGGAAGCTTGGCATGGGCCCCGGAGACTTGACGCCAACAAGCATAATCCTGAATGATTTTGCTAGGAAACCTTCAGATACCAAGGGCTGCATGCACGTGGACTTGATGATCGGGTCCAAAACTTTGCTCACAACCTTCTTCGTCATTGAAGGCAAAGGAGCCTATAGCTTGCTACTTGGGCGGGACTGGATCCATGCCAATTGCTGCATCCCATCTACCATGCATCAACAGCTCGTTCAGTGGGTAGATGACGATGTTTAAGTGGTCCAAGCAGATGATTCAGTGAGCGTGGCAAACGTCGAACCAGCTTTCTAGGAATATCAAGGCATCGATTGTTTCTCAATAAAAGACTGGGGTGAAGGTCCTGTTGAACCTGTCAGCAGTGATCAACAGCCGATTCAAGCAGTCGGCTCTTATAGTAATTTTTAAATGGACAATCCAGTTGATGGAACTGATGGAAAGTTAGGGCGAGGATTCATGTCGGCTGATAAATTAGAGGAAATTGATATTGGAAATGGTGATAAGCCAAGGCCGACATTTATCAGTGCTAACTTGGAGTCAGGTTTCAGAGAGGGGTTAGTCAAGCTATTAAAAGAATATAAAGATTGCTTCGCTTGGGATTATTCGGAGATGCCTGGTTTAGATCGTTCTATTGTTGACCATCAGTTGTCAATCAAGCCTGATTTCAGACCTTATAAGCAACCTCCCCGAAAGATCTACAAGGATGAAGTATTGGCCGATGTGAAAAAGGAGGTTGAGAGATTACTTGATGCAAACTTCGTTCGGCCATGCAGGTATGCGGAGTGGATCTCTGACATCGTCCCTGTTTACAAGAAAAATGGGAAGATGAGGGTTTGCATATATTTCAGAGATGTGAACAGAGCTACTCCTATGGATGGATACCCAATGCCTGTTGCTGATTTATTGGTTGATGCTGCTGCTGGACACAAGGTTATCAGTTTTATGGATGGTAATGCAGGGTACAACCAAATATTTATGGCAATAGAAGACATATCGAAGAAAGCTTTCAGATGTCCTGGTCATATAGGCTTGTTTGAGTGGATAGTCATGACATTTGGGTTGAAAAATGCCGGTGCAACTTATCAACGAGCCATGAATTATATCTTTCAGGAGTTGATCGGCAAAATTGTTGATATTTATATTGATGATGTCGTGATCAAATCTTTGGATCATGACTCGCACTTGGATGATGTAAAGAGAACTCTGGAGTGCACCCAAAAGCATGGATTGAAGATGAATCCAAACAAGTGTGCCCTTGGGGTATCAGTTGGAGAATTCTTGGGATTTCTGGTACATGAAGAAGGGATTGAAGTTGGCAAGAAAAGCATGAAAGCTATCGATGAAGTTGTCCCTCCAACCAACCTCAAGGAGTTGCAATCACTGCTTGGCAAGATCAATTTTTTGAGAAGGTTCATTTCAAATCTGTCACAAAAGGTTTTGCCCTTTTCTCCGTTGTTGAAGCTCAAGAAGGACCTAAAATTTGCATGGGGTGACGAGCAACAAAAGGCTTTCGATAAAATCAAGTAATACATGAAGGAACCACCGGTGCTGGTGCCTCCACAGTTGAACAAGACTTTTAAGTTGTACGTGGCGGCCGATACCCAAACCATTGGATCGGACCTTATACAAGAATTTGAAGGAAAGGAGCGGGTAGTAGCGTACCTTAGCCGAAAATTACTCAATCCTGAGACCAGGTATTCGGCTGCGGAGAAGCTGTGCTTGTGTGTTTACTACTCGTGTACAATGTTTCGGCACTACTTGTTGAATGCCGAATGCGTTGTATACTCCAAGTTTGATCTAATAAAACGTATGCTATCTATGCCAATTTTGAATGGAAGGATTGGCTAATGGATTTTGGCCTTATCTGAGTTTGAGTTGAAGTTCGAATCGACAAAAGCTATAAAAGATCAGATTATTGCCGATTTCATTACTGAGCATCATGATCCATCAATTGATTTGCTTGAAATTACTCCGTGGGCTTTGTTGTTTGATGGATCCTCATGTGGTAAAGGTGGAGGAGTAGGGATTTTATTGATTTCACCCAAGGGTGAGATGTTTGAGTTTGCTATCCCTATTCAGCCTACTGTCACGAACAACCAAGCTGAGTACGAGGCGTTGCTTAGAGGGCTTCAGTACCTAAGAGAAGCCGGGGCCGTTTCAGTTGAAATTTATGGAGATTCAGAGCTGGTTATAAAGCAATTGAACGGCCAATATGAGTGTAAAAGTGATGCCCTGAGGAATTACTACGAGGAATGCAGGGAAATCTTAAAGAGTTTTCAGTTAGTAATTCTACAGCATATTCCTAGAGAACACAATGAAGAGGCAAACAGGTTGGCTCAGAGTGCTTCAGGTTATAGAGAGAATCAAGAAGTGTTTGCCATGGAGGTGTGTGCCTTCGGGAGTGATCTTGCAGAAGATGATTGGAGGAAGGAAATTGTTAATTATCTGGAGGATCCATCCCGAAAAGTTTCTAGGAAGCTCAGGTATAAAGCTATAAAATTTGTTCTTCTAGATGGAAGTCTGTTTTACAAATCATTGGATGGGGTGTTGCTGCAATGCCTGGGTCCAGAAGAAGCAAAGAAAATGATGAGTGAGGTGCATGATGGGCTATGTGGAGCACATCAATCGGCCTATCGTATGAAATGGGTTATTAGGCAAGCTGAATGTTTTTGGCCGACGATGTTGGAAGACTGCTTTGAGTATTACAAGGGATGTCAAGATTGTCAGAAGTTTGGAAATATTCGAAGGGTCCCAGCGTCAGCACTGAATCCAATTATCAAGCTATGGCCATTCAGAGGCTGGGGTATAGATTTGATTGGCCAGATAAACCCACCATCTAGCAAGGGGCATAAGTTTGTGCTTTTAGCAACAGATTACTTCACCAAATGGGTTGAGGCAATTCCACTGAAGAAAGTAACATCAGAAAACATGGTTGAGTTTGTTAAAGAACACATCATCTACAGGTTTGGAATTCCTCAAACAATTACAACTGATCAAGGAGCTCAGTTTGTATCCTTGGAGTTCAGGGAGTTTGCCGAAAGCATGGGAATCAAATTGTTTAATTCTTCTCCTTATGATGCCCAAGCTAATGGTCAGCAGAGGCTTCTAACAAGATCATGATCAAGCTTATACAAAAGAAAATCGATCAGAAGCCAAAGAGGTGGCATTCGGTACTCAATGAGGCTTTATGGGCTTACCGAATGGCTCCTCATGGAGCTACAAAGACTTCTCCTTATGAATTGGTTTATGGGCATCATGCTGTTTTGCCTTGGGAAATGCCATCAGATTCTAGGAGAGTGGTTTTGCAAAAGGACTTAAGCTCCAAAGACTATAGTGGCTTAATGATGGATGAGTTAGAAGATTTGCATATGATTCGTCTTAGAGCCTTGGAAAACATTGAGCAGAACAAGCTCCGAGTTGCCAAATATTACAACAAGAAATTAAAAGTCAGGCAATTTGCAGAAGGGGATTTGATTTGGAAAGCGCTATTGCCGATTGGGACTAAATATAGTGTGTTTGGCAAATGGTCCCCGAATTGGGAAGGACCTTTTCGGGTAGTCAGGTGTGTGCCTGGTAACGCTTACATATTAAAAACTTTACTAGGAGAAGAATTTTCTGCTGCAATAAATGGAAGATATTTGAAGAAATATTATCCTAGTATCGAGGTTGATTGCTGATCACAAGCACCAGGATTACAAGCATTTGACACAGAAATAGCCGGCGTTCAAGAAAGAAGTCGCCTTTAGAACAAAAAATCCTGAACAGGGAAATGGCCAATATCAAGATGTATTGCCCTTAGCACGAAGATACATAACATTACAGATGTTTCTTGCAGGATTTTATTTGACAATGCAGCTGCTCAAAATTACAAAGGGGTGGGAAGCAGAAGGCCTGGCGAAAGAAGCGAAAGTATGCTTCATTCATTTTTTCTTTCTTTGCTTCTTCAGCTCCTCCCTCTTCAGCTGTTCCAGGACCACCGTGACGGCAACTTGGAAGCTTCGGGGATCACCGTGGCTTGCAGCCTCCATCAGGCTGTCCCAGGCAGCTTTCAGGTTATTGTACCTGTCGGAGACATCTAAGGTAGAAGAACAGTTGTTAAAAACGGAGATTTGTGCTCAAGCATGGAGTCAAATAAAGGTGGAAGTTTTACCCCCTACTAACGCCTCCAAGGTCATGTGGCGTTCGCGTTCGGCATGGAAGCGGGCGGTGATATCTCGCAGATCATGCTCCAGATGCCGAACGCGGCGGCGCAACTGGTGATTGACCCTCTGTTCTGGCGTGGCGTCCTCTTCTTCAAGGGAGGAGTCAGAGGAGATGTACTCAGGCGTTTCTTTGGTCCCAAGGATTTCTTCTGGAAGCAGATCAAGGCTGGAGAAAACAAGGAGGGGTGAACCATATGATTGCAAGTGAGAGCAAGAAATAGATCAGAAGAAAACTCACTCTTGAATGGTGCGCTTCTTTGGTGGAGTGCTGTCCTCCTTGATGGGTTGCTTGCCTTTGTCTGCCATTGCTTTGGGGTTTTCTCTTCTGGAGCGGGGGAGGAGATGTGAAGTGATGGAGGAGTATGCGAGTGGATTTGCAGGGCATCCCAGAAGACTATTTTATTGACTGAGAGAGCGCATTGGAGTGATGACTGGTTGGCGTACGTTATTGGAATACCAAGCGGCTGGGTTTTCCTCCCAAATGCGAAGGGTTTTTTCATTGAACAGTGTTTATGGTTCCCGAACTGAAGATTTTCTGCGGATTTTGCGCCAAGGGGCAGTTGTTTTCGCGTATTCAGCTTAAGTAAAGTTCTCGAATGCGTTTGAGAAAGTAAGGTTCGCAGTTGCAAACAGGAGGGGATCATCACAACACAAGCATGGAAATTAAAATTCTTTATTTATTGCCGAAGATCAAACATCCCTAGTACAATCTAATCGAAAAGCCTATTCAGCACAGACTGGGGATGAGTGAGTTCGGCAATGGCATCGCCGTGGCCATCGAGGCGCTCTAGGATGACTTCGATCTCGTTGATGTCTTCTGGTGCGCCGCCCCGGAAGCCACGCGGCTGGGTGGAGTAGTCGATGCCGTTATGCGTCGCTATGGCGGCCAAGCCCAGGGTGGTGCCGAGGCAGATGTCGTGGACGGCCACCTCATCCACGCGGTCTTCCACCGCGACGAGGCGCTCCGCCGGCGTGTCGCCGGGAGCGTTCACCTTGTCAGCCAACTGCTTTACCAGCATTTTCAGCTGGTCAAGTTCGGCGTCGCGGGCTGCAAAGTGCAAGGCGGTGATGATTAGTATCAAAAGCCGAATTGGATTGGGGGGTAATCTAAGGGATGTACCGTCGATGGTTTCCAGCAACTGTTTGCGCTGGTCCTCCCACTCGAGTTCGGCGATGCCAGCCTTCTTGGAGACATCCTCCAGCTCGCGCTGGGCCACCTCGAGCTCCGCCTTGAAGCGGAGGGCGTCGAGCTCCCCGTAGGGCACGGGGGAGTAGTTGTTCGACTCCGAGGAGTTGTCCGGCAGAGGCTGATTCATGGCCGGCACGGGGGCCGGGTTCTAGTGGATGAGCCTGGAACAGAGAAGATCGTCAGGAACAGAGGAAAATCTAGAAAGAATCATAAGAGAAGATGACGATCACTGCCTCCGACGCGCGCCGGCGCGGCTTCCTTCCGCCTCGGCGGCGGCGCGGCGCCTGTTGCTGCTACCCGCCATTGGTTCTTGGAGCCGCGCTGGTGATGGAAAAAGCAAGCTTGGGTTGGCAAAGGTTTGAAGGGTAAAGGCTTGATGAGAGGCTAGGGGCACCTACAGTTTTATTTATAGGGATGATGAAGAGATCGTGGCCTTGGATCGTGGTGCATATCCCGAGAAACTTGGAAAGTGGAGAGGTTTCCTTAACCGATTCGCCATCGGGTCGTTTGGAATTCAAGCTGAGCCATATTCGGTTGATTGGCTCGGCTAAGTTGCGGTCGGAGTGCTGTTCGGATATAGCACTATTTGACCATAGTTACTCAATAAATCGTCCAGAGTTGCAAACAAAGTCATGCAGAGAAAAGGGAAATGAAGTTTATAAAAGGCAATGTTACAAGGACGGTTAATTCGGTTACACATTGCTTAATACAACTAAATGTTCAAGTACTTTTCAATTACACTGGAGGCATTTCATATTATCTGATTAATGTTCTTCATCCATTCCTGATAATCCCTCTGAGTGTTGGACAGGATGGAGAGTTGTGCCTCTAGTTGATTTGCTTCAGTCATGGCCGCTGATGCTTACTCTTGGGTTTTCTCTATTAATCCAGGGAGCTCGGCTATCTTTTTCTCGTCAGCCTCAATTTCAGCTGACAAATTCCTCAGCTCAGTTTCTAGTGCAACTTTTCTGGCAATTTTCAATTCAAGAGCGGATCGGTTTGCCGACATTTCCTTGTTGCTCTCAACTTGGGCTCGTGAACCTTTCACGGTTTGTTCGGCTTTGGCTTTCTTTTGCTCGAGAGGCGATCGGGAGGATTGGCTTTTCAAGGCTCGCCTTATTGCCACATAATGGATATCCGGACACGAGATGGGCTCCAAGGAAGCTTTGATGTCCTCGGGGAGCTCTTGATTGATGGGTTCAAGCATTTCCTCGAAGTGATCAACATCTCTGATTTGATCTCGAGCATCTTTTTGCAGCCAGGAAAAAGATTTCTGCAAGCCTTGCACAATTTTCCCTACGATAGAACCTGATTTGAGGGTTCCTCATCCCCTGTTTCGGCAGTTGGATCATTCACCATAAATGAAGAGCTTGGTGGTGATGAAGATTGATCCTGAGAGGGATTGCCGAATTTGCAATTGTTTATTAAAAGAGAATAGCAGACTTAGATGCTTGCACTTACCTCGTGCCTGATTCCTTGAATTGGGACAGAAGCCTGTTCAGGTTCAGGGGAAATCTCTTGGGTGACCAGTGGAAGAGGAGTCCAAGGAGTTCTTGGCAAAGCTGAAGTTTCTACTTGGGGGGAAGCTGGTGCAGTCCCTGGTAAATTTGAGGTTTCTGACTGAGGTGAAGGTAGATTTATCCCTGTTGAGACTGGGATTTCTGCTTGGCCAAGGGGAGATTGAACCCTTAGGGGGCTTGAAGCTTCTCGGTGAACTGATGGGTTCATTTCTGGTGAAGCTGGCACTTCTGCTTGAGGAGAGGATGATTGAGTCCCTGGTGAAGTTAAAGTCTCTACTTGAGCAGAAGATGGTTCAACCCTTGGTGAACTTGTATGTTGAGGAGAGGAGGTTTCCACGGGATGGTCCACAAATATTTCTTCTGCAAATGTCAGATGAAGAGTAAATGCCAGTGTAAATAATGATCTTTGAAGAAAAAAGAAGTAATAAAGGTCATACCAATAGATGAAGCATTGGCAGGTTCTGAAGCTGATGGTTGCTGGGTTCTAGTCTGAAATTGCACAGGATGAAATTTATCAGAATAAGAGTGGTCTTGTGTTCAAGAAAGAAAAGATGTTACCTCAATGAGGACCTTTTTAGTGGTTCTTTTCTTCTTGGCAGCTGGAGGTACAACCAAGGGTAGGGCTTTTCTCTTGTCAGAAGTTGAGCTGGTAAGAGTAGGGTCCATTGTGGCATATCTATCCATCAGCTGAGCCAGAGTTATGGACTTGAATCCCAAGGCAGAGATTGGGCCTACCACATTATAAGCAAGTGCCCTGACTCGACGGGCAGGTACTGTATTCTGCAAAGGGTGGCCAAAATCATGATTAGTAGTTTAAAGTATGCCTGGTCAAAGAAAATATAAGTATAGTATGTTACCTCTGAAGTTGGCTGAAAGTCAGGCATCAGTTCAAGACAGGATGAGTGCACTGTCTCATTGAAGATATGGTCATGGAACTCTTGCCACTAGGAGATAAAGAGAGGATGAGCTATTGTTGTTGGTGTGAAAAGCCAGGCATAAAGAGTTGGGCTGCAGTTGTATTCAAAGACCCTTCTGGCCCGAATGTTCTCTGTGATTTCCTCTCTAGGTTTGAGGAACTCATGAAGAAATAGCCTTGGGGGCATTTGGCCACATCCTAGCTGTCGGGCCATCATATTTGGCTGATAATATTCATAGGTGCTATGATTTAACCTTCCCCCACAAAATTCTGCTGGCAAGGCACATGGATGGATGAAGATATTGAAGATTTCTATGGATCTTGCATCATGGCATCCAGTTTCAAACGAGAATTCAAAGGGGTGGGTTAAATTATCATTGTTCAGATAGGGGAGCCAAAGGGGTTCAGTAAAACCTTTGAAGAAGAGCTCAAAAAGTTGACTGACATTCTGGTCAATAGATATGGTTGAAGCAGCTTCTCCATGGGTTTGGCATCCTCTGGTAATCTGAGCTTCTCCTTCATTGTGGCTGGATGAAGGGAAATGACGATTGTTAAGATTAATGTTAACAATCCGGTGCATATACAGTTGCAGCCACATTTGCACAAACCACCAAGGGCCATTGACACATAATATCTTCTGGCTGGTGTGCAATTGGGAAATCGTCTAATGAAGCATGTGATACACACTCCCCAGGAGATATTTTCCAAGAGGGATGCGATGACCAGTAGCCAAATCTGTAGCCATGGCAATGTGATTCAAAGTTGGCTCATTGTCTTTACCACAGAAGATGAATCTGCATAGCCACATGTTCAGGAATGCTCTGTATTCAACTTCACCCAGAGGGCCATCTTTCATATGATTCTGGATAAATGACTTGTATCCACTTCCTGTCTTCACTCCTTTCTGCCTAGTGGAGCCTTTGTATTCGTATGGATACATGGGTCCTGAAATATCAAGGCCGGTCATCATGTATACATCGGCCAAAGTAGGAGACACTAGGTCGTGACCAAAGAGGAAAGCGTTGACGCCATTTGACCAGAAGTGGCAGGCTGCTATCAAAAGATTTTCATTCTTGGGGATTTCGGCTAGACATAACTCCAAACACTGGGCGATGCGGAGGTTGTCCCAATTGCTGGTTTTGGCGCTGTTATCTGCAAGTACCCTCTTGTACCAATTTCTCTAGCCTGCGATTGGGGGCAAAGGCCAGTTCTTGAAAGCATCTTGCCACAGGGGGGACCTTGATAAAGCCGCTTTGAAAGGGATTCTCTTGGATTCGGCTTCAATGAACTCACGGGGATCAGAAGTTCCCACAGGTCAAAGGAAATATGATGTTGAGTTGGCCTCGATATGAATCAAAAGCTCGGTGGAAAGTTCCTATCAAGAGAAGACGGAGGGAGAAATCTGAGGTAAAAATCGAAAAGGATAATGCCGAATGGTCTTAAGGGGATGAAATTTACCTGAGCAGCTTGATTTTGACCAGCCATTGAAGATTTGAGCTTGGGGAAAAGATGACCTAGGGTTTGGATCTGGACGGAGACTCCGTTGGATTGCAGGGAGAGAGAATAGGTGTTGAACAGATTTGATTTGAAGACGTTGGCGATTACAGTCAATTTCGGAATAAAATCACTTTTATCCCGTAATTAAAGGGGCATATGTTAACACCAAAAATTGGTACAGGAGAGAGTCTGATTTGTGGGCCTAACTTGGTAACAAATCCCGTCTAGCAGAGGAAGATTTCTTCACAAGATTCGGCAGAGGTGCTTGTGGTCGGCAGTTTTGCCTCCGTTCGGCAAAGGGACTGTTTGCGCTGATTTCGCGGGATCGCATGGTGACGTGGCCCGAGCGGAAGGGACGAATGGATGGATAAGCATTCGCACTTGGGCGTTAAATTAGGTATCAAATATTGTGCTCGTAGTGCACCAGGAGTCGTGCTAGGACAGGGTATAAATATGAACCCTGGATGTATGTAATTGTAATCGAACATTCTCACAACAAACCGGCTTTACGCCAAATCTTCGAGTCCTCTAGTCGTGTCATCGAGTTCTTCGAGAGGGTTCATCGATCCGTCGACCTCCGTAAGTATCAGCAACCTTGTATCATGTCTAGTATCATGCGGTGGATTTAGATCGTGATGCAAGTAGTCTTGTTACCATACTTAGTATCATGCGGTGGATTTAAGCTTGGTTCAAGAGGGTTTCTTGTTAGATCATGAGCCATGCGGTAGGCTAAGATCTAGCTTGGAGCTAGTTATCGGCTCTTTAGATTCGGCAAGATCTAATAGATTCATTAAGTTACCACATGTTGCTTTGAGTTTTTACTTATGTTTAAATTCATGTAACACTCTTTTGCCCAATTTAGATTGGTTTGAATCGGCTTTATCTCGTTTGGTGATCTTTACATTGCACGCTTATATCTTGGCTCAATAAGGCATGTGGATCACGTGTTCTCCAACAGCCGAAACCGGATCAATCTAAGTTGTCACGTGTTGTGGGTTCAAGCTTGTTAATCTTGTGTAAACCTTGACAGAACCGGGTATCATGTGGTAGATGCAGGTTTTTGGGTTGTTTTAGAGCTAATCATCCGGTGGGTTAGATTTCGATTCAATCTGATAGGTTTATCATCTTTAGCAATGTTTGTTCCTTCTCCACGGATCCCGACTCGGCTGTACAGCCGTATTCATTTATGCTTTCATGAGTAAAACGCGTTTATAAGTTATGTTTTAAATAATGCATGCTTTTAGCTTTCCATATTTAGATTGTATCATGCGGTGGATTAACTTGTTTAAATTCATGCTTGACGGGTTTCAAAGTATCTGGACATGCGGTAGACTAGTGCTTTGGGCCTATGCGTGCTTGTTCATTACATATTTGTAATCATGTTTTACTTCATTTACTTTTTACTGTTATTTATCCTCGAAAATCGGTCATGATTTTGTGCACAGACAACGTTACTTAAACAAAGATCGATTTGTCGTCATGCTTACGTAATCTATTCGGCTATTTCCTGTTTTACGCTTTAAAGCTCCCGAATGGTTTTCAATCCATTGACAGATAGCTCCTCATAGCTATATGTCATCTTACATGGCTTTCTAGCCGCAAATATGGAACTGTCTGGTACCACCCGGCACGTTCCAAGCTTTGGCATCTAACTGTGTTACCCTTTGTTAATTTCAGGAACATTGACTGGCACGCTTTGGAATCTACTCGTGTGTTAAGCTAGCTTGTTCGGCTTGCTGTGTGCCTGGCGCGGGGTGCGGATTTCGCGTAAACACATTCCACACAACTTGATATTCAACACATGGTCCAAAGTTGATCACAACCAACGTCATTACAAGATCTATCCTACAATAACACTCATACACTCATTACTTTATTGGAAGCGTACTCAACATCAACTAGATAACAATCTAGCCTAGGTTCACTCAAGGTGAAGCAGGTCGAGACTCCACTCCGGATTCTCCTTGGATCTCCTCGGGATCTTCTTCCTCTTCTGGTTCAGGAGGTGGGGTTGCTACAGGTTCTAGTTGATTCTCTAGTTCAAGCATATATTGATCATTATGCTGCAACATGAAGTTCTGCTCATGAATAACTTCACTCAATTCTTGTATTTTTGCTTTGTCCTTGCGTCTTTTCTTCTTAAGATGGGCTATCATTGCTCGAGCTTCCTTCAACTCTTGGGTGATATCTTCTGCACCATTAACTTGTTGTCTATAAACTTGGTGTCGATAGAACATGCTTTCTCCCACAATCACTTGATAGGTGTCAAACATAGCTTTGGAGAAACGGACTGAAGTGACAAGTTCAGGACTGTGGTGAGGATTGTCCTGAGCGGAGAGAATAGCTCGCGCTCAGTCCCATGTCCGGAATGCTGCTTAGGTAAAGGAATTACCTTGGCTGCAGTGCTAGCTACCAAATGAGCGTGCTTCTCACAAAAAGTTGTTAGCGCTTCCAGAGTAGCCTTTTGCACAGTGTCAGCCAAGGCAACCCTTGCGCATTAAACTCCCACCCTTTCCAAGTAGGACGTGTCGGGCACACGGGGATCTTCACCTTCACTTTCCAACGAAGCAGTTGGCCTGTGGTCATGAGCTCACATGCCGAGTACTCCAGATATGCAATGTACCCAAAGTCCTTTAGGGTGTCCCACAAAAGTGCAGGAAAACCACCCTCCTCGAGGCAGTTCAAGTGAGTCCACGCCTGCACATCAACGGTCATGGATCCGGAGGCAGACATCTGGAATAAGTGAGAAAAGTCAGAACCAGATGTAATCACGTGCACAAGGATAGGTTTTCACGGCTATAAAAGAGAGTCGCATACATAGACCACTACTAAAGTTTCAAACTTTCCACAAGATTCCAGTGAGTAATAAGGAAATAGTTTGATCCTCATGTGATTAAAATTTGGGGTAGCCATTCGCACCAGGTGCAAGGATATGCCTTAACTAGGAACAAGTACGCATAAAATCATGGCATAAAGTTCGGAGGTCGTGAATCAAAAACTCATAACTCAGAACCTATGACCCCAAAAATTTCCAAATTTTGGTAGCAACTCAGTGAGATTATGAGGGACCTTTTTGGTATTCTCGGATTGGAACATGCTCAAAAAAATTCCATTTTCAGAGGAAAGTTACCCCGAAAATTAGCAGGACAGAGACTTACTAAACTAAGCATAACTCCTGATAGAAAATTCCTAAAATCATGAGAAATTCACAGTAGATGCTAAATTTTATAAGAAACAACTTTTCTAAAGGATGTCTAGTCAGATTCCTCACAGATTTGGCTCTAAAAAAATTATGAGTTGGCAGCAACAGAATGTGTCAGAAATTTCCTAAGATCAAAAGAGAGGAAACCCTTATCTAAGATCAAGCAATCACCCTAGGAAAAAAATAACCCAAACATGCAATAACAAATTTTAGGTTCAGCAAGATTTTAATCATGATGCATACGTCCTAAACGACCTCACACACCTGGATCACAAAAGACGTAGTTAGTGCCGGTGGCAAGCTTATAATCGGCTCTCCTTATAATAACTAGTCGGAGCTACTCGATTCGCACTTAGCGACTTACAAAACGTCGTTAGTGTACCTGCAGAAGAGAACCTTCCTTGCCAGCACGTCATGGAAGTGTCCACATACATTACCGTTCACTATAGAAACGGTATCCATGCGTCAAGCCACTGTAAGGACAGTGTCCAACCTCGGACACCCTCCGTTTGAATGGAGGGTATCCTTGCCTCGCATATTCGACATGCAGAATGCACACGTATGAAAAACGTGGTGACATCACAACCCATGACAAGTTCATCTTGAATAGAGCATGTCATCCTTCGTATGACTTCATACGGAAAGCACACGTGAGCAACCAGACGCGAAGATGGGATCCGTTGAATAGATCACTCCATCAACCCTCGCAATTGATGCGGAACAGCACACGTATAAAACACGTGGCTCATCTAGTTTGGTTGTGCAAGAAAGTAAGCCTGACATAAAGTAAAGTACTGGAAGTTAGCAAAATACACCATAGATTCTTATGCCACCTTAAAGAACCCAAAATTCCCTCTAGGGCCTCTCGATCTAGATCATTCCTTAACGATCCAACGGGTTTTCAAAATCCAATCAATCTTGACAAGTTTTATTGTAAAACATGTGATTAGCATTAATCTAATCACTCTGGTGCATACGGATGCTCTGATGCCAACTGTGACAACCCCACTCGAGATAATTCTGTACTATCGCCTAAACCACTCCATTTGGTCATTAAGCGATAATAAAGAATCATCCTGTTGAGTGTTGCCGGGTTTACACCCGGCTTCACTTGAAAACACAGAGAGGATCGAACGTATGCATTAAAACTCCCACGAAGGAGAGTCCAAAGTGCCTTACGAATTATTACCAATCTCCCCGTAGGGTCCATTATTACAAACCATGGTTCTTGACATGAAAGTAAAAGGTTCAGAGTTTTATTAAAACAGTGGAAGTACTAATAGCGATACGAGTGACATCACAGGAGGCCATCTGCGATGCCATCACTCGGCGTCATCATCCACCCATTCCAGCTCCCAGCCGGGTGGAATCTCACCAGGCCAAACAACTTCACCGGAAACAACAATTAAAGCAAGGCTGAGTATACTAATACTCAGCAAGACTTACCCGACAAAAGTTACCTCTAGACATGAAGGGCTTTTGGCTGGTGGGTTTGTTTTGCCAAAAAGCAACTAGGATCATTGATCCTTACTTTCAATATTTTAGCTCAGAGTCTAGTAAGATTGTCATTACTATAATGAGCAACTAATGCAACAAAATTTGTACAATAAAATTAATTCACGCAGAAGTAGGGGTGGGCATTCGGTTTAAACCGACATTTCGGTTCGGTTTATTCGGTGGTGTAAAATTTCGGTTTTCCAAAAGTGGGAACCAATCGGTGTTTCACAGAATCGAAAACCGACAATTTCGATTTCGGTTTTCTCGGTTCGGTGTTCTGTTTTTACCGATATTATTAGGTACCCACACTTCACGGCTAAATCCAAAGGAATGCTTACTCGCGCATGGGTGCTGCCGCTCCGCCTAGCTGTCGAGCATCAAGCGCTGTAGCGTGGCTGCGCCGCCGGGCTGTCGCTTGCCAAGCGTGGTCGCTCAGTCGGGTTGCTGAGCACCGAGCACCGCCGCTCCACCAAGCTGTCGTTCGCCGAGGGTTATCCGTCGTTGCCGATTTGCAGGATCTTGGAGCTGGGAAGTCGACCCTCGCCTATTTGCTGCCGAAGTGGCTTGCGGCCGTCGCCGGTGTCACCGAGCCTAAGGACGACCGCGCCGCCAAACGAGGGACTAGGGATACGAGGAGATAATGCAACGGGAGGATGGTGGACTTCAAGGCTTTGGGCCTTTTAGCTTGCATGTGCCTTGCCTGTTGTGTGTGTGCGCTTGTGGGCTAGGCCTTGGGCCGAGGTACAGTGGGCTGACTTGAAGTGGAGGTGGGCTAACAGAGAAGAAAAGAGGTGTTGATCGGTTTTACGGTTGTTCGGTCCTGTGGGACCTAAAAACCGACACCGAAGCCGATAACCGAGATTCCCAAAGTCAGAAACCGAAGCCGAACCGAAAAACCGACATTTCGGTTCGGTTTCGGTCCGGTTCGGTTCAGTTTTCGGTGTTCGGTATAAAAGTGCCCACCCCTACGTAGAAGAGTTCACGTAGTTCCATCATTAAGGGATATCATGGCCAATTGATTAAGCAGTCTCGGATAACAGTGAGAGGCCGACAGTCGATTGATTCAGAACCGTGCAAGGTCGACCTAAACACACGGAGCGGTGCCCGAAAAGAGCCGACACCGACCAACGGTTCCCATTGATCCTCGGCTCAGGATAGATATTACAGTCCTGGGTACAAGGCTATCTGGTATGCCTCCACTCAGTACATCCAGCCTCACACAAGTACCCCCCCCCCCCCGTGTGGGCGGGTAGGTGAATACTCAAGATTAGTAATGGAAAATCCCTTGCCGCCTCACTTAGGTAATAGGCTAACCGGTCCCATGCCCGGCAAGTGCTTAGTACGTTAAAAAGCTTAGCCCACGAAGCCACTGGACCGGAGCCCAAATCCTATGCTCTTACCACATGAGCAATCCATTTATAAATAGGGTGATTCCATAAAGGAGATCCTATTCTCGTGAGTGACGACCATCACTCAACTTGTATCGGGTCCTTAGAGCATAGCATCTAACGACCTAGGATACTAGTAAAAGAACATAAACTGGTGGAGAGTGAGGCTTTTGTTCGGGCCTTTACTCCTGTCGGGGATAGCCCTAGGGGTCCCCTTAAACAACTGGGAAATCCCCGCTTAAAACCCGCAACAAAGCCAAACACGCTTTACTTAACCATGCAGGACATGGCCCACGCCGCGGAGACCCCAGCGGCCCACCAAGGCGGCCCACTCGAAGACCCCCTCAGCGAGGCTTCGCCTCGCTCGAGGATGCGCGCCTCCCTCGGGCGGGCTCCGCCCGTTCGAGGGGGGTGCGCCTACCTCGAGCGGGCTCCACCTCGCTCGAGGGTCCGCTCCGCCCTCGAACGGGGTCCGCCTCGCTCGAGGGCGCTCCGCACGCGCGCCTGCTCCCGTACGTGGGCATTTAATGCCCCGACGGCGCCGGGGCGGCACCATCATGCGCACGGGGCTCGCGCCCCGTGCCGCCGCACCAACTCCCCAGGAGGGAGCCCATCCCCGCCACTCGTGGGAGAACGTGCGGCGTGGCCGGTGCCAGTCCCGTGACGCCGCGCCACCTGCTCTGGTACGGCTGACGTGCCGAACCCTCGAAGGGGGGCCGGCTGCACCCTCGATCCGCTTTCTTGTGACCCTGCAGGGTTAGGTGAAGGCACTAGGCCGGTGGGACGCCATCCCTGCCACTGTTAACGGTATGGCTGCTGCCCCCGCGCGTACGGGCACACGCCAGGCGCTGTGGCAACAACCCCAGCACTGTGGAGCGTGCGGGAGCGGGACGGCGCCTTACCCCGCCATCGTGCCCCGTACGGACCAGCGTCAGCAACTCCCTCAAGCCCGTCTGAAGACATCACGGCCGTCCGCTGCCCTTCTACCCTCGAGGTCGCCACTGTTCGGGTACAAGATACGCCATGATGGCCGGATCGCTGCAAGGATCGCCTGGGCGGCCGCCTACTCTACAGCATAGCACATCACGCTCCCTTACGTAGCTAAATAGCGCGGCACGCATGTGATCCGCTCTCTCCTTGGTCTATAAAAGGAGGACGAACCCCCTTGCCGCAGGGGACGGAGAGACAGACAGACACCACACCACACGAGACAAGTCGCACCACGCACTTGCTCTTCAATTCTCCCACAATATCTTCAGCCACTCCACCAGGGACTTGGAAGCCACGCTTCCTCTCCCGCCTTTGCTTGTAGCAGCCCCACTACAGGCACCCCCGGTGCTGAGCAATATAGTTCCTTGAGCACACCACTGCTGGACGTACGGCCCCGTGGCCAGAACCAGGATAAACTCTGTGTCTCTTATTGCTTAGCATCGACCATTGAGGGATAGACCTTGGCGCTTATTACTGGTTAGTGTCGGGACCATATTCCGCACCGACAGTTGGCGCCCACCGTGGGGCAAACAAGCGCCTAAGGTCAATTCATCATCAACTCCTTCCATGGTGATCCGCACTGAGTACCGCGGTACGCGTTACTGCATGGGCAGCTCGGACCCCCTCCCCGCCGGATTCGAAATCCGGTTCGGGGGACTGAACTTTCAGGCCACAGGGAACGGCTACCTGATGCGCCTCACCAACCGTGAGGAGCTTCGCGCGCGGTGCCAGGCCGGGTCCGCTCCGGTCCCCGCTGCGCGCACCGCCACGGCGCGCACGCCCGCCGGCACGGATGCGCAGTCCGTCGGCGCCACGACGCCGCCGCGGCTCCAGCCAGTGTTCACGCCAAGCGCGGTCCGAGCGACGGCAAGCTGAGTGCACCGCCTCACAACGCGATGCGCCTGCCACCACAGCAACTGCCGCCCCAGCGGGACAGTGCACGGTCTCCAGGTCGCGCCTTCCCATTGGGCTGCGAGGTGCCTCGACGGCTTACAACGCCAACGTCAACACCACAATGCGCAGGATTCCCCCTGGCCGTCACGTCTTCGTCGCCAGGGATCCTGGCGCCTCAGCGGGTGACGAATCGTCCCTGGGTTCCCTCGACGCGTTGCCACCCGCCAACCTCCACGGGTACGCGGAATGGGACTTCTCTGGCGTGCCGGACCCAGTCATGTTCAGGCGCTTCCTCGACGCTACAGACTACCGGTTCGGCTGCTCCGACGACTCCAGCACCAGGAGCTATGACCCAGCGCGAGAGTGCCGCGTCGTCATCGCCAACGACCCAGCAAATGCCACCGGCGCGGCGGGCGCAGGCGACGGGGAGGTCACGCCCCCGCCCGGGCATCGCACCACGCACGGGGCGCGGGGCCAAGCACCTCTGCCGGGGCCGACGCCGACGCGCGCGGCCGGCCGAGCTCGAGAGCTTGAAGCCAGGCCGGCGAGAGGAGTACCGAACGGTGCAGCTGCTCCGTGCCTCGATGGCTGGGGAGGCCTCCGCGCGCAGCGAACGCACACGGGAGCTAGGCAGACAGGCCCGCGACCGCATCAATGCCGACGACCCTGACGCGCCACCGCGGGCAAGTCAGAAGCTCGTTGCCACCGCGACGCTGCTGCGGGCTATGCCGGCACCCTCGACACCCGAGACACGGAACCTGCAACGCGAGGTGCAGGCTCTCATCGAGCAAGCGGCCGTCCAGCAGGACGAAAGCTCAGCCTCACGTATCCGCCAGCAGGGGGATGCGCGGGGAGACGGGGCCGCACAGGGGGGCGAACCCTCGGTCCACGCAGGTGAAGCTGCGAGGCGTCCTGCCAACTCGGGATGCGCGCCGGCCAAGGAGCGGCTCCTTGATACGCGCAGGGCGCTGGACGGTGACGCCCGCAACGTCATCAACACCCGGCGCACGAGCAAGGCGGATGCGCGAGCGGCGGTAGGATACCACCCTCGACGGGGTGGACGCTACGACAGCGATGAGGACCGCTCTCCGACACCAGAGCCGCCGTGGACCCGTGTGTTCAGCCGGGAGATCCGTGTGGCGGCCTTCCCCAGCGCTTCCGTCAACCCTCGACCATCGTCAAGTACAACGGGGAGACGGACCCCCGCGTGTGGCTAAACGACTACCGTCTGGCGTGCTAGCTGGGCGGGGCCACCAGCGACGAGGTCATCATCCGCAACTTGCCCCTGCACCTCGGCGATTCGGCTCGGACGTGGCTCGAGCACCTGCTCGCCAGCCAGATCCACAACTAGGACGATCTGGTCCGCACGTTCGTGGGCAACTTCCAGGGCACGTACGTGCGCCCCAAAAATTCCTGGGACCTGCACTCTTGCACCCAGAAGCCTGGCGAGTCGCTGCGGGATTTCATACGGCGCTTCTCCAAGCGCTGCACCGAGCTCCCAAGCGTGGCGCAATCTGAGATTGTGCACGCCTTCCTCGAGGGTACCACGTGCCGGGACCTCGTGCGAGAGGCCGGGACGCGGCCGCCCGCGGACTCCAACGAGCCGTTCGACATCGCCACCGGCTTCGCCTCGGGAGAGGAAGCCGTGGGGGCGATCTTTGACGGCAAGAAGGGCAAGCGCCCGGACGATGCGCCCGCGAGGGCAGCAAGTCCAGGGAGCCCCACCGCAAGGACAAGTGGGGCAAGAAGGGAAAGAAGCCGCGCCGCGAGGCGCGAGAGCAGGGGCGCGACGACGATGATGCCGAGGCTCTTGCTGTTGACCCGGCTCGACGGGGCCCTCGACCGGCCCCTCGAGGTCCGGGGGTGTTTGACGACATGCTGAAAAAAGCCATGTCCTTACCACAAGACCCCAGTAAACCACACCCTTGAGCAGTGCGACATCCTCAAGAAGTTCTATGGCCGCGCCGCCGCAAAGGACGCGGAGGCCAAGAAAGACGGAGGGGATGGCGATGCCGGCGGCTTCCCCGCCGTGGAGAATGTGTTCCTCATCTTCGGGGGACCCACCGTCGACATGTTAACCCGCCAGCGCAAGCGGGAGCGGCACGAGGTCCTCGCCGCGGAGAAGGCGCATCCCTCCTTCCTCAACTGGTCGGAGGACGCCATCACCTTCAGCTGGGAAGACCACCCGAACCGCATCCCCAACCCGGGCCAGTACCCGCTGGTGGTGGACCCAATCATTGGGAACGCGCGGTTCTCAAAAGTCTTGATGGACGGAGGCAGCAGCCTCAACATCCTCTACGCGCATACGCTGCGCTTGCTGGGGATCGGGTTGGACCAGCTGCAGCCCAGCACGACGCCGTTCCATGGCGTCGCGCCCGGTAAGCGAGTCCAGCCCCTCGGGCAGATCGACCTGCCGGTCTGGTTAGGCACCGCAAAGAATTTCCGCAAGGAAACGCTCACCTTCGAGGTGGTGGGGTTCAAGGGCGCCTACCACTCCATACTTGGGCAGCCCTGCTACGCCAAATTCATGGCGGTCCCCAACTACACCTACTTGAAGATGAAGATGCCAGGACCGAACGGCATCATCACCGTGGGCTCGTCCATCGAGCACGCATTTGACTGCGACGTCGAGTGCGTGGAGCACGCGGAAGCACTGGCGCTGGACGAAGCGCTGGTGACCACCCTGGAGAAGATGGTCAACGAGGACCTCGACTCCAGCTCCAAGCACACCGGCAACTTCGAGGCCGCGGAGCAGACCAAGGAGGCACCCCTCGACCCCGCTGCCCCCGAGGGCAAGGCGTTGAGGGTCAGCTCCACCCTCGATCCCAAATAGGAAGTGGTGCTCGTTGACTTCCTCTGCGCCAACGCCGACATCTTCGCGTGGAGCCCCTCGGATATGCCAGGCATCCCGAGGGAGGTCGCCGAGCACTCCCTTGACATCCTGCCTCACGCCCGCGCCGTGCAACAACGGCTCCGCCGCTTCGACGAGGAGCGGCGACGGGCTATCGGAGCGGAGATGCGAAAGCTTCTCGAGGCCGGGTTCATCAAGGAGGTGTTCCACCCAACGTGGCTAGCAAATCCTGTGCTTGTAATAAAGAAGAATGGGAAGTGGCGGATGTGTATTGACTACACCAGTCTTAATAAAGCATGTCCTAAAGTTCCTTTTCCTTTGCCACGCATTGATCAAATTGTTGATTCAACGGCTGGGTGTGAGTTGCTTTGCTTCCTTGATGCCTACTCTAGGTATCATCAAATAAAGATGAAGGAGTCCGACCAGCTCGCGACTTCGTTCATCACGCCATTCGGGATGTTCTGCTACGTCACGATGCCGTTCGGCCTTCGAAACGCTGGTGCGACGTACCAACATTGCATGCAACACGTTGTCGGAGATCACATTGGGCGGACGGTCGAGGCGTACGTGGACGACATCGTCGTAAAAACCAGGAAAGCGGACGACCTGGTTGGCGACCTTGGCATCGCGTTCGGCTGCCTACGGGCCAACGGGGTCAAATTAAACCCCGAAAAGTGTCTTCGGAGTGCCGCGGGGCATGCTCCTAGGATACATCGTCTCCCAACGGGGAATCGAGGCCAACCCCGAGAAGGTTGCGGCCCTCGAACGAATGGGCCCGATCCGGGACCTCAAAGGGGTGCAAAAGGTGCTGGGGTGCCTTGCCGCCTTGAGCCGCTTCATCTCACGGCTCGGCGAGAAGGGCCTGCCCCTTTACCGCCTACTCAAGAAGCACGAGCGCTTCTCCTGGACCGCCGAGGCCCAGGATGCGCTCGACAAGCTGAAAGCATCCTTGACGCGCGCCCTGATCCTCACACCGCCGCAGGATGGCGAACCCCTGCAGCTCTACGTGGCCGCAACCACCCAGGTGGTCAGCGCAGTGATCGTGGTGGAGCGCACGGAGGAAGGGCACGCCCTACCAGTCCAGCGGCCAGTTTACTACATCAGCGAGGTCTTGTCTGACACCAAGACGCGCTACCCCCGAGTCCCGAAGGCTGGCCGTATGCGGTGGTCCTCGCGCGGCGCAAGCTCCGCCACTACTTCGAGGCCCACCCCCGTCACGGTGGTCTCCTCCTTCCCGCTAGGGGAGATCATCCGCAATCTCGACACGGCGGGCGGGGATCGCCAAGTGGTCCGTGGAGTCGATGGGCGAGACGCTTGCCTACGCCCCGCGCAAAGCCATCAAGTCCCAGATCCTGGCGGATTTCGTCGCTGAGTGGACGGATACGCAGCTGCCACCGCCGCAGATCCAAGCAGAGTGCTGGACTCTGTATTTCGACGGCTCGGTGATGAAAACAGGAGCGGGCTCGGGCCTACTCTTTGTTTCACCCCTCGGGGAGCACATGCGATACGCGGTGCGCCTCCACTTCCCCGCACCTAACAACATGGCCGAATACGAGGCCCTCCTCTGCGGCCTCAAGTCGCCATTGAGTTAGGAGTCAAGCGCCTGGACGTGCGGGGGGACTCGCAGCTCATGATCGACCAAGTCATGAAGAACGCGAGCTGCCATGACGATAAGATGGAGGCCTACTGCAAGGCCGTGCGAGCCCTCGAGGACAAGTTCTATGGCATCGAGCTCAATCACGTGCCCCGGCGGTACAACGAGGAGGCGGACGAGCTGGCCAAGATCGCGTCCGGACGGATCACCGTCCCTCCGAACGTTTTTGCCCGCGATACCGCTCTACCCTCGGTCGTCCTCGAGCCTCACCCCTCGAGCCACACGGAACCCTCGGGGGCTCCCTCGAATCCAGCGGGTGCGGAACCCATGGATGAGAACCCCTCGAACGAGGCATACGTGCTCTCCCTCCTCGAGGGGTATGGCGCGCACGAGGCTGACGTGATGGATATTGAGCCAGCCCCTGTCAAGGCTGCCTGGCGCGACAAGTATATCGCGTGGATGGCTCGAGGGGAACTCCCCGCGGACCGGGCCGCGGCCAGGCGCATCGCCAGGATGGCCAAGTCCTTTGCCCTTATCGACGGCGAGTTGTACAAGCGCGCCGCCTCCGGCATCCTGCAGCGGTGCGTGCCCATTCCCGAGGGGCGCGAGCTCCTGCGGGACATCCACGCCGGGCTCTGCGGCCATCACGCCGCGCCTCGTACCCTCGTTGGCAATGCTTTCCGCCAAGGCTTTTACTGGCCTACCGCGGTCGCGGATGCCAGCGAGATCGTACGCACCTGCGAAGTGTGCCAGTTCTACGCCCGCAAGTCCAACCTTCCCGCTCATGTCCTGCAGACCATCCCTATAACATGGTCGTTCGCCGTGTGGGGGCTGGACATCGTCGGGCCCCTGCGAAAGGCGCCCGGGGGCTTCACCCACTTATTGGTTGCGATCGACAAGTTCTCCAAGTGGGTGGAGGTGCGCCCCATTACGAATCTCAGGGTGAAGCAAGCGGTGACGTTCTTCACCGACATCGTCCATCGCTTTGGAGTGCCAAACTCCATCATCACCGACAACGGGTCCCAGTTCATGGGCAGGAAATTCTTGGAGTTCTGCGACAAGTTCCACATCCGTGTGGATTGGGCAGCCGTGGCACACCCGCAGACCAACGGCCAAGTAGAACGTGCCAACGGCATGATCCTACAAGGCCTTAAGCCTAGGATTTTCGACCAGCTAAACAAATCTGGCCGAAAATGGCTCCAAGAATTACCAGCAGTCGTGTGGAGCCTAAGGACCACCCCGAGCAGAGCCACCGGGTTCACCCCGTTTTTCCTAGTCCATGGCGTGGAGGTCGTCCTCCCCACGGACTTAGAATACGGGTCGCCCAGGGTTCGAGGCTACGACGAGGGTGCCAACCAACGAGCCCGCGAGGACTCGCTGGATCAGCGGGACGAGGCACGCCTCGTGGCCTTGATGCACTCCGCGAGGTATCAGCAATCCCTCAGGCGCTACCAAGCACGCAAGATACGCCGACAGGACTTCAGCGAGGGGGATCTGGTCCTAAGACTACGCCAAGACAACCGAGGACGCCACAAGCTATCACCTCCATGGGAGGGACCCTACGTCGTGGTGAAAGTACTCAAGCCCGGCACGTACAAGCTGGCCAACGAGGACGGTGAAGAGCTCACAAACGCTTGGAACATTCAACAGCTACGTCGCTTCTACCCCTAGCTAAGATTTCCAAGTATTTTGTTGTAAAAATCACATGACCAACGCCCCAGTTGGTGACAACTATGTAAACGCCATAAGTCTAATGAAAAGGGCAACTCGGCTTTCCCCTGAAACCCAAGTTACCCTCGGGGGCTACTGCGGGGGGGCACCCTTCCAAAATGGTCCCATTTTCGCGCAAAAACGAAACAACTCACGCGCGCTAATTTTGTTCTCTACTTCGGCCTCGAGCAACGATTCGAACAGGGCGTAGGCAGCCTAGCGGAAGGAGCGCGCGAGCCATAGATAGCCTACGCCTCCACGAGGATACGGCCCTTCTCTCTCGCCTCCAACCTAGCGGGCCACCCACGAAAATCGAACTCCCCTAACTAGAATCCACTGAGGAAGAAGGAGAAACAAAAAGGCGCAATAAACTTAAGATTTCACTTCACATTGGCAAATGTTTACGGCAAGAACAATTTGTTTATTTACAAGGGCCGCGTGGCCAGAGTACTGATACACAAACAAAAACGGGCCTAGCGCCCAGCTGTCTTCAGGCGGGAGGAGCGGCGGCGTCAGCAGCGTCCGGGAAGAGGAACTCCTCGAAGGCTTCAGCGAGCGACCCAGCGGCGTCGGCGGCGAGCGCGTCCACGCACTCCATCGCCACCTCGTCCTCAACACCGTCGGGGCTGACGTAACCCTCCGCCAGCGCCTCGAAGTTGACCTCGTAGTGCGACCGTACCACTCGGGGGCCTTGCGGACGCCCGGATGCGGCGCCGGCGCATCCGCTCGGTGACGTGGCCGCCAAGGGCGCGCAAGCGGCCACGTCCACCGAGCAGGTCTCGAGGGCCGCATTGCGCGGCTCTGCCGGCCTCTGCTCGGAGGGGAGTTGTAGGGAGGTGCCGAGCGCCTCGGCCCGCTCAGCCGCGTGCCCCAGCGCAGTGCGCAAGCCTGAAGTCACCAAGACAAGAAAGAAATCAGAAAAAGGGTGCGAACCCTCTAAGAGAAAACCAGCGAAACAGGAGTCGAAAAGTGGCTTACCTTCGACTTGCTTCCGCTCCATCTCGAAGGCGCGGCGCCCGGCCTCGACCGTCTGCTCGAGGCCCCTGATGGTTTCGCCCTGCTCCTGGAGGGCCAGCTCCTGGCCCGCGCTTGTGATGCTGAGCACCATCAGCTCGCCCTCGACCTCGGAGAACTGGGCGTTCCGGTCCTCCAGCGACATCTGCGTCGCCTCGCGAGCAGCGCGCTCCCGCTCCAGGGCCGACCGAGCGTCGGCAAGGGCGGCCTGCTCATGCTGGAGCCGCCCCTAAGTTCCTTGACGGGCTGTGCGCTCCTGCAGGAGCTGGCCCTCAGCGGCGGCGAGCGCCGCAACCTTGGCGTCATGGGCGGCCCTCAAGTCGTCGGCATCCTTGGCCGGTTGCTCGAGCGCGCGCGCCGCTCCTTGGCCGGCGGCTGGCCGCGCCCGCGCCCCTCGAGCGACGAGCGAAGCCCCCGGTTTTCGTTGCGGACGCCGGCCACCTCCGCCTCCCAGTTGGCCGCCAGCGTACGCATCTTCTCCAGGTCCGAGCACGCCTGCCGCAGCGCCTCATCCCGGTCGATGAGGGCTGTGCAGACCCGCTCGAGGCTAGAGGGACGCGCCGGATCCTGCCTTGAGTCCTCGTGGAGCAGATCGCGCAAGGCCATGGCCCGGTACGACAACCAGCCGTCCGGGGTCCTGAGGGCGTCAGCGAGCGCGTCGAAGGCGCCGCATCGCTCCCGGAGCTGGTGGAGCTAGGCGTTCACCTGGTCAAAGGCGCCATACTTGTCGCGGGCGCGGCGCTCGAGCTCCTGTCACCCACAAGTCAAAACCCGTAAGCATTATGATACAATGACGGCGCGCAGAAGCGAGAAAAGGAAGAAAACGAGCAATGATACCCCACCTGGAAGACGCGCCACGCGGGGCCGCCATGGACCCTCAGTGCCTCGTTCAACGCACGGTCGAGCGTGGCGCCGTGACTACGGAGCTCTCCCCATAACTCTTGCTCCCCCTGGGCGTCGGCGAACGTAGGCAAATCGCCAGCGAACCCCTCTACTGGGGCGGAGTGGCCGGCGTGGGAAGACGAGGCCTCGGCGCCATGCCCTCGGCCTCCAGCCACCATGTGGTCCTCACGCCGCCTCACGAGGGCCCCCTCTTGAGACTCAGGGGAGAGCGTGGGGACACTCGCCCATTGATCCCACCCCGGGCGGCGGGGAGTCGTCGTCTGGGATCTCCACCACCACCGCTCGGGACCCGCCGGCAGGCGCCGGCCCTCGCGCCGCCTCCGCCGGCGCCTCCACCGCGCCTCCGCGGCCCGCGGCGACCGCCGTGGCGCCGCGGCCACCGCTTCCGGTCGCGCCTGCGACCACGGGCGCCCGACCGCCCTCCTCAACCACCGCGAGCCGCATCTCCGTGCCGGCCACCGCCGTGGGCCGCATCTCCACCACGGTGGCCGCCGCCGCGGCCGCGTCTCCGCCACGACCGGTGCCCGCCGCTCCTCGACGGCTACCGGTTGCGCGGCCGCGGGCCGATCCGCCGGCCGAGGCCACGAGGCCTCAACCGCGCCCGCGAGCTCTCGCCCGCCGCCGCCGCCGTGCTCGCCCCCGACCGCGACGCCCTCGACGAGCGCCGCCGGGTGGGAATGGACGCGTCCGCCCTCAACACCTTGGCTGGTGCGAGGGGAGGCACGGTCGGCACCACCCTGCACAAGCACAAGCAAGAAATCAAACGCCTGGTCGCCAAAAAACCAAATCTCACGGAAGAGCGAGCCCCCTACCTCGAAGAGGAGAAGGCACGCTTCCTCTTCCTCGAGGCCTCGGCGGATGCCGCCGGCGCGGCCAGCCGCGCCCGTCGCCACGCCTCCCGACGCCACCGCCGCTCGCGCGGGCCCCGACCCGCGCGCGGGCGCTTGCGCGCGCGCCTCCGCGGCGCGCGCGGCACTTCCGCGGCGCGCGCGCGCCCTATTGTCGATTGCACGGCGGCGGGCGCCGCCGCGCCCGCCCGGGCGATGCCGCCCTTGCTGCCGGAGCCGGCCCCGGCAACGGGGGCGTAGGTTCCCACCTATCGGAGGGGCCCTGCCCCCCAGCTTCTTCCTCCTCATCCTCCTCCGAGGACGAATACTCCTCAGTCCCTGGGGAAAAGAGCCCCAGCTCCTCGCGCCGCCGGTGCTCCTCGTTCCGCCGCTCGCGGCGCTCGCGATGCCGCCTCGTGCGCTCCCTTCTGCGCGCCGCCCGCTCCTCGCTCCCGTTGCTGCGCCGCCCGGCCGAGCGCGCGGGAGTCAGGGGTGGACGGAACGGACTTCGCGGCGCTGAAGGTCACCAGCTGCAGGCAAGAACATCAAAGGCGCGTCAGGGGGCCAGAGGCAACATCAAGAACAAAAACAGGGTCAAGATTCATACTTACCAGCGGGCCGGTAGGGAGCATCTCGAGGTCCCACGGGGACCGATCCTGGCGCAGCATCCGGGTGTCGACGGCGTTCCGCGCCCGGGTGAGCGCATACCCCCGCTCGAGGGGGGTCGGGAGCATCCGTGACCTCGCCAGCGCAACGGGGTCCGCCACCTCCGTCATCTCGAAGATGCAGAGCGGCCTCTCCATCAGAGGCACGATCCGCCGGTGGTGGAGGAAGGCGAGGACGCCCGCCGCGGTCAGCCCGCGCGTCGCCAGGTTCTTCAGGGCAGCCAGGAGCGAGTCCAGCCGCCTCCGATGCTGGATCGTGGACACCCTGTGGCCCCAGGAGTTGGGCTTCTCCCGGAGCACCAAACCAGTGTAGGGGGGAGGCCGGGCTCAGTGTTGCGCAGGTAGAACCATCCCCGCTCCCAGCTGGCGTTATTCGTCGTCATGGTGCAGGGGATGTAGTCGTCCTTGAACTGCGTCCGCAGGGCGAGCGACATCCCGCCGGCGCGCACCGCGCGGCGGGTCCTCTGCTCCGTCGTGGGCTGCGTGAAGAGCTCCGCGCGGAAGAGGTGTATCCGGAGCTCCCAATTGACTGGGATCCCCAGATACCCCTCGCAGACGCCCACAAACGTGGCCGCCTGCGAGATCGCGTTCGGCGCGAAGTTGTGTAACTCCACACCGTAGCGGTGGCAGAGCGCCCGCATGAAGCGGCTCGCCGGCGCGGCGAAGCCGCGCTCATGGAAGCGGATGAAGCTCACCACGTAGCCCTCCGGTGGGTTGGGCGCGTGGTCCCCCGCCGGCGGCACGATCCACTCCGCCAGCCGGCCTTCCTCGTTCGCCGCCAACTGGCCGGCGGAGACCAGCTCGCCAAGGGCCAGCCGGGTCACCGTCGACCTCTCCCAGGCGTACGGGTCGAGGATCGTGAGGGGCGGAAGCGGCGCCATGAGAAAGGACAAGGAACGCGAGAACGAAGGGCAAGAGGAGGAAGAGGAGCTCTAATGGCGAAGGCGCGCGGTGGCAAGAGCAGGACGAAGGCGAGAGCGCAGGAGGCAAGGATGGCGGAACGCTAAGGTAAAAAACCGCCGTTTTCCCGCCCCTCAGATTTATAAGCCGCGGGCGTGCTCTCCGGGGCGGACGTCCCGCACGCATTAACTGCAGGGAATCTTTCGTCCCGCTGACGGGCGGGCCCCACCACGACCGCGGCGGCCACGCCACAGCGAACAGGCCATCATCACGGCGGAGAATAGCAAGGGCCGTGGCAGGCGGTCACGTCCGCCTACCCACGCCGCCCACTACGCGCGCGGCCGCGGCGCCTAAAAAGGCGCGCCCGTGACGCAAAACCGCAGCCTCTACTGTGGAGCATTTAATGGCCCGGTTCCTTACAAAGTAAGGAGAACCCTCGAGCGGCACGGACTCCTGGCTCGGGAAAATGTCAACCCTCGAAAGGGTACAAGCGTGAGAAGGTCGCCTCGGGGCCCGTTTGAAATAGAACAGGCACCACAAAGCACCCATGCCGCGCTGTGTTACTGATGAGCGCCTCGAGGGCTGGCTCGCCCAGGCCCCTCGAAGGATCGCAGATGCCAGGCCGGGAGCGCTTAGCCGCCACCACGCACCTTACTGATCAGCGCCTCGAGGGCTGGCTCGCCCAGGCCCCTCGAAGGATCGCAGATGCCAGGCCGGGAGCGCTTAGCCGCCACCCCGCACCTTACTGATCAGCGCCTCGAGGGTCGGCTCGCCCAGGCCCCTCGATGATCGCAGACGCAAAGACGGGGCCGCCCAGGCGCCACCCCGCACGGCCCTACTGATCAGGGGTTCGAAGCCTGACCCTCGACGGGTTCGAACAGGTGCCCCAGATCACCAGAGTCAGGGACGACGAGGGCACGCGCATTCGAGCCGTTCCTCGAGCCCGCCAGCTCGAGGGTGCCCCACATGTTGTGTTCGAGAGCCAGCGAGGGTAGCTAGCCGGGGGATCCCACCGAGGGAGAGCTTCCGCGCCCTCGGTCCCAAGCGAACGGGACCGAGCCCCACAAACCCACGCAAGCGCTTCAATGGACGTGTCTCTGGACCACGCAGCCTACCCCTATCGAACGGGGCATGGGCGTCCACTCGAACCACCCACTAACAGCTCAACGAGGAATCCGCAATTCGCGACCCGACCGATGGGAGTTGCGGAGACCTCACCCTCCGTCCCGCGGAGGGACGGCGAGGGCGCGTTAAAAAACAAGTCGTAAAGCTCTACCCGATCGCCTTGTACGGGCCCAGGCTCGGGGGCTTGGCGCACGGCTACACCTCCTGGATTGCACCCGCCGGGGATAGTGCCAGCAGCGCGTGCGTCACCGGCCGGGCCGAGACATTGCCGACGTCGGTTGAAACATGTACCACGCCCCCTGTCCAAGTCTCGCGGTCAACCCCTACGGGAGCGCCTATGCTCCCGGGGGCTTCGGGGGGGCTAGACCCGCGGGTCCGCCGACGCGGCCCCACGGAAAGCGTTCGCAAGACCGAGGAGGGAAGAACGTCCTATCGTAGGTTCCGGCATCCGCGGGAGCCTCAATGGCAAACCCACGGATGCTCGGGGGCTGCGTCGGGGACAGCCCCTAGGGGTCCCCTTAAACAAGCGGGGAAATCCCCGCTTAAAACCCGCAACAAAGCCAAACACGCTTTACTTAACCATGCGGGGACATGGCCCACGCCGCGGAGACCCCCGCCGGCCCACCAAGGCGGCCCACTCGAAGACCCCCTCGAGCGAGGCTTCGCCTCGCTCGAGGATGCGCGCCTCCCTTGGGCGGGCTCTCGCCCCGTTCGAGGGGGGTGCGCCTACCTCGAGCGGGCTCCGCCTCACTCGAGGGTCCGCTCCGCCCTCGAACGGGGTCCGCCTCGCTCGAGGGCGCTCCGCACGCGCGCCGCGCTCCCGTACGTGGGCATTTAATGCCCCGACGGCCGACGGGCGGCGCCATCATGCGCCCGGGGCTCGCGCCCGGTGCCGCCGCACCAACTCCCCGGGGAGGGAGCCCATCCCCGCCCACCGTGGGAGAAACTGTGCGGCGTGGCCGGTGCCAGTCCCGTGACGCCGCGCCACCTGCTCTGGTACGGCTGACGTGCCGAACCCTCGAAGGGGGGCCGGCTGCACCCTCGATCCGCTTTCTTGTGACCCTGCAGGGTTAGGTGAAGGCACTAGGCCGGTGGGGACGCCATCCCCGCCACCGCACCGGTATGGCTGCCGCCCCGCGCGTACGGGCACACGCCAGGCGCTGTGGCAACAACCCCAGCACTGTGGAGCGTGCGGGAGCGGGACGGCGCCTTACCTGCCACTGTGCCCCGTACGGACCAGCGTCAGCAACTCCCTCGAGCCCGTCTGAAGACATCACGGCCGTCCGCTGCCCTTCTACCCTCGAGGTCGCCACTGTTCGGGTACAAGATACGCCATGATGGCCGGATCGCTGCAAGGATCGCCTGGGCGGCCGCCTACTCTACAGCATAGCACATCATGCTCCCTTACGTAGCTAAATAGCGCGGCACGCATGTGATCCGCTCTCTCCTTGGTCTATAAAAGGAGGACGAACCCCCTTGCCGCAGGGGACGGAGAGACAGACAGACACCACACCACACGAGACAAGTCGCACCACGCACTTGCTCTTCAATTCTCCCACAATATCTTCAGCCACTCCACCAGGGACTTGGAAGCCACACTTCCTCTCCCGCCTTTGCTTGTAGCAGCCCCACTACAGGCACCCCCGGTGCTGAGCAATATAGTTCCTTGAGCACACCACTGCTGGACGTACGGCCCCGCGGCCGGAACCAGGATAAACTCTATGTCTCTTATTGCTTAGCATCGACCGTTGAGGGATAGACCTTGGCGCTTATTACTGGTTAGTGTCGGGACCATATTCCGCACCGACAAGTCCCGGTTCAACTTTGGAGCCGGGACTAAAGGCCTTTCGTCGACGTGGCCCGAAATGCTTCTGGAGACACCCCCCCTTTAGCCCCGGTTGGTACAATCAACCATGACTAAAGGGGGGTGTCCCAACGGAATGATTGACGTGGGCTTTTAGCACCGGGTGGAATTACCAGCCGAGACTAAAGGTGCACCCTTTAGTCTTGGTTGGTAATTCCACCCGGTGCTAATTCTTTAGTCCCGGGTGGAGTTACCAACCGGGACTAAAGTGTGCCCTTTAGTCTCGGTTGGTAACTCCAACCGGGACAAATAGTCGGAGCCCAATAAATCCAGCTTCTTCTTCCCCTTTCTCTTGCCCAAGCTATTCTTCACCAAGAGCTCAAGCTGCTCCTCCATGGCGCCTCAACCTTAGAGAGGTGTTGCTGAATTTTTTCTTCATGTATTTGTGAAGATTTCTCTCCTCTAAAGTGTTTCCGAGGTTTGCTTCTTCTTCCTCCCATCATTTGTTGTGATTAATTGTTTTGATATATTTTAGAGATGGAGAAAATAGAAATCTTAAATCCTAGGTGGGAGGAGGTAATGATAGATGAGGTTATTATCTATATACTTTAGATTGAGAAAAATGTGGTTGGCTAAACACTAGCATTGTCTTGTTATCTTTTATAATGAGGTAGAGAAAATTGAATTTTACTTTTTGATATAATGAAACATAGAACTAATTATGATTTGACATTTAGCTAATTTTCTAGAAGTTAGTTTATATTATAAAGAATGTAGGTAGGCCAGTTCTCATCATCCAATTCATAACGGAATACATCATCGAATTCACCCTTCTTCATCTTTTTCTTTGTTAATTTACTTTTTAATATAACGAAACATAGAACTAATCTTAATTTTGCATTTAGCTAATTTTATCGAAGTTAGTTTATAAAAAGTATGGTCACTGATAATGGAGATCAAAATGGCCATCAAGTGACCTCTGTATGTCATTGTATCACAAGTCCCCAAGCTAAAAACTAGTCAGCTTCTAGCTTTTGAACCTCTACTTCAAACACATTTATGAATTCACGTATTGCGTTGAGATGATCAACATGTTAAGGAAGAATGTAGGTACGCCTCCAGTTCTCATCATCCAGTTCATAACGGAATACATCATCGAATTCACCCTTCTTCATCTTTCTCTTTGTTAATTTACTTTTTAATATAACAGAACATAGAACTAATCTTAATTTTGAATTTAGCTAATTTTATTGAAGTTAGTTTATAAAAAGTATGGTAATGGAGATCAAAATGGCCATCAAGTGACCTCTGTATGTCATTGTATCACAAGTCCCCAAGCCAAAAACTAGTCAGCTTCTGGCTTTTGAACCTCTGGTTCAAACACATTTATGAATTCACGTATTGTGTTGAGATGATCAACATGTTAAGGAAGAATGTAGGTAGCCCTCTAGTTCTCATCATCCAGTTCATAACGGAATACATCATCGAATTCACCCTTCTTCATCTTTCTGTTTGTTTACTTTTCACTGATAAAAATTGGACTTAATATGATGCAAATGAATCGGCAATGGATGAATGCCGACAGACGATCCCCGGAGTACATTGCTGGCATGCAAGCTTTTCTCGAAGTGGCCAAAGCCAACAAGAACCCAAAGGGATTCATGTGTTGTCCATGTCTTTGTGCAGAAACAACAAAGACTACTCTGACTGGGGGACTCTTCACCTCCACTTGATTAAAAATGGATTCATGGCGAACTATGTGCTTTGGACCAGGCACGGTGAAAGAGGGGTTGTGATGGAAGAGAACGAAGATGAGGAGGATGATAATAACATTCCTGACTGGGCTGCGGGGCAAGATTTTGCGTATACTTTAATGGAAGATGCTGATGAAGAAGAGATACCGGAAGACGGCCATGTTGATGATCTTGGTCAAGTTATAAAAGATGCACAAAGGGACTGTGAAAATGATAATGAAAAGGCAAAGTTGCGTTGTATGATAGAAGATCATAGAAAACTATTGTACCCAGATTGCAAACAGGGTCACAAAAAGCTTGGTACTACACTTGAAATGTTGCAATGGAAGGCAAAATATGGTGTGTCTGATAAAACATTTGAGGGGATGCTAAAAATTGTGAAGGACAAGCTTCCCGAGAACAATGAATTATCGTCGACAACATATGAAGCGAAACAGACTGTGTGCCCTCTGGGGTTGGAGGTTCAGAAGATCCATGCCTACCCTAATGATTGCATCCTATATCGAGGCATGGAACACGAAAATTTGGTAGCTTGTCATGTGTGCAACGCGCTGCGTTATAAGATCTGGAGAGATGATGGTCCTGGTGCTCCCGAGGGGACACCTCCCAAGATGACGAAAGTACCAGCGAAGGTTATGTGGTATTTTCCTATAATACCATGTTTGAAGCATTTGTTCAGGAACAAAGAAAATGCTAAGTTGATGACATGGCACAAAAGCGATCGTAAGAAAGACCACATGCTGAGTCATCCGGCAGATGGGTCTCAATGGAGAAAGATTGATAGAAAATACAAAGATTTTGCTGGGGAAGCAAGCAACATAAGATTTGGTTTAAGCACAGATGGTTTCAATCCATTTGGTGAGTTTAGCAGTGGTCATAGCACTTGGCCTATGACACTATGCATGTTCAACCTTCCTGGTTGGATGAGCATGAAGCGAAAGTTCATTATGATGTCGGTGCTAATCCAAAGTCAAAAACAACCTGGCAACGACATCGATATGTATCTAAGACCATTGGTTGATGAACTATTACTGCTATGGAAGAAAGAAGGTGTACGTGTGTGGGATGAGAATAAGCAAAAGAACTTCAACCTACGAGCATTGTTATTCATTACCATCAATGATTGGCCTGCTTTAAGTAACCTATCTGGGCACTCAAACAAGGGATATCGGGCCTGCACCCACTGTTTACATAAAATAGACGGTATTCATCTGAAAAATTGTAAGAAGGTTGTGTATATGGGTCACCGTCGCTTTCTTCCTGAGAAGCATCCCTTAAGGAAGAAAGGTTTGCATTGGAAAGGAAAGGCTGATCATCGTACAAAGCCCCCCCCCCATTTTAAAGGTGAGGAGATATTTGAGATGGTAAAGGATCTAAGGGTTGTCTTTGGAAAGGGTGACGGTAGTGAACCTGTTCCACATGATGCTAATGGGCGTGCACTAATGTGGAAGAAGAAATCTATATTTTGGGAGTTGCCTTATTGGGAAATTCTTGAGGTCCGGAATGCTATTGACGTGATGCACTTGACGAAGAATCTTTGTCTGAATGTCCTAGGCTTCTTGGGTTGTTACAAGAACTCTAAGGATACATTGGAAGCACGACGGGACCTGAAAAATATCCATAGGAATGAAGCACCTCCGATAGAGGTTGATGAGGAAAAAGTAGATCCTGAAGAGGTTGAGGAGGAAGAACAAGATTACTTAGGTCCTGCTAGTTACACCCTGAGCAAGGAAGAGAAGGACATCATGTTTGATTGCCTAAACAGTATGAAGGTTCCATCTAGCTACTCATCGAATATAAAAGGGATAATAAGTATGAAAGATAAGAAGTTCACAAATCTAAAGGCCCACGACTGCCACATGTTGATGACACAGTTACTTCCAGTTGCGTTGAGGGGTGTTCTACCAGAGAAAGTACGATTAGCGCTCGTAAAGCTTTGTGCATTTCTCAATGCAATTTCACAGAAGGCAATTGATCCAAGGAACCTAGTGAAGCTACAAAATGATGTTGTCCAATGTCTTGTCAGCTTTGAGTTGGCATTTCCACCTTCATTCTTCAATATTATGACTCACCTCCTGGTGCACCTTGTGAGGGAGATTACTATTCTTGGACCAGTATACTTGCACAACATGTGGCCTTTTGAGAGGTTCATGTCAGTTCTCAAGAAATATGTTCTTAACCGCGCACGTCCGGAAGGAAGCATCGCCAAAGGATATGTAACTGAGGAGGTCATTGAGTTTTGTGTGGACTTTGTCGACTCAATTGACTCGATTGGGGTTCCAGTATCACGACACGAGGGGAGACTACTAGGAAAGGGCACCATTGGAAGGAAAGCATGTTTCAGCAATGATACTGATTTGTTCAATAAAGCACACCTAGATGTTCTGCAACAATCAACCTTGGTGACTCCGTACATTGAGGAACACAAGCAGATTATTTCTTCACAAAATCCATCCAAAACTGAAGCATGGGTTACACGCCATCACCTAGAAAATTTCCCCTCGTGGTTGAGTGAACAAGTTATTGGTGATTCCACAATTCACCCACAACTCGCTTTGTGAGCCAGGGGACCTTCTAGCACAATTGTCAAATTCGAAGCTTACGATATAAATGGTTATACTTTTTACACAAGAGACCAAGATCGGAAAACCACACACCAAAATAGTGGTGTTCGTATAGACGCCATGGATAGCAACAATAACAAGAACTCATATTATGGTGTCATAGAAGGATATGGGAGCTTGAGTACGGGCCACTTAAAATCCCTCTGTTTCTTTGCCAATGGGTAAAACTAACTAGAGGTGGCATAAGGAAAGATCAATATGGAATAACAATAGTCAACCTGACCAAAATTGGTTTCAAAGATGATGAACCATTCATCCTTGCCAAAAATGTGCATCAAGTTTTCTATGTCAAGGATATGACTAGCAAACCGAAGAATAAAAATCCCGAAGGACCACAAGAGCCAAAGCCACACATTGTTCTTCCGGGTAAAAGAGTAATCGTGGGAGTCGAGGACAGAACAAACAAATCAGATGACTATGATCAGTTCGATGGCATGCTTCCATTCGCTGTCGAAGTTGACCCAAGCATACCGCTGGGAAATGAAGAGACACCGTACTTACGTCGCGACCATGACCAAGGAACTTTCGTAAAGAAAGGAAACTTCAATACTGTACTGTAATGATTAATGTTCAAATCATTTGTGTAATGTTCTATTGAGTGTATTCCTTTAGTTATTTGAACTGAAACTTGTTAAAGCGTTTCAGATGCCCTATGAGAAGTAACCACAAAGTTTGACATTTTTCTTATGTTCTAGGAGACAAATATTATCGAGTCCGAAAAGAAAGTAATTATTTCAACTATTAAATTATTTTTTATATTGGAAAGTTAAGGCTGTTAACACTTAACTAAATATAATTTTGCATGGTTATTAAACTTACCATTTTTTAAAAATGTTGTAAAGAGACAGATTGATAAAATGAGGAGGGGAAATGGGAAAATAATTAAAGTCTCGCTCCAAATACACCTTTAGTCCCGGGTGGTATCACGAATCGAGACAAAAGGCCACCATTTTGTCACGGTTCGTGTAACCACCCGGGACTAAAGAGGGAAATTTTTTCCCTTTTAACACTCCCGCGCGAAATCACCCTTTAGTCCCGGGTGGTGTGACCAATCGTGACAAAAGACACCACTTGTCACGGTTCGTTACACGACTCGGGACTAAAGGTGTGTCTATATATAAAACAGCGACCCTCCCCCTCCAGCACTTAGCCACTTTTTCGTCCCCGATCCGCCGCCATCGTCGTCGTCGTGTCCTCCTCCTCCTCTGTCGCCGCCATCATCCTCCCTGATTGCCGCCTTCCGCGAGGCCCCCCGTCCTCTGCCCCACGGGATTCTCCGCTGCCGCCGGCCTCCCGAAATCCGCTGACGCCCTCGCCCCCCGCCACGCCACCGTCGGCCCCAAAAACGCGGGCGGCTTCCTCCCCGACCCGCCCCGGCCTCCCTAGCCTCCGGGGCTCCGCCGCCGCCGCACCGTCCTCCTCCTCCTCTGCGCCGTCCTCCCTGGCCTCCGGGGCTCTGCCGCCGGCCATCCTGAGCATCGTCGCCTCGTCCTGCACAGTTGTCCTCCCCAACGCCGCCGGTAGTGTCCCCCCCCCCCCCCCCGCGGACACTGCGACCCTGCCCGACTCACAGTTGTTCTCCAAAATTGGGTCTTGCTGACGCAAGCAAATTAATTGTTTGCGTTAGCATTTTTTAATTTCTTTTTAAGAATTAATTTATGTATAAAATTGTACTAAATATATCTAAAATAATTCTAATTAAATTTGTTTCTCTCCAGCATCGCCGACCCCCATCTCGCCCCGGCTCCCCACTACCTCCCTCGACACACCCAAGATCCCGCCGCCGTCTCGCCCCGGCTCCCCACTGCCTCCCTCGACGCACAAAAGATCTCACCGTCATCTCGCCCGGGCTCCCCACTACCTCCCTCGACGCACCCAAGATCCCGCCATCGTCTCGCCCCGGCTACCCACTGCCTCCCTCGATGCACCCTAGGATCCCGGATCCCCTTCTCCTCGCCAACTGCGGTAGGCGACACTATTGTATATTCCCCTTCTCGTAGAAATACATAGAAATTATTGTATATTCTCATAAATTCGTGTCGATTCATAGAAAATTAGTATATATTCTACATGAATACTAGAAATACATAGAAATTATTGTATATTCTCATAAATTCGTGTCGATTGATAGAAAATTAGTGTATATTCTACATGGATACTAGAAATACATAGAAATTATTGTACATTCGCATAAATTCGTGTCGATTCATAGAAAATTTCTGTTAATTCTACATGGATACTAGAAATGCATAGAAATTATTGTATATTCTCATAAATTCGTGTCGATTCATAGAAAATTAGTGTATATTCTACATGGATACTACAAATACATAGAAATTATTGTATATTCTCATAAATTCGTTTTGATTCATAGAAAATTAGTGTATATTCTACATGGATACAAGAAATACATAGAAATTATTGTATATTCTCATAAATTCGTTCGATTCATAGAAAATTTCTGTTAATTCTACATGGATACTAGAAATACATAGAAATTATTGTATATTCTCATAAATTCGTGTCGATTCATAGAAAATTTTTGTTAATTCCAGATGGATAACAATGACAACGATGAAAGGATTATGGAGGAGATTATTGCTGGCGGTGCAAATGCCTTTGCATACTACATGGACGAGGAAATTATTCTAAATATGATTGGTCAAGGAGGCATCGCCACCGTTGACTTTGCAAATAACGAGGAAGACATAGCCGCCGACCCAGAAAATAATGACGACCATGAGGATGCTAATGCAGAAGGTTCCAACGAGATAGACATATCATGCATTAAGTTCATTACTATTAATTCGATAACCCCATTTCTTGTATATTCTCATAATTTATGTCAATCCATGGAAAATTACTGTTAATTCTTGTAGGCTTCTGGATCGACGACGAAAAATTCCAAGAGAGGTCGTGCACAACTAATCGTCGGCGATGTGATGTATCGTATCACGGAGGTGTAAGAGCTTGGCCAGCCTGTTGCTCCAAAAAAAGTCAAGGACAAGTTTGTGTCTCAATGCGGGGCAATTGTAAGGGACAACGTGCCCATCAAGTATAGAGAATGGAAGGGAAAACCAAGTAATCCATACCAGGTTCCAGACTCAGTAAGAGACCAGCTATGGAATGATGTGCTAAAACACTTCGCACTTCCTGAAGGCGTCGACCCAAACCTTGTTAAAGGTTGGACTCTAGTGAAGATGGCAACTCAATTTCAGAATTTCAAGGAGAAGTTGACTAGAGATTTTATCAAGAACAACCGAACTCCAAATTGGGATGAATATTCGAAGATAAAAGATCACTAGAAGTCCTTTGTTGAATACAAGATAAGTGAAACTTTTGCCCAAAAAAGTTCCCAAGAGAAGAACTGTGCTAGTAAGAAAGGGGAGTACAACCATCGTCTTGGTCGAGGTGGTTACGCGGTAGCAATTCCCAAGTGGCGGAAGATGGAACAAGACCTTATCACCAAAGGTATCATATCAGCAGTCTTTCACTGGCCCGAAAGATCGAAGAATTGGTATTATGCGCATGGAGGCAGATTGAACCCGGATGATGGTACCCTTGAATTCCCGCCCATGTTATGAGAGAAGGCACTTGAGTTAATGAACAAAATAGAAGATGTCAAAGCTGGTAGATTGAAGGTTGACAAAGAAATGGATGAGCTCACTATGGCACTCGAGAATCTAGAACACCCAGGACGTTGCAGGGGCTACGGGGTGGTGTCGTGGAAGTATGCCTTCAAGGGAAACCTCGATAGCTATAGAAGCCGCAAAAGAAGAAAAGAGCGTGAAGAGGATCATTGGCGCCAAATGATGGAGCAAAGACTTAAAGAACAAGACGAAAAGATGCAGGTAGAGATTGAATGGCGACTGGCCGTAACGATATCTAAAATAGCCCAACTGGAGCACTGCCTGAAGTACCTCTGGATCCCGTCATTAGCCCTTCCGTTCGGAAAAACAGTTGTGCTTCTACCAGGTTGCACCAGGTGCTTGCATAGAGGTCGCACCGGGTGCTTGCACAGAAGGCCCTGAAGAGCCGAGGGAAATCGAAGGAGTTCCAGTGGATGACAACCAACAATACCCGGTGAATTTTCTCTGTCGGTGCACCCCATGTGAGCTGCACAAGCCATTCGGCAACATCACAATGCAGGTGGCGTACGGAAGTGCTTTTGCGCATTTTCCTGGACAGACTAGCCACGGCATGTTGATTCCACCCGGCTACGCCTCAGTTTCTGTGGAGGAGATTTGTCAGTCACAATTTGAAGATTTCGATCTAGACATCCCAGGAGGTGACGGGGAAAGTACACTCAAGGATGCGGTGCACGGTATCATATTGTGGCCCAAACGTTACATTATAATCCCCCAGACGGAGGGATCAATCCCTCCTACAGATCCCCCGCAGTCGCGACCATCATCATCTCCTATGTCGTCCTCACGACCTTCAATATCACCTCGCTCACCATCTACAGAAGAGCCATTATTCAATTCCGGAGGTGCGAGCTCCAGCCATGATATTGACATCAATCCTGAATCACCTCCAAAAAAGCAGAAAAACCAATGGCGGCAAAGCAAGCGCCATCAATAGCACAAAAAACACCGCAGCATCGCAGAAAAAACCACCCAACCATGAAAGAACATCAAAAAAACCGACCAACCACCAAAGCATATCTGAAAAAACCGCGAAACCACCGCAGAAGAAACTACCACAGAAAAAACCACCTAGACACGAAAGCACAACCGAAAAAGCCATCGGAGCACAATCTTCCAACCCAGTGCAACCACCAAAACCGCCAACGATAAATAAAATGGTTGAGCCCATCAGCAAAAGGAAGCTAGCATGGGAGACGACAGAAGAAGAAGGAAAAACAACGATTGGTGCCCAACATGTGCATGAATTTTTCAGCAATCTGAATACAAAACAGCAACGGAGGGAGCTAGAGAAGACCAAACAACTAGATCCGTCAAAACTTGGGTTTTTCAAATTAATGGTGAAAACAGCAAGAAATTGATGATGCCCATACTGGCGTCGACGTCATCTAAAGAAGATGCGTCGATGAGGAAACAGACTTACGTTCCCTCCGGCCTCAATGCACAGGAACGAGCTGTAGCAGAAATACCTACACAAGTAGTAAAGCTCCTTGGTTTCATGGAAGAAATAAGGATGCCTTTAGGTGTTGCACTCGGCCATGAAGAACCACCTCGGGATCCATGTTTTGAGTATAGATGGCCCTTTCAGCTAGGAAAACATCTTGTCAAGCCAGAACTAGTACTTAAGCTCTCACCTAAGATGTACAAATTTCATGAGTGGTACATGCGGCAATCACTGAAAGGCGTACATAACATAGCTATGCTTGCTGCACTCGAAGATTTTGCCACTGAAGGCAACAAGGTGGTTTGGCTGGATTTCAAAGATATTTATGAAGTTTACCATCAAGATGCCCTGAGTACTGGTCTTATCATCGCTTGGTGTCTGTAAGTGGCGTCTTTTTATGTTCATTAATTAAATTATTACATATGTGGATTTACTAGTTAAACTTGTATTTCCTTTTTGGTAGCCTGCAAAAACGTGAGATGCAAAAAAAGAATATTGCCAGTATTGGTTTCATGGACCCATCAAAAGTCAATGAGTTTGAGGTGAAGCATCAACCAGACACAACAATCGCGACAATCTATTGGACCTTGTCTAGGTTTCATGACAAGGATCTCATACTGCTACCTTACAGCTGCGAGTATGTGCAATTGCCATCTAATTGTCTTTGCTAATTCTATTTAGTTCTAATTTGTATGACTATTATGACCATGTATGTACAGTTTCCACTGGATTCTTGTGATCATTCAAGTCGACAATAGCAGCGTCATGGTGTGGGATTCATTGAGAAAAAACGCCGCAAGTTACCAAAACCTTCAAGATATGTTTCAAGTGTAATAATTCTACCTAAGACATTCTTTTAAATGCAATATTTATTTATATATTTATATATTTATATATATATTCTTTTACTCGCAAGTTACCAAAACCTTCAATATTTGTCTATTAAGTCTAAAACAAGCCACTGAGTACACATGCATACTTGGTTAAGCAATAAAAATAAATACATCAAATATAGCATTTCTATTTACCACAAACAAGATAAATGCATATAAAAAAAGCACTTCTGGACCCAAACTTTCTCTCACTCTGTTTCTCTGGTCCAAAACTAGGCTAGGAATCCAACATATTCATCTAGGGTTATTATAGAACTGGATATATGCAATTACTTATAAAACTAGGCATAAATCAAGAAATAATATTCCTGGCAGGGATAAAATCATGGTAAATTCACCAAAGGTGTATTTCAACATAAAACGACAATAGCCATAAGTTGGGCACAAAAATAAATTTCTTTTAAGCTATAAAATTCATCTAGGTAGATTTGTCAATAATACAAGATAAATCATATAAAAAGATTTACTTAGTAACTTTCTGCAAATTTTGGTGTAGTGACTAGCAATGCCATGAAGCAGAACATATTCAAGAATCAGCTCGAGAGCACAAGTAGATTTGGCAATACCACATATCTAGTGTAAATGGATTTCAATTTTTCATGCAAAATTTATCACACCAAAGTATATAAAGCCTTTACAGAAGTTGTAGCACTCCTCACAAGGAAACTGGCAAAATTGGTTTCACATTTTTCTGATTTTTCTGTGAATTTATATGCATTTTACAAGTTGCAGGCAAAACACTCAAAACTGGAAGAATCTATTTACACACCGGCCCTCAGAACTTTTTGGACCTTCACAACCATACCCTCAGATCTAACAATCAAGTCATTGAGTCTAATGACTCTCACAGGCATGCCCCGGTGGTGGAGGGGAGCTGCTGCCGGCGATGTGGGACCGGGGAGGGCAACAAGCGGGCTTGGGCTGCGATTGGGCTTCCCATGCTCTATTTGCGGTGGTGGCTTGGCCGAGGACGTCGCCGGTGAGCGGCGGCGGAGCAGGGGCAACACGGCTGCGGTGGCATGAAGTCCGGCGAAGGGGAAGGCTCGGCTGGGCAATGTGTGGCACGGGAAGCTCCAACGCGACCTACAGAAGGGGCTAGAAGGGTTGGAGGGCGCCTGGAGCGAGCGGAGCAGTGAGTTCGTCGGTGGCTACTCGGCGGCGGCCGCTGGAACCCAAGCTTCGGCGAGCAGGCAGCTCGGCCAGGAAAACAAATGAGTGGTTAAGCTCTAGTGGTGCTACGAGAAGAGCCAGGCGTGCTCGGACGATGTCGGGGTTGAGAGGAGTATTGAGCGCACCGAGGGGGTGCTAATGGCGGGGCGGCGGCTCGGGTCGCGCGAGGAAAAGGTCAGTCGAGCTTTTATAGGCGAGTGTGCCTTGGTGAAGGGGTCACGAGGGTCGTCACACATGGGTCGTGGCATGGGCAAAGGCGGTGCGAGCGGCGATGACCAATGGCGGCTGGTGGGCGGTGCGGCCGTCCGGCGCATGCGGGTGCAGCGCGTGGTGCCGGCCAGGGGGCCCACAAGTACCACGCACAGGAGCATGAGGAACAGCACACAGTCCGGTGGTCATAGGCCCGTCTCGGCGTGCGTGTACAGCGACGTACAGCGACGGGGCTGACGTGGCCGGGCGCGACGTCGCGCACGTGGCATTCTGGCTTTGAAACAAAACGATACAACACTGTTTGACTGCCCTTTTCTCACAATTTTTGAACTAAAGTGCTCCAAGCAATGTATACCAAAGTTGTACATCTCACATCCATGTACAACTTCTAGAAAGGGTGTATAGCGTTTTTCTCAACCATTTGTGCACAAAAAAGCATGCCAACTTGACTGTAATCTGTGTGCATGTGAACAGTGGCTATAGGCATTGACCTGCATTTTTCACGCATTTCCACTCCAAATCTCAAATGCCACTCAACATGAAAGTTGTGTCCCTCGATAAACTACACAACTTTTACATTAGGAGATTTTGAAGTGTTTAGGTGAAATTTGGAGGACGCGGCAAAAGTTCCCGGTGACACTGGAGGGCAAAAGGGGTTTTAGGGGTTTTGACTAGGGTTTTAACCAAAGGTGTCCCTAGTTGACCAAAGTGGGTCATTAGGGGTTGTTGGTGATGTTTTCGAGGTGATGGCCCAGGTTGACCGTCGTTTGACCAAGGTAAACACGGATGACCCGATCATTAGGGTTAATGACTCGGATGAAAACCTAGCCCATCACACCTCCATGGCCTCAGGGCACTCGGCGATGAAGTGCCCATGCTTCCCACACCGGTAGCACATGCCCGAGCTCCTCCAAGCATTCTTCCGGTTCGTGTACATGCGCTCGAACCCCCTGCTCAGCAACGCGAGGTCCTCCTCGCCTAGAACGGCGAACTCCTCATCTGGCATGGACACAAGAAAAGACAAAGAAAAATGTCCCAAAGACATGTTAGCATTAGTCCTTGAACCATATACGAGAGCCAGACTATGAGGATTAGTCAGGTTCTCGATCTTTGCACGCACCCCATGGTCCACTTCGGATGACTTGAGCTTGGAAAACAGCTCGTCCACCGTGAGGGTCTTATACTTCTCCGACTCAAGAATGGCCTCGACCTTCTCACTCCACATGGTACGATCCAGGGAACGCAGGAGCATGATAGCCCTGTCATGGTCATCGTACAGGAGCACAGCCACATTAGCCCTCATGTTGTTCACGATCACCGTGAATTGTTGGAACATGGCATCAATCGACTCACCGAGGAGATGTGTGAAATTCTCGTACTCTCTCCGGTAGGTCGAAAAGAGCCGAGCCTAAACCTGAGCATTCCCGACATGAGCATTCTTCAGCTGCTCCCAAATCCTGCACGCCAAGTCCTCTGTCTGAACTCGATCGAACTTGGATTGACACAGAGCACGGTACAGGTAGTCGACCGCCTTGTTGTTGGCGTCAAACATGTCCCTCGATCCTAGAGCAAGGAAGTTCACCGGATGAACATAAGTTGTGTTCACCGTGACATCCCACAGGATCTAACCCTTACCGCGGAGGAAAGCAGTCATCCGCCTTTGCCACATTTGGTAGTTAGCACCATCAAAGTGTGGAGGACCCGAAACCCATTCTTGGTACGCCATCTTTGGATCTTAGACTGGTTAGAATCACGAAGATCCGTAACCAGCCTGATACCAATTGAAGGACCGATTAGGTGACTAGAGAGGGGGGAGTGAATGGGAGCCGATAAAAATTTTTTCCGAGGGACGAACTCGGCCTATGTCCCAAATTCACTACCTAGGATTCCCACACGATTTTGCCAAGGTCAGGTAGTCACAACGGACCTACCAACCCTAGGAACAAGCCCCAATCAATCCCTAAGTGAAAGCACAACTCAAGAAGCAAAGGACTTAGCAGACCTGTGAAGCACCAAGCGGACAGTCCACAAGGATAGGATGGACGGTCTGCAGACACCCGGCGGACGGTCCGCGACCCTCGAGTGGACAGTCTGAAAACAGCAACAGAACCTCCAGAACCGCATCCTGAAAAACGGACGATCGGAGCCTGGTCTACGGACGGTCCGACGATGGCGGACTGTCCGTGGACCCCTCGTGGACGGTCCGGCCCTCCCGCAGACGGTCCGACAAACTCCCTGCAACAAATCCCTAACAACTCGAAAGATCGACGTGTGAACTTGAAAGAACTGGACGGACACAAGACGAACCTGAAGCATGCGGACAGTCCGCGGGCCACTGGCGGACGGTCCGCCGGCCCTCGAATAGAACAGCCCGAGCACCAAAACGAGAAGTCAACCTCTCCTATTGATCAATGGATCTCCAAAACGGCTTTGATCTCTTGAGGAAAGATTTGGGGAAGATGTGAAGCGTCCCTAGAAGATGATATGCCCCAAAACTTGAGCCCTCAAACGAACTAAATCGCCGGGAATCGAATCGCAACCCAGCACAACAGCTAGGGTTCCAACCAAAATCCTTCAATTGGAGGATGAATTTAGAGTTTGAGGGGTCATGATCAAGCACAAAGATGCACAAGGAACAAGTCGCGCACGAAAATCCAACGAAAATAGTCAAAAAAGACACGAAAATCACACGAGCTACAAGAAGGAGATCGACACAACCATGAAAGCTTCCATACACTCGGAGGTTAGATTCTTTACAAACCGGTGAAAAATCTAAACCTATGGAGCAAGGAAAATGAGAAGCAGTCCGGAAGGATTGTTTGCCCAGAAACCCTAGAGTTAATATATATGAGTCCCTCTGGGCCGGGCAAAAGACCAAGCTACCCCTAGCACTTAAGTTGTGATACAAACCCCTCAGGGGAAAATAAGTCACGTAGCACTATACAGCCACGTCGTTGCCGCAGTTCGCGCCCTCCCAACGCAAGCCCTGCGATCCCGCCACGTGTTCGCCAGCATCGAAGCTTCTCAGCGCGCCCGGATCCTGTCTCCGCCCGCTGAGCCTCCGGTCTCGGTTTTGTGGCTCAACCAAGTAACCCGACGGTTTTGTGGTGAACCGCCACAAACCCCGTGTGCAGACTCTGGTCGTGAGACGCTACCCTACACCAGTTCCTGTCCATGACTTCGTCTTGCTTTTCTTGCCACCATGTGGCCCGCACTTGACCCCGCTAGCCACCGGGTCCCTCAAGCCGAGCCTACTTGTCTCTCCACTCCTCGGAGGCCCTGCAAGGCATAGACCTCTCGCGCTCGCTCTTCACCTGCACCAATGCAAATCAAGCCGCAACCTGCACCTGCAATACTCGACCAAGAGTCAGTCCACACCACATTGTCAATCACTCATCACAGCCAAGAGCGACCATCCACCGGTCTTCGGATGCTCCGGTCCTCACCTAGTTGAGCAAGATATTGACTAACATGCTCCCACGTAGTTTTACTATCACCCCCTGTTGACACATCTTATCCTATATATTTATAAGTCAACTAAACATGAGAAAAGGGCATAAATGTTAATATCAACTTAGAATAGGGTGTCACTAACAGTTTTTCTGGAGATTTGGTAAATTATGTAAATCCAGGAATCATTCGGGAAAAGTGCTAAAAGAAACCACTCTAGAAGACTCTAGAAGGCTCCGGAATTCAATGTGACTTAGCACCCAAGAAAGAAGCATCTAGAAGGATCAAGGACCCACCTGGCCGAAGTGGACCACGAGGGGGCCCACCCCAGCCCGAGCGGCCTGGTGGTGGGGCCGCCCCCCCCCCCCCCCCCGGGTCCTGAACTGCCTCATCTTCTGGAATGTTCCTCCACCGCCTCCTAGGATCAATCTAAACCATATGTTTAGGTCGGTTTGATCCTACGGTTCTCGACACACCCTCAACACTATATAAGCAGCCCCCTGCCCCCTGGTAGAGGCATCTAGAAACCTAAGTTTGCATACACTAGATCAAGTCATCAAGTCAGAGATACTACGCCCTAGAAACACCATATAGCAGAGTAGCTAGCTAGTCTAGATCTAGGAGGAGGCAAGGTGTCTACTTGGCTCCTGATCGTCTAGAGGCTGATCGAGATACTGATATAGCTTTGCTCTTGTAAGTTCTTATCTAGTTCCTTACATTTGTTATACAGACATATGTTCTTATCAATGATTATATTCGACATTATATGCTTTGGTGTTTATTATGATTACATGTTTAGCATAGTTGATTTTCCTTTATATTCATGTATGGAGTCGTATAGCCCTCACCTAGATCATTTGTTAACATGGGTGAAAGGTAAAGACAGTGTAAGCGTGGTGCTTATATTGTATTTATCTGTGATTGCATCCTATATGCCGGGTCGTGTGGTAGATCGTGGTGGTGACAGCACTATTGAGTCCTTCGCAGTCCACCCCCCGTGTATAGGACTAGTGGATCATTATACTGTATGGGTTGTTTCAAGTTTCAGCCTTGATCCTCCTGGATAGTCTCCCCATGCATTAATATAATAGTTCTTCTTCCATGATTGTTAAATGTTTACACTAATCATAGTTTGCATTGACATATAGTTTAGAGTTACCGAGGAGTATCCTCTTGAACTCGACTTTGCTATGTTTCTCTTGCTATAATGACACTTTCTAGCTGCTCATGATGTTATGACTTGAACAATGCTATCAATATCTTTATCTTTATGTGACTTACCCCTGTTTATAGCAATTGATATATTTTGGCCACTCTACATTATAAAACTGAGAGATGAGCATGTATTAGCTATTATGGATTAGAAAGACTTATTTCCCTGTGGTAGAATATAAATATGATACCTGGTTTTACTCTTGGTTAAAATGCTACAATGGAATATTCATATTTGTGCGCTTGCGGATTCCCTGTTTATATATATCTTCTTTTCTAGATATCTAAGGCATATGTAAGAGTACCATATCCATGCATTTTCTGGCACACCTGTCAAGGCTGACAACCTATATCGAGTTGTGCTATGAATCATGTCGGAGTTCACCTTTTAGTTTAATCTGAAAGCAACATCTGATATACACTTAGCATCATGTTAAGATATACCTTTGCATTTCTGGTGTCGTCGATAGAGATGGATCTTATATCTGTTTCTAGTCGATGACATTAACAATGTCAACACCCCCATTAAACTTCACAAATTCGGGACAACACCAACCAATAGGATAGGGAACTGAATCAAAACTAGAAGGATACGATTTTCTATATGAAAGATTTTTATTTTTCACTTCAATCTTATAGTCATCTTTCATTTGTTTAACAAGATTAGCGTTAAACCTATCAATGACTTCCTGGATGGTGGTTGGCATTGGCGTAGTGGAAGCATTCGATTGCCCCACATTTGGCTATGTGTATGAGCCAGAAGTGTGGTGTTGCAAATGGCTATTAACTTGGGGTTTAGGTGCATAACCATACCCAATGCTTGTCTCAAGTAGAACCACAATTGGAATACCTTGAGCTACTGAAGTATTCCCACTGGATCGGCCAGAAGCAGCCTAAACGGGAGGAATAGTAACTATAGGTTCCGGAGACGAGGGAAAAGGCACCATAGCGCCAGCACTAGTCTGACCAGTCGGACCCACCGGTGGTGGTGGTGATTGTCCCGCAAAATAATTCAACAACATACCATACTGTGAATTAATTGTTTGTGCAACCGATGAATTAATAGGTGGGGTTTGAGGTGCCACAGTTTTAGAACTAGATGAAATATTATCATCACCCTCTTCCTATTTACCGAGACTCTTATCTACCATGTTTTGCATATTTACAATCATTGATAAGCGAAAGCTATCCATCACGGTAGTAAGATCATTAACAATAACAAAAGAGGATGAGGACGATGATGTGCTCGCATTGGGTGGTACCTCAGGTGATGGAGTGTTGAAGGTGATGTCCTTGATCTTCTTCACCTTGCCTTCACGATTCTTCCTGAAGTCCGACAAGTAGTGAAGTCGACCGTTCTCAGCCTTCTCCTTCATGAGCTTTTCTACTTCTTGGCGATCTCGTTCGGCCCTTTGCTTCATGAAGTCCTCCATAGCATGACGATCTTCCGGTGAGAGCTCTACATTTGTGAAGACGACGATGTTGTTTTTATCTAGCTCACACCAAGACATGTCGCCATAGTTGGATAGATCAGTTAAGATAGCTAGATCTTTGCTCCCAAGTGGAGTCGCCAATTTGTTGGCACCTTTTGGAGCCAATAGCACATAATGGTAGCTGTCGTGGCACCTTTGCATTGACACCAGTTAGACCGGTGGGGTAGACCGGTCAGACCGGTCGCGGGGAGATTCCGGTGGTAGACCTCCGAATGTCGCCCGGACAGGATCCCGTCAGGGAGATGCACGTAGGGTTGCTCTAGGGTCGGCAAGGCCACCTAGAACGCCTTGAGACGTCGCGGAAACTAGGGAAGAATAACAAATGGGATTGGAAAGGCTAGGGTTTGGAGATAAAAGTAAATATGATACAAATAAAGGTAAATAAATTTGACCGATTGGATGATGAACTCAATCGGCCGCAACCCCTCATATTTATTGGGGTGGGAGGACTTGCCCTGCTTTTACAAGTCTGATTCTATCAGGACTCCTTGTTGTAACTCGGACACGGGGGGCACCGGTCAGACCGGTGCGGCGTGCCGAACCAGCTATAGGAACCAGGACCAGTCAGATCGGTGTGGCGTGCCGGACTGGCTATAGGAACCAGGACCGGTCAGTCCGGTGTGGCGGACCAGTCAGACCGGTCTGTCCTGCCTAGTCGACTAGGTGCCAATTTTGAGTGTCAACGAAAATAAGGATTGAGCTAGGCCCAAACCATGGACCATGATTTTCAAGGGATCCATGAGACCACTAAACCCTTCAAATTCCAACCCAAAAACTTACCATGCCTTTCACTAAGATGACCAAATTAATACTACTTGACATAGAGTCAAAACATACAAATGAAAGATTTTTATAGATTGGCAAAATGTGAATAAAATTTTTTATGGATACATTCTATATCTTGAGGATGTGCTCGCTTGTCGTCCTACAAGGTATATGCTTATTACAAACCTTGCTAGTATTTATTTATTTATTTATTTATTTATTTATTTATTTATTTATTTTTCTTCACCTTGGGGATATAACATACAAATAAATGGCTTTTATATGTTGGCAAAATGTGCCCACACAACTCATTAAAGATATATATACTATATCTTTAGGATGCGCTCACTTGTCGTATTACTGAGATATATATGATTATTACAATCCTTGCTAGTATTTATCTTTTCTTGCTCTATCTTGAGGATTCATGTTTAGCTGTAAAATCAAACTTTATCCTAATCATATCACAAGGGTAGCTATAAAATCATTCTCTATCATAAAAAATATCACCAGTATAGCCTCAAGTTATGAATCTATATCTTAAACGTAGATATTGTATACCCACAAGTAATTATTTCTCTATCTTAAAGATGTCATTGATACAATCGTAAAGGGCTATATAAAACGGGCACATTCTAGGTTCATTCCCTCAAAAAAATTGCAGTATTAACAATCCTGTATCACATATTTGCAAGCTCTTCCTCGAAGGAAGGAAGAGGAAGTAGTGTTGAGAGTACCATGGCCACTAATGCCCCTCATGTGCTCGTAGTTGACGATTCCTTTATCGATCGTCTTGTTGCATCTCGACTCTTAAAGAACTGCAATGCTCGAGGTGCAATATGGATGAATCTACCAACCACATTTTGAGCAATTCTTTATGTTCTATTACTTATTGTCTTCAGAATTCTTTGTGTTCACCTAAGTATTTTGGTGTCCAATATTTCTTATTTGGCTAAGCATACTATTATTTTTCACAGTGACTATTGTGGAGGGTCCAAATCAAGCCTTGGAGTTTCTAAATATGGTATATCAATAATTTATATAGTTTATTTGGTTATAAACAATGTTTCACATGCTCTTTCACATAATCATTCCATATAGGAACAAGATGTGAAGTTGATTGTGACTGATTATTGTATGCCTGGTATGACTGGGTATGATCTTCTAATGGAGGTGAAGGTAGAGTCCTTTGATATATATAAAAAACTTCTAATTTTCTTTTTTGCATATATAGTATTATGTTGATTTTTTTACTTTAGCATCTTGGAGACCTTATTATTTACTAACAAATTTTTTACCTTGGTTAGGAATCACCTAGGCTGAAGCACATCCCTGTGGTGATCATGTCCTCTGACCACATCCCCGAAAGGATGAAAATGTGAGTAGATTATAAATATTAGGAGATGGCATTAGTTAGACAGTTTGTTACCAATATATATACTCACTTTATATTGTGTGCACCTTTTATATGCAGGTGCTTGGATGCTGGGGCAAAGGAGTATGTCCTGAAACCTCTTACTGTTGTTGACGTCCCCCGCCTTCTAAGTTACATCTGATGAGCTGATGAGGGCAACAAATATGCAGGCCAACAAGAACTCCATATAGGATTTTCTAGTCATCATCACTATGTAGTATGACCATGTGTGGTCTTCTTTTATGTTATCCGTTGTGTGTGTGATCCTATTAAACTTTTATAAAACTATGTTGTGGTTTTGAAGAAAATATATAAATTAGATCCACATATGTCTAGTCTCAAATATAAGCTTAATCTCATGATGGATTTCATTATGATTTTGTATCACAAGATTTTTGAACTTTGACATGGTGGATTTGGTGGTTTCTCATCAATTTTCTACAATTCTAGACCATTGACAAGTACATATCTTGTTCCTTCTCTTTGCCTTGGGTCATCCGTGTTTTTTCATCATCTGTTGCTTATTTTCATGGAAGTTTATCTATCTCCTAAAATGTATTGTATGACTTCTAAATGGGGGCATCCAATAAAGCATCCACATATATAAACTACTCTATCTCCTTTGTGCCCTACCATTAGCCCCTAGGTGCCTCGCTGTTGGGGCCTCCACACCTTGTCGCTCTCTTATCGATGTGCGTCATTTGCCCGCCTGAGCACCCACCACTCTGCGCTCGTGGAGGCCGATGCCAGCAGCCCAAGGTAAACCCATATTCTCCTCCTCTAATTTCACTAAAAGATCGGTCTATTATTATAAAAATGGATTGCAATTGGTTCATATGTGAGTGCTTTGTAGTCAATCTAATAATTCCTTCATGATTTATCAAGAATCACATGTCTCTGTATGTCTTGTAGTTAGAGGGATATGTCATATGTTTCCATACATGTACATTGATGCATTGACCCATGATATATGTTTGGATGGAAAATGTCCAAAAGTGTATTGCAAAGTGGGATTCATTTGTTATCAAGGTTTTCAATCAAATATGCAAGGAAGAAGTGAATGCTAAAAAGTCAGTTGCACTATCTGAATAGTGTAGGATATCTGGATATGTGAATTCAATTAGAAAATTCCAAGAGAGAATCAAAAGACAGTACATACAAATGCAAATGAAGAATAGATGGGATGCATTGAAGAGGACACATACACAATGGAAGTCTTTGGATAAGTAGATCCACTAGTTTGGGTAGGGATCCTCATACTGGATACACCAATAATTTGTAATGTTTTAGTGCACATAAACATCACGATAGTGCAACATAATTAGACTAATGATGCTTTAATTAGACTCAATGGATTCATCTCACGATTTCCCGTCCATCCATTTAATTAGTTTCGTAATTAATCTTAATGTTTTGAAAAGGGCTCTCAACATTTTTTGAACTCGATGGGCTGATCAGCCTGCACAAGTCTCTGTCGTATGGACCTCCCTGGGCCCACTACCTCGGTGGGTACCAGGACCGACTACTCGGTGGGCCCCTGGGACTACCCGGCTTGCGCTACACGGCACCTGAAGGCGTGGAGCACAAGGACTACACGGGAATAGTACTCGGTTAGGGAGCTGTACATGTTCCTCACTGTATAGAGGACTCCTAGACGTACTCGACTAGAACTCTCTCCCTACTCCGACTTGTAACCCTGCCTCCCGGACTATATAAGGCGAGGCAGGGACCGATCTCTCGCATCCAATCTCCTCTCATACAACTCACGGTGCACCATTGCACCATCTTGTAATCGTGCCCTATCAATCCAGAGCTACGCAGCATACAGGACGTAGGGTATTACGCACCTCGCGGCCCGAACCTGTCTAAATTGTGTGCCACGTGTCTCTTCCTTCGAGTTACCGATCTCGGCGAGTCACAATCATCTACTCCGGGTACTCCCCGTAGTAGGTTGCCGGTCTAAAACACCGACAGCTGGCGCGCCAGGTAGGGGCTCTCGCTCGAGATCACATGGCGAACTCAACGGCTTCCGTCCACTTCAAGCCAGCGTCGCCTTCAACCGCGGCGACACCTTCGTCTTCGGCGCCTGGGTCTGCACTGCCGATGGCGCGGGCTCCTTCCAGCGCCGCCTAACCATGCAGCCCAACCCGAGGACGGAGCCTCGTGACGCTTCCCCGAAGTTGTCACGGGCGAACTCGCCGGCAAGTTCGGCGAAATTTCGCTCTTCGACCACCACGCTGACTTCGAGCTCGAGTCCGTCTCCAACTCGAACCCGACGTCGCCATGGGCCATCACACGCAAGCCGGCTGCTCAGCCATCGCAGGCGGCCCCCTCACCACGTGGGCACTCTGCGCGTGGCCCACGCACCCTCAGCCGGGCCCCACGAGCGCTCCCACTTCCCGCCGGGCCGGCAAGGAGCACGTGCCCGAGTACAACTCGGACTCCGACGCCGTCCCCGATCGCGCTTCGGATTCCAGCCCTCTCTCCGAGTTCTACTCGGACCCGGACTATGAGTTCGACTTCGGGTCGGACCCTGAGGAGCCTGAGTCCGAAGACGACTCCACTGAGCTTCCCTTGTCAGGGCCAGCCTCAGGGCTGGTCATAAAATCAACGCCGGCCGGGAGATACGTCTACTGGCCAGACCGCAAGCCCGCTGACCTGGCAAAGGGAGACTCACGCTACGTCGCCTACATCGACTCACTACCGTTCCAGGAGGGAATGCCACTAACCCGGGCGGACTCAAACACACCAACTGAGGTGGCACCCTCTGAGTCCAGCTTGGGCACCCCCGATCGCCAAGTCTTCATGGCTGCTGGCGAAACCCCAGGACCTTCAGGCACGGGCCGAGGACAGTACACCGGAGGACATCTCCGCGGATGAGGCCGTCCGCCGATGCACCTGCGACGAGACCGCCGCCAACGGGGACGCTCGACGCGAACGTAACGGAGAAGCGCGGCCGAACGACGCCGGCGGCTCGGGGACAACCTCCCCATCCGCAACCTTGCGGAAGCTCTCGAGGCGGTCGAGAGCGAGTTCACACCACTCCCCGAGCGAGTGCCTCATGTCGATCACAACGATCGCACGCCGTGCTCAGGGCATACGCGCTGGAGAGGTCATCGCCAAGCTCGCTGAAGAAGCCTACTTCATGCGGGTCGACAACAGAGTCAACCAACCTCCTCCAGCTAAACCTCGCGACAACGAAGCTACTAGTCGCAGCGCCAACGCTGGCCCCAACCGTACTCGAGGTGACCTTCCAGCCGACCCAAACCGCCGCCGCTCCAACGCCGGCGGACCTTCACAGCAAGAACAAGGCAACCGAGAAGTTGTCCCCCACCGCGCTCCGGCCGGCGGCGGCGGCAACGACCCTGACGGTGGCGGCAGCTCCAACCATGGGGCCAACAGGAGAGCTGGAGGCGGCGGCAGTCGCGGCGGCCGAGGCCACGCGAGCGGAGACACGCCTCCGGCGCCTCGCACGGCGGGTACGACGCTCGCCAGAAGATTGAGGAGCTGCGGCGGAAGAAGTCGACCACCGCCGCTGAGGGCGACGGCTTCCCCACCTTCTCACCTCGACTTCGCAACCTACTCCTCCCCGACAAGTTCAAGCCCTTGGGGATCACCAAGTACGATGCGAAGCAGGATCCTATCCAGTGGCTCCGATGCTACGCCCTCTCTATCGAGAACGCTGGCGGCAACAGCGACACCAAATGCCTCTACTTCCCCTTCTGTCTGGACCAAGCACCACTCACATGGCTCGAGTCGCTCGACAAGCACTCGATCGACAAGTGGGACCGACCGAAGGAGCGAGTTCACGAGCAACTTCGCGGGCGCCATGGGCCGTTCGGGTACTCGCATGGACACGGCCATGATCAAGCGAGGAACGAGGGCGAGACCCTCCGCAAGTACATGCGCCGCTTCTTCGACAAGCGCGCTACCGTCGTCGACGTCACCGACAAGGAGGTCATCGACCTCTTCCAGGACGGCCTCTACCATCGCCGCACATTCGAGGACTTCGGTCGTCGCCGCCCCAGGTCCATCCCCCACCTCAAGGACATGATCACGTCCTGGGCGGATGAAGAGGACAAGGCCAACGCCAAATACGACGCCATCCGCGGCAAGTCCAAGCAGAACCAAGGCGGCGGCAGCGGCAGCAATGCAAACCAAGGCGGCCGCAACAACAACAACAACAACAACAACAACTACTCGGGTCCCAACCGCAAGCGCAAGCCAGACAACACCGTCGCGGCTATCCAGCGCCCTGCGAAAGGGAACTCGAAGAAGAACTCAGGCGGGTTCAAAGACCTGCTGAAGGAGAAGTGCCCGTGGCATCCGAACGGCAATCACACTACCGAGCAGTGCTACCAACTCAGGCATGCACTCAAGGACACGCCGGAGCCACCGCACCCTCACGACCAAAAGGGCAAGAAGAAGGACGGCGACAACAATGACTTCCAAGAACACGAGAAGACCGTCAACGTCCTCTTCGGCGGACTGCCCAGCAGGCGGGAGCAGAAGGCTACCCGTCGTGAAGTGATGTCCATCGAGCCAGCGGTCCTGACCCCTCTCAGGTGGTCAGAGGTACCCATCACCTTCTCCCGCGCGGACCAATGGACCAGCTTCTCCGAACCAGGACGGTTCCCCCTCGTCCTGAAGCCAACGGTGGCGGGCTCCAAGCTCAACAAGGTGCTCATCGACGGTGGAAGCGGGCTCAACGTCCTCTTCACCAAAACCTTGAAGAAAATGAAGCTCGACGTCACCCCCATGCTCACCAAGAGCAGCACACCCTTCTACGGCATCGTCCCAGGCAACGCGGCTATCCCACTGGGCTCAGTGGTACTGCCAGTTACCTTCGGGGCGTCTCGGGACAACTACCGCACCGAGTACATCAAGTTCGAGGTCGCAGATTTCGAGACCTCTTACCACGCCATTCTCGGCAGATCGGCCATCGCCAAGTTCATGGCGGTGCCCCACTACACCTACTTGGTACTCAAGATGCCAAGTCTAGCCGGTGTACTCTCCCTCCAAGGGGACTTGAAGATCTCCCACGACTGCGACACAGAAGTCGTGGCGATCGCTTCCACAAACCAAGTACCCAACGCTATGATGGAGGTTTACGCCGCGTCAAAGAAGCTTGCTACAAGCGAACTCGACATCCCAGAGAAGTCTGACAGCGCCAACAAGCCTCAGCCACCTGAGGAGGTACTCGTCAAGACGGTCGACCTCGGAACAGGCGACCCCAGCAAGACCACCACCATCGGGGCCGGCCTCGACCCCAAATAGGAAGACGCGCTCATCAGCTTTCTTCGGGCTAACCGCGACATCTTCGCGTGGAAGCCAGCGGACATGCCAGGAGTGCCCAGGGAGATGATTGAGCACTGCCTTAACGTCGATCCAAAGGCCACCCCCAAACGACAACACCTCCGACGATTTGCCGACGACAGACGGGACGCCATCAAGAAGGAGCTCGCCAAGCTACTCGCAGCCGGCTTCATCAGAGAAGTCTTCCATCCTGAGTGGCTAGCCAACCCCGTCCTCGTCCGCAAGAAGAACTCGAACGAGTGGAGGATGTGCGTCGACTACACCGACCTCAACAAGCATCGCCCCAAGGACCCCTTCGGGTTGCCGCGGATTGATCAAGTCATCGATTCCACGGCGGGGCGCGACTGCTCTGCTTCCTCGATCGCTACTCCGGGTACCACCGGATCGCAATCAAGGAGGAAGACCGAGGAGAAGACCGCGTTCATCACCCCGTTTGGCGCGTACTGCTACACGACCATGTCATTCGGGTTGAAGAACGCCGGCGCTACCTACCAACGGGCCATCCAGGCCTGCATCAAGCGGCAACTCAACAAGAACGTCGAGGCTTACGTGGATGACGTGGTTGTCAAAACCAGGGACTCCAGTACCCTCATCGACGACCTTGAAGAGACATTCGCATCGCTACGCGAGTACCGCTGGAAGCTCAACCCGAACAAGTGCGTCTTCGGCGTCCCTTCGGGCAAACTACTCGGCTTCATCATCGCCCGGCGCGGCATTGAAGCCAACCCCGAGAAGATCTCCGCCATCACCAGGCATGAAAGCTCCCACGAGCATCAAAGACGTCCAGAAGCTGACGGGGTGCATGGCGGCGTTGAACAGATTCATCTCGAGGCTAGGAGAACGGGGTCTCCCCTTCTTCAAACTACTCAAGCATCACGAGAAGTACGTGTGGACTCCAGAGGCGGATCAAGCCCTTGCCCAGCTCAAGGACTTCCTGTCAAAGCCACCAATCCTCACGGCTCCTCACAAGGGCGAGCGACCATCGCTCTACCTAGGCTGCGACTACTCACGTGGTCGCATCTGCCATCGTTGTCGAGCGGCGGGGAAGACGGCCACGCCTACCCGGTCCAGCGCCCAGTCTACTTCGTCAGCGAGGTTCTATCAGAGTCCAAGGCTCGCTACCAGCCCGTGCAGAAGCTCCTGTACGCTCTACTCATCACCTCGCGGAAGCTACGACACTATTTCCAGGAGTACTCGGTCTCCGTCGTCACCGACTACCCGCTCGGCGACATCCTGAGGAACCAAGACGCCACCGGGAGAATCTCCAAGTGGGCCATCGAGCTCGGCGCCCTCACCATCGACTTCAAGCCACGCACAGCCATCAAGTCGCAAGCACTAGTCAACTTCATGGCAGAGTGGCGGGAGAACCAGCTACCTACTCCCACCGTGCGACCAGAGCATTGGGTGATGTACTTTGATGGCTCACTCAACCTCGAGGGCGCAGGCGCAGGGGTACTCCCCGATCTCTCCAACGGGCGAACAACTCAAGTACGTCCTCCCGGATCTTCCGGAAGGTCTCAAACAACGAAGCCAAGTACGAAGCTCTCCTACATGGGCTCCGCCTCGCGGCCTTCACCGGGCATCAAGCGGCTACTAGTCTACGGCGACTGCGGTGGTCATCAACCAAGTCAACAAGTCCGGGACCGCAACAAGGAGAACATGGACGCCTGCGCCTAGAAGTCCGCAAGCTCGAGAACAAATTCTATGGTCTCGAGTTCCATCACATCGTCCGCGACAACAACGTTGCGGCGGACGTCCTCTCGAAGCTTGGATCCACCCGCGCTCAAGTACCCGGCGGGCGTCTTCGTCCATGAGCTTCACGCGCCATCCATCCGGAGCCGGGCGCCGCCGACCACCGCCCGGCCCATCCACCGGCTGGGCAGGAGGTCATGATGATCGACGTGGACTGGAGGCAACCCTTCATCGACTACCTCAGCGAGCAGAAGGTCCCCTCTGACAAGAACGCAGCCGAACAACTCGTCCGCCGCGCCAAGTCATACGTCCTCGTCGGAGACAAGCTTTATAAGCGGGGCGCATCCTCTGGAGTATTCATGAAGTGCGTCCCTCGTGAAGAAGGCAAGGACATCTTGGAGGAGATCCATAAGGGCATCTGCGGCAACCACGCGTCTTCACGAACGGCGGTCGGCAAAGCCTTCGGCGAGCTTTCTGCGGCCCACGCCCACGGGTGATGCCGAAGAACTCGTCGGAAGGTGCCAAGGATGTCAGTACTTCGCCAAGCAACAACACATCCCAGCCTACAAGCTAGTCACCATACCGCCAACCTGGCCCTTTGCCCTGCCGGGGGCTCGACATGATTGGGCCACCGCCAAGCTGCGCCGGGGAGGATTCAACGGGGTATTGGTGGCTATTGACAAGTTCACCAAGTGGATCGAGGTCAAGCCGGTCACATGCCCCAAGGGCGACGAGTACTCGACTTCCGGATGAACTCGTACACCGCTATGGGCTACCCAACCGCATCATCACAGACCTGGGGTCCAACTTCAACAACCACCAGTTCTGGGAGTACTGCGAGAACAGCGGGATCGACGTTCGATACGTCTCAATCGCCCATCCACGGGCCAACGGACAAGTCGAGCGCGCCAATGGGATGGTGCTCGACGCCCTCAAGAAGCGGCTACACGACGCTGCCAACTCCAAAGGGGGCAAGTGGATCAAGGAACTACCCAACGCACTCTGGGGGCTGCGGACCCAACCATCCAAGCCAACGGGGCAATCCCCCTACTTCCTGGTCTACGGCTCTGAAGCCATCCTCCCTGCCGACGTCATATGGAACTCGCCAGCAGTGGAGCACTACGACGAAGGCGTCTCAGAAGACAGCAGACGAGTCGACATCGATAGCCTCGAAGAAGCTCGGCTCGCGCCGCCCTCGTCCAATCGGCAAGGTACCTGGAGGGTATCCGACGCTACCACGATCGCAACGTCAAGGAACGCTCCTTCAACGTTGGAGATCTTGTCCTCCACCGTATCCAGAACACGGAAGGACTTCACAAGCTCAGCTCCCCCTGGGAAGGCCCCTTCACCGTGGCCAAGGTGACCGGGCCGGGCTCCTACCGCCTCCAAACACTTGAAGGCGAAGACGTCAACAACTCGTCGAACGTCGACCAACTCTGTCGATTTTACGCCTAGTCTACACGACTACTCCGCGGTTCAAGTCCAATCGACTACATCAACACCCCTGGCCGTAAGCGACCCCCCGGGTCCTGGCCCCAGTCTCCGGACTTCTCCTCTCCAGGATCCAGCCCGCGCGGCTACCTACGGACCCTGGGCTGCGACGAGCGTCAAGGACTCTAGCAGCGATCTACCAAGAGACCACACCCCAAGATCCAGCCCGCGTGGCTACTTACGGATCTACGATCCAGCCTACACGGCTACCTACGGATCACCAGTTGTAAGCGGCTACCCGCTCCATCTCTACTTAGCTGTAAGCGGCCTCTGGGTCCAGGCGACTACTTTGTAACTACGACCCTGGCCACCCAGGTGTACTTCTTCAGTAATAAAGATTGATCGTTCATCAACTTATTTACTGCCTACTCCCTACAACGGGACTACTGAAGTCGAGTACCACTACTCGCACTCATTCGACGATGAGCGCTCCGCACTCTGAGATCACGACTACGAGTACTCATTGCTGGAAATTTTCTTTCATTGATACTTGAACAATTCATTACAATTATTTTCCTGTACAACTATGGCTACTAGCTACCTATTACAGGGTTGCTGGAGGTTCAGCTTCTCGGCTACCTGCTCCGTGATGGGAGCCATCTGCTCCAGCAGCTCTGCATACTGCTCATCGGAGCAGTTGGCGGCTACACCGCCGGCGACCACCTCCACTGGGGCCTTCGGGAAGTATGACTTCATGAAGGCCAAGACTTGTCTTGGGATCGACTTGGCCATATGCTTGACGTAGGCGGCCAACCGGCTTGGAGCTTCACGAAGTCGATCCACCAGAGGGGCGATCTGGGGGCCGCCCGGGTGCGGCACCAGGAGCCTTGCGATCGGAAGAGCGGCCTCCTCCAACTCCTTCAACTGGGCCCGCAATGCCTCGCAGTCTTCGTTCAATTTCTGCAAAGATTTGTAGCAGTTGACGAGATCCCTGTCAGAAGCAATCCGCAGCTCCATATGCTTCTCGCACCCGAAGGCGAGTTCCTTGTAGTCGAGCTCGAGTACCTGGCGGGCTTCTTGCTCCCGGTAGAAGAGGTTCTTCATGCTCACCTCCGAGGCCTTGTGTGCTCCACCTGGCCCTCAAGCTCTGCAACACAACAATACAACAGTGGGTCAGATGCTTCTCGACTTCCAACAAGTACTCGACAAGTCAAAGGACATACCTTTATTCTTGTTGCGGAGGCCCTTGTTCTTCCGCACCAGCTCGTCGCCCTTCGCCTGCAACTCCTGGACGTCGTTGTGGTACTTGGCGAAGGCGGCGTCGAGCCTTGACTGCATGGCAGCCGCGTGCTTCCGCGACTCCACGAGCTGCTCCTCCAGCGCCTCTGCTCAGAGCACGGTGTCGCCATACCCCTGCAGCAGGTTCGACTTGTCGCGGGATCGCTCCGCGACGTCCTGCACAAGATAACTCAAGTCATGACGAGTACTCAACGGCATAAGGATTGACTACTCGGAAGGCTACGGCTACCTACCTTCATCCATTGCTCGGCTCGACGGATTGGCTCCAGGTGCTTGGCTACCGTCGCCGGCTCGACGAGGTCGTCCGCAAGAAGTTCTATTCCGCCGCGGCTACTCGAGGTAGCCTCCGTCATCGGCGCGGAGCGAATGGGCTCTGCGTCTTGAATCTCAGGGGAGCGGATAGCCACCTCCAGAGCAATCTCTGGTGACGTGGTGACCGCCTCTCCCCCGGCGGTCTTCTCGACAACCTCCGCCATAGGCTCGGGGGCTCCTTCCGTAGCCTCCGGGGCCCCTGGTGTCAACTCCTGCATCGGCACCCCCGCAGGGATGTCACCACCTTCAGCGCCTGTCAACAAAACGACATGCGCATTAGTGCCTACAACTACTCCTGGAGCTTCGCAGCTTCACGAAGGGTACTCACCTTCGACTACACTCGCCTCCGGCAGCGGCGCTTCGGTAGCCGGGGGCTCGGTCGCGGCTTGGGCATCGGGAGCGGCCTCCTCGACGGGCAGCGCGACTTCCTCCACCACCGCTGATGAGGGCTCGTCCCCATCCCAGCTCAGATCTGTGGACTTTCTACAGAAATATTCACAGAGGATCGTCAGACAAGACCGACTACCGCAGCAAGTACTACTCGCGAGGATGTGGTACTTACAAGTTGCTCTGCGGCATCCTCCCTCAACTGGATGTCGGCTCCTCCGACTACCCTAGGATTGGTAGCACTTGGTTGCGGCTTGACGCGGAAGAATTTCCGGAAGAGAACCCAGTGCGGCTTGATTCCGAGGAAGGCCTCGCAGAAGTGGACGAAGACCGTCGTGTGGAAGATGCCGTTGGGGTTCAGGTTCAGGTACTTGACGCCGTAGTACCCGAGCAGCCCCTTGAAGAAGTCGCTGGCTGGGAGCGCAAGGCCGCGCTCCACGAACCGCGAGAACATCGGGATCTCTTCCTCGGCCTTCTCCATCGGATATGGATCTCCTGCGGCGGATCTCCACATATCGACTTCCTTCTCCCTGATGAACCCTTTGTTCGGCGGGGGTCGGCGAGTCCTCCGTCTTCACCTTCGATTTCTTCCACTCGCGGCTCGGATCGGCTCGCGGTGGAGACATGGGCGGCGCGCTCCGTGCAGCGGCCGCGGCGGCCTCCTCGCGGCCCCTCTTCTTCCCGGCGGCCCTGGACGTCTTGGACGGCGACGGCTTCATCCTCCAAGTGCAGGGCGTCTTCACTCGCATCCGCTCGGGGGCTACCCTAAAGGCTTCGGGTGGCGGTGCGCTCGGATCTACTACGGCGGCAGCAGGCGCTGGTAGTGGATTTGCTTCAAGATTCAGATAGAATGACTGCGGCTCGAATGGGTGAAAACCCTAAGGGTTTTTGGCTTCTATTTATAAGCCAAATCGGCTCCGCAACGGGCGGTTTGATAAGTCTGCGTGCGGCTGAGTCAGCGGCTGCGCGTGACTCTTCGTATTCTACTAGTCGACGCGCTTCACCTCGGGGGCTCGGCTACTTCTACTCGACTACCTGAAAAGCGGCTAGTTTCAAGAGCATCTCAGGACACATTTCTTCAAAGAAGACCCTTCAATTCGAGAGGAAGTACTCGACTCAAGGCTCGGGTGCTCCGTTCCACGTGTCCTTCGGTTTTTTCTCTCCGGATTTTTCGGGATTTTCTTGTCAAGATTTCAGATGAACCCTCAGCTAGGGCCCGTAGCTCAAGGCTCGGGGGCTACTCTATATGGAGTGCAGTTTTGCAAATTGCACCTCCATACCAGCTTCGGCTTCAAGACAAGACAGGCAGTTTTTGAAGACCTTCGAAGGCAGTTTTCGAGGACGCTTGGAACTACTCGAGAAGACTTCAAGATTGCTCAAACATCGTCTGGAGTACATTCCAGCCTCGGGATGCTTCGATTACTCTTGAGGACTTTTGACTTGTAGCACTCGGGGACGCTTGAGGACTACTCGTTAAGGCCGTCAAGACTACTTGAAGCTATCCTTCTCGACTACAAAGTACTCGGGGGCTTGTCGTATGGACCTCCCTGGGCCCACTACCTCGGTGGGTACCAGGACCGACTACTCGGTGGGCCCCTGGGACTACCCGGCTTGCGCTACACGGCACCTGAAGGCGTGGAGCACAAGGACTACACGGGAATAGTACTCGGTTAGGGAGCTGTACATTTTCCGCACTGTATAGAGGACTCCTAGACGTACTCGACTAGAACTCTCTCCCTACTCCGACTTGTAACCCTGCCTCCCGGACTATATAAGGCGAGGCAGGGACCGATCTCTAGCATCCAATCTCCTCTCGTACAACTCACGGTGCACCATTGCACCATCTTGTAATCGTGCCCTATCAATCCAGAGCTACGCAGCATACAGGACGTAGGGTATTACGCACCTCGCGGCCCGAACCTGTCTAAATTGTGTGCCACGTGTCTCTTCCTTCGAGTTACCGATCTCGGCGAGTCACAATCATCTACTCCGGGTACTCCCCGTAGTAGGTTGCCGGTCTAAAACACCGACAGTCTCCCCCCTTGATCTCTACTCCTAAAAAGTATGGAAGTGAGACAAAAACTTGATGTGTCGTTCGTTGTGCGTCTGCCTCCGCCTCCCGCGGTCCCGCACGCCGCGCGCCTCCCGCTCGCTGTCCCCTATGTCCCCCCCCTCCTCACGCCCGCCTCCGCATGGGTCCGCCCTCCGCTCCTAGGGCCTCCCCAAGCCTGCCCGTCCGCGCTCCCATTCTGTCTCTAGGGTTGCCACCGCCACCGGCCGATCCCATCAGCCGCACCACTCCTCCTCTTCGGCTGCCGTCCTCCTCCTCCCCATCCTCCATGTGACCCTGTGCTGCCTCCCCATCCACGCCAGTTGCGCCTCCTCGCCATCCACACTCAGTGAAGTGGCACCCTGCTCGGCGAGAAACAACCCGTATCGGGGACGGCGAGTTCGCTCTCAGATGCCGCAGGCACCAGATCTGGCGTCGAGGGCGAGCGGCGCTTGCATTACCCTGTGCCTCGCCTTCCTTATCCACCGTTGTTGTCCTCTAGAGAGAGAGAGAGAGAGAGAAGAGGAGAGGACATGGCGGCGATTCGATCGGCGTTGGCGATGCTCGGCCGCCGTAGCTGCGGCTCTTCTGGATCCTCGACGGCCGCTTCCATTGGCAGAAGAGGGCTGGAGATCCACCAAGTTCTCCGCCTCGCGGCGCCAAGGGCACCGCTACTGCCGTCTCTTCGCCCTGCCGGCCGTAATCTTGAGGTGAGGAAACACCACATCTCTGGTGCCTGCTACTTTTCCTGGAGTAATAAAGTTGTGATCTTTGCATATGTTTGACCCAATCTGAACCCATAAGCCACGCAACCTCCCGCACACAACAGATCTAATTTTTTACTCTTCATGATTTGTTTGGATAGGAGAATATCTATTAGGCATAGGATGATTTGTTTATATAAGCAATGAATATAATTTTTTATATTCATTGCTTATATAATAGTGGATGAAGCTAATATAATAGTCAATATTTAGAGAATTATTTATTCCATGGCAAAAAAGGTTGATTGTGGTTATTTTATTTTGCGAGCTTAATAGATTGTGGGGATCCTTGATGTTCTGGAAGTTGCCCCTGCCACCATCTACCTTTCAAGCAGCCAAACAGTTAGAGTGCTGCTTCTTTAATGCATTTTTGACAATATTGCTAAAAATGTATTAGCATAGTTTTCCTTATTATAAAGACAATTTCAAAACCATGTATTTTACATTGATAACCTGCTCTCTTTCTTACCAGATTTTCTCATGGAGAAAGTAGAGTGAAGCCCAGAAAATAAAGATGATGATAACTCACACATTGTATTGTATGGCAAGAGGTGGAGTTCATGAATCATGACCATGTGGGAAGTGGCTTTGACAGATGTAGCGTGGATGACACGATGAGTGTTGGCATGATAAGTTCGCTCTGAGCTCAAAAGGATATTCCTTTAGGAATTTGCAAAACTCTCCTCTCTCATGTCTTCTTCACATTCAGTCCCACGTTTTGACAAGATGTTTGTTTTATCCAATATTTTTAACAAGAAAAGTGCATTTTAGTTATCTTCTGATCGTACCATACTTTTAGTGCCATTGTTTTGCTTATGACTAACATTGTAACTATTCCCATGCAGCCTCTTTCTATTGAGTTGGGACCTGGAATTCTAGGAAATATTTTTATGGTATCCAGGTAAGTTTATATATCTAGGTGTTGGAGATGTAATCATAGGTGGATTTCTAATCCTTGTAAGTTCTTATGATGTTGATTTCTATATGCATGCCATTGGCCCTTCTTTAGAGCCTAATGATTGTCGATTATATTGCAGACTGTCTTTGAGAAAACATTGGTGCAGCACCACGTGACTTTTCGAGCTGGTTAGTACACATTGATGTAGCACTATGGGGAAACTAAGTTACATTGCACCCACCAGCTGGTCAGTACAGCCTTCAGGTTAGTCAACACCATGAGCAATGCTCTTTGTATTGCGCCCGAATATTTTTTTTATTTGAACTAACAACATTATTCTCTTTTTAAGACTTATTAAATATTTCTCTTGCTCAAGCTCAACTCTTTCCCTGCCATGGCTTCATTTGGAAAGATAAAACTTACCATGCCTGACTTGTGTTATCAACATCACTATAATAGCTGGCCAAGACGATTCTTCCAATTTATTTTGAGAAAATGACAAAATGATTGGCTGATGGTGCAGCCTAACAATTGTGCGTACACAAATCTGGAAATTGGTCAGCCTAGCAATGGTGCAGCAACTGCTATAGCGTTCTTCAAAGGGCAGCATTTTGCTGGTTATTCTAATGGCACCCTCAGGGTAATGATTTGTTCCACATGTAAGAATTCAGATCATAACTACAGTTTCATGTGCACAACTTCATTAGGTGAATCTGAAACTGTTTTTTTGGAAAACATGGTTGTTCTACGATCTGTTACCTTGCTTTTTTACATTTCCAATTGAGTTCCTTTGGCTGGAAAGTATTGTCCACCAATTTGAGTTCTACAATTGGCTTCAGTTTCCACTGTCATTGTGGGCTTGCAGGGAGCCAGGTAAAAGATAGAGTAGGTCCTAAACAAGGCACAGAAAAAGTCTGATATCATACAGGTGTCAAGTGGTGAGATGGAGTTATTAGCTGGAACTGGTCCTTAATCAAGAGTTGTGTTTTGCTCTAACACAAGTCAGTGTTCAGCTAATCTGAGTTGGTTCGCTAGCTCTAATTACTAATTTTTTGTACAACTTGATCTAGAGAGTAAAGAGTATTCCCAAACTTTTTCACATGGACAATCAATTTTGAGTTTACACAATACTATCAGAGTTTCCTCCCTTCTCTTCTTCTGCATATCAATGAGTGCCATTGCTAAGTGGCTATTCAACTGGCTTGGAGGATCTATGGCGAGAGAGGGTTATCTGCTACTGCTTGGATACTAATGCATTATACTATTTCAGAGAGTTAGGCTTCATGTATTTGTTTTGGGAGGCTAAATTTTGTTCAAAATTCTGTGCTTATGAAATTTTTCTTTTTTTGAACAAAATGTGGATGACCAACCTACCATTACAAGCAAGTAGTAAGTGAAATCTGGTGCTTTGATGGTATATCTTACCTATTGGTATGACTTATTTTCGCTTACTGTTGTTGAGCCAGCTTTTTTTCTTTCCCTTTCAGAATGTTCATTTGCATTCGAATATGGCATAGTTGCAACTGTGCAAGCCTGCAACCGCTTCCAAGTCTGAATTTAAGTTCAGTTTTTTCAGGACCACTACTGATAGGAAACCTGTCATGGTCTTGTTAGTCTCAATTTAATTTCTGATTTTTCCATTAGAGTGTAGTTAATTTAGTAGTTCCATTGTCTAGGTTATTTATCTTTGTAGGCTAATGTTGCCTGATATTGCCTCTGTATGCTAGGTTGCACCAACTAAAGCGCTTATGGTCCTTGTGGTTGGATGACCACAAGGTCAAGTCCAACTAGGTGGCCAAGGGGTGGAGCTCCAGTCGGACGATCCTTGTGAATTACATCATCAGGTGAGAGATGATTATATGCAAGTAGGTGTTCTAAAATGCAAGAAACCTCATGTGGCCCCTGCCCGATATACAACCTTGGTTCTCACTTCCTGTTTCCATTTTTTTTCCAGATTTTAGTGTAATCAGGAGACTTGTGTTTAGATATTAAAAATGCATCTATTTCAGAATGTTAGTTGCTTCAGTCCTTAAGTTACTAGCTTTATGTCATTTTGCTTTCCTTTAGCTTGCAAGCTTGAGTCATCTCTCAACTGTAGAAGATATTAAAACTAATGAGGACTTATTGTGACTTCTTGTTTGGAACAATCATTTTCAAATAACACATCTGTTAAATTCATTTTATGGTTGCGAAGCTTCTTGAAGAATACTGGATGGAAGAGGAATATGACGCAATGGCTACTGCTTCAAATTTAATCTGCAGTCTATGGCGCAATGGCTACATTCCCTTTGCAGTCTGTTAAGCAAATGGTGTTAATTTCCTTGGTGATGTCTTCGGATTTGGCTTGTCATCAGTAGTCAATGTAGTACGTTTGATTCCATGTTTGGGATAATGGTTGTGATGGGTACAATATTGTCTTGAATTTGTAACAAAATCTACTTCAGCGAGATATAACTTATTTGTAGGATGTAAGATATGCATTGTTAAGCATGAATGATTTTTGCTTGAGACTTTTGAATGCTTTTGTACTAGACTTATGTAATGATAAAACCTTGTCGTTAGCGTGGACATTATATTATGAATGGTAAACAGCCTATGTGAAGTGCCTTTACGCTAGTATCGCAAAAAGAATCACGCGATTCTATTTGTTTGCAAAGATCACTTTGCTTACGTTCGAAGTGCTCCTAGATTCGAAACCGTTTCGCGGGAGCATCCAACCTGGCCCCACACGTCTTCCCCTTTCCGAGGAAGGGAGAAAGAAAAGGAGGCAAACCCCCACGCGAAAGCCGTACAAGCGCGTCGTCGCCACGTGGCCGGGTTCAAATCTGTGGCCCCACCACGCCCCGTCCCCACCGCACCTGACTCACAGTCCCCCTCCCCCACCTGCGCCGCACCACCACCACGGCACCACCACACCACTTCCTCCCCTCACCCCCACACGACGACGCGCCCGTCGCGGTCGCGCAATCACTTCGACGGGCGGATCAACCGTCCCGTCCCAAACCCAGATCCTCCATTCCCCGGCCCGGCGCCCACGCGCCACCGTCGCCACCGACCACCATGCCCGCCACGGACACCGACGAGCGCCCCCTCGTCGAGCTCGCCGCGTCCACCACTACCCCAACCGCCGCCTCCGCCTCCGCTGCCGTCCCCTTCTTCCCGCCCCCCGCGACGCCGGGGTTCTCCCGCGCGGTCCGCTGCAACGCGCCGTCCTCGTTCCCGACCGACGGCGGCGGCGGCGGCGGCGCGGGGCAGCAGCATACGGCGGCGTACCCCGGGAACGCGATCTCGACCACAAAGTACACCGCGGCGAGCTTCGTGCCCAAGTCGCTCTTCGAGCAGTTCCGCCGTGCCGCCAACTGCTTCTTCCTCGTCGTCGCCTGCGTCTCCTTCAGCCCGCTCGCGCCCTACCGAGCCGTCTCCGTCCTGCTCCCGCTAATCGTCGTCATCAGCGCCGCTATGGCCAAGGAGGCCGTCGAGGATTGGAGGCGGAAGCAGCAGGTCAGCCGCGCCTCTGCTCAACTCTGCCCTACCGGTTTTAGGAAGCCGTCGGTGGTGGTGGTTGCTTAATGCTGATCCCCCGCCAACTGGTCGGTGGATTTGTTGGTTGGTTTCACGGGATCGGGGGTAGGCAAAAGGGGGGTCGATTGGATTTCATACATTATATGCTCGGGGACATTTTGCTTGCTTGTGCTCTGAAATGGACGCTGCCGTCTCTTGAATAAAACAATTTTTGCACACTTGCCAATGCGGTTTAATAGCTTTAGTTGAATCTCTGAGTCATCTTCTTCTATGAGTCTCACACATGTACAGTGTCAAGATCCCTAGGTTGTTGGAGAGTTCAATTGCCATTTAAGTACTGCAAACTCCCTATCATTGCAATCATGGCATTTTTATGCGCACAGGACTGTGAGGGCCATACTATTTGTTCATGTGCGATCCAAGGGCTGGGTATTAATAGCTTCTGCAGCACAATGGAAATGGTTGGTTTGTGGCCACAATAGACTAGAGACATGCAACTGTATGTTAGTTCTGCTCACTCATTGCCTACTGTGGCATTACATTTGGGCCATGTCATATTTGTTTACATGTCCATGGTAAATCTTTCTCTTATCAAGCTGCTGGTGATAAGGGCTTCGGCAAACATGATGTTTTTCTTTTTCTCTTTAATGTCTTACTGAAATTTGGGGCAAATGATCTGGTGCTATTTCATTGAGTGGCCCCTTCAGAACTGTGTTTTGTTGCTATCTTGCCACAGTCAAATTTTCTTTGCCAAAGCACTGTAGAATCTCTTGTTAGCCACACAAGACTTTTTCCCGTATCTTTTTTCGCCATAACCAAAATGTGAAATCATCAACACAAAAAAATTATTTAATTAACCTGCATGCTTTTACTGGACGTTAACTATTTAAGCTACTTCCGCTGTATTCATGAAATTTGGACAGAAACATATCGTGTGTAGAAGTAATTTTTAAGCAATATATACATATTTAGATATTCTTTTTACTGAACTAAGCTTGATGCGGTTTGATAGCTTTATTGGAATTCAGAGAGAGAGAGAGAGAGAGAGAGAGAGAGAGCTATATGTTTAGTTGTGATTACTCAGTGCCTACCGTAGCAGTACACTTGGGCCATCACATATTTATTTGCACGTTCGTGATACTTCTACCTTATCAAGCTTCCTGTGATACTGGCTTCATGAAACACTATGTTTTCTTAAATATTTACTGAACTAAGCTTGTTTGTCCTTTTACATAGGACATAGAAGTGAACAATAGGAAGGTTGAGGTGTATGATGGGACCCAGTCATTTCATAAGACAGAATGGAAGAAGCTTCGAGTTGGTGATATAGTTAAAGTTAAAAAGGATGAGTTTTTCCCTGCTGATCTTCTTTTTCTCTCGTCTAGCTATGACGATGGAATATGTTATGTTGAGACAATGAATCTTGACGGAGAGACAAACTTGAAGCGCAAGGAGGCACTAGATGTGACTATGGGCTTGAATGATGAGCACTTTTTCCGTAGCTTCAAGGCTTTCATTCAATGCGAGGATCCAAATGAGAAACTGTATTCTTTCTTAGGGACGTTGTATTACAATGAACAACAATATCCGCTGTCTCCACAACAGATCCTGCTAAGGGACTCAAAGCTTCGCAATACAAGCTATATATATGGCACTGTAATATTCACGGGGCAAGATACAAAGGTGATGCAAAATGCAATGGAGCCACCGTCAAAGAGAAGCTCAGTTGAACGAAGAATGGATAAAATAATATATCTGCTTTTTGTGATTCTCTTTGCTATTGCAACATTCGGGTCAATTGTGTTTGGGATGAAAACAAAGCATGAGATAAGTCAAGGAAACTATGCATGGTACCTCAGACCAGATCAAGCAAATATATTCTTTGATCCAAATAGAGCATCGTTTGCAGCCTTTTGCCATTTTCTCACAAGCCTTATGCTGTATATGACTTTGGTGCCTATTTCATTGTATATATCGATAGAAATTGTCAAGGTGTTACAGAGCACATTCATAAATCAAGACCAGAATATGTATTGTGCAGAGTCTGATAAACCTGCAAGAGCTCGCACTTCCAATTTGAATGAAGAACTTGGTCAAGTTCACACTATTCTGTCTGACAAAACAGGAACATTAACATGCAACTCCATGGAGTTCTTGAAATGTTCTATTGCTGGGGTTGCTTATGGGAATAGTCCTACAGAAATGGAGACGTCCTATGGAGAAATAGCTGAAACTACTGCCAATTATGGGCAAAACAACACTACTGAATCCAAGAGATTGGTCAAGGGATTCAACTTCACAGATGGTCGTTTGATGAATGGAAGATGGGCCAAAGAATGTTCTAGGGATGCTATAGAGATGTTTTTCCGAGTGTTAGCTGTTTGCCATACTGCAATTCCTGTGGCAGATAGAAGTTCTTCTGGTATGCCTTATGAGGCTGAGTCACCTGATGAAGGAGCTCTTGTTACAGCTGCAAGAGAGTTTGGTTTTGAATTTTATCACAGGACACAGACAACCATATCAGTGCACGAATATGATCCTGTCTTTGGCGGAAAGGTGGATAGGTGCTTATATTTTCCATTGTTCTTAGTTATTATTCTTTAAAACAGTCAACACTGCCTCGTTTATGATTCCTAATTCTCACTGCAGAACCTATAAACTACTCAACATCTTAGAGTTCAGCAGTGCTCGTAAGCGTATGTCTGTTATTGTGAGGACAGAAGAGGGTCCGTTATTCCTGTTCTGCAAAGGAGCTGACAGGTTTGATAATCTTTTGCATGTAATGGAAATATTATATGTTTGGCACTGTATCATGATTACTTATAAGCTTATTTAATGTCCGTATTGTGATAGTATTAGCCTTAATGTTGGGCTATTAAACTCTACTGTTTGAAGTTGTGAATTTCACATGCTAATATTTGCTTTCTCCAAGCTCTGTTGAAATGTGTACCATTTTCTTTTCATCTTTATGTTTCAGTGTAATATTCGAAAGGCTCTCCAAAGATAATGGAAAAGCTTGTTTGAGCAAAACGAAGTGTCACATCAATGAGTATTCTGAAGCAGGTCTCCGGACCCTGGTACTTGCATACCGTGAACTTAGTGAGGAACAATATGTTCTATGGAATCAGAAGTACTCAGCTGCCAAGAATTCTGTACATACCAATCATGATGAAGCTGTGGAGAAGGCATCAGAAGATATCGAGAAGGATTTGGTTCTCTTAGGTGCTACTGCAGTGGAGGACAGATTGCAAAGTGGGGTGTGTTGACTGCTACTCGGTGCCTTTTATTTTTCTGAAGAGTATATTTATTTGAATAAGCAGACTTCTCTATTTTTGATTCATTAGAGATGCCTAGTGAGCAATAGCTTCTCTTGTCCTCTGCTAAAAAAACATTTTATTAGAATTTCTTGGTTACTGTCAAATAGTTTGTTTTTTAGATAGTTTATCACATAGTTTCACTTGTTCTCTTGTTTTGATATTTGATAAGGAAAAGTTACCCTTTTGGAGTGTCCATAATGTCAAAACAAATATTCAAATCTTATACAGTACATGATCAATGATGGTACCAACTCTAATTTCCTTGCAGGTTCCTGAGTGTATTCACAAACTTGCACAAGCTGGAATTAAGATCTGGATTTTAACTGGAGACAAGCTGGAGACAGCTGTCAACATAGGGTTAGTTCCATATGCTGTTACATATTTCAAAATTGATATGTCACTACCTTAAAATTTAATGTCTATTTGGTGCTTGATATCTAGTTACTCATGTAACTTACTGAGGAAAGAAATGGAGGAAATTTTTATCATGCTGGATAACTCAAGTACAAGTGCTTCAGAGGGATGTAGTGGAGAAGGAAACAGAATGGTATGGAATCAAGAAAAGGAGATATTTTTTGTTTATGGATAAATGTTAGAAGAGTTTTGAACCATTTTTGAAATGCTAGCAGAGTCCTAAATAGCTTTTTCCGTTTCGTGAAATGCAGATATACTATGTCAATTAGTATATAAATCAGATTATCTGAGAATGAAGGGGGCAAACTGATGGCTGTATAAGGCCAGTTTATGTCATGTAACACTTTGTATTTTATCATACAGGCCCCACATGAAGAAATAGATAGAAAATTACAAGATGCTAGATCAAAGGTTTTCAGGAAAGGAACTTCAACTTCATTTGCTCTTATTATTGACGGCAATGCTCTGACACATGCTCTCACGAGCAGCCTCAAGAACTCATTTCTGGATCTAGCAGTCAACTGTGCATCCGTTTTATGTTGTCGGATTTCTCCAAAACAGAAAGCACTGGTTAGTAACAACCACAAGATATTGCATTTGTTTGATTACTTCTTAACAAGTTCATGCATGTTTAAATTTGTACAGAACCTAGTGTTGGTTTGTAAATTCGATTGCTACTTAATACTGTTTCAGGTCACCAGGTTAGTTAAAATTAGGACTGGTAAAACTACTCTAGCTATTGGAGATGGAGCAAATGATGTTGGTATGCTGCAAGAGGCTGACATTGGGGTTGGAATAAGTGGCGCTGAAGGAATGCAGGTCTAAGTTTTGTGAACTTATTTAATTTTGGATCGGTCACTTATCCTACTGTTACGAATCTTGCCTGTTCTTTTATTTTTGAAATGTAATAAGAACTACAATAATAGGTTATCATGTTTTTTGCTTACAACATTTAACCAAATTACTTGCTAGAATGAAGTTCCTTGCTGCCCCAAGAAGCTTGTTCTGTAGTTTGTTTATTTAAGTACTGATCATTTGATAGGACTTTGCAACTGATGACCAGCTGGTTAAATATCTTGATGACCAGTTGACCTTGTACCTTTTAGATATCTGTTTTGTGAAATAGTACTTTATGTCATGCATGAATTGAGCAGTGTTGTCTATCGATTTTTTTTCTTTTGATTGTTTAAAATCACCTGGTCATATTTTTCATGTTTGAGCTATTATTATGCAATAAAAACTGCTAAGTAATTTCCATTGGAATCTTACGTTCAACACTCTTTTTACTTCAACAGTTTTATTGAAACTAGCTTCATGCCTTTTTCCTTCTTGGCACATAGCATTTTTTTGTATCTGCTTTATGTTATCTGAAAGCTGATGGTGCCTTGTGTTATAGGCTGTGATGGCAAGTGACTTTGCAATAGCTCAGTTTCGTTTCATAGAGCGGTTACTTCTTGTGCATGGTCATTGGTGTTATCGTCGCATTGCAGCTATGGTAAAGCACGCCTCTTCTGCTTTTTTAACTATTCGATGAACTAGTCCAGTAGTCCCTCCAGTCTCATTCTCTTCGCCTTTTGGGCATCAACAAAGTCTCCATGACAGCTTTTGTCATTATGTTGCTCTAATAGTACATTAATAATGTTTCCCTAATAGTGTATTAATTCTATTAATGTAGAAGAACTCTTGATAATTGATATACTGATATAATTTTAATGGTGAAAATCAAATATGTGCATGTGTAGCAGTTGAATTTTAAAAGTTTGATTGTACATGTTCTAACTTCTGAGATGACATTAGTTTTGGACTGGAGTTGTAATCTATCATGTTATAGCATATTCACACCTTAACTATTTAAAGAAATCTTGATTTCCCTGAGACATGATCATTCCTCATCATTTTTCCTTTTACCTCCCAAAAAAAATGTTATGTTTGGATGTGATTAAGCTTCTGTGCCATTTCAATACATCAGATATCAATCTTCCCTTGGTGTGCAATATATCTAACTTTCCAATGCTTGTTTTGTATTATCCAGCATTAAGTTGGAACATTTAGTGTTATTATGATACTCGTAGTTTAGCACTTGTTTTGTTTAACAATCCATATTTTTATTGTGATATGAACAGATATGCTATTTTTTCTTCAAGAACATCACATTTGGCATTACACTTTTCTGGTTTGAGGCCCATGCTATGTTCTCAGCCCAACCTGCGTACAATGACTGGTTCATTTCTTTCTACAATGTTGCCTTCACGTCTCTCCCTGTCATTGCCCTTGGTGTCTTTGACAAGGATGTCTCTTCCCGTGTTTGTCTTGAGGTTTGTAATTGCATATCAGATTCTTATGTAACATTACAGTATATATGTTATCTTACTTTGGTCTTGGAGTCAAATGTTTGTAGCATTGCCTTCGTTCATTTCTTATCTTCCTTACAATTTTTAATTTCCTTGCATTTCGCAGGTCCCTTCATTACATCAAGATGGCATCAATAATGTATTCTTCAGTTGGTCTCGAATACTCAGCTGGATGTTAAATGGGATCTGCTGCTCAATAATCATATACTTTGGTTCCCTCAACGCCGTCCTGATTCAGGCTGTCCGACAGGATGGTCGTGTTGCTGGGTTTGACATCCTTGGAGTGACCATGTACACTTGCGTAGTGTGGACTGTGAACTGCCAACTGGCTATCTACATCAGCTATTTCACCTGGATACAACATTTTGTCATCTGGGGCAGTATACTAATCTGGTACGCGTTTCTAGTCATCTATGGACTATTCCCCCCGGCAATATCCACCACTGCATATCATGTTTTCTTTGAAGCTTGTGCGTCGAGCCCTTTATACTGGTTATCGACCCTAATGATTGTGGTCACAGCCTTGATCCCATTCTTCATCTACAAAATAGCGAGGACACTATATTACCCACAGTACCATGATAAAGTTCAGAGAACTAACTCAAAGAATTGGTGATGCCTGTTGTATAAGATGCTACCACAGTCTGCTTCACTTTGTAGATTATGATGTCAGCGGCAGTGTATATAAGCAGAGGTGTTGTTTGTTAGGTTCTGTACATACTTGGGCTTCTGCCCATAAAGTTGTAGATTCAGGTTATAGCAGTGCATCTGGCAAACATTAGAATGGAAGTGGTGGCTCTTGGTTGGATGGAACTTGAATCGACAAATTGATCTTGGAAGATCACGTTAATGGTCTACACTAAACCCTCGGGAGTATGGTTTTTTTTTTTGGTGGTGGTCATCATAAGGATTTCCTATAGTGTGATGTATGGCATGATAGAAGCTGCAAATATGATTTCCATGTCTAGCATTGTATCAGGAAGACTAGTACGGTTCTTGTGCTAACAAGTTGATATGATATCCTACTATGTCTTTCTGATTAATACTCCCTCTGTTTCAAAATACTTATCGCTGTTGACCTTATTTTGCAACTTTGACTATTCTTCTTATTCAAAAAATTATCACAAACATGTAAAACGATGAGAAGTTTAAAATACATGCAACATTAAAACATATAGCAAACAAAATAAATTGTACTTGCATAATTTTTTGAATAAGACGAATGGTCAAAGTTGCAGGAAAAAGTCAATGGTGATAAGTATTTTGAAATGGAGGATATACCTACTTAGGCATGCCCAGATCAAAGTCATTTACTTTGGATCATTCCTCACGCCATGCGTGTTTTAGTTGGGCCTGGATAATTTATAAATTCCACCCGTTTAGATCGCCCTGAATTGCACTGAATTGGAACGTGATGTGTGTTGGCTGCACCTGGATTTGGAAAGTGCAAATTTCAGAGCATTCCTAGTAAATCCATCGCTACCTACAGGATTCCTAGCTGAAAAGTGGAAACATGAATTCATATATGGTGTTCTTGTACATTGGAGCTTACAAGAACGGACATTAGCTCGGTTGGTAAGCATCGCAGATGGCCATGCTGCCAACTTGGTTCGAATCCTTGTGGACGTAGGTTTATTGGGGGTTTTCAAAACCGTGAGGTGATTTTACCTCCACCAGCTTAGTTTTTTAGTTTTCTTTTTTTGTTACATGACAAAAAATGGACTGATTAGATGCACCTCGTTTGGACTCCGCATGAAGAGAAAAATGGCCTTTGCACCACCTCGTTTGGACTCTGCATGTAGAGAAAAACTTTGCACGAGATTGCCAAACTGACATGACAAAAAATGGACTGATTAGATGCACCTCGTTTGGACTCCGCATGAAGAGAAAAATGGCCTTTGCACCACCTCGTTTGGACTCTGCATGTAGAGAAAAACTTTGCACGAGATTGCCAAACTGAGAGAAGTGGTTTTCATCTCGCAAGACAGACGATTAGCGGAAGGATGTGACTAGAGAGAGAGGCCTCTCTAATTAGCCTCCACGTGGAGAACCCTCCATTTTTGGCATTGTTTCCATTTATGGAAAGGGCATCCTCCCGCCGGGTGGCAGAGAGCACGAGAGAAAAAAAAGACTTGTTCCGCCGTAAACAATGCGTTGAGTGACAAAAAAGTGGGGACTAGATTAATAAGAGCATCTCCAAGAGCATGCTAAAAATTCTCTCGCAAAACTATGGATTGGGGGCGTGCTAAAATTTTTTTCTCCCAAAACGCTATCATCCTACAGCAGATCACCAAAAACTAATCTCCCCAATAATTCAAATCACGCCACGTCATCAAAACTATTTTAAAATAGTCATCATAATTAGGGCGTCTCCAACAATCTAGCTTAGAGCTAGTGAAACTAATTTTTTAATCATGAAACATTGCAAAAGATAAGACTAACTAGGAGAGAAGAGATAAGCTCGCTCAATTCCTAATACACTGTTCTCTCACTGCACAATATTCAAAGCTAGTTGTTGCACTCTTTTCTCGTTTAAATTCATCAGCTTAGAGCTAGTGCTAGATCATACGATTGGAGATGCCCTTAGCACACGGAGTCAAAGGCGGCCAGCTCATCCATCACTCATTCTGTTCTTTCTCCACCACACAGCCACGGATCCAACCAAGCTGAGCTCCGCTGCCTGCAAAATTCGTCGACGGTGCCCCCCATCTCCAAATCAACTTTGCTCACATTTCACCTACCTTCACATGTACCCTCTTGAGCATCTACGAACTCCATACGAGCCACAGGCAGCTCGAGATTTGAGTTTTCCCTGCCGCCATGGGTCATTGGGGATTCTGGTTGGCGCGTGTGGGAGGTTCGCGGGTGGCTCGAGACGGCGAGGTTGGGCCCATCCGGAACGGCGACACATGCCAGCTATCTGCTGCCTAGCCGGGAGGGGTGGCGCGGGCTCGGCGAGCTGCTGTCCCGATGGAGCAGCAACGTGAGTCCGGCGAACTGCAGCCCTCGACGCGAGCGTCGGTGCGGGCTCCGCAAACTGCAGCCCCCATGGGAACAGTGGCGCGGGCTCGACGAGAGCGGCGGCGTGGGTCCGTCCGGCGAGCTGCAGGGCCCGACGGCACCCCGTGGGAACGGTAGCACGGGGGCGGTGAGCTGAAGTGCCTCGACAGGATTGACGCATGGCAGCGGCCGGTCTTCTGTGCTCTCGCGACCTCGGCGCTGATTCGGCACCTTTGCAACCTACCAGTGGGCCCGTACCTCTGTAGCGAGCGATTGGGGGAGGACCAGGGACGCGAATATATGCGCGGTGATAGAGGTGTTTTTCGCTCCGTGAAAATTTTGGGAAGCTATACGAGAGCTGTTGGAGTATCATTTTTTGTTATTTTTCCTAAAATCAAGTTTTGGGGAAGTTTAAGTGATCTCTTGGAGTTGCTCTAAGTAAAAAAATAACTAAATGAGTTTATAGCCCCCAAAAAGTTACATTATCTTTTTTGCTCGGAGGCGCTACACCCTTGAGTGAAATACAACCAAGATCCAAACAAAAGAAAGGACAAAATCAGATGGAAAACAAAGGGAAACAACGGGCAAATGAAAAATTCTTCCAATTTACATGAAACTTGTCCATGTATATAGACTTTACATCCTAGAACATACCAATTTATATCGAGAGATTTCTCTAGTGCTTGCTCACCTATTTTGGGCTGCAAGAAATAGTTACATCTCAGAGATAATTCATGTTCTAAAAACGGATTTCTTGCGACATGATATTTCTCTGTACATATTTCTCCTCAGGTGACATTAACATCCAGTCTGGCTTCCTTCGTGTCGGGGACAACCCTGAGGGTCCCCTAAAACAACTGGGGAAATCCCGCTTAAAACCTGCAAAAAACCAAAGCTAAACGCGTCCCGCTTAAGCGCACACACGGGGCACGGCCCACGCTGCGATGGCCCCCGCGGCCCGCCAAGGCGGCCCACTCAAAGGTCCCCTCGAGCAGGCTCCGCCTCGCTCGAGGGTGCACGCCTCCCTCGAGCGAGCTCCGCCTCGCACGAGGGTGCACGCCTACCTCGACCGGGCTCCGCCTCGCTCGAGGGTGTTCCGCACACACACGCCCGTTCCCGCACGCGGGTACGGGCATTTAATGCTCTGACAACGGCGGGGCGGCGCCATCATGCGCCTGGGACTCACGCCTCGGCCCTGTTGCACCAACTCCCTAGGGGGAACCCATCCCCGCCACTGTGGGGGACTGTGCGACATGGCCGGTGTCAGCCCCGTGACGCCGCGCCGCCTACTCCCGTACGGCTAACGTGCCGAGCCCTCGAAGGGGGGCCGGCCACACCCTCGAAATGCTTTCTCGTGACCTTGCAGGGCCAGGTCGTGACGCTAGGCCGGCGGGGCGCCATCCCTGCCACTGTTAATTGCAGGCGGCCGCCCCCGTGTGTACGACACCGCGCCGGGCACTGTGGTAACAGCTCCAGCACTGTAAGGCATGTGGGAACGGGATGCCGCCACGTCTGCCACTGTATCCCGTACGGATCGTCGTCAGCGACCTCCTCGAGCCCGCCTGGGGACATCACGGCCAACCACTGCGCCCCTACCCTCGAAGCTACCACTGTTCGGGTACAAGATACGCCATGATGGCCAGATCGCGGCAAGGACCATCAAGGAGGCCGCCTACTCTACGGCGTTGCACACCATACTTCCCCATGTAGCTGAATAGTGCGGCATGCTTGTAATTCGCCCTCTCCTTGGCCTATAAATGGAAGGTGAATTCCCCCGCCGCAGGGGACAGAAGACAGAGCACAAGACAACAGGCAACATACGACACACCACACGCACGCTCCCCAATTCTCCCACAACATCTTCAGCCACTTCACCAGGGACTTGGAGGCCACGCCTTCTCTCCCGCCTTGCTTGTAGCTGCCCCACTACAGGCACCCCGGTGCTGAGCAATATAGTGCCCCGAGCACACCACTGCTGGACGTACGGCCCCCGACCGGAACCAGGATAAATCTCGTGTCTTTAGTTGCTTAGCATTGACCATTGAGGGATAGACCTTGGCGCTTATTACTGGTTAGTCCCGGGACCACATTCCGCATCGACAGTTGGCGCCCACCGTGGGGCACACGAGCGCCGAAGGTCAATCCACCGTCAACTCCCTCCATGGTGATTCGCACCGAGTACCGCGACACGCGCTACTCTATGGGCAGCTCGGACCCCCTCCCCGCCGGGTTTGAAATCCGGTTCGGGGGCCTGAACTTTCAGGCTACGGGAAACGGCTACCTGATGCGCCTCACCAACCGTGAGGAGCTCCGTGCGCGGCGCCAAGCCGGGTCCGCCCCGGTCGCCGCAGCGCGTGTCGCCACGACGCAAACGCCCGCCGGCACGGACGCCGCGGGCCCGTCGGTGCCTCGGCATCGCCACCGCTCGGTCGGCGCTCACGCCGGGCGCGGTCGGAGCGACGGCAAGCCGAGCGCGTCGCCTCCCCGGCGCGGCGCGCCGTCGGCAAGACGACCGCCACCCCGGCGGGGGAGCGCGCGGTCTCCGGGCCGCGCTTCCCCATCGGTCTGCGCGGCGCTACGACGGCCTACAACGCCAACGTCAACACCACGATGCGCAGGGTTCCCCCTGGTCGTCACGTCTACGTCGCCAGGGATCCTAGCACCTCCGCCGGCGACGAGTCGTCCCTAGGCTCCCTCGACACGTTGCCACCCGCCAACCTGCACGGGTACGCGGAATGGGACTTTTCCGGCGTGCCGAACCCAGTAATGTTCAGGCGATTTCTCGACACCACGGACTACTGGTTTGGTTGTTCCGACGACTCCAGCACTAGGAGCTACGACCCCGCGCGGGAATGCTGCGTCGTCATCGCCAACGACCCAGCGAATACCACCGGCGCAGCGGGCGTCGGCGACGGGAAGTTACGCCCGCTCCAGGGATCGCTTCGCGCCTGGCAGCGGGACCAAGCGCCCCTGCTCCTTCACCCCCGGCTGGGGCCGACATCGACGCGCAGCTAGCCCAAGCCCGCAAGCTCGAAGCCAAGCTGGTGGAGGAGTATCGGACGGTGCGGTTGCTCTGCGCCTCTATGGCGGGGGAAGCCTCTGCGCGCGGTGAGCGCGTGCGGGAACTGGGCATACAGGCCCACGACCACATCAACGCCGATTTCAACGTCGACAACCCAGACATGCCCCCGCGAGCGAGCCAGAAGCTCATCGCCGCCACAACGCTGCTGCGGGCCATGCCCGCCCCCTCGACACCCGAGGCGCGGAACCTGCACCGTGAGGCGCAGGCGCTCATCGAGCAAGCGGTCGTCCGGCGGGCCGAGAGCTCGGCGTCCCGCATCCGCCGGCCAGGGGGGACGCGCGGGCGATGGGGGCGCGCGGGGGGGCGAACCCTCGGTCCACGCAGGTGGAGCGGCGGAGCGACCCGCCAACCCGGGACGCACGCCGGCTAAAGAACGGCTCCTCGACGCGCGCGGGCAAGCACGGGACGGTGACGCCCGCAACGTCATCAACGCTCGGCGGATGAGCAAAGAGGATGCGCGAGCGGCAGCAGGCTACCACCCTCGGCGGGGTGGATGCTACGACAGCGATGAAGACCGCTCGCCAACGCCGGAACCCCCGGGGACCCGTGTGTTCAGCCGGGAGATCCGCGCAGCGGCCTTCCCCCAGCGCTTCCGCCAGCCCACGACCATCGTCAAATACAACGGGGAGACGGACCCCGCGTGTGGCTCAACGATTACCGCCTAGCGTGCCAGCTGGGCAGGGCCACCAGCGACGAGGTCATCATCCGCAACCTCCCCATGCACCTCGGCGACTCGTCCCGGACGTGGCTCGAACACCTGCCGGCCAGCCAAATCCACAATTGGGATGACTTGGTCCGCACGTTCGTCGGCAATTTCCAGGGCACGTACATGCGCCCTGGGAACTCCTGGGACTTGCGCTCCTACACCCAGAAGCCCGGCGAGTCGCTCCGGGACTTCATACGGCGCTTCTCCAAGCGCTGCACGGAGCTCCCAAGTGTGGCGCAATCCGAGATTGTGCATGCCTTCCTCGAGGGCACCACTTTCCGGGACCTCGTGCGCGAGTTGGGGCGCAGCCCGCCGGCGGACTCGAACGAGCTGTTTGACATCGCCACCAGCTTTGCCTCAAGTGAAGAGGCCGTGGGGGCGATCTTCGACGGCAAGAGGGGCAAGCGCACAGACGACGCGCCTGCGGAGGGCAGCAAGTCCAGGGAGCCCCACCGGAAGGACAAGCGGGGCAAGAAAGGGAAGAAGCCGCGCCGCGAGGCGCGCGAGCAGGGACGCGACGGTGACGACGCCGAGGCCCTTGCTGTTGACCCGGCTCGACGGGGCCCTCGACCGGCCCCTCGAGGTCCGGGGGTGTTCGATGACATGCTGAAGAAGCCATGTCCATATCACAAGACGCCGGTAAACCACACCCTCGAGCAGTGCGATATGCTCAAAAAGTTCTATGGTCGCGTCGCCGCGAAGGACGCCGAGGCCAAGAAGGACGAAGGTGATGGCGACGCCGGCAGATTCCCCGCCGTGGAGAACGTGTTCCTCATCTTCGGGGGGCCAACCGTCGACATGTCGAGTGAGGACCATGTGTGGTTCGAGGACTGGTGGATGGTCGCTTCCTTGTGTGATGAGTGATTGACAACGATGTGTGGACTGATTCTTGGCTAAGTATTGTAGGTGCAGGTTGCGGCTTAACTCGTGTTGGTGCAGGTGAAGAACAAGCGCGAAAGGTCGTTGCCGGTGAGGCCTCCAGGTGTGGAGAAGACAAGTAGGCTTCGTTCGAGGGACCCGGTGGCCAGCGGGGTCAAGTGTGGGCCGCATGGTGGCATGAACAGCAAGATGAAGTCGTGGATGGTTTCTTGGTAGAGCCTCAAAACCAAGGGCGAGCCGGGACTACGTGGGAGCCGAGTCATGAGTGGAGATTGGCGGAGGCTACACCGAGTTCGCGGGGTTTGCAGTGGTTCACCGTAAAACCACCGGGTTACTCGGTTGAGCCACAAAACCGAGGCCGAAGACTCGACGAGGGGGTGCGGCCACCCAGGCCGGTTCAACCGCCCAGGAGGGGCGGTTAGACCGCCCGGGGCCGGTCGATCTCCCCGGCCGGTCTAACCGCCTGTGGGGGCGGTCCGACCGCCCCGGCCGCCGCGCCGAGAAGCTTCGAAGCGGAGGACACGCGTCGGGATCGCAAGGCTTGCGTCGAGGCTAAGCAGGTTGCGGTCGCCGGGCATCCGTCCGATGGTGAAGACATGAAGACTTCCAAATCCGCCCTCGAGGGGCATGTATCCCTAGTTATTAGTGAAGGGTAGTTTAGTCTTTGGGGTGCCTCCAAATATACTCATTGGATGGGTGGATGGCAGCCAACTCTTGGAACTCTAGCTCATTTGTTTTTCCATTTTCGCTCTCCATTTTCCTTAGGTTTTTAGAGGACTAGCTTGAGAGTTTCATGTGAGATCTAGAGAGAGGGATGGATGTTTGGGTGGCAAGCTAGACCTTGTATGAACCTTTCATGGCATGTATAGATGGTTCGGCGTTGTTCATCATGGTGGTTTTCCCGTCTCTTTTGTGTTGATTTTCGGAGCTCTTTGTTGGCGGTGTTTTGAGGACGATTTCTTGGGGTTTTTGGTGGGTGTCACGTATGAGGTTCTTGTGCCTCTTTGGCTGGTGACTTTGCCCCCAAATCTCCTTTGAATCGGACTCGATTTGGTGGTTTCTCAAGTTGGGCGAGTTCTTGACCTAGAGAGGCGATTTCTTCAAATCCTCTTGATTGTGAGCGTTTCGGGTCGATTCCTTTAAGGTAGAGCTTGCCCAAGAGGTAACCCAGCTATTCCCGAAGTTTAGCTGCAATCCGTGGAGCGATTCGGGGGATCGGGCGCGAGGAAGTTGAGGTTTGACCCGCGGGTTCGTTTTCGGAAGGGGCGGTCTAACCGCCCGCTGCGGGGGCGGTCTAACCGCCCGGGTCGTTTCCGGTGTCGAAATTTTGTTTCGCCGGATTTTCCTCTCGTGAGTTTGTTCGCCTTGATTAGAGGAGCGTCCGGGTGAAATTTGGGGTCGTTCTCGTGCGGTTCGCTAGGTGTTCTTGGTTGGAGTTCGCCGCCGGGTACGGGAGGTTAGACCGCCCCCGATAGCCGGCCTAACCGCCCCTAGGCCCCCGGGTGGAGTTTTGGTTTTCGCCAAGATTTTCCGGTAGCTAGCATGGCCTTGACCAGATATCTTTGTTGGTGAAACTGGGGTGAGTTTTGGTGCTCGGAAGAGGCGTTTCGGAGGATTTCTTGGTTACCAGGTGGAGGCGGTCTAACCGCCCCCTATACCCGGTCTAACCGCCCCCCTTTGGTTAGCCAGCTTTCGAGTTGTTTCCGCTGTCGTTGCTGCGTGTGTGTTGTGGTTGCTGGTAGAGTTTGTTCCTAGGACCAGTAGCACTTCAGTGGCTACGTGGTTTTGGCAAACGGAAGGTAGAAGTGTGGAGCGTGTGATTTCAGGGGTTCGACCGAGCTAGTTCGTCTTGTCGGAGTTTCAATCTCCCTCGAGAAGAATTTTTATCGGCTCCCATTCACTCCCCCCCCTTCTCTGGTCGCCTAATTGGTCCTTCATCGAGCCGCTAGCGCAAGCGGGAGCGGCATGAGGTTCTCGCCGCGGAGAAGGCACCTCCCTCTTTCCTCGACTGGTCGGAGGATGCCATCACCTTCAGTCGTGAAGATCATCCGAACCGCATCCCTAACCCGGGCCAGTACCCACTGGTGGTCGACCCGATCATTGGGAACGCGCGGTTCTCAAAAGTCCTGATGGACGGAGGCAGCAGCCTCAACATCCTCTACGCGCACACGCTGCGCCTGCTAGGGATCGGGTTGGACCAGCTGCGGCCCAGCACGACGCCGTTCCATGGCGTCGCGCCGGGCAAGCGCGTCCAGCCCCTCGGGCAGATCAATCTGCCTGTCTGGTTCGGCACACCGAGCAATTACCGTAAGGAGATGCTCACTTTCGAGGTGGTGGGGTTCCGGGGCGCCTATCACGCCATACTTGGGCGGCCCTGCTACGCCAAGTTCATGGCCGTCCCCAACTACACCTACCTCAAAATGAAGATGCCGGGACCAAACGGTGTCATCACCGTGGGCTTGTCCATCGAGCACGCGTTCGACTGCGACGTCGAATGCGTAGAGCACGCGGAAGCGCTGGCGCTGGATGAAGCGCTGGTGACCATCTTGGAGAAGATGGTCAACGAGGACCTCGACTCCACCACCAAGCACGCCGGCAACTTCGAGGCCGCGGAGCAGACCAAGGAGGTGCCCCTCGACCCTGCCGCCCCCGAGGGCAAGGCGTTGAGGGTCAGTTCCACCCTCGACCCGAAATAGGAAGTGGTGCTCGTCGACTTCCTCCGCGCCAACGCTGACATCTTCGCGTGGAGCCCCTCGGACATGCCAGGCATCCTGAGGGAGGTCGCCGAGCACTCCCTTGATATCCTACCTCACTCCCGCGCCGTGCAAGAACGGCTCCGCCGCTTCGACGAGGAGCGGCGGCGGCGATCGGAGCGGAGCTGCGGAAGCTTCTCGAGGCCGGGTTCATCAAGGAAGTGTTCCACCCTACGTGGCTAGCCAATCCTGTACTAGTAAAGAAAAAGAACGGGAAGTGGCGGATGTGTATAGACTACACCAGTCTTAATAAAGCATGTCCTAAAGTTCCTTTTCCTTTGCCACGTATCGATCAAATTGTTGATTCAACCGCCGGGTGCGAGCTACTTTGCTTCCTTGATGTCTATTCCGGGTACCACCAAATCAAGATGAAGGAGTTCGACCAGCTCGCGACTTCATTCATCACGCCGTTCGGGATGTTTTGCTATGTCACGATGCCGTTCGGCCTCCGGAACGAGGGTGCAACGTACCAACGGTGCATGCAGCACGTTTTCGGAGACCATATCGGCCGGACTGTCGAAGCGTACGTAGATGACATAGTCGTGAAAACCAGGAAGGCGGACGACCTGGTTGGCGACCTCAGCATCGCGTTCGGCTGCCTACGGGCCAACGGGGTAAAATTGAACCCAAAAAATGTGTTTTTGGTGTGCCGCGGGGCATGCTTCTAGGATACATAGTCTCCCAGCGAGGCATCGAGGCCAACCCCGAAAAGGTTGCAGCCCTCGAGCGAATGGGTCCAATTCGGGACCTCAAAGGGGTACAAAAGGTGCTGGGGTGCCTTGCCGCCTTGAGCCGCTTCATCTCGCGGCTCGGCGAGAAAGGCTTGCCCCTCTACCGCCTCCTCAAGAAGCACGAGCGCTTCTCCTGGACCACCGAGGCCCAAGAGGCGCTTGACAAGCTGAAGGCGTCCTTGACTCACGCCTCGATCCTCACACCACCGCAAGACGGCGAACCTCTGCAACTCTACGTGGCCGCGACCACCCAGGTGGTCAGCGCCGTGATCGTGGTAGAGCGCACAGAGGAAGGGCACGCCCTGCCGGTCCAGCGGCCGGTGTACTACATCAGCGAAGTCTTGTCTGACACCAAGACACGCTACCCTCAAGTCCAGAAACTGCTGTACGCGGTGGTCCTTGCACGGCGCAAGCTTCGCCACTACTTCGAGGCCCACCCTGTCACGGTGGTCTCCTCCTTCCCGCTGGGAGAAATCATCCACAATCCGGACGCGGCGGGTAGAATCGCCAAGTGGTCGGTGGAGCTGATGGGCGAGACACTCGCCTACGCCTCGCGCAAGGCCATCAAGTCTCAGATCTTGGCAGATTCCGTCGCCGAGTGGACGGACACGCAGCTACCGCCGCCGCAGATCCAGGCAGAGTGCTGGACTCTGTATTTTGACGGCTCGGTGATGAAGACCGGGGCGGGCGCGGGCCTGCTCTTCGTGTCACCCCTTGGGGAGCACATGCGGTACGCAGTACGCCTCCATTTCCCCGCGTCAAACAACATGGCTGAGTACGAGGCCCTGCTCTGCGGCCTCAAGATCGCCATCGAGATAGGCGTCAAGCGCCTCGACGTGCGGGGAGATTCGCTGCTCGTGATTGACCAAGTCATGAAAAACGCGAGTTGCCACGATGACAAGATGGAAGCATACTGCAGAGCCGTGCGAGCCCTCGAAGACAAGTCCTACGGCCTCGAGCTGAACAACGTGCCCCGCCGGTACAACGAGGAGGCGGACGAGCCGCGAAGATCGCGTCCGGGCGGATCACTGTCCCCCCGAACGTTTTCGCCCGAGATATCGCCCAGCCCTCCGTCGCCCTCGAGCCGCACCCCTCGAACCACGCGGAACCCTCGGGGGCTCCCTCAAATCCGGCAGGCGCAGAGCCCATGGATGAGGACCCCTCGAACGAGTCGTACGTGCTCTCCCTCCTCAAGGGGTACGGTGCCAGCGAGGCCGAGGTCATGGACGTCGAGCCGGTCCCAGTAGGGCGGACTGGCGCGACAAATACATCGCCTGGATGGACCGAGGGGAACTCCCCACGGACCGATCCGAGGCCAGGCGCGTCGCCAGGATGGCCAAGTCTTTTGCCCTCGTCAACGGCGAGCTGTACAAGCGCGCTGCCTCCGGCATCCTGCAGCGATGCGTGCCCATCCCCGAGGGGCGCGAGCTCCTCCGGGACATTCACGCGGGCATCTGCGGCCACCACGCCGCGCCCCGCACCCTCGTAGGCAACGCGTTCCGCCAGGGCTTTTACTGGCCCACCGCGGTCGCGGATGCCAGCGAGATCGTACGCACCTGCGAGGGGTGCCAGTTCTACGCCCGCAAATCCAACCTCCCTGCTCACGTCCTGCAGACCATCCCCATTACATGGCCTTTCGCCGTGTGGGGGCTGGACATCGTCGGGCCCTTGCGAAAGGCGCCCGGGGGCTTCACCCACTTGTTGGTCGCAATCGACAAATTTTCCAAGTGGGTAGAGGTGCGCCCCATTACGAATCTCAGGGCAGAGCAAGCGGTGACGTTCTTCACCGACATCGTCCATCGTTTTGGAGTGCCAAACTCCATCATCACCGACAACGGGTCCCAGTTCAAGGGAAGGAAATTCCTGGAGTTTTGCGACAAATTCCACATCTGTGTGGACTGGGCAGCTGTGGCACACCCACAGACCAACGGCCAAGTAGAACGTGCCAATGGCATGATCCTACAAAGCCTTAAGCCCATAATTTTCGACCAGCTGAATAAGTCTGGTCGGAAATGGCTCCAGGAATTGCCTGCGGTCGTGTGGAGCCTAAGGACCACCCCAAGCAGAGCCACCGGGTTCACCCCGTTCTTTCTAGTCCATGGCGCGGAGGCCGTCCTCCCCACAGACTTAGAATATGGGTCACCCAGGGTGCGAGGCTATGACGAGGACGCCAACCAGCGGGCCCGCGAGGACTCACTGGACCAGCTGGAGGAAGCGAACCTCGTGGCCTTGATGCACTCCGCAAGATACCAGCAGTCCCTCAGGCGCTACCAGGCACGGAAGATACGCCGGCGGGACTTCAGCGAGGGGGATTTGGTCCTATGGCTACGCCAAGACAACCGAGGACGCCACAAGCTATCACCTCCGTGGGAGGGACCCTACGTCGTGGTGAAGGTGCTCAATCCCAGCACATACAAGCTAGCCAACGAGGACGGCGAGGAACTCACCAACGCTTGGAACATCCAACAGCTACGTCGCTTCTACCCCTAGCTAGGATTTCCAAGTCTTTTGTTGTAAATCACGTGCCCAACACCCCAGTTGGCGACGACCATGTAAACATCACCGGTTCAATGTAAAAGGGCAACTCGGCTTTCCCCTGAAACCCAAGTTACCCTCGGGGGCTACACTGCGGGGGGCATCCCCCCCCCCCAAAAATGGTCCCATTTTTTCGCAAAAAATCCACGCGCGCTAAGTATGGCTCGACCTTGGCCTTGAGCAAAATTCAAACAGGGCGCAGACAGCCTAGCGTAAAGGACGCGCAAGTCAGAGATAGCCTACACCTCCGCGAGGATACAGCCCTTCTCTCTTGCCTCTGGCCCAGCAGGCTGCTCGCGAAAATCGAACTTCCCTAACTCGAGTTTACTCAGGAAGAAGGAGAAACAAAACAGCGCAATGAAGTAAAGGACACCATTTCACTTTCACAAATGTTTGAAACAAAACGATTTGTTCATTTACATGGCCACGCGGCCCATACACTAACATACAAACAAAAAAGGGCCTGGCGCCCAGCAGTCTTCAGGCCTGAGGAGCATCGGCATCGACGGCGTCCGGGAACAGGAACTCCTCGAAGGCTTCGGCGAGCGCCTCGGCGGCGTCGGCAGCTAACGCGTCCACGCGCTCCATCGCCACCTCGTCCTTGACGCCCTCGGGGACGATGTAGCCCTCCGCCACGGCTTCAAAGTTGATCTCGTAATGAGATCGCACCACTCCGAGAGCCTTCTGGACTCCAAGGTGCAGAGCCCGGCGCATGCGCCCGGAGACATGCCCGCCAAGGGCGCGCAGGCGGCTAGCCAGCGAGCTCCCAGCCTGCGCCTCGCCCTCTTCCACAGCCTAGCAGGTCTCGAGGGCCGCAGAACGCAACTCCAGTAGCTCCTGCTCGGAGGAGTTGTAGGAGGCCTGCAGCGCCTCAGCCCGGTCCGTCGTGTGCCCCAGCGCGGTGCGCAGGCCTGAACGTTGCCAGCAAGAGAGAAATCAGAAGGAGAAGCGAACCCTCTAAGGGAAGATCAGCAAAACAAGAGACCAGACAGTGACTTACCTTCGACTTGCTTCCTCTCCACCTCGAGGGCGCGGCGCTCGGCCTCGACTGTCTGCTGTAAGATGTTGACGGTGTCGCTCTGCTCCTTGAGGGCCTCCTCCTGGCTCGCACTCGTGATGCTGAGAACCAACAACTCGCCCTCGAGCTTCGAGAACTCGACGTTCCCCTCCTCCAGCGACTTCTGCGCCGCCTCGCGAGCAGTGCGCTCCCGCTCGAGCGCCGACCGGGCGTCGACAAGAGCGGCCCACCCCCGCCGGAGCCGCCCCTCGCCCCCCGGCGGGCGCTACACTCTCGCGCAGAGCCGGTCCTCCGCGATCGCGAGCGCAAAGAACCTTGGCATCGAGGGTGGCCTTCGCCTCGTCGGCCTCCTTGGCCCTCTTCTCGGCCGCGCGCGCCCGCTCCTCGGCCCCCGGCTCCGCCGGGCTCGCGCCTCCGAAGCCACGCGCGGACCTCCCGGTTGTCGGCCCGGACGGTGGTCACCTCCGCCTCCCAGTCGGACGCCAACGTGCGCATCCTCTCCAGGTCCGACCGCGCCCGCTGCAGCGCCTCATCCCGATCGATGAGGGCCGTGCAAACCCGCTCGAGGGAGGAGGGGCGCGCCGCGTCCTGCCTCTCGCACTCCTGGAGCTGGTCGCGTAGGGCCTCAGCCCGGTACATACGACAGCCAACTGTCCGGAGTCCCTAAGGCGTCGGCAAGCGCGTCGAAGGCGTCGCACCGCTCCTGGAGCTGGCGAAGCTCGGCGCTCATCTGGTCGAAGGCGCCGTACTTGTCACGGGCGTGGTGCTCGAGCTCCTGCCGCCAACAAACCGAAGACGGTGAACGTCGCGCCGCGAGGATCAAGCGTGAAGATGACGAAATCTAAGAAAGCGAACAATAGCGCCTCACCTGGAAGACGCGCCACGCCGGGCCGCCATGAATCCGCAGCGCCTCGTTTAACGCTCGGTTGAGCACGGCGCCATGGTCGCGGAGCTCTCCCCACAACTCCTGCTCCTCCTGGGCGTTGGCGAAGGCGGGCGGACCGTCAACGCACCCCTCTCCCGGAGCGGAGCGGCCGGCGCGGGAAGAAGAGGACTCGGCACCGTGCCCTCGGCCTCCTGCCACCATGTGGCCGTCCCGCCGCCTCACAAGAACCCCCTCCTGGGACTCGGGGGACGGCGTGGGGAAGCTCACCCACTGGTCCCGCCCGGGCGGCGGGGAGTCGTCGTCCGAACCTCTCCACCACCGCCGGGAGGCCGCCGGCGGGTGCAGGCCCCGCCGCGCCTCCACCGACGCCTCCGCCCGCACCTCCGCGGCCGCGAGCTCCGCGCGCGCGCCGCGGCCACCGCCTCCCGCCGCGTCTCTACAACCGCGGGCGCCGGGTGGCCCTCCACGACGGACGCCGCCGGCAACGCCACCGCAACCGCGCCGCCGGGCCGCGCCTCCACCACGACCGGCGCCCGCCGCTCCTCGACGGCCGCCGGCCGCGGCGCGGCGGCGAAACCACCGGCTGCGGCCTCGAGGCCTCAGCTGCACCTTGCGAGCTATCGCCCGCTGCGGCCGCCTGTTGACGGATAATAGTTGTATCAAAGTTCGTTTATGACTTGCAAGCGGACAAGTCTCCCGTCGTAGTCAAGGGACCCTTCTTCCCTCGAGTGGTGAACCCAAGGTATCGAATCCGTGGAACAATGTGCAACGCAAGGATTCAATCTAGTAAAGCAAGGTAAGCTATCTTATGAAGGTAAGTTGCATCTAATCTACTAACTCATAAAGAAAACGAATCTAATCTAATCTACTAAAGAGGTAGCAAGAGAAAGCAAGAGATAACCAATCTAGAGAATCTAGATCATGCTTATGTTGTAGCTCCAAACAAGATAGATGAAGAAAGAAAAGCGAATCTCATTAAAAGCATCTTTAAAACGTGGCCTTCCCATCCGACTCCGAAAACATCCGCCTTTCGAGACCCCCGTTCGTCACAACGTATCCCTATTCATGCGGGGAGCTTAGGGCGAGTTCGATAGAACAAGTTGAAATCACTTGGCCGGTCCGTATGCACCTCTAGCCACCGCGGCTACAAGAGCACCCTATGTAATCTATCTTAAGTATAGATCGTAGAAGAAGCAAAACCAAGAAGAAAACAAAATCATCGAGAAGGCACTTGATCGCTAGAAATCGAATTCACTTACAAACTTCACCATGAATGATTACATGAACAAGATCACCACCGGGCCCTCCCTCGATCTTGATCCTCGCTCCGAGCTCCGACGTGGTCTTCCATGCAAGGTTCCCACGTCGGCCGGGGAAACCCTAGACAACTAGCACGACCCTCATCTTCAAGTTGGTGTCCCTCAAGCTTCTCTCGCTCCTCGGCGGCGGAATACGAAATCTTCTCTCGCGTGGCTCTCGGTCGGGGGGGCTATTTATAGCCCGAGAAGCAATTAGGTCAAAGGAGAGGCCGATTGGGCCCCGAATTGGGGCCGGGCCGGCCGGCTCGGGCCGACCGGCCCGGGCCCACTCGGCCCATCCCGCGGCTGCTTCGCCCGTGTTGCTTCCCACGTCTTCTAGATGTTCTCCCCTTTTGCATGTGGGCCCTTGACGTCGGTTTCTCTCCGAATTGGACTCAACTCCTTGTCTTGCAAGATTCAAGACTTTTCTCGGTTCGGTCCTCGGAGTTTATCATCTTCTCGGGCTTGGTCCTTGGGCTCTTGGAGTCATGTTCACTTCATTGCTTGACTTGTATCGGGCTTCAAGGTCTTGTCATGAGGTGCTTAATGAACTTATCCCGAAGTCTTGCTTTCAACGTTAAAACCCGCGTAAACACATAACTCCAAAACCGACATGCACAAGTGAACTTGTTATACCACGGGGGTTAGTACCAATGAATAAGATACAAAAGTTATGCCAACACCGAAGGTAAACTCATGGCTAGGTTGACGGATTTTCACCGTCAACATCTCCCCCATGCTTAAACCTTGCTCGTCCTCGAGTAAGCCTTCGATGGATATCATCGTTGCCCTTCATCGTTTAAACCTTGCACTTGATCATACATGAAAAAAAACATAATGCTCTCAAAAGTTTAATTCGTTAAAGTTCCATAATGTACTAGCCTTCATTTCTACGGAGGGTAGATTCTTTTTAAGCTTATCCCACAAGTATTAACATGCTCACAAAGTTTTAAATAGATCTCAGAATTTTTGAAATAAAGAACGAGATAAAGAAAAGAGCTAAACCAAGTTCACAAATTTAAATCACCTTGCATGTTGCTCATAAACTCTCATCTCACTTGTCTCTCAAGCCTATATATTCTACTCCTTTCCCTCTCATAACATATATGTGTGGTAGGCTTTATATGGAGCTTTGGGAAAGTTTAGTCCTAACAAGATTTTATAAATGAGGTGTTGTCAAAACAAGACAAGCTTCTCATGGTCTTACCGAGACTCGTCAAAAAGGTCATTGGAAAATAATGTTAAATCAAGGAGGGGAAAGAGAAAAATACACACACTTTAGATGAGTGGACATGTGCAAATGGCAAAGAGTGATCCCAAGGCACAAAAGAAGTCCTCGTTATCGGATTGCACATGGTTGGAAAATGAGAATGGATCTTTTTATCTTGAAGCCTTGAATGCACTCTTAGAGAACCGGGGAGTTCACTTTACGCACAAATATATTTTTTTTTCTTTCTTATATTTCTCATTCTTTTCTTTCTTTCATTCATTCATTTTTTTTTCTTTCCTCGTCATTTATTCAGTCCATGACTTTCACAACGAAGTTTTGATTTTTTATACCTTGAAAGTCATGAATATCACTGGATTTTTTTTTCTTTCATCATTATATATTTTTTTAAAATACTCCCTTTTGAACTCTAAAACTGCACCGTACCTACCTCCTCCCCTATGCTTAGACGTTGCTCGTCCTCGAGCAAAGAGGCGAAAAATAAGGTAGGTACCGGAGATATTTTTCCTTGGAGAGATACTTGAAATCTTCAACGTTGGCACCGTCTTGCGATCTTCCTTGAGTTGATGATCCATTCTCAACGATAGGTTGTGGTCAAGGAGGTAATCACAAAAAATGATATTTGGTTTAAGGGTGGATATCCGGCGAAGTTTGTGAGATCTCCGATGCGGGGATACACAATGCACGGATAAGAGGCTAGCAAAAAGATAGATACGCAAAAACGGAATGACCAGCTTCTTAGTCTCGGGCCAGAGAAATCATGGCCTGCAATAACTCACTCAAAAATAAATCTTGTACACTAAAGTTTATGCACTCAAATATATATAAGGCTCTGGATAGGTTGAGCAACACACAAGTGATATTTATGACAAGGTTAGCAATATTTTTGAGCATAAAAGACTTCTTTAATCTATTCATAACTTGAGAGCACATAAAACACTATGGGTCTTTATTTTAATCATAACCTCCGCTAAAGATTAAGCTAGCATTTAGATAATTTCAGATTTGTATTTTTAAGAGAGCACTAGTTCAAACATGCATAAATCAACTACAAAGATAAACAAAGCGGCAATTATAATCATATATCATCATGGCACAAACTTTGTAACTTTACCAAAGGTAAAAACTTGGTGGTGACATTATTCATGATGAAAATAAAAACTAAGATACATGCTGAAAAAAATTAAACTAACACACTTTCTGAAATTTAAATAAAAAACTGAAAACACTACGCATACATAGGCGCAAACAAGCTGAAAATTAAAGAAAAGGGGGTAAAGGAAAGATAACTAAAGCTCCTCATTTCTCTAATCTTCCGCCGGTGGTTGATATTGAAAGTCTTGGTTGTTGTACCCTTACTTGTAATAGGAATGCACCACTCCTCCTATGAATTGTCTGACGGTGCTAGGTGAAGGTGTCCAAGCACATAAGCGACGTTTGCATTTCCTTCACCCTTTTAGTTGGCATTGGTTTGGATGGCTGCAATAATTTGCATGTTCCTTGCAGCGTATCCTCCAATGGTGGCTCCATTTTGTTGTGGTTGAGGAAGGTGTGCAAATGGCTCCGCAAAGGCTACGTTGGGCACCGCAAAAATGGTGGGGGTATGGCCGCACCACTCCCCCATGCTTGCATTGGTACACCACCGTAGTAATTCGACGGCGCCGGGGTTTCTCCCAATGGTGGGACATAATTTTTGTTGTGCACCTCCTTCTTGGGTCGTGGAAAAACCTTCTCCTAATCCTTCTCTATTATTCTTTCTTCTCTTCGCTGGCACAAGAAGTCCTTCCTCTAACCGATCTTCTTCCCCTCAAGAAAAGTCTTAATCTTCAATCCGGAAGGGGCAAATTCACCTAGGCCACTTGGAAGCCTCCTCTCTCATCTTCACTCTTATATTTTCCTTTCTTCATATATTCCTAGGGAAGTCCCGGGTAGGAGATGATTTGGGTTCCTTGTAATACCCGGTTTTAAAGAGATAGCCAATATGGAGAGGTAACACCCCGAACCAATATCTTCCGAACTCGATGTTGCAACAACACCACCGGTTGATCATAGGTGAGTGGGGTCTATTGGCCACTTGGCAATCAAAGCCGAGTAAAGCCAATTCAACTTTGTGTTGGTTATCTTTGTCTCTCTTGTTCTCCCAAAAATCCACTTGCACAAAAGTGACACACTTGGATCATGGGTTCCGGATAGTATATTTTTTTTCGTAGATGGTCTCTTCCCGTGATCATACTCCAAAAGCCTTCCCATGTGCCTTCATGCACATACTTGTTCCGGAGCTCCCTTTTTGAAAATAGGGGACACTCGCCCATGGGTCTACGCTACTAGAACATGCAATCGTTTCGAACATGAAAACCAATCTAATCTATCGGGGATTGTGTTGAATGGATCCAAGGAAGCATTGAGGCCCTACTCCCTTTATGGCATGGTTGCTAGCCTTAAGCATTAAAGTATTTTCAGCACAAGATGATAGATAGATAATCCAACAAAGTTCGATTACATCTCAAGATCGATTGCAACCCATGGATGAAAGGAGATTACCCCATCAAGGTACTAGAAATAGCATCACTTATCAAGGTTACCCTTCCGACGGTGTCTTCCTTCTTCTCCTCTTGTGGGCTCCCTCCAACGGAATGAGAGACTCAGCACTCCTTCATCAAGGTTATGCGCCATGGTCATGAAAATTTTCTAGGCGAATTTCTTGTGGGTGTTTGCCGACACTCCGCTAGAGAATTGCACCGGTGTCCCGTGTGAAACCCAATATGTGGAGAGCTTGGTCGTCGATGTCGGCGTTCGCTACAAGCCTCTACTTAAGGCGAGCGAGCTTCTTCTCCTCCTCCGTCATGATGACATACCCCTCGGAATACAGCGGAGCACATGGAGGTGGAGCGGATGATCGTGTCAAGCGGCGAGGTTGGACGAGCGGCTCCTCCATACGTTATTGAAGTTTGGAAAACCTAATAAACGAGTTTTGTGTGGCCCCATGCCACCAAGGAGAAGAGTGTGATTCCTCCTCGGCAGTGCCGTGTCCTCCTCCATACCCCGAGGAAACTCGGAAACGAGTGCCTCCTCGAAAAGGTTGTCGATGATGGCTTAGACGACGATGATCCCTTCTTCTTCGGTGCAAAGGCTTGTAGTTTTCTTCCATGATTGCAGCACTCTCCCTCACAAATAAATATCCGGGGTTTTCACCCGGTAACAAGGTACACAAATATTATTTTGGAGTCCGGACTTTGAGTGGATTAAGGATGTGATTTGTTGCACGAAACAAACGCGGTGGATGGCTAAGTCTAAGGTGATTCCGGCCTACAAACTAGAGCACACGAACAAAGAGTTGGATGAAAGACTTACCTCTCTCCTCCTCTTGGCTCGGTTCTTCTCTAGTGCATTCATGTTGCTTCGTGATCGCGTACACCTTCCAAACGTTCCCGTCCACTCCTTCGCTTGCACTATTGCTCCTTCCACTTGATGTTTTCGCTTTGACTCACTTCCATACTCCCTTGCCTCACATGCATCCATGATATTCCTACAAAACAAAGCCTTGGCTGCCCCCCATGCTTGTACTTTGCATGTGGTTTAAATATGTTGGAGGGGCATCCCGTGATGTATCATGGTGCATGCATGGTTAGGTTAACTAGATTGCCTCCCTTTAAGGCTAAGCACTCCTCTAGTTTCGAAATTTAAAAATATTTTTCAGAGCCATGCAAGAGCTCGAACATAATTTTAGAGAAGTTTTTAAACCATTAAAAACAAATGCAAGTCGAAAATATATTTTTATTACGTCGATTTCGGTCTCACCGGTATAGTTTGCCTTCATTAGTTGAGAGCAAGCTTTTCCCGGCTTGATCATGGGGGCATAGGTTTAGGTCCTAATTTTGATTAGATGAGAGAGATTTTGAATGAAATAAAATTAAGTGAGGCTTAGAAAAATTCTAATGTTAGAGAAACCAAGGATATGGATTTTTAAACCAACCAAAAATCAAGATTCTAGGTTCACGCGAGTCCTACCGCATGCTGAAATTTAAATAACATCTAGATACAAGTCGTGGCTCTACTCGTGTGGTTTTAGCATGAAAAATAAGTCAACCTCAGCACCATAATGAGGGTGAAAGGTTGAGTTAAGGTTCTGAAATTATTTGGTTGAGGGTTTCTCGAAAAGAAAAGAATCAAACAAGCACATAGGATGGTTCATGTAAAGGGTTTATGATCAAGCAAAATATTCAACCAAGAATTATGTCTCTAATATTGTTCAACCATTCTAAGTCTAAGGTTTTGCGTATTAAAATTCAGAACTGAATTAAATTTAAAAAGACTTGAAAAACCTGGAATCGGGTTGTCCTCCCGTAGCTTATTCTTGACTCGACGAAACGGGTTGCCTCCCCGCCTAGCGCTCCGTTTATAGTCCATGGCTAGACTTCTTCACTTGATTACTCCGGATCAACGCTCTTTGCGGGCGTTGCAATCTTGGGTACCCACTTTGGCTTAGTCAATTTTTTTTTGGTCTTCACGAGTCGGCTTTGTCCTTTGGTCTTGACGAATGCAACAACTTCCTTGTGGCTCGGCATCTTGAACTCCGGTCCTTCGGTCGTGATCTTCATGGTCTCTAGTGTGATCCTTCATCTCTCCCGAATGAGTTTGAGTAGCCTTTGTCGTCTTGGGACCTTGGAGTTGTCTCGGATATTCTTCTTTGTTACCCATCGGGCGCCCGGCAAGTTGTCCCACTTGCGTCTAGCATCTTCATCATGATGAACACTTCGCATGTGGACCTTGCCTTGGCAGCCTTTAGGTGTTGAGCTTCTTTCTCCATCTCCATCTTCTCCATCCTTGTTGATCTTGAACGGCCTTCCGGCGTCTTGACTTGGAGGTGGTGATTCCCTTGGAGATTTTGATGGTCCTTCGAGCTTGTGTTGCACGTCACCTTTGCCTGTAAAGTTTTCCTGGATCATACACAAAAAAAAGTTTTGGGTTTCTTGGAGAGGTAGCCAACCATCTCCGGTTAGGGTTAGTGATAAAACAAAAATCTAACAAAAGAAAAATTAGGGTTAATCAAAACTAGATTAGATTGACTCTTTTTTTTTCTTTTGAGGATGATCAAACATAAGAGATGTAAAAGAAAATCAAAAGAAAAACTGAAAGATAAGCGATACTAGATCGGATCTTGATTGCTTGTTCCCCGGCAACGGCGCCAGAAAAAGGGGCTTGTTGACGGATAATAGTTGTATCAAAGTTCGTTTATGACTTGCAAGCGGACAAGTCTCCCGTCGTAGTCAAGGGACCCTTCTTCCCTCGAGTGGTGAACCCAAGGTATCGAATCCGTGGAACAATGTGCAACGCAAGGATTCAATCTAGTAAAGCAAGGTAAGCTATCTTATGAAGGTAAGTTGCATCTAATCTACTAACTCATAAAGAAAACGAATCTAATCTAATCTACTAAAGAGGTAGCAAGAGAAAGCAAGAGATAACCAATCTAGAGAATCTAGATCATGCTTATGTTGTAGCTCCAAACAAGATAGATGAAGAAAGAAAAGCGAATCTCATTAAAAGCATCTTTAAAACGTGGCCTTCCCATCCGACTCCGAAAACATCCGCCTTTCGAGACCCCCGTTCGTCACAACGTATCCCTATTCATGCGGGGAGCTTAGGGCGAGTTCGATAGAACAAGTTGAAATCACTTGGCCGGTCCGTATGCACCTCTAGCCACCGCGGCTACAAGAGCACCCTATGTAATCTATCTTAAGTATAGATCGTAGAAGAAGCAAAACCAAGAAGAAAACAAAATCATCGAGAAGGCACTTGATCGCTAGAAATCGAATTCACTTACAAACTTCACCATGAATGATTACATGAACAAGATCACCACCGGGCCCTCCCTCGATCTTGATCCTCGCTCCGAGCTCCGACGTGGTCTTCCATGCAAGGTTCCCACGTCGGCCGGGGAAACCCTAGACAACTAGCACGACCCTCATCTTCAAGTTGGTGTCCCTCAAGCTTCTCTCTCGCTCCTCGGCGGCGGAATACGAAATCTTCTCTCGCGTGGCTCTCGGTCGGGGGGCTATTTATAGCCCGAGAAGCAATTAGGTCAAAGGAGAGGCCGATTGGGCCCCGAATTTGGGCCGGGCCGGCCGGCCGGGGCCGACCGGCCGGGCCCACTCGGCCCATCCCGCGGCCTGCTTCGCCGTGTTGCTTCCCACGTCTTCTAGATGTTCTCCCCTTTTGCATGTGGGCCCTTGACGTCGGTTTCTCTCCGAATTGGACTCAACTCCTTGTCTTGCAAGATTCAACACTTTTTTGGTTCAGTCCTCGGAGTTTATCATCTTCTCGGGCTTGGTCCTTGGGCTCTTGGAGTCATGTTCACTTCATTGCTTGACTTGTATCGGGCTTCAAGGTCTTGTCATGAGGTGCTTAATGAACTTATCCCGGAAGTCTTGCTTTCAACGTTAAAACCCTGCGTAAACACATAACTCCAAAACCGACATGCACAAGTGAACTTGTTATACCACGGGGGTTAGTACCAATGAATAAGATACAAAAGTTATGCCAACACCGAAGGTAAACTCATGGCTAGGTTGACGGATTTTCACCGTCAACACCGCCGCGCCCGCCCGCGCACGCGGCGCCCTCGACGAGTGCCGCCGGGTGGGGATGGACGCGTCCGCCCTCAAGACCTTGGCCGGTGCGAGGGGAGGCACGGTTGGCACCACCCTGCGCAGGCACGAGCAAACCGTCAGTGTCCCCGCCATAGAGGACACACAACCTCTCGAAAGGACAAGTCTCTCACCTCGAAGAGAAGAAGGCATGTTTCCTCTTCCTCGAGGTCCCGCCGACGACGCCGGCGCGGCCGGCCGCGCGGTCGCCGCCGCGCCTCCGCCCATCTCCCCCGCGCGCACCTCCGGGCGCGCGCCGCGCCCTCCGCGGCCCGCGCCGCCCCCGTTGTCGATTGCCGGCGGCGGGCGCTTCCGCACCCGCCCCAGGTGATGCTGCCCCTGCCACCGGAGCCGGCTCTGGTGACGGGGGTGCAGGATCCCACCTATCGGGGAGACCCTGCCCCCCAACCTCTTCCTCCTCTTCCTCCTCCTCGTCCGATGACGAGTACTCCTCGGTCCCCGGTGAGGAGAGCCCCTGCTGCTCGCGCAGCCGGTACTCCTCGCTCCTCCGCTCGCGACGCTTCCGATGTCGTGTCGCGCGCTCCTTCTTGCGTGCTGCCCGCTCCCGCTCTCGCTGCTGCGTCGCGCGGCCGAGCACGCGAGAGCGGGGAGTGGGCGGGTCGGACTTCGCGGTGCTCACGCGCACCAGCTGCGAGCAAAACATCGAAATGCGTCAGCAACCCAAGGAACTGGCAAAATCGAAAACGGAATCAAGAACTCCACTCACCAGCTGGCCAGTGGGGAGCATCTCAAGATCCCACAGGGACCGGTCGTTGCGCGCGGACTTGGAGTCGATGGCGCTCCGCGCCTGGGTGGCCGCATACTCCCGCAGGAGGGGGCTCTGCAGCGTCTGCGACCTCGCCAGCGCGATGGGGTCCGACGTCTCGGTCATCTTGAAAATGCGGAGTGGCCTCTCCATCAGGGGGACGACCCGCCGGTGGTGGAGGTAGGCGAGGACGGCCTCCGCAGTCAGCCCGCGGCCCGCTAGATCCCTCAGCGCGGCCAGAAGCGAGTCCAACCGGTCCCGGTGCTGGGGCGGGGACACCCCGTGATGCCAGGAGGCGGGCTTCTCCCGGAGCACCAAGCCGGTGTAAGGGGGGAGGCCGGGCTCGTCGTTGCGGAGGTAGAACCACCCCCGCTCCCAGCCTGCATTGTTGGTCGTCATCGTGCAGGGGATGTAGTCATCCTTGCGCTGACCCCGCAAGGCGAGCGACATGCCGCCGGCACGCACCACGCGGCGGGTCCTCTGCTCCGTCGTCGGCAGCGTGAACAGCTCCGCGCGGAACAGGTGGATCCAGAGGTCCCAGTTCACCGGGATCCCTAGGAAGCCCTCGCAGACGCCAACGAACGTGGCCGCCTGCGAGATCGCGTTTGGCACGAAGTTGTGGAGCTCCACGCCGTAGTGGTAGCAGAGAGCCCGCATAAAACGGCTCGCCGGCGCCATGAAGCCCCGCTCGTGGAAGCGAACGAAGCTGACCACGTAGCCGTTCGGAGGGTTGGGCGCTTGGTCCCTTGCCAGTGGCACGAGCCACTCGGCCGGTCGTCCATCCTCGTTCGCCGCTAGCTGGCCGGCGGACACCAGCTGGTTCAGGGCCAGCCGCGTCACCGTCGAGTGATCCCATGCCAACGGGTCGATGATGACGAGAGGCGGTTGGGGCGCCATGCGAGCAGGCGGAGGGGCGAGGGACGAGGAACAGGAAGGAGGAGAAGAGCTCCGAGAGGAGAGCAATGGCGAGAGCGGCTCGGAGGCTAAAGCGCGAGAGGCCAGAACGGCGAGTGCTAGGAGCAAAGGTAAAAACCGCCCGTTCCCCTTCAATTGGGTTTATAGGCCGCGGGCGCACTCTCCGGATCGCACGTCCCACGCGCATTAATTGCAGCAGGAAATATTCCTTTGCGGACGGACGGGCCCCACCACGACCGCGGCGGCCACGCAACCGCCCGCAGGCCATCATCACGGCGCGGTAACCGCGGAGCCATGGCAGGCGGTCACATCCGCCTGCCCACTCCGCCCACCATGCGCACGGCCGCAGTGCCTGAAAAGGCGCGCCCGCGGCGCGAGATCTGAGTCGCAATCGCGAGCATTTAATGGTCTTGTCCCTTACTGAGTAAGGTAGACCCTCGAAGCGGCCCGAGCCCATGGCTCAAAATTAACATGACCCTCGACAGGTGCAAACATCGACCGGTGGCCTCGAAGCCCGCTCGAAGGAAACGGGCGCTACAGGTACCCTCGATTCGCAAAAAGCTACTGATCAGCGGCTCGGGGGCTGGCGCGGCCATGAACCCTCGAAACCTGCAGATGCAAAAGACGGGGGCGGCCTGCCGCCACCCCGCACGACCGTACTGATCAGCGGTTCGAGGGCTGACGCAATCAGGGGCCCTCGAAACCTGCAGATGCGAAAGACGGGGGCGGCAAGCCGCCACCCCGCACAGCCCTACTGATCAGGGGTTCGGAGCTTGACCTTCAACAGGTTCGAACAGGCGCCCCAGATCACCCGAGTCAGGGACGACGAGGGCACGCGCATTCGAGCCTTTCCTCGAGCCCACCGGCTCGAGGGTGCCTCACATGTCGTGTTCGAGAGCCAGCGAGGGCAGCTAGCCAGGGGGATCCCACCGAGGGAGAGCTTCCGCACCCTCGGTCCCTAGCGAATGGGACCGAGTCCCACCTAGCAAACCCACGCAAGTGCTTTAATGGACGCGTCTCTGGACCGCGCAGCCTACCATTATCGAACGGGGCATGGGCGTCCACTCAAACCACCCACTAACAGCTCAACGAGGAATCCGCAATCCGCGACCCGATCAATGGGGGTTGCGGAAACCTCACCCTCCGTCCCGCGGAGGGACGGCGAGGGCGCGTTAAAAACAAGTCGTAGAGCTCTCCCCGATCGCCTTGAACGGGCCCAGGCTCGGGGGCTCAGCGCACGGCTACACCTCCTGGGTTGCACCGGCCGCGGATAGTGCCAGTTGCGCGTGCGTCACCGAAGCCGGCTGAAACATCGCCGACGCCGGTTGGAATACGTACCACGCCCTCTGACCAAATCCCACGGTAAAACCCCTGCAGGAGCACTCACGCTCCTGCAGGGCTTCGGGGGCTAGACCCGCGGGTCCGCTGACGCGGCCCCACGGAAAGCATTTGCAAACCAGGGGGGAAGGACGTCCTATCAGTAGGCTTCAGCATCTGCGGGAGCCTGGCCGGCAAACCCGCAGATGCTCGGGGGCTACTGTCGGGGACAACCCTGAGGGTCCCCTAAACAACTGGGGAAACCAAAGCGAAACGCGTCCCGCTTAAGCGCACACACGGGGCACGGCCCACGCTGCGATGGCCCCCGCGGCCCGCCAAGGCGGCCCACTCAAAGGTCCCCTCGAGCAGGCTCCGCCTCGCTCGAGGGTGCACGCCTCCCTCGAGCGAGCTCCGCCTCGCTCAAGGGTGCTCCGCACGCGCACGCCCGTTCCCGCACGCGGGTACGGGCATTTAATGCTCTGACAACGGCGGGGCGGCGCCATCATGCGCCTGGGACTCACGCCCCGGCCCTGTTGCACCAACTCCCTAGGGGGAACCCATCCCCTCCACTGTGGGGGACTGTGCGACATGGCCGGTGTCAGCCCCGTGACGCCGTGTCGCGTACTCCCGTACGGCTAACGTGCCGAGCCCTCGAAGGGGGGCCGGCCACACCCTCGAAATGCTTTCTCGTGACCTTGCAGGGCCAGGTCGTGACACTAGGCCGACGGGGCGCCATCCCCGCCACCGGCACTGCGGTGCGGCCGCCCCCGTGTGTACGACACCACGCCGGGCACTGTGGTAACAGCTCCGGCGCTGTAAGGCATGCGGGAACGGGACGCCGCCACGCCTGCCACTGTATCCCGTACGGATCGTCGTCAGCGACCTCCTCGAGCCCGCCTGGGGACATCACGGCCAACCACTGCGCCCCTACCCTCGAAGCTACCACTGTTCGGGTACAAGACACGCCATGGTGGCCAGATCGCGGCAAGGACCGTCAAGGCAGCCGCCTACTCTACGGCGTTGCACATCATACTTCCCTATGTAGCTGAATAGTGCGGCATGCTTGTAATTCGCCCTCTCCTTGGCCTATAAAAGGAAGGTGAATTCCCCCGCCGCAGGGGACAGAAGACAGAGCACAAGACAACAGGCAACATACGACACACCACACGCACGCTCCCTAATTCTCCTACAACATCTTCAGCCACTTCACCAGGGACTTGGAGGCCACGCCTTCTCTCCCGCCTTGCTTGTAGCTGCCCCACTACAGGCACCCCGGTGCTGAGCAATATAGTGCCCCGAGCACACCACTGTTGGACGTACGGCCCCCGGCCGGAACCAGGATAAATCTCGTGTCTTTAGTTGCTTAGCATCGACCATTGAGGGATAGACCTTGGCGCTTATTACTGGTTAGTGTCGGGACCACATTCCGCACCGACACTTCGACATGAACCACTTGCATTCTGTTGCATTATGTAATCAAATCTACAGAAGACAAACAACCCTACATTCACGAAGGTGTGAGCGTGATCTTTGGATTGTATCTCTTTCCCTAAAAGGGAAAGAATCAGATTCACAGTTAACATCTGATTATCATCACAAGAATTGTAAATAACTAAAAAGAGCTAATAATGAGGAAAAGAACATGAATATGTTGTAAAAAATTGAAAATTTTGCATATAAACAAGTAATGATAAATCTGCCACATTACATGCATATCGTTTGACTAAAGTAACTAATGAAATCAAGAAAAAAACATAACAAGTTTGCGATTGCCATGGACAAAACACTAAAAAAGAATAGAAGGGAAAATGCAAATAGCTGGCCATTAGAGATAGCTAAAATATGGGTTGCATTGCTCACAAGTATCAACATAGCAACACAAAGGAAGGTTGCTTCCTATGTATTTCAATTAGGGGTAAGTTACCTCCTATCTAATGTAAATAGATACTAGGTATTTCCTAGGTGTTTCAAACCACAGGCACTTACTTCCTATCCCATGTAAATCAATGATTAGTTACTTCTTTTATGTTTTGAATCAGAGAAAAGTTACTTTGTTTATCATGTGGATCCAGCATCCATGATTATTAGACAGATTAGTTACTTCTGATCTCATTAAAAAATGATAAAGTTACTTTCTAGACCAGATTCATAGAGACATATTACTTCCTACCTCAATTTTTTTAAAAAAAATTATAGTACGCATTGCAACTAGAAGGAATTAGTCTACTGGATGCAGAAAGTAGTAGGAAAGACTTTAATCAGTTGACTTAAAAAACAACCTTCGTTGAAATTGACAGAAGTAGATGCTGTAGCTCCCTTATGATGGTCAATGCCAACTCTTGCAGTCTTTGTCTATTAATAAAACCGAATAATTTTCGTTGAACATTGAGCACAAGAATATGAAAGAAGTTTGGCAAATCAAAATTAGATTGATAAAACTAGAAAGCATTGTACACAATCTCTGGCTGCTTGCTAAGAAAATATTTCCAATATCCACTTTTGTAAAGATGCAAAAATGATATAGTTACATAATAGAAAAAGAGTAAATTGCGTTCACCATACAACAACTTGTAAAGTGTGTGCAAATTAGTCCAATAACTTGTAATATGCTCAATTTAATACAATAACTTGTCAGGTGGGTGCGGATTAGTCCAACAACTTATAAAATGATCGATCTCATACAATAACTTGATAGGTGGGTGCAAATTGGTCCATGAACTTGTAAAATGCTTAACTTAGTGTACACTTGATGTATCTGTAGTCTAAATGTTATCACAAATAACATATTTTCCAATACCAGACTAGAGTATACTTGCCTCAGAACAAGTTATTGTGCATTATTTGACAATTGATATTTGTGTTGTGATGGTAAAAAATATTAAGGACCAGAACCTTCGATGTTATGTCTTTATTATCAAATTTTATTAGAAATATTTTTAATTTCATATTCAATAATAATTTCAAATTTGATTATATTATTTTTGTTCAGCTAGTAATAGGATATGGTAACTCGTACTAACAATTAATAAATTTAAGAAGTTTGACATAAATATGTTTAAAGTCTCATGTACTAGTTGAAAGACAAAATGAACTAAAATAATGAAAAAAGTCTCATGTACTAGTTGAAAGACAAAATGAACTAAAATAATGAAAATGAGCATGCATCTTTGAAGTTGTTGAATACACGAGTAAAGGTATAGAAGAAACAAAAGGTCACATGATGTCTTATGAACTTTAGTCTCTCGTAATCTAATGGCGTAATTCGAAAATTTGATTCAATTTAACTAATAGAAAATAAGTAATGTATATACATTTGATTCAAAATTGACAACTTTAATTGACAAAAAATACTATTAGTTGGAAGAAAATTTGAATGCTACCTTATTTGTCTAATACATTATCATTTGTAAATTTGGACTATAGGTGCACCAATTTGCCAAGATATTACATTGAACCAAGTATTTTACACAAGTTCTTGGATCAATATGCACATATTTATAAAATTGTTATACTAATTTGATTATTTTACATGGTTTTGGACCAATATGCACCAACCTGATAAGTTATTGTACTAAATTGAGCATTTTACAACTTGTCAGACTAATCCACACCCACATGACAAGTTATTGTAGTAAATTGAGCATTTTACAACTTGTTGGACTAATCCGCACCCACCTGACAAGTTGTTGTATGATGGGCGTAATTTACTCATAGAAAAAAGATGGGAAGACAAGGTGTGTTGAATTTTCTTGCAAAAAATAAGACAGTATCAAAACACATCAATAGAAAAAATTCAGAGTTAACTAGCAGTCTTGTATAAAATTTTTCTAGTTACTTTGTATGGAACTGATTATGTGATAAGTTATATTCTATTATTTAAAACACAGAGTTAGTTACTTTTCTTGGTACTAAATTAAAAAAATGGAAAACTAACTGATCCTGGTTGTGGTGTACATGGAAGTATGCTGTCACGCAATGACGAAAGGTAAAAATGTCGCTGCACTGGCCCAATATGAGTGTGTTGCTGACTTGGATGTACGTCGAAAGAAAAATGTTATAGAAAATAATGATATCAGAACAAGTTCTTGAAAATGGCGGGAATGTAAACAATTAAATGAGATTAAAAAGAGTAGGTGCTAAGCGTGCATGCATTGGAGGGGCCAAAAAAATGGGAATTATAGGGTATTTAGGGATGGAAAAGAATCTCACTCCCACGTACCACGTACCACGTACCAGATATGTTGGATTTTTTATGACATCATAAAAAGACATGTATCTCCGCACCTCACTCGTAATAAAGTGCAGCTACTTGCTAGCAATTTTTATTTGAGCTCATAAAGATCAACTATAAACAAATCATGTTAAATGCTAATTACATGGGTAGTATAGAGACAATTAGTTACTTCCTACAACTTTCAAACAAAAATCAAGTTACTTCTGACATGGTTTGGAAGCATGAATAGTTACATCATAAATGTTCAGATTAGGGGGGCTGCTGATAAGGACTAGCTATTAATGCAAAATGAACAAGTAGCTTTGATAATGTGTAAACATAGGAAAATAATCTCTGAATTACAACTTGGCAATATGTAGATAGTAATGTGAAACATATAGAACTACATAGTATTATCAGCATGTTGTTAATAAGATTGCATGATGATGACAAAAAGTAATATATGTTACATCAAATCTAATAAAAGTTCAAAATTAGTTACTTCTTATGTCAGTTAGTATATGCTTAGTTACATTGAATGGAATATAAGTAAAGAAATAGTTACTTCTTACGAGACTGCATATGAGGTAAGGTTTCCTATGGTAAATTAAGTTGATTACCAGACCAAAAAGTATGATTGGGGAGTTAAAAACAATTGGGTGTGATGCAACATCATCAGACCAGATAGATAAGATAATTTTAAGTTTACAAGCAACTCATGAGACACCAAAAACAACCCAATTGCAATTCCTACCACATCTGGGCATACAGATATACCTACATATCAGATGTACAGAGATATTCAAAATATGTTATTTCTGAATTGATAAAGAACTTAAGGAGATCATAAATATCATAAAGAACGGACAACCATCATGATAAGTAATAGGATAACACTGGACACATGTAACTAGCAGAAATTATAGTTTACATAATGCACAAAGCAGTAGGGTGAATTACCGTGTCTCACCTCCCTCCGGAATCCTTCGAGCAACTCTGGCACACCGGGAGCCACATGTGTCAGCAGATCTTTGAGACCCTCGTGAGATCTCCACGAGCTCACAGAAGGATGACTCTGACCAGAGAGTCGTGACACGTGGACTCCTTGACGTCAATGCGCGACCCTCCAACCACCAGCCCTCACGCAAGTCAACAGTTATACCGGTTAATCAGGAGCTTGAAACTATTGCACGCAATAAAGGGAAAACTATATCTAGTGCAATCATGGATGATCGACACTATCTAATCCCGCAAATGGCAGAAAACCTAGATCTAACAATAAATAGTTCGAATTTTTCCTCACTGGAATCACAGGAGATATATAGAACCCTCCCTCCAAATCCTAGCACGTACAAGGACAAAATCCCTAAGATTCATCCCAAATAGGACCATTCAAGCACATCTAATCATCTCCAGAATCACCAACCCCTTAAAATCCAACCTCTGAACAACAAACCCCACAATTTCTTCCTCCCCAATCCAACCACCAAATCGCCAGTCGGAACCACAACCTACTGCTTAAAATTCCTCAAATCCACCTATAGATTCCAATCGTCTACATCAATCAAGCACGAAAGGTACACATACAAACAGAAAGTAGGGTGCCCCGAGCTATTATCCCAATACCTTTGGAGGAAGTCCTCTTGGTGGTGAAGGGCTTGATCTCGACGATGTTGTCATCTTCCCCATCCCCGAGCTCCAAATCTGACTCCTTGGGTTCGCCCTGGAAGTCCTCGAAGTCCTCATCCTCCTCCGCAAGGAACCAACGCCTCCCACCACCGCCGCCCCTCTTGGGCTTCTTCTCCTGCCAGAGGTCCCGCTCCGTGAGTTGGCGCGGGCCCGGCTTTGGTGAGGATCGCACCACCGCACATGGCTCAGGCGTCGTTGGGAGCTCCGCCGCCACACGCCGGAACGAGTACCGTAAAAATATCATGAGTTGAGAGAACGAAATGGTAAACGAGTTTTACCTGGGCGAAATGTTGGGGAGCGCGGACTGGGTGGGTCCTATGTATTGGCCGCCTCTGGGAGCTCGTTTCCCCTGAGAGCAACACGTACGTACGATGGGAAAAGAAGGGATACGAGGGTGGGTCTCGCGCTAAAGCAAAACAGAGAGCCCCCTCGGGCTAGGATTCACGTTAGCGGAAAACTTAGTCGGATTGCACGAGCGTGTGTTATTGATGCACTCTATCATACTACCTCCGTTTGTTGTTATATGACGTTCAGACACAAGAACGTAGTTTATTTTGTGCTAGCTTTGATGTCCAAAACGACATATATACACGACCAGAGGGAGTATATGCCAACCTTCAGTTTTGTACAATCAATGCCTCCATCCTTATCATGAGCTATCATGTACCCCACACATTAGTTGTCATCCACATGGCTTATGATGCGGACAAAAAAATGGACCGATTAGATGCATCTCGTTTGGACTCCGCACGAAGAAAAAAATGGCCTTTGCACCCTCGTTTAGACTCTGCGCGAAGAGAAAAACTTTGCACGAGATTTCACCAAACTAAGAGAAGTAGTTTTCATCTTGCAAGACAGACGATTAGCGGAAAACTTAGTCGGATTGCACGAGCGTGTGTTATTGATGCATTTTATCATACTACCTTCGTTTGTTTTTATATGACGTTTAGACACAAGAAGGTAGTTTATTTTGTGCTAGCTTTGATGTCCAAAATGACATATATACACGACCGGAGGGAGTATACGCTAACCTTCAGTTTTGTACAATCAACGCCTCAATCCTAATCATGAGCTATCATGTACCCCACACATCAGCTGTCATTCACATGGCTTATGACGTGGACAAAGAGAAAATTTTGAAACCAGGATGCAACAGTACTAGAAACCAAATTATTAGTCTACCATCACATCATGCTTTCATGTTTGTACCTTTCTTCTGCTGATTAATCGGATCCAAATTTGTAAAATTATACTGCATCAGCAATAAAGAGCAAACGCAAGGTTTTTTTTACCATTTTCAGGTGCACCGGTGCACGCACTAATTGTACTCACTTCATTTAAAAAAAAGAATGTAACTCTCACTTGTCGAGGAGTCAAATAATTTATCAAATCTATATTAATACTAACATTTAGATCTTCAAATATATACAATATGAAAATATATTAAATAATTGAGGTATTAATATTTATTTTGTGCCATAACTTTTTTAAATATTTTGTATAAATTTGGTATCGGTTGACTTAGAGCAACTCGAAGAGTTTATTTTACTTAGCAAATCTTGTGTTTTGCCAACTTGTAGAAAAATATACCAAGTAAAAAAAAGTTCATCTCCAACAGTTTGACATAATCCACTTGCCAAATCCAGATCTAACTTACATTAGGAACTCTGAGAGAAAAACAAAATTATGTTTGTACCCTTCCATCTCTTGAAAACTTAAATCAAGAGTTCTGAGAAAAAACAAAATTATTTTTATACTCTTCCACCTCTTCTAATACGGGAGGATCCGGCGCGGATCGCTGCGCGCATATATGCGCGCCCGGAGTCGGTTTTTCCCAACTTGGAATAAATGACAACTTGAGATGAGGAATTGTTGGAGAAGATTTTTTCTGTTTTACCAAAAAATAACAATAGGAACTTGGGATGGGGAACGTTAGAGTTGCTCTTATACGAGGAATTTTTTTTTTGAAGAAATCAGCAGGAGCACTGCTATATCATATAAGGCGAAGAAGCAAGCGGATTCGTACAATAATTGTTATTACATAAATATGATAACTCAAACTCAAGAAGAGAGACTAACACAGAGAACTAGAAACCACGGTGCGGCAGAGCCCCCCCCCCCCCCCCAGCCATGCTTCGCAGCTTGATTTCTTCTTTGATTAAGGCCATCACTCGCGCGGGGGAGCAGCAACCTGATCAAAAATCCATCGGTTCCTTCCCTTCCAAAGATTCCAAGCCGTATAGATGAGAATAGCAGCAATGCATTTCTTGAACTCCTTCGGTGTAGCCAGCAGATTAGTATTCCACCAATCCACCAGCCTGGAGCCTACCTCCGGGACAGGAACTCTTTGAAAAGTCGACCAGCTGAGCAACACCCAAACTTGCTGTGCAAAAACACAGTGGGCATGTTTGGATGGGGGTGTTAGTGTTAGTTTGAAGCAAACTAACACTTTTCATCCAAACACATGTGTTAGTTTGGTGTTAGTTGGAACTAACACCCCAAAAAAACTAACACCTCCAAGAGGTGGTAATTGGTGTTAGTTTGGTGGACCCCACCCCTTTTCTCTCTCCCCTCATTTTTCAAATGATTGGAAAAGTTACTTTAAATGCAAACTAACATCTCCATCCAAACATCCAAGGTGTTAGTTTTTTATGTGTTAATTTGAAGATGTTAAAAACTACCACTACCACTAACACTAACCTATACCATCCAAACATGGCCAGTGTAGACTGATATGCTCAGCTGTCTCTAGTTCCTGGTTACAGAGAGGGCAAACGGGATTGCACGACCATCTTCGAATCAGTAGTTTATCAGCAGTCAGCAGCTTGCTTTGGAGGAGTAACCATGCAAAGAAATGATGTTTTCCTTCCGTTCGCGCTTTCCAAATTGCCGAGCTATTGAAGGTACAGAAGGAACCCTTGAACTGAATCTCGTAGGCAGATTTCGCTGAATAAATGCCATTAGCCGTCCATTTCCAAACAATATGGTCTGGCTGTTGATTGAGCTGCACTTCCTATATGAGTGGCCACAGGTTGATGAATTCAGACATCTCATCAGCATCCTGCATGCGCCACAAGCCTCGCATCCAATTGGAATCAAGCAAATTCTTTGCCACCGTCAGGTTTTTCGTCCAGGCCAGTTTATACAACCTTGGTGCAATGTCTCTCGAAGCTCGGCCGTCAAGCCAAGGAGAATCCCAGAACTTCGCCATGTTGCCATTCCCCAGGATCACTGTTGTGGACAATCTGAAAAGTTGTCTATCCACTTCATTGCACGACACTTCTGATTGTACCCATGACCTATCTGCCTCTATCCATTGCAACCAAAGCCAGCGCAGTCGAAGTGCGCGGCTGAAGTATTTTTTAGAGTTAAAGGGCATTGCCCCAGCCTTACTTAAAAGACAGAGAGGTTTAAGCGTTTACAAGTATAAACTCGAGCACTCGAACAGACAGGGACGCGTGAAGCCTCACAGACAAACGAACCTGCACCCTTGCTCACGGGGCAAGACTGAACTACTACCCAACTGAGTAGACCAGAAGGAACCAAAGACAAAAAACTCGAAGGTAGCCAGGACAAAGACTAAAAACTGAAAAGTGCAAAAACAGGGAAAGGAGCTTCCAGGTCACGCGTGAAGTCACCCAACATTTTCCTCGAAACAATGCAGCTGCCATGTTGCTCTTCAGCTTGAGAAACCACCAGCTTCAATAGCATCTTCCCGCCCTCCTATCTTCAGACTCCTTGCAGCTGCCCTGTTGGTCCCCAGCTTCAGAGCTTCATCAGCTCTCGCTGCATCCTCCAGAAGGATAGACTCTTCTAGCTCTTGAAGTTGATTCATCCAAGCTCCCAAACACATGTAATCTCCTTCTTTCATCAGTTCTTCAGCATTTCTGGCCTTTTTGCCAAGTAGATCAGCTCCTTTATATAACACTCTAACTCTTTCTTCTTTTCTGGTGGACACAAAATTATCCAATTTTGTGCCATTACCACTATGTTCATCAAGAGGTTCCTCATATACTGCCAAAGAGAATTCTGAAAACACAGAGCATTTCTTAGCTTCCACAGCGCCCAAAGTGCAGCAGAGCTCAAAATATTAATTGCAACAAACTTCCTATTACTAAGCCAACAAATACCAATAGATTCAAAAGAGTTCCCAACATTTCTTCCTATGGCACTAGAGATTCTACTCCACATCTCTTTAGCTACCACACACTCAAAAAACACATGATTACAAGATTCTAGCTCTTCACAGAAGAGGCATCTCATGTCCTCAACCTTTTGTCTTTTAGCCAGGTTATCTCTAGTGAGATTTTTATTTTTGGACAGCAACCAAAGGAAGAAATGTATTCTTGGAGGGATTTTCAAGGACCATACACTGGGAGTGTAAACAGGTTTAACACCTCTAAAATTAATGACTCTATACAAAGACTGGGAGGTGTAGATACCATTTGAGGAGAAACTCCAGATTAGAGCATCCTCTTCCTCACTAAAGGTGATAGTTGAGGCTAACTGAACTATTTCCAGCCAGACTCTCCCTAACCTCTCACTCACAGTTCTCTTGAAAGTGCATTTCAAATTGTGCCCATCCCACAGCTCAGCTATGGTGCTAGTCTTCTCATTCACAATACTATATAAGTCCCAAAACTGAATAGCAAGACTAGAAGAACCCAACCAGTTATCCTCCCAAAACTTGATTTTCCTCCCATCCCCTACTTTCCATCTAAATCCCATCTTAGCAGCCCTTGCTGCCCACAGGAAACCTTTGAAGAAATGAGAGCAATTAGCATCCTTAGTGTCAAAAATATTAGGCCTATCTGTTTTGTACTTAAAGTCTATAAGATCTCTCCAGATTTTACCCCTATCAGCTTGGTATCTCTTAACCCATGAGGCCAGCAAGCAGGTGTTCAGGTCTCTCAGACTAGGGATTCCTAGCCCCCCAAACTCTTTGAGCATACTAACATTGTCCCACTTTACCAAATGGTACTTGTTCTTTCCTTCAGAATCACTCCACAAGCAGTTAGCAAAATGGGCATTCATAACTTTGATGGCCCACTTGGGAAACTTGATGAAGGAAAGTAAATAAACTGGAACACTTGCAAGACAAGACTGAATTAGAGTAATTTTTGCAGCATGGGACAAGAGCTTCCCTCTCCAACTTCCTACCCTTTTCAAAATATTATCTACTAAAGGTTGGATATCTTCTCTTCTAAGTTTATCATAATGCAGAGGGACACCCAGATACTTAATGGGGAAGGATCCTACAGGGCACCCAAAGATGTGCGCAGCATTATGAATTTGGTCATTACTAAGATTGCAAGGAATAAGCTCACTCTTATGGTAATTAATCCGCATCCCCGACATATTTTCAAACCACACCAAGCTACATTTCAGATTTTTCAGATAATATTCAGAGGGATCCGAGAAAGTTATAGTATCATCTGCATACTGCAAAGACACTACCCCACCTTCTCTAAACTGTGGCAGGAGACCCTTAATCAAACCACCCTCTGACCCTTTCCTCAACATCTTGGTCAGAACATCTCCCACTAGATTAAAAAGAAGAGGAGAGATGGGATCCCCCTGTCTCAATCCTTTTCCTGGTTTGAAGTAAGAACTTTCTTCTCCATTAAGGTTCACCCCTATTGAACCTCCTTTGACTAGACATTTAATCCAGCTAACCCACTTTTAACTAAAGCCTCTAGAGTAGAGGATTTCAAAAAGGAAATCCCAACTAACCCTATCATAGGCTTTTTCATAGTCTAGTTTGAGGATGAGGCCAGGGTCCTTGCTCTTGTGTAAGGAATGAACTAATTCATGTGCCACTACCACACTCTCCAAAATATATCTGCCCTTAATAAAAGCACACTGGTTTGAAGAAATGAGCCTATTTGTCGGGGACAGCCCTAGGGGTCCCCTTAAACAACGGGGAAATCCTCACTTAAATCCCGGTACCAAAATACGTTAAGCCTAACCATGCAGGTGACTAACCATGCAGGACACGGCCCACGCCGCGGGACCCCGACGGCCCACCAAGACGACCTTCTTAGAAGTCCCCTCGAGCGGGCTCCGCCCCGATAGAGGGGCAACTCTTCCCTCGAGCGGTCCCGCCCCCGCTCGAGGGCTCACTCCCCCTCGAGCGGGACTCGTCTCGCTCGAGGGTCCGTCCCGCCCTCGGCCGGGGCCCGCCACGCTCACGGGCGCCCCGCACGCGTGCGCCGGCCCCGTACACGGGCATTTAACGCCCCGACGCCGCGGGGACGGCGCCATCATGCGCCGGGGCTCGCGCCCCGGTGCCGCCGCACCAACTCCCCGGGGAGGAGCCCATCCCCACCACCGTGGGGATGGACCGTGCGTACGGCCGGTGTCGGTCCCGTGACACCGCGCGCCCACTACAAGACGGCTAACGCACCCGACCCTCGAAGGGGGGCCGGGCGCACCCTCGATTTCACTTTCCCGTGACCCTACAGGGTTAGGTGGAGGCGCTAGGCCGGTGGATCGCCATCCCGGCCACTGTAACGGCGCGGCCGCCGTACCCACGCGCGCAGGCGCACGCCCAGCACTGCAGCAACCACTCCGACACTGTAAAGCGCGTTGGGAAGGAACGCCGTTCTGCCTACTCCTGTGCCCCGTACCAACCATCGTCAGCACCTCCCTCGAAGCCTATCAGAGGACGCCACCACCATCTGCCACTCTCCTACCCTCGAACCGCCACTGTTCGGGTACAAGTCAGACCATGATGACCAGATCGCTGCGAGGATCGCCCGGACGGCCGCCCACTCTACACCGTAGCGCGACGTGCTCCCTCACGCAGCTAGGTAGCGCGGCGTGCATGTAACCCGCTGCCCCCTTGATCTATAAAAGGGGAGGTGAACCCCCAGCCGCGGGGGAGAGACAGACGAACAGAGACACAAGAGCACTTCGCACCACGCTCCACGTACTCATTCTCCCACAATATCTTCAGCCATCCCCCCAGGGACTTGGAAGCTACACTTCCTCTCCCGCCTTGCTTGTATTTGCCCCACTACAAGCACCCCCGGTGCTAAGTAATATAGTGCCCCGAGCACGCCCCTGCTGGACGTACGGCCCCCTCGGCCGGAACCAGGATAAAATCTCTGTGTCACTTGTTACTTAGCATCGACCATTGAGGGATAGACCACGGCACTATCTACTGGTTAGTGTCGGGACCATATTCCGCACCGACAGTTGGCGCCCACCGTGGGGCAAACGAGCGCCTAAGGTCATTTCGCCAACTCCCTCCATGGTGATCCGCACTGAGTACCGTTGTCACACCCGACTTTCCGAAGAAAACCAAGTGCATACCTATATGCATGCCAGGATCAAATTTCATGCATATAGTGACATAAAAGTGAATACAGAAACAGTATCATGTATGAAAAAGAAAGATTATCAGAGATTTACGCTTAATCCTGGAAACGAAGGCTCCAAACATCACAGGCAGTCGACTGGGGGTTGCGTACGCCTAGCACCAGCAACATCTTCACAAGACTTCAAAGTAGCATCCTCTTTCTGAGCAACAATGGTTATAGCAAGGGTGAGCACTTGTCGTACTCAGCAAGTGTGGGGGAAAAGAATGAATGCAAAGGCTTTATAGTGGACTGGGCTATAAGCATTTAAGCAATTTTAGTTGGTCAAGTTTTATTAGCACCTGATTACTAATAAAGTATAAGTTTATACCAACCCACATTAAGCATAAGGTAAGAGGTACGCCATAAGCATATGGCAAGCATAACCAGAGAGAACGATTTAAGTCCATCTTCAAGTTTGATTATCATGTGAGGGTCCAGGCCGCCCGTGACCGTGGGCACGGCTAATCGATTAGTTTTACACTCTGCAGAGGTTGTACATCTTTACCCACAAGTCGCGTAAAAGTCCCGAAGAACTTTAAACCCAACCATGCGATGCCGACCAAGCATCATACCACACTACCGAGGTGTGATTGCATAGGGACGCTACGAGGCCTTTACAAAGAGTCCTCCCGTGCGTATTAGTCCATAGTAGTATGTCATAGAGGCTATCTTTCGTACCACACTTCTATTACGGACGGTCAGCCATAGAGTACTTCCGTTCCAAGACCACTCCAGAATAAAAGTAGCCATAAAAGCATTCCTCCGTCCCCCAACCTACTATGCGAGTAATAACCACACAAAGACTTCCCTAATTACTCGGCCAAGACCAGAGCCATATAGTCCTTGTGGTTGCACTGTTGTCCTGGGTGGTCGCTCCATGTTCCGATTAAACATATGGTCTTGTATTAAGCATCCAAAGATAGAACATAAAGGTATAGCACATTTCATCATTAATGTTCATTAAAACCACCATAACCCAGGTATAGCAACTAAGCATAACTACCCAACATAAAGATAAACCCAGGTTAACAAGGATTGACAATCAAAGACTAGGATAAACCTTAATGGGAACCCATCAAAATTAATGCAAGCAATGCAATGAATGATTAAGTATAATTCTTAGGACAAAAGATCAAGGACACACTTGCCTTTAACCAAGGTAATGTCGTTGCTCAGAATCTTCAACTTCAAGCTCTTCCAAACTTCTCGAACGGCGTTCACTCTAAGCGCATCAATCATCGGGCACAACATACACAAAGCAAACAAACACATATACTAAGAACAAAGCACCAATCAAAAGAAAGCTTTAAAAGAACGCACTAAAGGATAAGCTCGATTAGATGGATCACTAAAGAACGCAAAGGGTGCTTGGAAAGGCTTGGTTAGCTTTAAAGAGATAGTTATGAAAGATTGAGTAAGGACCGGAAAGATCACACTTAGATAAAGCTTGATAAAGAACGTCTAACGAACCATTTGCATTTATGAGAGAGCAAGGCTATGAGCTAGGTTCATTTTAATTAACAAAACAAATATAAAGGATATTTCAGAAATAAAATACCCTATGTTGACATTAATGCAATATTAAACTTTATTTATGAAACCGGTGTAAAGAACTAGTCAAGTTTTATTAATAAAGATTCATATATTGATTAAACCGGTTAAACATTTAATTTAGAAAAACTAAACTATATGAACAATCTAAACGAAACTTTGTAATGCGAGTTCATCATATTATTATCAAAAACAGTATTAAATTGGTATTAATCAAGATTAACATTTATTTATAAAGCCGGAGTAAAAGCCTAATCAACTTTTAATTATAAAAGTTAATTAAACATTAGGCAAATTAATATTTGACTTATGGAAAACCGAGTAAAAGATCTAATTAGATTTTATTCATAAAAGCATGTAAAGTAATCATTAATCAAATTAAATTTGATTATGAAAAACGATATATAGATCTATATAGCTTTTATTTGGAAAAGACATGTATATCTAGTCACTAATCAAAATTAATATTAATTTTATTTTCAGAAAACAAAACATGGTGAAAACACACCTCTAACGCGTGCTTTACATTATTATGGACCTAACGCAACTTGAACGGATTAAATCGGAGCTAAAACGAAGATTTGGTGAGCAAAACAAGATTACAAGGACCTAGTCGCGATTAACCGTAGATTTCAGGGGTTAGCAAAGAAAACTCCCGAGACACATCAAACAGTGCTCGCGAATGGATCTAATCTGGGGGTTAGATCTGTAAAAGGGTGTGGGTGGACTTTACGTGTGAAAGTGGAATTTTTGTAGGGGGTTATGAGCAAAGGTTGCAAGACACATGAAAGAGTATAAGGATTACTAAAAAGGGCAGGGACTTAGATGCAAACCGGCCTTATCTTCAACCTCCAGACAGAACGGACAGGAGCTTCTCACGAACAGGAAATTAACTCCGGGCGCTTCCAATCCGCGGGCTTCCAGGCAGCTAGGGGTTTGGGGAAGATGCAAAACGGAGAGAGGAGATCGAGAGGATCGCGATGGTGCGCTCACCTCGGGCGGAGGACGACGGCACAAGCCGGATTTTGCGGTCAACTCCGGCGGGCGAGCTCGGTAGGGCGGCGGTGCCGCCGTGCACCGGGGCGGCGGCGCGTTGGCGGCCTAGGGGCGGCGGCGGTGCCGTGCGCCGGGGGCGGCGGCGCTAGGGCGGCGCGCGGCGAGGGCGGGGAGGCGCGCGCGGCTTGGCCCCGCCCTTTTATGGGCGCGGGCGCGGGGCACCGGGCGGCGGAGCGCGCCGGCCGTGGCCGCCTCGGCCTCCGGCCGAAGGCCGGCCGGGCCGGGCCCCGCCGGGGCCGCCGGCCGGGCCGGCGCGCGGCGGGCCGAGGCGAGCCGGGTCGGGCCTCCGGCTCGGCCCGCCTAGATAGGAAGTTTTTTTTTTGAAATATTTTTCCGTGCAAAGATAAATCCGTAATTATCTAGATAAATCTATAAAGCCACGAAAAATACCCGAAAAATCACAAAAATTCCAGGAAAATTCCTAGAGATAGATTAAGACATGAACAATCCAAATAAAGCATTTGGTGCTCATGAAAAAGATTTTAGAGCCTTCTAATAAATAGAAATAGCTCAAGGAAAATGAGAATAAATTCCAGAAAAATCCGGAAAATTCTCGGGAGAGTTTGGACAGCTTCTAAACGCATTTTTGGAACCTTTTTGCACTCAAAAACCACTAGATGCATCGGCATGAATGCAACACACATAACCTTTTATTTAATTTAGAAAATCAATCAAATGATTTTTCCTATACTATATTTCCTGTAAAGAAAAATAAATGTTGGAAAAATTTTAAAATTATGAGAAAATCGTTATTTAATTATTCTTTCTATTCACATCCTGAAATTGGAAATTTCAGGGTGTGACAACTGTGGTACCCGCTACTGCATGGGTAGCTCGGACCCCCTCCCAGCCGGGTTCGAAATCCGCTTCGGGGACCTGAACTTTCAGGCCACGGGGAACGGCTATCTCATGCGCCTCACCAACCGTGAGGAGCTTCGCGCGCGGCCGCCGGAGCCGAGTCCGCTCGGTCTCCGCCGCACGCACGACACCGGCGCAGCGCCCGCGGCACGGATGCCGCGGGCCCATCGACGCCGCGACGCCGTCGCCGCTCCGGGCCGCGTTCGCGCCGGGCCCGGTCCGAGCGGCGGCAAGCCGAGCGCGTCGCCACTCGCCGCGACGCGCCCACCGTTACGACGACCGCCACCACCCCAGCGGGACCGCGTGCGGTCTCCGGACCGCACATCCCCATCGGGCTGCGTGGCGCCACGACGGCCTACAACAACAACGTCAACACCACGATGCGCCGGGTCTCGCCCGGCCGCCATGTCTTTGTCGCCAGGGATTCCGGCGCCTCAATGGCCGACGAATCGTCCCTAGGCTCCATCGACGCGTTGCCACCCGCCAACCGCCACGGGTACGCGGAGTGGGACTTCTCCGGGGTACCGGACCCAGTCGCGTTCAGGCGTTTCCTCGATGCCACGGACTATTGGTTCGGCTGCTCCGACGACTCCAGCACTGGGAGCTACGACCCCGCGCGGGAGTGTTACGCCGTCATCACCAACGACCCGGCCAACGCCGCCGGTGCGGCAGTGCGGAGACGGGGAAGTCACGCCGCCCCGGGGGATCGCTACGCGCCCGGCCGCGGGGCCAAGCGCTCCCGCCGGGGCCGACGTCGACGCACACCGGCCCAAGCCCGCGAGCTCGAGGCCAAGCCGGCGGAGGAATACGGACGGTGCGGCCGCTCCGCGCTTCGATGGCGGGGGGAGGCCTCCGCGCGCGGCGAACGCGCGCGGGAGCTGGGTCGACAGGTCCGTGACCGCATCAATACCGTCCCCAACGTCGACAACGCGGACGCTCCGCCGCGGGTGAGCCAAAAGCTCATCGCTGCCGCGACGTTGCTGCGTGCCATGCCGGCACCCTCGACCCCCGAGGCTCGGGACATGCACCGCGAGGTGCAGACTCTCATCGAGCAAGCGGCCGTCCAGCAGGCCGAGAGCTCGGCCTCACGCATCCGCCAACAGGGGGACGCGCGGGGTGATGAACCCGCACCAGGAGGCGAACCCTCGGTGCACGCGGGTCAACCCGCTGACCAAGGACGCACGCCGGCCAAGGAACGACTCCTCGACGCGCGCAGGGCGCTGGACGGCGACGCCCGCAACGTCATCAACGCCAGGCGCACCAGCAAGGCGGATGCACGAGCAGCGAGGGGCTACCACCCTCGAAGGGGTGGGTGCTACGACAGCGGTGAGGATCGCTCCCCGACACCGGAGCCCCCTGGCACCCGTGTGTTCAGCCGGGAGATCCGCGCGGCGGCGTTCCCCCAACGCTTTCGCCAGCCCTCGACGATCGTCAAGTACAACGGGGAGACGGACCCCCGCGTTTGGCTCAACGACTATCGCCTAGCCTGTCAGCTGGGCGGGGCCACTAGCGACGAAGTGATCATCCGCAACTTGCCCCTGCATCTGGGCGACGCGGCCCGGACATGGCTCGAGCACTTGCCCGCCAGCCAGATCCATAACTGGGATGATCTAGTCCACACGTTCGTGGGCAACTTCCAGGGCACATACGTGCGCCCTGGAAACTCATGGGATCTGCGCTCCCCGCACGCGAAGCCCGCGAGTCGTTGCGGGACTTCATACGGCGCTTCTCCAAGCGCCGCACGGAGCTCCCCGGCCGTGGCACAGTCCGAGATTGTGCACGCGTTCCTCGAGGGCACCACGTGCCGGGACCTCGTGCGCGAGCTGGGACTCAACCCGCCTGCGGACTCAAACGAGCTGTTCGACATCGCCACCAGCTTCGCCTCCAGTGAAGAAGCCGTGGGGGCAATCTTCGACGGCAAGAAGGGCAAGCGCTCCGAGGACACGCCCGCGGAGGGCAGCGGGTCCAAGGAGCCGCACCGCAACGACAAGCGGGGCAAGAAGGGGAAGAAGCCGTGCCGCGAGGCACGCGAGCAGGGGCGCAACGGCGGCCACGCCGAGGCCCTCGCTGTTGACCCGGCTCGACGGGGCCCTGGACCGGCTCCTCGAGGCCCGGGGGTGTTTGACGACATGCTGAAGAAGCCATATCCCTACCACAAGACCCCCGTGAACCACACTCTTGAGCAGTGCGATATGCTCAAGAAGTTCTATGGCCGTGCCGCCGCGAAGGAGGCAGAGGCCAAGAAAGACGGAGGCGACGGCGACGCGGGTGGCTTCCCTGCTGTCGAAAATGTGTTCCTCATCTTTGGGGGACCTACCGTCGACATGTCGACCGGCCGGCGCAAGAAGGAGCGGCACGAAGTCCTCGCCGCAGAGAGGGCGCCTCCGGCCTTTCTCAACTGGTCGGAGGACGTCATCACCTTTAGCCGGGATGACCACCCAAACCGTATCCCCAACCCGGGCCAGTACCCGCTGGTGGTCGATCCCATCATTGGGAACGCCCGGTTTTCGAAGGTCCTTATGGACGGAGGCAGTAGCCTCAACATCCTCTTTGCGCATACATTGCGCCTGATGGGGATCGGGTTGGATCAGCTACGGCCCGAACACGAAGCCGTTTCACGGCATCGCGCCGGCAAGCGGGGTTCAACCCCTCGGGCGCATCGACCGCCGGTCTGGTTTGGCACCCCCAAGAACTTCCGCAAGGAAACCCTCACCTTCGAGGTGGTGGGGTTCAAAGGGGCATACCATGCTATACTTGGGCGACCCTGCTACGCCAAATTCATGGCGGTCCCCAACTATACCTACCTGAAGATGAAGATGCCCGGGCCAAACGGCATCATCACCGTCGGGTCGTCGATCGAGCACGCATTCGACTGCGACGTCGAGTGCGTGGAACATGCAGAGGCACTGGCGCTGGATGAAGCGCTGGTGAACACGCTGGAGAAGATGGTCAACGATGACCTCAACTCCGCCGCCAAGCACGTCGGCACCTTCGAGGCCGCCGAGCAGACCAAAGGGGTCCCCCTTGACCCGTCAGCCCCCGAGGGCAAGACGTTGAGGGTCAGCTCCACCCTCGACCCCAAATAGGAAGCAGTGCTCGTCGACTTCCTCCGCGCCAACGCCGACATCTTCGCGTGGAGCCCCTCGGACATGCCAGGCATCCCGAGGGAAGTCGCCGAGCACTCCCTTGACATCCTGCCAAACGCCCGCGCCGTGCAGCAGCGGCTGCACCGCTTCGACGAGGAGCGGCGACGGGCAATCGGAGCGGAGCTGCGGAAGCTTCTCGAGGCCGGATTCATCAAGGAAGTGTTCCACCCTACGTGGCTAGCTAATCCCGTGCTTGTAAAAAAGAAGAATGGGAAGTGGCGGATGTGTATAGACTACACTAGTCTTAATAAAGCATGTCCAAAAGTTCCTTTTCCTTTGCCACGCATAGATCAAATCGTCGATTCAACTACGGGTGCGAGCGCTCTGTTTCCTTGATGCCTATTCCGGATATCACCAAATAAAAATGAAGGAGTCCGACCAGCTCGCGACTTCATTCATCACACCGTTCGGGACGTTCTGTTACGTCACGATGCCTTTTGGCCTCAGAAACGCGGGCGCAACATATCAGCGTTGCATGCAACACGTTTTTGGGGACCACATCGGGCGAACGGTCGAAGCCTACGTGGACGACATCGTCGTCAAGACCAGGAAGGCGGACGACCTGGTTGGCGACCTTGGCGTCGCGTTCAGCTGCCTACGGGCCAACGGGGTCAAGCTAAACCCCGAAAAATGTGTCTTTGGAGTGCCGCGGGGCATGCTCCTGGGGTACATCGTCTCCCAGCGGGGAATCGAAGCCAACCCTGAAAAGGTCGCGGCCCTCGAGCGAATGGGTCCGATCCGGGACCTCAAAGGGGTGCAGAAGGTGTTGGGGTGCCTCGCCACCTTAAGCCGCTTCATCTCGCGGCTCGGTGAGAAGGGCCTGCCCCTCTACCGGCTTCTCAAGAAGCACGAGCGCTTCTCTTGGACCACCGAGGCCCAGGATGCGCTCGACAAGCTGAAGGCGTCTTTGACGCACGCTCCGATCCTCACGCCGCCGCAGGACGGCGAACCCCTGCAGCTCTACGTGGCCGCAACCACCCAGGTGGTGAGCGCCGTGATCGTCGTGGAGCGCACGGAGGAAGGGCACGCCTTGCCCGTACAGAGGCCGGTCTACTACATCAGCGAGGTCCTGTCGGACACGAAGACGCGCTACCCCCCAGGTCCAGAAGCTGCTGTACGCGGTAGTCCTCGCGCGGCGCAAGCTCCGCCATTACTTCGAGGCCCACCCGGTCACGGTAGTCTCCTCCTTCCCGCTAGGAGAGATCATTCGCAACCCTGACGCCGCAGGCAGGATTGCCAAATGGTCCGTGGAGCTGATGGGCGAGACGCTCGCCTACGCCCCGCGCAAGGCCATCAAATCGCAAATCCTAGCCGATTTCGTCGCTGAGTGGACGGACACGCACCTGCCGCCCTCACAAATCCAAGCAGAGTGCTGGACTCTGTTCTTCGACGGCTCAGTGATGAAGACGGGAGCGAGGGCGCGGGCTCGCTCTTCGTGTCGCCCCTCGGGGAGCACATGCGCTACGCAGTGCGCCTCCACTTCCCCGCGTCCAACAATATGGCAGAATACGAGACCCTTCTCTGCGGCCTCAAAATCGCCATCGAGTTGGGCGTTAAGCGCCTCGACGTGCGGGGGACTCGCAGCTCGTGATCGACCAGGTCATGAAGAACGCGAGCTGCCATGACGACAAGATGGAGGCTTACTGCAAAGCCGTGCGGGCCCTCGAAGACAAATTCTACGGCATTGAACTCAATCATGTACCCCGCCGGTACAACGAAGAAGCAGACGAACTGGCAAAGATCGCGTCCGGACGGATCACCGTTCCCCCGAACGTTTTCGCGCGCGACATCGCACAACCCTCGGTCGCCTTCGAGCCCTACCCCTCGAGCCACGACGGACCCGCGGGGGCTCCCTCGAGTCCAACGGGTGCGGAACCCATGGACGAGGACCCCTCGAACGAGGCGTACGTACTCTCCCTCCTCGAGGGGTACGGCTCCCACGAGGCCGATGCGATGGACATAGAGCCGGCTCCTGTCCAAGCGGATTGGCGGGAAAAATACATCGCCTGGATCGCTCGAGGGGAACTGCCCGCGGACCGGGCCGCGGCCAGGCGCATCGCCAGGATGGCCAAATCTTTCACCCTCGTCGACGGCGAGCTGTACAAGCGCGCCGCCTCTGGCATCCTACAGCGGTGTGTGCCCATCCCCGAGGGGCGCGAGCTCCTACGGGACATCCACGCGGGGATCTGTGGCCACCACGCCGCACCTCGCACCCTCGTCGGCAACGCGTTCCGCCAAGGCTTTTATTGGCCTACCGCGGTCGCGGACGCCAGCGAAATCGTACGCACCTGCGAAGGGTGCCAGTTCTACGCCCGCAAGTCCAACTTGCCCGCTCATGCCCTGCAAACGATCCCCGTAACATGGCCGTTCGCCGTGTGGGGGTTGGACATCGTCGGGCCCCTGCGGAAGGCGCCCGGGGGCTTCACCCACCTACTGGTCGCAATTGACAAGTTCTCCAAGTGGGTGGAGGTGCGCCCCATCACGAACTTAAGAGCTGAGCAGGCGGTCACATTCTTCACCGACATCGTCTACCGCTTCAGAGTGCCAAACTCCATCATCACGGACAATGGGTCCCAGTTCACGGGCGGAAGTTCTTGGAGTTCTGTGACAAGTTCCACATCCGCGTGGATTGGGCAGCTGTGGCACACCCACAGACCAACGGCCAAGTGGAGCGTGCCAACGGCATGATCCTACAGGGCCTCAAGCCCAGAATTTTCGACCAGCTCAACAAATCTGGACGAAAATGGCTCCAAGAACTACCAGCAGTGGTGTGGAGCCTAAGGACCACCCCAAGCAGAGCCACCGGGTTCAACAGTCCCTACGACGCTACCAAGCACGCAAGATACGTCGAAGGGATTTCAGCGAAGGGGATCTGGTCCTAAGGCTCCGCCAAGATAACCGAGGGCGCCACAAGCTATCGCCCCCATGGGAGGGACCCTACGTCGTGGTGAAGGTACTCAAGCGGGCACATACAAGTCGGCCAACGAGGACGGTGAAGAGCTCACCAACGCTTGGAACATCCAACGAGCCTACGTCGCTTCTACCCTTAGCTAGGATTTTCCAAGTATCTTTGTTGTAAAAATCACATCGCCAACGCCCCAGTTGGCAGCGACTATGTAAATACTTCAAGTCTAATAAAAAGGGTAACTCGGCTTTCCCCTGAAACCCAAGTTACCCTCGGGGGCTACTGAGGGGGGCACCCCCCCCCCAAATGGTCCCATTTTTTCGCGCAAAAAAACAAAACAACACGCGCTAAGTTTGTTTCCTACTTCAACCTCGAGCCACGATTCGAACAGGGCGCAGGCGGCATTGCGGAAGGAGCGTGCGAGCCAGAGATAGCCTACGCCGCGTGGATATGGCCCTTCTCTCTCGCCTCCAACCCAGCGGGCCCCCTGCGAAAATCGAACTCCCCTAACTAGAATCTACTCAGGAAGAAGGAGAAACAAAAAAGCGTGATAAACAAACGATTTCATTTACAGCAAATGCTCATGTTCATGAAACAACTTGTTCATTTACAAAAGGCCACGAGGCCAGAATATTGATACACATCAAAAAATGGGCCTAGCGCCCAAACTGCTTTCAGGCGGGAGGAGCAAAGCGGCGTCGCGGCGTCGGGAAGAGGAACTCCTCGAAGGCCTCGGCGAGCAACCCGGCGGCGTCGGCGGCAAGCGCGTCCACACGCTCCATGGACACCTCGTCCTCGACGCCCTCGGGAACGATGTAGCCTTCCGCCGCCGCCTCGAAGTTGACCTCGTAGTGGGATCGCACCACTCCGAGGGCCTTCGGACGCCTAGGTGCGGCGCCGGCGCATCCGCTCGGTGACATGGCCGCCGAGGGCGCGCAGGGCGGGCCGGGGCCGAGCCGCCGGCCCGGGCCTCGCCCTCCTCGACGACGCGGCAGTCTCGAGGGCCGCACCGCGCGGCTCCTCCCGCAGCCTCCCGGCTCGGAGGAGTGGTAGGAAGCTGCGCAGCCCTCGCCCGCTCACCGCGTGCCCCAGGGCGGTGCGCAAGCCTGGAATCGACAAGACAAAAAGAAATCAGAAAGGGAGAAGCGAACCCTCTAAAGCGAAAAACCAACAAGCAAGAGTCAAACAGTGGCTCACCCTCGACTTGCTTCCTCTCCGACTCGAAGTCGCGGCGCGCGGACTCGATCGCCAACTCGAGGCGCTGGACGGTTTCGCCTTGCTCGCGGAGGGCCAGCTCCTGGTTGGCGTTGCTGATGCTGAGCGCGAGCGCCTCGTCCTCAACCTTGGAGAACGCGGCGTTCCGCTCCTCCAGTGACTTCTCCGCCGCCTCGCGAGCGACGCGCTCCCGCTCCAGCGCCGTCCGGGCGTTGCCGAGGGCGGCCCTCGCTCATGCCGGAGCCGCCCCTCGGCCCCCGGCGAGCGATGCGCTCTTGCCGGAGCTGCTCCTCGCCGGCGACGAGCGCCGCGGCCTTGGCGTCGAGGGCGGCCCTCGGGTCGTCGGCCTCCTTGGCGCGCTCGCTCCAACCCGCGCGCCCGCTCCTCGCGCCTGGCGCCGTTGCGCCCGCGCCCCCTCGAGCGATGTACGGAGCTCCCGGGTTTCGCGCGAGCGGTGGCCACCTCCGCCTCCCGGTTGGCGGCCGGCGTCCGCGTCTTCTCCCGTGTCCGCGCGCGCATTCCACGCCGCCTCGTCGCGATTGATGAGGGCCGCGCGGATCCGCTCGAGGCTCGAGCGACGCGCCGTGTCCTGCCTCGAGCTCTCGGGAAGCTCGTCGCACCACGCCATCGCCCGCACGCCGCCGCGTCGTCGGCGTCCGAGAGAGCGTCGGCAAGCGCGTCGTAGGCGCTGCACCGATCCCGGAGCTGGTGAACCTCGGCGTTCACCCGGTCGAAGGCGTCGTACTTGTCGTGGGCATGACGCTCGAGCTCCTGGCAGCACAGAATCAAAACCCGTAAGCACCAAGACTTGAATGCAGCGTACGAAAACGAAAAAGGAAAACGAACGAGCAACCACAGCTCACCTGGAAGACGAGCCACGCCGGACCGCCATGGACCCGCAGCACCTCGTTCAGCGCGCGGTTGAGTGTAGCGCCGTGACTCCGGAGCTCGCCCCAGAGCTCTTGCTCCCCCCTGGCGTCGGCGAACGCAGGGGGATCCTCGACGGCCCCCTCCACCTGGGCGGGGCGGCCGGCACGGGAGGACGAGGCCTCGGCACCATGTCCTCGGCCCCCCATCACCATGTGACCCTCGCGCCGCCTCACGAGGGCCCCCTCCTGGGGCTCGGGGGAGTTCGTGGGCCAGCTGGCCCACTGATTCCACCCAGGGGGTGGGGAGTCGTCCGAGACCTCCACCACCTCCGCCTGCAGATTGACGGCGGGCGCCGCCGCCTGTGCCGTCTCCACCGGCACCTCCACTTGCGCCACCGCGGCCGCGAGCGCCGGCGCGCGCGCCGCGGCCGCCGCCTCCGCCGTGGCCGCCGCGTCCACGGGCGCCCCCGCGGTTGCGCCCGCTCCACCTCTACCACGGCCGCCGCCGCGCCCCGTGTCTCCGCGACGACCGCGCCGGCCGCCCCCGGCGACCCTGCGGCTGCGCCGCGGCGGGCCTGATCCGCCGGCCGGGGCCTCGAGGCCCCGGCCCGGGCCTTGCGAGCTCGTGCCCGCCGCCGTGCTTGTCCCCGGGCGCGACGCCCTTGACGAGCGCCGCCGGGTGGGGATCGATGCGTCCGTCCTCAGCACCTTGGCTGGTGCAAGAGGAGGGACAGTTGGCACCACCCTGCACAGGCACGGACAGAAGGTTAGGGCGCCTAATCATCGGCAAATCAAACCAAACGAAAAAAAAGACGAGCTCCTTACCTCGCAGAGGAAAAGGCTCGTTTCCTTTTCCTCGAAGCCTCAGCGGACAAGGCCGGGTGCGGGCGCCGCGCCCGCCGTAGCGCCTCCCCGACGGTGCCGCCGCACGCGCGGGCACGCCCGCCGCACGCGCGGGCGCGCCCCGACGCCGCACCTCCCGAAGGCGCCGCCGCGCGAGGGGGCACGCTCGCCCCCGCGTGCGGGGGCACGCCCGACGCCGCGCCCCCGACGATGGTGCCGCGCGTTCGGGCACGCTCGCCGCGCGCGCGGGCACGCTGGACGCGCGCACGGCGCGCGCTCGCCGCGCGCGCCTCCGTGGCGCACGCCGGCACCTCCGCGCGCGCGCCGCCCCCGATGACGATTGCACGGCGGCGGGCGCCGGCGCGCCCGCCCCGGGCGAAGCCGCCCTTGTCGACGCGCGGCCGGATCCCCGGCGACGGGGCGCGGTCGCCACATCGGTCGAGGGGCCCTCCCCTCGGCCTCTTCCTCCTCGTCCTCCCTCCGAGGATGAGGGCTCCTCGATCTCCCGGGGAGGAGAGCCCCGGCTCCTCGCGTCGCCGGTACTCCGCGGCCCGCCGGCCGCGCGCGCTTGACGTCGCCTCGCGTGCTCCCTCTTACGCGCCGCCCGCTCCTGGCCGCCGCCGGCCGCGCCGCCCGCCGAGCGCACGGGAGTCGGGGGTGGGCGAACCGGACTTGGCGATGTTGAAGTTCACCGACCGCACGCGAGAGCGCCAAAGACACGTCAGAAAACAAAAGCGAGACCAAGAACTAAAACAAAATCAGGAACCGAACTCACCGGGCGGGCCCGTGGGGAGCATCTCAAGGTCCCATGGGGTCCGCCCTGCAGGCGTCGGCGTCCGGGTGTCGACGGCGCTCCGCGCCCGGGTGAGCGCATACGGCCGCTCGAGGGGCGTCGGGAGCATCCGTGACCTCGCCAAGTCGACGGGGTTGGCCGCCTCTGTCATTTCGAAGATGCAGAGCGGCCTCTCCATCAACGGCACGATCCGCCGGTGATGAAGGAAGGCGAGGACGCCCATCGCGTTCAGCCCGTGCGCCGCCAGACGCTGCAGGGCGGCGAGGACGGACTCCTGCCGCGCCCGATGCTGGGCCGTGGACACTCCATAGCCCCAGGAGTCCGGCCTCTTCTTGAACACCCGACCGGTGTAGGGGGAAGGCCGGGCTCGGCATTGCGCAGGTAGAACCATCCCCGCTCCCAGCCGGCGTTGTTCGTCGTCATGGTGCAGGGGATGTAGGTGTCCTTGAATTGCCCCCGCAGGGCAAGTGACATCCCGCCGGCGCGCACCGCACGGCGAGTCCTCGGCTCCGACGTGGGCTGCGTGACGAGCTCCCCGCGGAAAAGGTGAACCCAGAGCTCCCAGTTGACTGGGATCCCCAGGTACCCTTCGCAGACGCCCACGAACGTGGCCGCCTGCGAGATCGCGTTGGGGGCGAAGTTGTGCAGCTCCACCCCGTAGTAGTGGCACATCGCCCGCATGAAGGTGCTCGCCGGCGCGTTGAAACCGCGCTCGTGGTAGCGGACGAAGCTCACCACGTAGCCCTCCGGCGGGTTGGGCTCGCGGTCGCCGCCGGCGGCGCACTATCCACTCGCGGGCGTCCGTCTTCATTAGCCGCCGGTTGGCGGCGGCGACCGGCTCGCCAAGGGCGAGCCGGGTCACCGTCGACCTCTCCCAAGCGTACGGCTCCAGGATCGTGAGGGGAAGCTGAGGCGGCGCCATGAAGAGGACGAAGAAAAGCAGGAGCGGAGGACAAGGAACGGAAGAAAAAGGCTCTAACGGCGACACCGCGCGGTGGCAAGAGCGAGACGAAGGCGAAGGGGCGGGGGACTGAAAATGGTGAGACACCGAGGTAAAAAACCGCCGTCCCCTCCTCCCCGCAGCTTTATAGGCCGACGGGCGAGCTCTCCGGAGCGGACGCCCCGCTAGCATTAACTGCAGGGAATCTTTCCATCGCGTCGACGGGCGGGCCCCACCACGACCGCAGCGGCCACGTCATTGCAGGCGGGCCATCATTATGGCAAAGACCGGCAGCGACCGAGGCGAAACGGTCACGTCCGCCGGCCACGCCGCCCACTACGCGCGCGCGCGGGCGCGGCCGCCTAAAAAGACGCGCCCGCGCTGCAAAACCGCGACCACGACCGCGAGGCACTTAAATGCCCGGGTCCCTTGCCAAGCAAGGAGAACCCTCGAGCGGGGCGAACCCCCGGCTCGAAACAAAAGCGACCCTCGATGGGGTATCTGCGTGAGAAGGTCGCCCGGGACCTGCTCGATGTAGAGCAGGCAACCGCGGGCACCCATGCCACGTAAAACCCTCGAGCGGCACGAGCCCTTGGCTCAGGATGACGTCAACCCTCGATGGGATATCGACGTGGAGAAGGTCGCCGGGACCCGCTCGATGTAGAGCAGGCAACCGCGGGCACCCATGCCACGCAAAACCCTCGAGCGGCGCGAGCCCCCGCTCGAGACAATGTCAACCCTCTAAAGAAGGCACGCGCGTGAGAGGGTCGCCGAGGGCCTGCTTGAAATAAAGCGGGCACCGCAAGCACCCATGCCGCGCTGTGGGCCGCAACCGCCTCGAGAGCCGGCCGCCCCGCACCCTCGACGGCCGCAAGCGCGAAAAGACGGGCCGTCCCGGCACGGCCCCGCACGGCCTTACCGATCGAGGTTCGAAGCCCGACCCTCGACGGGTTTGAACAGGCGCCTCGGGGATCACGGGGAGTTAGGGACGACGAGGGCACGCGCATTCGAGCCGTTCCTCGAGCCCGTCGGCTCGAGGGTGCCCCACACGTCGTGTTCGAGAGCCGGCGAGGGCGGCTAGCGGGGGGATCCCACCGAGGGAGAGCTTCCGCGCCCCTCGGTCCCTAGCGACCCGGGACCGAGCCCCACCTAGCAAACCCACGCAAGCGCTTCCATGGACGTGTCTCCGGACCGCGCAGCCTACCCTTATCGAATGGGGCATGGGCGTCCACTTGAACCACCCGCTACCAGCTCGAAGAGGAATCCGCAATTCGCGACCCGCTCGATGGGAGTTGCAGAAACCTCACCCTCCGTCCCGCAGAGGGACGGCGAGGGCCCGTTAAAAAACAAGTCGCCAAGCTCGACCCGATCGCCTCGAACGGGCCAAGGCTCGGGGGCTTGACGCGCGGCTACACCTCCTTGAAACTGCACCCGCCGGAGACAGTGACAGCGGTGCGTGCACCCCCGAAGCCGGCTGAAATACCGCCGATGCCGGTTGGCATATGTGCCACGCCTCTCTGACCAAAGTTCTCGCGGTTAACCCCTACAGGAGAACACACACTCCTGCAGGGCTTCGGGGGCTAGACCCGCGGGTCCGCTGACGCGGCCCCACGGAAAGCGTTCGCAAACAAGGAGGGAAGAACGTCCTATCAGTAGGTTCCAGTATCTGCGGGAGCCTCAATGGCAAACCCGCAGATGCTCGGGGGCTACTGTCGGGGACAGCCCTAGGGGTCGCCTTAAACAACGGGGAAATCCTCACTTAAATCCCGTGCGAAATACGTTAAGCCTAACCATGCGGGTGACTAACCATGCAGACACGGCCCACGCCGCGGGACCCCGACGGCCCACCAAGACGACCTTCTTAGAAGTCCCCTCGAGCGGGCTCCGCCCCCGCTCGAGGGCGCGCGCCCCCTCGGGCGGGCTCCGCCCCGATCGAGGGGCAACTCTTCCCTCGAGCGGTCCCGCCCCTCGCTCGAGGGCTCACTCCCCCCTCGAGCGGGACTCGTCTCGCTCGAGGGTCCGTCCCGCCCTCGGCCGGGGCCCGCCACGCTCACGGCGCCCCGCACGCGTGCGCCGGCCCCGTACACGGGCATTTAACGCCCCGACGCCGCAGACGGCACCATCATGCGTCCGGGGCTCGCGCCCCGTGCCGCCGCACCAACTCCCCGGGGAGGAGCCCATCCCCACCACCGTGGGGATGGACCGTGCGCACGGCCGGTGTCGGTCCCGTGACACCGCGCGCCCACTACAAGATGCGGCTAACGCACCCGACCCTCGAAGGGGGGCCGGGCGCACCCTCGATTTCACTTTCCCGTGACCCTACAGGGGGTTAGGGTGGAGGCGCTAGGCCGGTGGATCGCCATCCCGGCCACTGTAACGGCGAGGCCGCCGTACCCACGCGCGCAGGCGCACGCCCGAGACCGCAACGAACCACTCCGACACTGTAAAGCGCGTTGGGAAGGAACGCCGTTCTGCCTACTCCTGTGCCCCGTACCAACCATCGTCAGCACCTCCCTCGAAGCCTATCGAGAGGACGCCACCACCATCCGCCACTCTCCTACCCTCGAACCGCCACTTGTTCGGGTACAAGTCAGGCCATGATGACCAGATCGCTGCGAGGATCGCCCGGACGGCCGCCCACTCTACACCGTAGCGCGACGTGCTCCCTCACGCAGCTAGGTAGCGCGGCGTGCATGTAACCCGCTGCCCCCTTGATCTATAAAAGGGGAGGTGAACCCCCAGCCGCGGGGGAGAGACAGACGAACAGAGACACAAGAGCACTTCGCACCACGCTCCACGTACTCATTCTCCCACAATATCTTCAGCCATCCCCCCAGGGACTTGGAAGCTACACTTCCTCTCCCGCCTTGCTTGTATTTGCCCCACTACAAGCACCCCCGTGCTAAGTAATATAGTGCCCCGAGCACGCCCCTGCTGGACGTACGGCCCCCTCGGCCGGAACCAGGATAAAATCTCTGTGTCACTTGTTACTTAGCATCGACCATTGAGGGATAGACCACGGCGCTATCTACTGGTTAGTGTCGGGACCATATTCCGCACCGACACTATTAGAGATTTTCCCCAGTCTACTAGTCAAGACTTTTGAGAAAAATCTTGAAACTACAATTAATCAAGCTAATAGGTCTAAAGAGTTTCATCTCCTTGGCATCCTCTACCTTAGGAATTAAGGTCACCATAGCACAATTTAGTCTACAAAGGTCCAACTTCCCTCTATAGAAGTCCTCAAACATGGCTACAAGATCACCTTTCAGAACCTCCCAAAACTTCTGATAAAAAAGAAAAGGCACTCATCCGGGACCGGGGGCCCCATCTGAATAACTACTAAAAACCGCCTCCTTTATTTCTTCTATAGTGAAAGGTCTACAGAGCAACTCATTCTCCTCCTGGGTAACCAAATCACTGTTTTCCCAGAAATCAGGTTTGAGGAAAATGTTTTCCTTTTTTTTCCTCAGCAAACAAGTTTTTATAATACTGAACAACAATTTTAATCATCCCCGCTTGATCTTCTACCCACCCATTAGGGCCCATGAGCCCATAGACCAGCTTTCTCCTCTGTCTCTGGTTAGCCACTGCCTGGGAATAGGCAGTGTTCCTATCCCCTTCAACTCTATCTCTTTCTCTAGATCTTTGCCTAATTTTGATTTCCTCAAGGGCCCAGATTTTACTTAACTCATCAGAGATTTCTTTAAGCCTGCTCAAATCCTGGGTTGGCAGACCCTCTCTTTCAGCTCCCTCATCTAGCTTATTATATTCCTCTGCTAAGGAAACTTTGGTCTTATTTAGGATTGCTATTTCATTAGCAGCCCAACCCCTAACAATCCTTCTGAGAGTTCTAATTTTAAACTGCCATCTGTCTATAGGCCTAGGTTCAGAGCAGTTGGTTTCCCAGGCCTTGGAGATCACCTCATTAAAGGGCTCTTTACTCAACCACCACTTTTCAAATCTAAATTTTCTCTTTCCAAACTGCATGTTATCTCCTGTATTCAGCAGGAGAGGGTTATGATCACTAGGAGGTCTTTCTAGAGCCTTAACCCTAGCCAGAGGAAAGGCAGCCTCCCAGTCAGTAGTCACAAAGATTCTATCTATCCTAGCCATAATCAGGTTCTCCTGATTATTAGTCCAAGTAAAAGCCTTATTGGGTGGGTCTAACTCTATTAGAGCATCTCCAGCGGGGGCCTCCATATGAGCATCTACTCCAAAATTTGGAGGTTTGGTGCAAAAATCCATCTCCAGCAGAGCCTCCAAATGGCCCTCCATTTTTGAGGCCCCTCCAAATCTCCCTTCCAAGCCTCCATTATTGGAGGCCCTCTACTCCCCCCTCCAAAATGTGATCCCACCATTTTTATTATTTTTCCTTTTTTATTTACCTTTTCCTCTCTGTATGACAAGACGGGCCCACATCAAAATAGATGTCCAAGTTAATTTGCTGCTGGAGTTGAGATGCATTTTTGGGCCTCTATTTTTTAGAGTTGGACATGTAAATGAGGTTTGGAGGCCTCAATTTGGAGGCTTCCGCTGGAGATGCTCTTAGCCCCCATTTCCCTACCCAGTCATTAAAGGTATCAGCCCACTTGCGGCTGAAGTATTCAAGATCATGAACCCGCAGGCCGCCAATTTTATACGAGGAAATGAAAGTAGCTTTTTTGTTTGGACGGAGGAGTAGGCCCATGAGCGTGAATCAGATTATCTAGCAGCACTGCAGCAGCGCCACGTCACGTGAAGCCCGCTTGGAGCGGGCCCGCGACGCAGTGAGATACCCAACGTGGAAAAATCAAAACAAACTACACGACGGCATGGGCTCCACACCCCCGCCAGCGCGCTGTCCCAAACGCTTCCACCTCCGCCTTTCAGTTCCCGGTTCCGTTCCACACACTTCCCATCCCTCCCACTCCACTCCGCCTCTGATCCCGTGCCGCCATTTCCCCGTGCACCGCCCCCACCGCTTCCGCCGCCGCTCGCCGGGGAGACCCGATCCTCCCCATCCATCCCGCGCCGCGCCCATGGCGTCCCACCTGCACCTCCTCCTCCTCCCGCCCGCCCTCGCCATTGTGACCCCAGGCCGCCGCGTCGGCGCCGAACAGGCAGCGGGCCCGCGGGCGCGCATGGCCCGGGCTGCCGCCTCGTTCGCCTGCTCCCCGGCGCGGGGGGCGTGGACGGAGGTCGAGGAGGATCGTCGTCGCTGCCGCGGCGGAAGGGGCCGACCCGGGCGCGGGCGGGCCCGCGGGGTCCATGCGTCTCAACGAGTACATGGTCACCGTCGACCGGCCCCTCGGCGTTCGCTTCGCGCTCGGCGTCGACGGGCGCGTTTTCGTCCACTCGCTCAGGAAAGGGGTAAGTGCGGCGGTGGGAAGTGCTTGCTTCCCGGCCGGGTGGGTGGGGAAAGAGCACCCGACCGGCGAGTGAGTGACCGAACCGAATGGCTGATGTGCGGCTGCTGCATGTGGTGCAGGGGAACGCCGAGAAGTCCAGGATCATCATGGTAGGCGACACACTCAAGAAGGCTGGCGGCGGCGAGCAGAGCCTCGTCACCATCAAAGACCTAGGTGACACGGAGTATGGCACCACTAATGTCGTTATGTTTCATTCGTCCAAACACGAGTCACAAGTCTTCCTCTGAAATTTTCTCCGCATGTGTTATATAGGAATATAGGATTGTTTGTGATCTGATGAGGTGCTTTTTCTACTTCAGTTAGTTTGTTGCCTCTGCTATTTTAACCTGGAACTATTATGCTCCTACGGCTTTGCTAATGTTCTGTACCTCCGTACAAGCCTTAGCATGCACTTGGAATCACTAATTTCAGATTCTGTTTTCAATGGCTTAGTTAAAATCTTTAATCAGTTACAACAAAAAATTAATGGCACAAAGTACTACTGCAATGAATGAGAGAAGTTTCAGCTCTGTGCTTTTCCAAACTTAAGTGCACAAACCTGCAGTAGTGTAGCAATCGGTGATTTTAAATTGAAGCCCGAATTGATTGCTTGAGAAAGTGTTCACCATTGGAGCACCTTCCTCAAAGTCAAGACACCAGCAATTCAGGACTTCAATACCTTTGTTAAATTGCAAAAACTTCGTGAGATGATCTTGGTCAGTTCACATCCTTAGTATAGATAATTTCGTGGATAAGACTTGCTTACCTAATAATGAAGAATGTTGGATGGAACTACTGCAGGATTAGGCTTTGTTGACATGTTCCCTTTAACTTGTATACAGGATTGCGCTGAGGGACAAGTCAGGACAATGCAGCCTTGTCCTTGAGAGACCGTTTGCCCCTTTTCCGATCCATCAGTTATATCAAAATGAAGATTACCACATCCTCTTTAACAGAGGGCGGGCTGCTGTCGCTTCCTGGAACAGTGCTCTTTTGTCCACAAAGTTGAATGAGTCTTCTACGGGGAATGGGAAATCTGGTTTCGCTATATTCTCCCCAAGGATGCTAAGTTCTCAAGGATGGTCTTCTCTGTCTAGTGAGAAAGGTGGACTCAATCAGAGCAGCACTAACCTTGCAAATCGCATAACTGAGATTGTTGGTTTATATTCTGATGAAGATCATGTCAATGCTGAATGGGCGCATGGCAGCTTTCCTTTGGAGGAGTACATTAAAGCACTAGACCGTGCTAAAGGTGAACTGTACTACAATCATTCACTTGGTATGCAATACAGCAAGGTAGGAGTGACTTATTTGCATATGCCAGAATTACTTTATCAATAAGTATAGATAACCATACCATTCATTTTATATGGTTTATTTGACAGATTACAGAACAAATATTTGTTGGGTCATGCATACAAACGGAGAGAGATGTGAAGATGTTATCAGAAACTGTGGTAGGTTACTAATAAGCAATAAACCAAATTTCCCAGATTTATGGTTTCATGTGTTGCAATTACACTTTCTTTTTTTTATAGTTCATTTAAGTTTCTGATACTTCAAAAGGCTTCAGGGTATTACTGCTGTTCTGAATTTCCAAAGTGAAAGTGAGCGCATTAATTGGGGAATCAATTCTGAGGCAATCAATAATTCTTGTCGCGAGAATAACATCTTGATGATTAACTATCCTATACGGTATGATGTTATCTTCTCTGTTTAGAAGATATAGTTGAAGTTTGATTCTTGATCTTTACAATTGTTATAGTGAACCAGCTCTATCTTTGTATTGGTCCTCTGAATAACTGCAGTAGCTTTGTTTCCGTTTACTGGATCTGGAAATTATTTATGTTGATGCTACTATCTAGTTAAAGAAAAAATGGTTTGATTGTCAAACAGGTTAGAATCTCATAGGCTATAATTGATGTTTATTTTATACAATACTCTAGATGACATGTTGTCCACTGTAGTACTTGATGTTCACTGTTATTTGTGTACTATTTCTTCTTTGGACTATATTGTAGATACTGTGTGCCATTTGTCTGCTTAATGAGCTACCTGGGATAACTGATAACAAACTTGCAAGGTCGTCATAATTCACCTTCATTGTTATTGGAATTAAGGAAGGATCTCAATGAGCCTTTGGTGAAATTCTTTCTTGGTCTGTAGATGGCTAGATGTTGTAGGAAACCCTAGATCGTTATTAATGCTCGATTTTTTTTCAGAGAGGTTGATTCCATGGACCTTAGGAAGAAGCTTCCGTTTTGTGTTGGTCTTCTGTTGCGCCTTATAAGGAAGAACTACCGCATATATGTGACTTGTACCACCGGATATGATAGATCACCAGCATGTGTAATATCTTACTTACACTGGGTTCAAGATACACCTCTCCATATTGCTCACAAGTTCATCACTGGTCTGCACTCTTGTCGACCTGACAGGTAATTATTGTTGAGAGAAGTTATTTGTTGACTAGTTTGATTGTAAACCAAATAGCAGCCTGGTTACATTGCTATAATTTCAGTTTCGTTGTTATAATTATTGGTTTGCAGCTAAACGATTTGTATAAACATGCAGAGCTGCAATTGTTTGGGCAACCTGGGATCTTATTGCTTTAGTTGAAAATGGAAGGCACGATGGTAGTCCTACACACTCAGTATGTTTTGTTTGGAATAGTGGTCGGGAGGTAAGTTCCTTATATGCGGAAGTGATACTGAGTGATGGTTTGGCATCAAAATTCGTCTTCAATCCACTGTGAGACTTCATGATATGATTTGGCAATCAATACCACTGATTGGATGTGAAACAATTTACTCCAGGGTGAGGATGTGGAATTGGTCGGGGATTTCACAAGTAACTGGAAAGACAAAGTAAGGTGCCACCACAAAGGAGGGTCAAGATATGAGGCTGAAGTTCGACTTCGACACGGAAAGTAAGTTGTCACTTATTTCTTCTTTCTTGGATTTTTGAACTGCAATGTTCATTTTTTTGTTGGGTTCTGTAATTGTTGATATCATGGGATGACATCTGTCTGCACTGCTTGTTATGAAGTTAACTGAAACTAACCCCAAACGTGTAGGTACTACTACAAGTTCATAGTTGGGGGGCAGTGGAGGCATTCGACTTCGTTGCCAACAGAAACAGATGAACATGGTAATGTCAATAATGTGATTAGAGTTGGTGACATTGCTCGGATTCGTCCTGCTCCTAGCCAGCTACATATTAGGGTATGTAAATCCTCTGGCTCTAGAGGCTCTGATTGAGCTTATAGATATGCAACCTGCCTTTTCATTTGCAACTTAGGCACAGTTTCACTCCATCATTAGACCAAACTTGATCTCTTTCATTTTTTTCAATTTGGTAGTGTAGAAACTAGGTGTAATTTGTTGTTGTGATATATTCAGCATCAGACAGTAAGATGTTGGTATCTCATTGCAGGACCCAACTGTTGTCAAGGTAATAGAAAGGGCTCTAACCGAGGATGAACGATTTTCATTGGCATTTGCAGCACGTCGCATGGCGTTTGCAATCTGCCCAATCAGATTGTCTCCGAAGCAGTAAACTTGACAGCCATTTCCCAGTTGAGCTAGACAACCAATTATCAATGTTCAGCAATTTAATAGCTACAGAAAACTCATATAACAGAGGGACCTTACTGTATTTATCTGTTCAGACAGAATCTAGATCGTTGATAAGTGGCTCAGCAATGAACACAATGTACACCTCGTCTCTTTGTAATTCTATGAACTGTACTGATATAAACTTCCCGTTTAGACCTGAGAATCTCAGGCCATCACCGGAATGGCCAGTGAACAAACATTGCAATCTACAGTGCTCATGGGACGGGAGAGATGACTACTTTGCCGGTTGCTCTTCCGGTCTCAAGGTAGGAGAAGGCCTCCACGACCTTGGAGAAGGGGAATGGCCCTTGTGGGTCGATGACCGGCTTCACCTTCCCGGACTCAAGGTACGTGTTGAGCTTCTCCAATGTGGAGCCGTTGGAGGTGACCACGAACCGGAACCCTGGTGGGGTGATGGCGCCGGTGAGCACCACCACGCTGCCACCTTCCTTCACCACTTTCACAGCCTTCTCGCCCTGACCTGAAACCCAGCAGATTGCTCAGCCGTGAGCTCCATTTTGACTTGATCAGATCGTGTGATTCGTGTCATGTTTTTCCCGTGGGGATCTTACTTACCAACTGCATCGAAGACGACGTCGAACTTCTCTGGCAGGTCATCGAAGTTCTCCTTGGTGTAGTCAATGGAGACGTCGGCGCCAAGGCTCTCGAGCAGCTCGATCTTCTTGGTGCTGGCCGTCGCGGCCACCTTCGACGCGCCGTAGACTTGCTTCGCCAGCTTCAATTCATTCCACATCAAGAACAGCGTTGATCGTGTCAGGTCAGTACCAAACAACAGCTGTGGTGAAATTCCAACTTCTGCCGGTGCGCACGCAGTTGCAGATATGAGCTAAAAAAGAAATGACGATCATTGTCCGACTGACCTGGATGGCAAGGGAGCCGACACCACCGGCACCGCCGAGGACGAGGACGGACATGCCTGCCGAGAGCCCGGCTTTCTGGAGGCCCTCGTTGGCGGTGAGAATGGCGAGTGGCAGGGCGGCGGCCTGCTCGAAGTCGATGCCCTTGGGCTTGGGCGCCAGCAGCTTCACCTCGACGGCGGTGTACTCCGCCAGCGAGCCGAACTGCTTGGGCCCGTCGAGCGGCTTTTCGCTGATCATGCCGTACACCTCGTCGCCTTCCTTGAAGCCCTTCACCTGGCCACCCACCTTGACGACGACGCCGGCCACGTCGTACCCCGGCACGGTCTGTTCATCGATCAAGTTGTCAACCCGTCAAACTGCTGAAGAATTCGGTTGATCAACAAGCCGAAAGTGTCGCAAGGACGACGGGAAGAGCGCTGACCGGGAGCGGCGAGTCGGTGGCCTGGAACTTGCCGGCCCGGCGCTTGGCGTCGACAGGGTTGAGCGCGGCGGCGACGACCTTCACGAGCACCTGGTCCTCGCCCACGGCCGGCACCGCCGCGGCCTCATCTATCTTGAGCACGCTGACGTCCCCGTACTCGTCGTACGCCCAGGCCTTCATGGTCCCGGGCACTTCCGTCGCGGCCGCGGCCGTGGCTGGTGACGAAGATGAGGACGCGGACGCCGCCGCCATGCACCGGGCCGCCGGCCGCCCCGCCTCCGCCGCCGCTCTCCTTGCGATGGCGGCGGCGGCCCTGGGCCAAGACGACGGGAGGGTGAGCATCGAGGGAGTAGCTTGGGTCGGCTGCGGCAGGAAGGACGACATCGAGTACGAGGAAGGGGCGGGGAACGACGAGGAGAGGAAGAGGAACGCCTGCATTTTCTTGTCGGTGGTAGTTCTCGGACCTCAAGGGCGAAGACGATGAATGTTGCCAGGTGTTCTTGCGTGCCGCTCTGCTGAGCTTGCCTGACTGTTGTTATCCGTCTCGTGGCAGTCGGCAGTGGCGGGGACCGCGCGGGGAAGACGACCCGTGTGGACGAGGCGGGGGCGGGGGCGAGTGGCGCGCGAGCTGCATTTTGCTTGCTTTTGTGTAGAAAAGGTTCGGGGGATTGTCGTCTTCTCCGGTGGGATTCCAGCAAAGTCCGGGAGTATTGTCGTCTTCCCACCAGGGGGGCGGGCGGATGAGGGGGTGTGTGTTTGGTGGGACGTGTATCGGAGACCGAATTTAGTGCGCGCCGTGCGCACCGCGCTTGCTGTGCGCGCCCCCTTGCATGCATCGCCCTCTGTTGGGATCGTACGACGCACGGGACGGGCAGCGGCATCACGGGATGGGCAGCTGCAGCACGAGAACGGCAACAAAATCATGGGGAGGGAAGGGCAACAAAATCATGGGGAGGGAAGCGGCAGGCCGCAGGCCCAGACAGCCGCAGCACGCAGGGGCGCCCACGCCACGAAGGGTGCGCACGGTGCGAACCCTATTTTTTCCGTATATCGTTCCTCATTTTTCATTTTTATGGAAGATATTGTTTCCTACAGTGACGGATCTAGGATTCAGATGTAGGGGGGCTGAACACCTTCTTCTACTTCTAGACACTAGAAAAACTTCATTTATAGCAAAAAAAATTTTAGAGGAGAGTGAAAGAGGGCTCCATTGTTGTGCAAGCAAGAGTGTGAACACCTTCTTCTACCCCTAAACACTCATTTATAGCAGAAAATTTCAAAGAAGGCTGAAGAAGAGTTTCTTTATTACGCAGGCAGTAGGGGGGCTGGAGCCCCCTCCGCCCCCCTCGCTGCCTCCGTCCCTGGTTTCCTAGTGGTTAAACAGGAAGAGTACACCTCAATTCTCTGCTCTTTCGTAAGAGAATTTGAGAGAATATGATGGACAATGTATTTAACACCTTTAGAGCAACTTCAAGAGACTAGATATCTTAGTTTGACTAGCTAAAAAATGAAAAAAAATCAACAAAAATAACATTTCAACAGACTAGGAGTCATTTACGTACATACCATTAAGAAAGTTGTCAGTTACGTATATGGCATGAAAAAGTTCCCAGGCACATGTATGCTATGCACTCAAAGTTCGTTGACACGTATGCCATCCCGTCCATGTTCTGAGCTAACGATGTCAAACTGACAAGTGAAATGACCATTTTACCCCTGTGGGCCCCACCAATCTTCTTCTTCCTCCTCTCATTCTCCTTTCTCCCGTTGGCTCCTCTCTCCAGTTCCGCCGGCTCCTCCTCCACACCGGCCTCCCCCCCGCCGGCCACGCCGCCTCTCGGCCTCCCGACGACGGAGGAGCTCCTTGCGGCCAGCCGACGTCCTCTCCCCCCCGTACGTGCTCGCGGACGGAGCCCGCCCACCGCGGCGCACGTGCGCGGGGCCGAGCTCGCCCGCATCAAGCTCGCTAGCGCCGGCGCGAGGTCACCGCCGGCCGGTCCGGCGGAGGCGGATGGGCAGCGCGCTGGTCCAGATCCGCACAGTGGAGGGCGGCGAGTGGGCGCGTCGGGTAGCAGTTGTAGCACCGACGACGGGTTCCGAGCACTATTGTCTAGAGGTTTAAGAAGACCCAGGACATGCGAAGGGGAAAAATAGTCATTTCCATACGTGGGTCCCACATGTCAGATGGGTGGAACAGTTAAGTTCTAACAGAATCCATTCAAAATGGCATGTGCGTCAACGAACTTCGAGTGCATGGCATACATGTGGGACCCACATATTTTGTCAATAATATGGAAATGGAAGTTGGAAGCATGTAAAACTTCACAATTAGTTTATTTGAGCTTCACACCAAAAATTTAAGAAAGAGGCATGGAGCTACTAAAGCTATTCTAAAAATTCAGATTTTTTTCTGTCTGAAACAGATATGTTTAGCAGTTTTGGAAATCCAAATCTAACAAAAAGTGACCCAACTGAATGTGTATACTTTGGATCACATTTTACATTAGAAGATGGATCTAGGAGAAGAGGTTTGGCAGCTAGCTTTAAGCCAAGTTTGATCAATGAGCTGTTTACTCTGAACTTGCAGATGAAATTGGTTAAGCTTGAGATTATGAATCAGTTACACTTAGCAGAGTTTGAATTTTGATTATAAATAAATTTCTATTTGGACAGGAATGTTATACGAGTAAAATGGGATCTCTGAATATTAATGAACATGTACTCTCATTTTTTGAGCTAAATGTTGGAGGTAGGTAATTCTAAGGGAGCTCTAAAAGTTGAATTCAACAATGTGTTCCCTGGGTGTCCAACTCGAAAAATTCAAAGTCTGAGCTACCTGATAACAGTGATGCTTAGCAAATTCTTTTGAAGAATAGTTGTTGTTGTTGATGATAAATAAGGTTTGAGAGTCAAGGTTTAAATTGTTCAATTGGTGGAACGATTAAAGGATAGTTGCTACTTTTAATCAAGGATGGAAGATGGAACTTTGTCAATGGTTCAATGGGTATGGCCTCAGCCATTCAATTCGTAGGAGCAGACCGCAAGCGGGATTTTGGAGGCTTGAATCTTGAGGATTATGGCTCTGTTGTCAAAACTTCAAATCTATACTTTGAAGACCTATAGTTTCACAACAATTTTAGTTAAAGAAGTTCGTGGAGTTTGGATTTGAAATCGACCACAAATTTGGACCAAGATCTGAGGTGAAGTAAGAAAAGGAGAAGGGGGATACGGGCAGCAGCTAGCTTGCTTGCTCGCTGTCGGTGGGCAAGGCATACCTACCTCATGCCTGGTGTTAGGCGTCACTTCGATCTTCTTGATGACCCTCTTCCACGCCGTGTTCCGAGCCTTCCTCGGTGGGTGCATGATCGCATCCTCAAGACTACTCGCCGTCCTCTTCAATGGCACGACGGACATTCCAGCATGGCTGTACTGGGACTACAGCTAGAATCACTGCTGCAATGTCTCATCATCGTCATCATCAGACAACCAGTCATCGGCAACAATGGTTTGTTCGGGGTTGGTGGTTGTCTCCTTACCCTGCCTCTCGCTTGTACCCTCACCTCGGGTTGAGGATCTTGCGGTTGGGGTAGCGAGGGCATGGATACATACTTCTCGATGCTCTCCTACAACACACAACAACAATGTTACATTGACTAGACCAACAAACGAGTACTCAGGGGTTAATGCCATGACTACTTACTGGCTCGGGAGAATGCGAGGCACTGTACTCCTGTACAGGGCAGGGGGTGTACACAGGCATATCTTTAAAGATCCTGCCCAATCTCGCAACAATCAGCTCGTCGCTGACCACTTCATCTAATAGCCTTGAGGGGTCATTCTCCATGGCGTAGTTGTACCCAAGGTGAGCCCGCCTCATCAACGACTGGATGCGCCTCTTCATGAAGATGAAGGCCACGTGTTCGGCCCTGAGTCTCGGCGTCTCCAACGCGGCGATCTTCTCCAACAGCTCTAGAAGCTGAAGGCTCTCTTGCATCTGGGGCTCTGTGTTCCACCACGGTTATGTAGCGAACATGGCCTCATAAGCCATTTGTTCGAGTTTGATTTTGGTGATTAGTGACAACATGATCAATGGGACTAACAAAATTGTTAAGAATGTCCTTGTAGGCATTCCGAGGTCCCATGGATATTAGCACAAGTTAACATACCATGCCTAAGTTAACATGTCATACCACAAGTTAAGAGAAGTTAACATACCATGCACAAGTTAACATGTGCATAGAAAAAAAGAGGACTTAGTATATATTTTGAGGTTATAAGTGATGGCATGTTAAGTGATGACATGTTAAGTGATGGCATGTTAAGTTTAAGTAATGACAAATTGAAGACACAAAGAAAATGATGGAAAAAGACACCGTCGGATGAACCGACGGTACCTAGAAGTGAGCGTCGGTGCAAGCATTGGAGGATGTCAGGAGGTGAGACCTGGACAGATCCGCAAGGGGGCGACCCATGTGCCGGAAGTGCCCGCGTCACGCTTAGCGTCATAGTCAAACTGGTTGACCATCTCCTCGCTAGTGTTGATGAGCTTGTTGACAACCTCCATGAGGGCTGCGATGGTGGTGACCCCAGACTCGTGGATCTTCTCAAAGATCTTGGATCCTTGATGCCCTTCTTGTAGCTGTCGACGACCTGGTCATCGATGACACCAACACAGGTGTTGCGATTCTCGAAGAACCGGTTGGTGTAGTCGCGGAGCCGCTCATTGGGCTTCATGACGACCCTCCCGAGGTTGAAGGCGTTCCCAAGGTGATTATAGGTCACCTGGAAGTTGGACATGAAGGCATGGGATAGGTCTACCCAAGAGGTGATGCTGCCAGCCGGGAGGTTGTTGAGCCAGAGTGACGGCGCATCACCCATCACCAGTGGGAAGTATGTCGCCATGTGGTCGAAGTTGCCGCCGGCCGCCTTGACAGAGATGTAGTAGGTCGACAGCCAGATGTTGGGGTCAGAGCAGCCATCGTACTTCTAGATGTTAGGCTTGAAGTTGTTGGGGTAGGCCACCGACCTACAGCAAGGAGCCAGCGCGGGGAAGGCGGTGATGGCTATGTCGTCAGCATCATCTCTGGCTTGAGCACCGCCTTTGCTCTGCGCAGGGGTGACAATCTAGGACCGGGGTAGGCGATCTGGATTCGGGGCTTCACCCTCCGGATGGCCATAGTCTGCCTCATACTGTGCACGACGTCTGTTCTCGATGTCGTGGCGGTCGCGCTCCTCGCGTTCCATGATGCGATGGACGGCGCCAGGGGGGCTGTACTCGCGGTCGTACTCTGCACGACGTTGTAGCTCGCGTTCCTCGCGCTCGCGGTGGTGCTGGTCGATGCAGCCACGAGCATCGCGGGCACGCCTGTTGTTGTCGAGGTCGTGGCGAAGGTCGCCGTCCTTGGCACTGTTAGCCCGACCTCGAGGCTGGTTGGGGTTGTTCTGGTCGACCTCCTCCTGGATTGTAGGGAGGTTGCTGCACCCAGGTCGGTTAGATCGACTGTGGGAATGACGGCTCGATGAAGATGTGGCAGACTTGGCTGCCACGCTCTTCCCCTCCACCAGGGTCGTGGCGACCCGAAGGTAGGCCATGGATACTTCAGCATTGGGCGTGGGGTCGGCTTGCTGGAGACGTGCCATGGCGGCGCCCAGGTTGGCATGAGGGCTGTTGAACGTCGATAGCCCTGTCTCCTCGAACTCGAGACGAAGGTCTCAAGCGCAAGGGGAACTGGACGGTGCTATTCTTCCGCACATCGCTGAGTGTGGTTGGCGTTTCCCTGAATCCACTGCACCTCCTCGAAATCCATCGCACCGTGACATGGTGGTTTATTCTCACAAACCACCAAGACCTGGCGAAGGATGGAACCCGAGTCGTTGGGGGAGATGTGGACCTGAACCTTCTGAAACTTGCCGCCATCTGGAGACGCGGGAGTTCGTGTGGTACTAGGGAGCCACTCTTGGTCGATCTTCTTCCGCAAGTGGCAGGCGCGGAGGGTATGTCGTGCGCCTTATGGTAGGTGCACGGTATGTCGAGCAGGTCGCGGTGTGCGCGAAGCTCGGGCTTTAGGTCGCCAGCGAGCCGCCGCCACCCAGATTGGATCTGGGAGGACTTGATCGCCTGGCGAGCGTAGATGTTGCTGGGTGGTCGCAGACCGAAGGGAAAGGCCCCATGGCGCGGTGCCATCTACATTGAGCGTTGGGCTCTTTCGCAGATCTGGAGGGTGTCCTCCATCATGCTAATGATACGCTCCATTCCTTGAACGATGTCATATGGTTTGGGCGGGTGGGTCTCCGACGCTAGATTGGAAACGGAGGTGGGGACAGGTGTCGTCGCAATCTACACAGCGGCCACCAGAGAGGTGGTGGCCGCCGGAACAGACGAGGTCATTGTGAAGGAGCCGAAGCAGATCTCCATGTGGTTGGCGAGGATGGCCGCCATGCTTGCCGGGAAGACGACACCCGATCGGGCCACCATGCTGCACAGCGGTTCCCGATCTCCCGTACCTGGCGTGCCAATTGTCAGGGGGTGAGACCTGGACAGATCTGCAAGGGGGCAACCCAAGCGGTTGTAGGTTAATGGAGGGGGATCGGAAACTAAGAGCGTAGGTTGTAGTTCTCGTGAGGAACTTGTAACACAGCAAGAATGGTGATAAACACGGGGATTTAGACTGGTTCGGGCCTCCAGAGAGTGAAACCCTACGTCTAGTATGGGGTGGAATTATGCGTGGAAGGGGTGTCCCCTCGAATGGAGCTCTAGGCCGCCTTATATGGTCAACGGGCTAGGGCTTCCATCGAGGTCGGTGGACCCTCATCGGTGTCGGTTACAAATCAGGAAGGCCATCTGCCTTGATTACAGGGAGAATCCCGTGATCTGCGAACCTAGTGGCGGCACGGAGCCACGATCTAGTAGCTCGTCTTGTGCTCCAAGTCCGGCGGATCCTCCGAGATCTGGATAAGGTCTTCCGAAGTCTTCCAAGGTCGACGGGGTTGTGGATAAGGTCTCCGGGCCCACTTGCAGGTTGGCGGGGCTTCTGGCAGGTCGGTTCCACTTGACAGGGACCTCTGGGACCCTGGTCGATGGGGACCCATGGGTACCCATGTCTCTTAGAGGACTTGGTACACTACACAGAGGATTGAGTCAACTAGCACCGTCAGATGAACCAACGATCCATTTTCTACATGCGTCAGATGAATGGAAGAAACAAAGCAACAGATGATAGTAGCACTGGATGAACCGATGGTAGAAGTGAGGGCACCGTCAGTCCATCCGATGGCTCGAAGAATCAAGACAGAGAGTAGCTAGTTGTGGATGTATCAGCATCGGATGAACTGATGGTCAAAGGGATCATAGCAGCGGTTCATCCGGATGAGAGTTTTTGCCCCGGAGTCTTCAACACCGGATAAACTGGCGGGTCATCAGTCAATGCATCAGATGATTTGTGTCAAAGGTCAAGTGAGGTGGAAGGCAACGACTAGTAGCACCGGATGAACCGACACCCAGAAAAAGCATAACATCGGATCACCCGATGGTACTATTTTCAGCAGCTTTAATTTTAGCCAATGGCTAGTTTGATGCCTTGGGCTATTTATACTCATTCCACCCCTCCATTTGAGGTTGCTGCATTGTGTGGAAGTGCAGAGGAGTGTGAGACACATACAAGATCATATCCAAGCCATCCAAGTGCTAAATTGCTCATCCGAAGACTTGCACATGCTTTGTGTGTGTGCTTAGTGCTAGGCTTAGCTTAGAACTGAGTGAGTGCAAGGTGTTCCTACCTTTTGAGGTGATTCTTGAGTGAATCAAGTTGTACAAGGTGCGCCAGAAGCCTTGGGGCCTAAGTGGCTCACCGACAATCATCTTTGACCCTCCGGCTTAGTGTGGAGTGGTGAAGACACTTTGTGCGGGGGACGTGGAGAACCCCTTCCTTGGTGGAGAAGCTCCTTAGTGGAGGTGACATCAAGGTGACCAAGGGAGCTTGACGAGTGCCTTCTTGGAGAGCCTTTGTGGCTAGTCAAGTGGTGCTCTTTGGAGAGACTTGGTGATCGGGAAGCAATACTCTTGTGTGGAGTGCTTCAACAACATGGACTAGAGGTGGCTAAGTGCCTACTGATACCACTGGATAAATCACGTGTCAAGAGTTTGCTTCATCTCATCCCTCTTTACTTTTCCGCATTACTCTCTTGCAATCCTTGCTTGCCTTTAATTTCCTAGAGTAGTATCATGCTAGAATTGGCTATAAGTTGCAAAACTTGTTTTGGGATGAGGGTTTCATACTAGATCAACCACGATTGCACATCTAGATAGAATTGATCTTGTTTACTTTATGCAAAGTAGTGGAAGCCATAGGTTAAGTCTTTAAGAAGCCTAATTCACCCCCTCCCCCTCTTAGGTTACGAGCATACGATTCATTTCAGGGAAGTGCTTTGGTGGATACCCACTCGGCTTCGGCGGACTAGGGTGGTGGTTGTTCACGTAGAACCACCGCTGTTTCCAATCTTGGTTGGAATCTATCGGTTTGCATGACAGGTATTGGTCGGTGACGTGTTCACACATGGATGCCGGCTCCTCCGACTACCCTTGGGTCATCTGCACTCAGCTGCAGCTTCAACCAGAAAAACTTCCGGAATAGCACCCAGTGCGGCTTGATCCCTAGGAACGCTTCACAAAAATGATATTACAAGATCGATACTTCCTGCTGTCACTAACATTTTACAGGAGTACACGAATGTTTTTCCTACTGAGATACCACAAGGACTGCCAAGGCATAGAGCATCAAATCGATTTGATTCTGGGGCAACTTTACCCAATCGAGCAGCCTACCGAACCAACCCTGAGGAGACTAAGGAAATTCTGCGGCAAGTCAAGAGCTTTTAGACTGTGGGTATGTACATGGGAGCCTAGTCCTTGTGTTGTCCCTGTACTTTTGGTTCCTAAGAACGATGGTACTTGGCGTATGTGTGTTGATTATAGAGCAATCAGTAATATTACCATTCGATACCGTTATCTTATTACTAAACTTAATGATATGCTTGATCAGTTGTGTGGTTCTATAAATTTCACAATGATTGACTTACGAAGTGGCTACCATCAGATTAGAATGAACCTTGGAGATGAATGGAAAACAACTTTTAAAACCAAATTTGGATTGTATGAGTGGTTAGTAATGCCTTTTGGTTTGACTGATGTGCCTAGCACTTTCATGTGCTTGATGAATGAGGTTTTGAGGGCTTTCATTAGATGATTTCTGGTAGTTTACTTTGATGATATCTTGATTTGTAGCAAGTCTTTGGATGAACATATGAATCACTTGCATGTTGTTTTAATGCTTTATGTGAAGCACGTTTGTTTGGTAACCTTGAGAAGTGCATCTTTTGCACACATCAAGTCTCTTTTCTTGGTTATGTTGTTACTTCATAGGAAATTGAGGTGGATGAGATGAAGATTGAAGCAACAAAGAGCTGGTCGGTTCCCCAAACTGTAACATGCGAGGAGTTTTTTTGCCTTATAGGTTTCTACCATCACTTTGTCAAAGATTTCAGCATCATTGCAACCCCCTTGCATGAGTTGGCAAAGAAAGGGGTGGTGTTCCATTGGTGAAAGGCACGTAATGAGTCCTTTGATGCTTTGAAGGACAAGCTTACACATGCACCATTGCTGCAACTTCTGAACTTTGGTAAGACCACTGAGCTTGAATGTGATGCTAGTGGAGTTGGCATTGGGGCTGTTCTAATACAAGATGGTACACTCATTGCATACTTTATTGAAAAACTGCATGGTCATATTTTAAATTACTCCACATATGATAAGGAATTGTATGCTCTTGTACATTCTTTAGAAATGTGGCGTCATTATTTGTGGCCTAAGGAGTTTGTTATCCATTCCGATCATGAATCGCTCAAGTATCTTCACTCTCAAAATAATCATAACCGTCGACATGCTAAATGGGTAGAGCTGATTGAGTCTTTTCCTTATGTTATCAAACACAAAAAAGGGAAGGATGATGTGATTGTGGATTATTTGTCTAGGCGATATACCTTGTTTTCCCAACTTGATTGTCACATTTTTGGGCTTGAATCTATTAAAGAACAATATGTGTGTGATCCTGATTTTAAAGATGTTTTGCTGAATTGTGGAGTGGGAAGTATGTGGAACAAGTTTGTGATCAATGATGAGTTATTATTTAGAGCTAACCGCCTATACATTCCAGTTGGTTCGGTTTGTCTCTTGTTGTTGCAGGAAGCACATGGAGGAGGGCTGATGGGACACTTTGGTGCTAAGAAGACAGAGGATGTTTTGGTCTCACATTTCTTTTGGCCAAAGATGAGGACAGATGTTGAGCGTTTCGTGGCATGCTGCACCACATGCAAAAAAATAAGTCTCGCTTGAATCCACATGGTTTATACATGTGTCTTCCTGTTCCTTCTATTCCTTTAGATGGACATCTTGATGGACTGTGTTTTGGGATTGCCTCAGACTAAGAGGGGGAGGGATAGCGATTTTGTTGTGGTGGAACATTTTTAAGATGGCACACTTCATACCATGTCATAGGAGTAGTGATGTTGTTCATGTTGCTGACATCTTTTTCAAAGAAATTGTTCGTTTGCATGGTATGCCTTCTACTATTGTTTCAGATCGCAATGCTAAATTCTTGAGTCACTTTTGGCACACTATATGGAATAAGTTGGGAACAAAGCCATTGTTCTCTACAACATGTCACCCACAAACCGATGAACAAACAGAGGTGGTGAACCACACCTTGGGCACCATGTTGAGGGTTGTTTTGAAAAAAATTTTGAAGGTGTGGGAAGAATGTTTGCCTCATGTGGAGTTTGCATACAATCAGGCAACACAATCCACCACCAAGGTAAGTCCTTTTTAGGTAGTGTATGGTTTCAACCCCCTTGCTCCTATTGATATATTGCATTTACCTACTAGTGAGAGGTTCACAGCGATGCAAAGAAACATGTTGATTTTATTTTTCAAATGCATGAGACAACTAAGCACAACATTGAGAAGATGAATGAAAGATGTAGTCATTGGTAGTTGAGGCAAACATGAAATTAAACGTCAACCGGGAGATTTAGTTTGGTTGCACCTTAGAAAGAATAAATTTCCATAACTGAAAAAGTCTAAGTTGATGCCTATAGCTGATGGACCTTTCAAAATAATTGAGAAAATAAATGATAATGCTTATAAGCTTGAGTTGCCTCCCGAGTTGGGGGTTAGTCCCACCTTTAACATTTCATATTTGAAGCCTTACTTGGGAGAAGAAGATGAGCTTGAGTCGAGGACAACTCCAATTAAAGAGGGGTAAGATGATGAGGACATCCCTTCTATTGATACAACCATGCCACTACTTAGCAAAAACCAATGTCTCGAGCCTGTGCATGACAACTCCACTATGAGATAAAGTCGTTCCTCATTGTTCATACAAATCCATCTCAGAATGGGATGCTACTTAATTTTGAGGATGAATGTCTAATTCTTAGGAACATAGGACATGAAGAAGAGGGGACAAGCAGCCACAAGAACCTAGAATGTCAACAAGCTCCCCGTTTGGAGATGAGAGCCGCTCCCACAAAAACATTGTGAACCACTCCTGAGTAGAGTGGACAACAAGACAACACCAGATTGTTTTGGCCATAAATCTTGGCTTCGAAGGTTGTTTGAGGCATATGAGTACTCGATGGAAAGCTCTTGAAGTTAACTTCCAGATGGATCAAGAACACACCCTCAGATTCATATGGAGTCACCCAGAATTTACAGAGAAACGTCCGGACCTACCAGTCAAAGGCTGATAGCCTTGTATCAAGTAAAGCCCATTAGAAGACACATTCTAATTAAGGGTTTACACCCTCCCACACCTTTTGGCTGTCCTCTGATGTATAAATACACTCTCCAACGCCGAGAAGTTGGGTTTTGCTTAGTTTCATTCCATCAAGAACATGACACTGATTCTTCGATTGTGGAATCCCATTCACGAGTCGAATCAAATTCTTTCTGTGATTTGGTTTCTTCTTCGTGCACTTGATTGTGTTATTTAATTTCACAGGCAAGAGTAATTAAACCTTCTTGACGAGGCCAATCGAGCTACAGCTTGGTTGATAACCAGAGGGTTTGTGGTGCTAAGATTGCGGGGTTCATTTCTTTGGATTCGAATCTGAATCGATGTGTCTCGAGTCTGCCCAAATTGATATTTATCTAAACCTTCGGAAGATCGAGAACCGAAGCCGTATCACGCGGCCCTGACGCCCAGGCGGCCATGCCTTAGCGGCGGTGGAGCAGGGGCGCGGAGGAGAGGGGGGCCACGACCAACCCCCGACAGCATAGGAGAACGAATGAGAGAGGGCCCGTGGCTAGCCTCCGATGGCGTAGTAATAGGGGGCCCATAGGCCTTCGTGGCAGCGGTGGAGGAGCCACCGTACGCCCTTCATCTCCCAACCTTCGGCAAGGGAGGCCTGGGGTACGACGGCGACGGAGTGGGGTGGCCTCCTTCGCCGGTGCGTCATCCTTTGCCACTGACGCCCCCATTCCTCTGTTCCCTGCTCTCTCCACCGGTGAGCCACAAGGCCCTTCCCCTGCTCCCTCCGTCGGTGAGCCACGCCGCCCCTCCCTTCTCCCTTTGTCGGTGAGCCGCGCACCTTCTCCTCTGCTCTGTTCGTCGACGAGCCGCGAGGCCATTCCACCCCCCTGAGGACGAGGTGGTGGCCAAGGCGAGGTGGGTGCCTCTCTTCAACCTCTCCCGCTCCCTCTCCTGGCGCCCGATGCCCCGATGGATCGAATCAGTACATTTTCAAAAATTGTAATTTTTTTGTATGAACTCAGAAGGAGATAAACTTTATATGAAAATTGTAGATTTCGTGAAGATCTACAACTTTTTGGTTCAAACTTTTTTTCATTTCAAATCATCTTGAGGCTCAAATAATCGATATACTATCTAGATCTAAAATTCAAATTTTAAATCTAAACATTGTGTCAATCATTTGAGCAGCAAAATGAATTCAAATAGACATAGTAATTAGACATAATTAAAACTACAAAGTTGTAAATATCGTGAAGATATACAATTTCGGTGTAGAGTTTACCTCCATCCAAGTTTACACGAAAACATTTTGAGTTTTTGAAGATATGTTTCTGAGAAAAAATTCGTCAAATTTCAGATATGAATATAGGATTTCTTATTTGAGCATCAAAATGATTTCAAATGAAAAATGTACGAACTAAAAAATTGTAGCTTTCGACGAAATTTATGACTATAGTATAACTTTTATCTCCATCTAAGTTCATAAATAAAATATGATTTTTTAAAAGATATGCTGTGGAAAAAGAAAAAAATTGTGTCGATTATTTAAGCATCAATATGATATCAAATGAAAAAAGTTTGAAGTACAAAGTTGTAGATTTCACTGAAAGAAACAATTTTTATGTAAAATTTATTTTCATCCAAGTTCATACAAAAATGTTACGATTTTTTGAAGGTATACTGGTCCCTACCGCTGTTCGAAAAGGTGGTAGAGACTGCTATAGTACCCGCGGACAGGTGGGAGTCCCTACCGCTGTTTTAAAAGGCGGTAGGTCTCCACTGCCATTTGAAACGATGGTATCCACCCAACTGCTGTTTCAAATGATAGACATAGGTATAGTTTTGCAGAACTTTGGGAGGAGCATATATTTTCATAAATTCGTAAAAAATAAAAATAAAAATTGAATTCAGAGGTCGAATGCGTGAGATTCATTGGCAGGAGTATGGATGAAAATGGATCGGATACCAACGGATACTGCGGATATAGATACAGATAATTTTTCATTCTCGGATCGAATTTGGATACACACAATATATTTTGTGTCGAATAGTGATAGAAATTCAACTATGAATTTTCGGATACAATGCGGTACAGATAGTTACGAATATTAAATGTCCGGATTCGGATACGATCTTACCATTTGAGTGTATGACCCTTTCGGTTGGTCGGTCGGACGGATAACGGATAATATCCGTACCACTTTCATCACTAAGCAGGAGTGTCTGGCCCGCTAGGAGTGATGGTGTATCATCCAGGGTTGACCTGTTGTGATAACTATGTTACACGGATACCAGTACGGGTATCGGATCCGATACATGGATATGCACTTTCACAAAAAACACCGATACAAGGATATGGTTAGTATAATTATTAATTATATCAAAATAAGTGAAAAAGCTGAACATTGGCACTCAGTATAAATCTAGACAAAAATTAGTCAAGCAAGCAGTCAATTTTATAAGTGAAGGATCAGATGGCGACTAAAGAGGGGGGAGTGAATAGGAGCCGATAAAAATTCTTCTCAAAGAACCCGGCCTATGCCCTAGTCAAATCCCGTTCACACACAAGCGATGGATCGAATCACACACCAATCGCCAAGACAACGAGGTTATGGATCAACCTCTAGTCTTAGGAACGATTCCTTGAAGCACACGCGGAAGCACAAGAAAGGGAGGGAGGAATCGAACCAAGAAGCAAAGCTGGCAGCCTCTGGCGGACCGTCCAGCCAGGCAGGGCGGACTGTCCGCGATGGCCACGTGGACCGTCCGGCAGGGTACCGCGGACTGTCCGCACCCTTGCCGCGGACTGTCCGGCCTGAGCCGCGGACCGTCCGTTAAAGCGAACAGAACCTCCAGAACCGACCCAAGAAAAACGGACCGTCCGCGAAGACCGAGCGGACCGTCCGCGCGGGCCACGGACCGTCCGCTACTGAAGCTCGGACCGTCCGCAAACCGACTGCAACGAAAACCTAAAGCAAAACCGGATCAAACCGAAACGAAGCAAGAATACGAAGAACACCGCGACGAACTGGGACGGTGCGGACTGTCCGCCTGGTCCTCGCGGACCATCCGTGAGGTGCAGACAGAGCAGAAACGCACGACCTCGAAAGTCAACTCCCCCAAATCATCATCGGATTTCCCAAACGATAGAAGCTATAGAGACAAGGGTTTGGGGACTTGAAAAGCATCACACAAGGATGCTATAACCCAAAAAGCTTGCCTCCTAACTCCCTAAATCACCGGGAATCGCGAATCCTTTGAGCACCACCAAAAGCTAGAGCACCGAACGAAAATCCTTGAATCGAAGTGGTTTCTCGGCGTTTGAGGGCACAGGATCAATCACAAAGATGCACTAGACATCCATCCATGTTTCCCTCAAAGAAATCCGGGGAGAAACCCACTCAAATCCGCGGAACCACACCAAGAACAAAAGCACAAAAAGAACAAGCACGAAAAAGACCACGCGAATCACAACGCAGAATCTTCTATACAAACCAGGAAAGATTCACAAGGTCTAGCATGCCGCCCTAGCATCCATCCCTCTCAACAAATCTCTCATGAAGCTCTCATGCTAGCCTAGAGAAAAATGGAGAAGAAAATAGCTACGAAAATGAGAAAATGGGAGGGGGAAATGAAACCCTAAGTCGCGGAGAGAGAGAGCCATGCACACACACTCATGGTTATATATCGGGTCCCGCCGGTGTGGGAAATGACTCGACTACCCCTAACTCAACTACTGGCGATACAACCCACGCAGGGGCATTTATGTAATGTTTGTGGGTCTTGCCATCTGACGCCCACGCCTTTGCCGCACCCCGCGTCCTCCCGACGCAAGCCATGCGATCCCGCCGTGTGTCCTCCGCTTCGAAGCTTCCCGACATGCCCGGATCCCGTCTCCGTCGTGTTGGGTCTTCGGACTTGGTTTTGAGGCCCAAACCAAGAAACCGTCCTCCGATGGTTTTGTGGGCAAACCACCAAACCCCGCGTGCTCGGCCCGGCCTCCCGCCAAGCCCCTTGACTCGACCGCCACCGTGCACCGGCTCGATCGTCCATGACTTCGTCTTGCTCGTCTCGCCACCATGTGGCCCGCACCTAGTCCCGCCGTCCACCGGTCCCTCGAACCGAGCCTACTTGTCTCTCCATCTCCCCCGGAGGCCCCTCAAGGCGAAGACCTTTCGCGCCCGTTCTTCACCCGCAACAACACGGACTAGGCCGCAGCCTACATCCGCGCACTAAGCCAAGAGTCGAGTCCAACACCCGTTGTCAATCACTCATCACCGAGGAGCGGTCATCCATCGACCACGGGACGCTCCCCGGTCCTCAATCTCCCCCTTGATGAGTGCATTGACAACACATAACGCGAAATGAAATTCAGAGAAAGAAAGTAAGAAGAAAGAAAAACAAAGAAGCGCAACTCATGACCAAAACCGAAGAAAGGCAAAGAAAGGTCACAAGCCAAGCAAAGCACAAACTCCACACCGAAAACAGCAAGAAAGCTCCCCCTGAACAAATGCAAGCTCCCCCTGAACATGTGGATGCAAACTTCCAAATTTTAGCAGGCAAAGAAAGGTCACAAGCCAAGCAAAGCACAAACTCCACACCGAAAACAGCCAGAAAGCTCCCCCTGAACAAATGCAAGCTCCCCCTGAACATGTGGATGCAAACTTCCAAATTTTAGCTCACCTCTTCTGAATTTTCATTAAGCTCACCTCTTCTCCCCCTTGTTGACAATGTATGAATCAAGGTGAAAATGCAGAAATGCAAAACAAAGCATATAAACATCTACATGAGCTTCTCAAATAGGCCAAATTCAGTGTCAAAGGCCGAAATGAGACAAAGAGCATATTTATGGATCATAACATAGTCAAAGCATTGCCACAAGTAATATATGAAAATATAGGCATGTGACAAAGCAAATTTTCAGATTTGAATAATTATATCAAAAGATGGCTCACTTCAAATGTAAAAGCCTATCCATGTCATATTCGAGCCAAAAACATGCATATCATCCAGAGATCATACAAGGATATCCAATTCTCAACAAAAGATCATTGCAAACACCCATAAAGCACAGCATGTCATGTTAAAGCTCATGAGCCATGTGTCCACTTCGGGGAGACTTCTCCACTGGTGAACATCATGCAACATGTTTGGCACCCATGTGTGAAAGATAAGACATTTTAAGCATAAACATGGTGGGTAGAGCATTTTCAAGCATACACACTTCTTTTCAAGATTAATTCATTTCATGGTACATGAAGTGCCTTTGCGGCAAAAAGAAGCTTATGCTCCCCCATGAATGCAACATAGGCTAAACATTCACAATGATATTCGGCCTTTGGCCCAAATGCAAGAAAAAGACATCCAAGCACAATCTAAGCATAGAAAGCACATTTAGACCAAAATGTGACATGGATACACTACTACACATGAGTGGAGCACATTTCCTCAAATTTAGTCAAGATTAGCATTTGATTCAAAAAGGGCTATCTCACAACATATATATCTCAAATATTCCAAGAGCATAGCCTCACATAGCCATTTCTCCACACATATGACCAATATCTCACAAATAGCCAAAGAGACTTAAATAAGGCATATAAAAGAAGCTCATCATCCTAAAATGCAATATGATACAAATGCAACATGATATATGACAAGATGGCTATCCTACCAAGGTTTATACAGCAAGCAAAGCATGTATATACATCAAAGTAAACATGGTATGATACATATGGTACAAAAAGAAAATCCCCCAAGAGTCAACTAGAAAGGGCAACAAACCCCAAGTTCCCCCCGCAAGTGCACAAATGTAGCTTGGTCGAGAGGCTTTGTGAAAATGTCTGCAAGCTGATCTTGGGTAGGGACATGGCTCAACACAATGGTCCCTTTCTCCACATTGTCTCTCAAGAAATGGTATCTCACCTCTATATGTTTGGTTCTGGAGTGAAGCACAGGATTTTTCGCTACGCTTATGGCACTGGTGCTATCACAAAGAAGTGGGATCTGGGTGCACTCCTCACCAAAGTCTCTCAAAGTGTATGAAATCCATACCAAATTGGGAACAACAACTCGCGGGCCGCAACATACTCGCCTCGGTGGTAGACCGAGCTACACTAGACCGCTTGCGGGAAGACCATGAAACCAACGAAGACCCAAGAAACGGCAAGTATCGAAGTAGACTTCCTCTCGACTCGACAACCAGCAAAATCCGCATCGGAAAAACCATGAAGAGAAAGAGTCGAGGAGGAAGAATACCAAAGGCCAAGACCAGGGGCAGACTGTAGGTACCTGAAAATCCTCTTGACGGCCTGTCGATGTGATGTCCTCGGCCAAGCCTGAAAACGAGCGCACAGACACACACTGAACTGTATGTCTGGCCTCGTCGCCGTCAAGTAGAGGAGGGAGCCGATCATGCTCCTGTACTCCCGCTGGTCCACTGGTTCTCCGTCCTCGTCCGCATCCAAAGTAGCCGTACTCCCCATTGGTGTCGACATAGGCTTCACATCTTGCATCTGGAACTTCCTCAGCATGTCTTTCGTGTACTTGGTCTGGTGCACGAATGTTCCATCCTCTACTTGCTTGATTTGCAGCCCGAGAAAGTACTGCAACTCGCCCATCATGCTCATCTCGAATTCCCTGCTCATCTCATCTGCAAACTTGGCAACAAGGTTATGTGACGAGCCACCAAAGACAATATCATCCACGTATATCTGCACAATCAACAAGTCATTCCCATGCTTGAGGAGAAACAAGGTCCTATCCACGGTACACATCACAAACCCTCTCGCTCACCGAAAAACCTCTCAATCTCCCATACCAAGCCCGGGCGCCCGTTTCAACTCATACGAGCCCTTTTCAACCCGTACACCCCGTGTGGATACTTCTCACTCTCGAACCCCGCGTGGTTGCTTCACATACACCTCCTCCTCTATGACCCCATTCGAAAAGCACTCTTCACATCCATTTGAAACAACTTGAACCCTTTAGCCACGGCAAAGGCTAGAAGGATTCGAATTGCCTCAAGACGGGCCACAGGAGCAAAGGTCTCCTCATAGTCGATCCCCTCCTTCTGACTATATCCCTGAGCAACAAGTCTGGACTTGTTCCTCACAACCATCCCATTCTCTCCCTCTTTGTTCTTCCAAACCCACTTGGTTCCTATAGGATGGCAATTTGGAGGTGGTTCAACTAACTCCCACACCTGGTTCCTCTCAAAGTTTTCCAACTCCTCATGCATAGAATTAACCCAGTTTGCATCAGATAAAGCATGTCCAATGTCCTTGGGCTCAAAGGTGGCAACAAATGCAGCATGAGCGAAATGAGAGGAATTTCTAGACCTTGACCGCGTAGTACGTTCGTCGATGTCCCCAATGATCCTCGATAGGGGATGCACTTCTTGAATCCGTCGGGGAGCCTCACGCCTTGAGACTACCTCCCCCTCAACTTCAGCTTCTCTCGCCTGGTCCTCTTGTCGCACCGTCGTTGTCCATGATGTAGACGGTCCACCCTCCGTAGTGGTCGTAGGGGAAGTAGTGGGTACACACTCAGCTTCAGGTGCATGGTTCTCTCCATCATCATCTCCATCTTCGTCCTTCTCCTCTTCAAAGGGGTCCTCGGCCATCTCCTCATCACCTGCACATTCAAAACCAAGAGAGGTACATGGCATTGTCTCGTCGAAGGTTACCTCGCAAGTCTCCATGATTTTGTTAGTCTCAAGGTTAAGCACCCTATAGGCTCTAATATGGTTGGCATATCCAAAGAAAATCCCATCACTAGACCTAGCCTCAAACTTGTCGAGTTTTCCCTTCTTAAGAATAAAGCATTTGCAACCAAAAACTCGGAAATGACTCACCTTGGGTGCCCGACCATGCATAAGCTCATAACAGGTCTTCTTCTTGAAAGCTCGCAATTAAATCCTGTTGGAAACATGACAAGCCGTATTGACCGCCTCAGCCCAAAACCTCCTAGGAGTCCTGTGCTCATCGAGCATCGTCCTAGCTATCTCACAAAGAGTCCGATTTTTCCTTTCCACAACTCCATTTTGAGGGGGCACATAAGGGGTCGAATACTGATGTTCAAGACCTAGATCACGACAAAAGGCATCAAAATGAGAGTTCTTGAACTCTGAGCCATTATCACTGCGGATAGCTTGAATGACATTCCCATGCCTCTCGTTTTTCAACCTCACGATCAGATCTCGAACAAAACCAAATGTCTCACTCTTGTCTTCCAAGAAAAACACCTAGGCATAGCGAGAGTAATCGTCCACCACAACAAGGACATACCACTTCCCACCCACCGAGCGAACTCGAGCTGGCCCAACAAGGTCCATATGCAACAACTCTGTCGGACGCTCGGTCATGACATCGGTCAGGGGTGGATGGGGAGTGGCTACCATCTTGCCATGCCTACACGGAGCACAAACCAAATCCTTCTCAAGCTTCAACCTCGGCAATCCTCGGACAAGGTCAAGACCACTCAAGCGGGAAACCAAATCAAAGCTCAAGTGTCCCAACCGCCTATGCCATTTCCATAAATCAGAAGAAGGACCAGCCATCAAACAGCGAGCAGGACCCAAAGAACTAGAGAAATCAGCCCTGAAAATCTGACCCTCGGGGATGATCATACAGACAAGATCACCTCAAGAATCCAGCAAACGAGACTCACCAGACTTGAAACGCACCTCAAAACCTTCATCAAGCAACTGAGAAACCGAAAGCAAATTGAAACCCAAAGACTTCACAAGAGCAACCCTCTTCAACGTTACCTTGTCACTCACATGCACAACACCCTCAGAAATCACCCTTCCTCGTCCATTGTCCCCAAATGTGATGTACATCTTTTCCTTCACTGGGGTGAGGCTGGAGAACCACTTCTTATCTCCGGTCATGTGTCGGGAACATCCGGAGTCGATCAACCAAATGTTCTCCAAGCCTCCTACCTGTAGTCAGAAACAAGAACGAGAATGAGCTAGCGACTCGACACTGGGGTTAGCACAAAGAAAGTTGAACCAGTGTCGAGCCATCTGCTCAAAAGAGGGGTTAGCAAATATCATTCCCTTGCCACCAAACTTCCCATGTCCCATAGAAGGAGCACGAGCACGACGAGGGGGAAAACGTGGTCCGTAGTTCCTCTGGAACCCAAAGCTGCGATCATCTCCCCTAAACCCGTATTGAGGACGAGTAGGGGGACATCCAACAAAACCACCACGAGCCCGACCAAACCTCTCACCAGCACGCACACCATCATCTCTCCTAACAAACCTCTCACCACCACCTCTGTGGGAACCTACCACCCTGAGCTCCAACTCTACCAACACTCTTCACACTTCCCACACCCCGTGGAAGTGGCACTCTAGGCTCAGGAATGCCATGAGACTGGCGATACCTGTTCTGGTTTGCTTGCTCCCTAGCAAGCCTCTCATCCCTCTTCCTCTTGTAGCAAAACTCTGCTAGATGCCTCTCCTTGCCACAATACTCACACCTGAAGGGGATGGGTTTTGGTTTTGGCTCTGGCTTCTCTTTGGGCTTATCACCCTTCTCACTCACAAACTTCACCGGTTTATGGAAGTCATTTGTCTTAGGTGGGAATTTGGGTGGATCTTGGGTTGTGTCAAGCTTGTTGCAAAGGTGGTTGGGCTTTGGTGTGAAAGAGTTCTTGGGTGCTTTTGGAAGTGGGACTTGAATGTCTCCGATCACCTCAAACTCGGGGTTAGACTCAACACACTTCTCACATACACTCTCCCCACTGTTCTCTCCCACTTTCTCACCCAACTTCTCAAAACCCAAACCACGACCATCAGCTCTCTTGAACTCCTCAATCATGATTTTCAATTGAGGTTCCTGCCCAGACAACCAACCCAACACCTTCCTCAAATAGTCATTCTCCTCATAGATGACATCCAAACGGGAAGTAAGTTCAAGATTGCGCAAAGTAACTTCATCATAGCTAGTGCATGCATTGACAACAGGAGATTTCAAAGAAGCTTCCAAAGAGCTAGTAGTAGAACGAGCATCAACAAGCTTAGCATGCATAGTAGGACATGATTTACAAGCACGAAGCAAAGTGGGTCTAGCCTTAAGCTCATCATACTCAGTCCTAAGAGCATCTAGTTTAGCCAAAGTGGAAGCATTCTTCTCATTAAGCAACTTGATCTCATTCAACCATGCATCACACTCAAGACACTCAACATCATCAGGAGTAGTAGGAGCAAATTTCAAAGAGTCATTCTCAAGTTTCAATTCAAGCAATTTAGACTCTAACTCTCCTACTTTCTCACTAGCATTCTCAAGTTGAGCCCTAAGATCTTTCCTCATCTTCTTAGCATCTCTCAACACACTATCATGGTTGTCAATCAAGCCATTCAACCAAGTGATCTTAGCAAGCAAAGAGTCGGGGTCACGATTTACCTCATCCTCCGAGTCGGAGTCGCTGTCTTCCTTGTCGCCCTTCTTGCTGCTCGAGCTATGGGCCATGCCACAAAATCCTTCAAGCGCCACACAGCTCAATCCACTGAGGTTCCAGCTTGCACTCTTCTTGCCCTTGCGCCTCCCGACGTCTTCATCTTCACTGCTTTTGCTTGACTGCGCGTTGCTTGAGCTTGAGTCGACGTCGCTTGCACCAGCCACCATGGCTCTTGCCTTGTCCTTCTTGTAGCCACCCTTACTCGGTCGCCGCCCTTGCTCGGTCGCCGCTTGCCCTTGTCCTTGCTCTTGGACTTGCTGAAGTGCTTACCCTTGGAGGAGTACTTGTCTTCACGCCTTGGGTGCGCCTTGTACTCGCTCATCTTGTACTTGTTCTCCTCCGCTTCCTGGCACTCGGCGATGAAGTGTCCACGCTTGCCACACTTGTAGCATGTCCCTGAGCTCCGCCTTGCATTCCTCCGGCTCTCATGTAGTCGATCAACCTCCTTGAGAGCAAGGCCAGCTCCTCCTCGCCCAGCACATCAAACTCCTCATCTGGAATAGACATAAGAGAAGACAAGGAAAACTGTCGACAGGAAGGGTTAGATTTGCCCTTTGATCCGCCCACAAGAGCAAGACTATGGTCGGTCCGAGCCCTCATGCTTGGATTGCAACTTCCTCGTCAACCTCGGCCGACTTGAGCTTAGAAAAGAGGTCATCCAACTCAATGGTCAAATATTGCCCAGACTCCTTGATGGCCTCAACCTTAGCACCCCAAACATTTGGGTCCAAGACATGCAAGAGCTTCAAAGCTTGATCATGCTCAGTGTAAGGGAAATCCTCAACATTAGCCTTCATGTTGTTCACGATGGCGGTGAACCTCTGAAACATTGCATCAATGTCCTCACCGGGAAGTTGAGTGAAGTTCTCATATTGCATCCGGTAAAAGACAAAGAGGCGAGCCTTCACATGGTTATCACCACCGTGAGCAACCAACAACTTCTCCCAAATTTGCCAAGCAAGATTCAAATGGCGAACACGCTCAAACTCAGGATAACACAAGCTCCGGACCAAGTGATCAACGGCTTTTGCATTTGCCTCATACTTGGCCTTAGCACCGGCATCGGTCACCATAAGAGTATGGATGTTGACCGGAATAGCATAGGTCTTGTCAAGCACAATGAAATCCAACAGCTTGCCACAAAGAAAGATCATCATACGAGTCGCCCACTTGTGGTAACCCTTTCCATCGAAGTGCGGCGGACCGCCCCGCTCAACGTACGCCATCTTAGGACTCGAGACTTGTCAAAGTCACAAAGAATCCGGCACCAAGCTATGATACCAATTGAAGGATCAGATGGCGACTAGAGAGGGGGGGGGGAGTGAATAGGAGCCGGTAAAAATTCTTCTCAAAGAACCCGGCCTATGCCCTAGTCAAATCCTGTTCACACACAAGCGATGGATCGAATCACACACCAATCACTAAGACAACGAGGTTCTGGATCAACCTCTAGTCTTAGAAACGATTCCTTGAAGCACACGCAGAAGCACAATAAAGGGAGGGAGGAATCGAACCAAGAAGCAAAGCTGGCAGCCTCTAGCGGACCGTCCGGCCAGGCAGGGCGGACTGTCCGCGATGGCCACGCGGACCGTCCGGCAGGGTACCGCGGACTGTCCGCACCCTTGCCGTGGACCGTCCGCCCGAGCCGCGGACCGTCCGTTAAAGCGAACGAACCTCCGAAACCGACCCAAGAAAAACGGACCGTCCGCGAAGACCGGGCGGACCGTCCGCGTGGGCCACGGACCGTCCGCTACTGAAGCTCGGACCGTCCGCAAACCGGCTGCAACGAAAACCTAAAGCAAAACCGGATCAAACCGAAACGAAGCAAGAACACGAAGAACACCGCGGCGAACTGGGACGGCGCGGACTGTCCGCCTGGTCCTTGCGGACCGTCCGCGAGGTGCGGACAGAGCAGAAAACGCACGACCCCGAAAGTTAACTCCCCCAAATCATCATCGGATTTCCCAAACGATAGAAGCGATAGAGACAAGGGTTTGGGGACTTGAAAAGCGTCACACAAGGATGCTATAACCCAAAAATCTTGCCTCCTAACTCCCTAAATCACTGGGAATCGCGAATCCTTTGAGCACCACCAAAAGCTAGAGCACCGAAAATCCTTGAATCGAAGTGGTTTCCCGGCGTTTGAGGGCACAAGATCAATCACAAAGATGCACTAGACATCCATCCATGTTTCCCTCAAAGAAATCCGGGGAGAAACCCACTCAAATCCGCGGAACCACACCGAGAACAAAAGTACCAAAAAAACAAGCATGAAAAAGACCACGCGAATCACAACGCAGAATCTTCTATACAAACCAGGAAAGATTCACAAGGTCTAGCATGCCGCCCTAGCATCCATCCCTCTCAACAAATCTCTCATGAAGCTCTCATGCTAGCCTAGAGAAAAATGGAGAAGAAAATAGCTACGAAAATGAGAAAATGGGAGGGGGAAATGAAACCCTAAGTCACGGAGAGAGAGAGAGCCATCCACACACACTCATGGCTTATATATCGGGTCCCGTAGGTGTGGGAAATGACTCGACTACCCCTAACTCAACTACTGGCGATACAACCCACACAGGGGCATTTATGTAATGTTTGTGGGTCTTGCCATCGGACGGCCACGCCTTTGCCGCACCCCACGTCCTCCCGACGCAAGCCATGCGATCCCGCCGCGTGTCCTCCACTTCGAAGCTTCCCGACATGCCCAGATCCCGTCTCCGTCGTGTTGGGTCTTTGGACTTGGTTTTGAGGCCCAAACCAAGAAACCGTCCTCCGATGGTTTTGTGGGCAAACCACCAAACCCCGCGTGCTCGGCCCGGCCTCCCGCCAAGCCCCTTGACTCGACCGCCACCGTGTACCGGCTCGATCGTCCATGACTTCGTCTTGCCCGTCTCACCACCATGTGGCCCTCACCTAGTCCCGCCGTCCACCGGGTCCCTCGGACCGAGCCTACTTGTCTCTCCATCTCCCGGAGGCCCCTCAAGGCTGAAGACCTTTCGCGCCCGTTCTTCACCTGCAACAACACGAACTAGTCCGCAGCCTACACCTGCGCACTGAGCCAAGAGTCAGTCCAACACCCGTTGTCAATCACTCATCACTGAGGAGCGGTCATCCATCGACCACTGGGACGCTCCTGGTCCTTAATAAATCAGTCCAAATCTCTCAAGTTTTTAACTCCCTTCTATCATGTCCCAATCAATTAATTTTATAACTATGGAGTGCCAAGCAGAAATTAAAAATTACATATTAGTAGACATAACTTGAGTAAATAGTAGACATGAGGGGGCAAATTACAAATTTTCTGGATCTTATCCCTTCCCATCTGGTCCGCGGTGGCGCGGTCCCTCTCCCTCATCGCCCCCGCCAGCCCGGCCCTTGCCGCCGCCGCGGGCCTCCGTCCGCCGCCGCCAGACGCTCCTACCTCACCGGCTACCTCCGCGCGATGGTGTCCTCCTCCTCCGTCAGTTCGCGTACTCACGTATGGCGGCTCGCCCCACAATTTTCCGCTGTGACCTTCGATTTGCCGCGCGGTACTCAAGTATGGGGGCATCTAATGCTTGGGCCGACTTATCAGATACTCATATCCAAGCTGATACGTATCCTTTTTTTAGATACGGCTGGAAACGTATCCAGGGCGTATCCAGAGAGCATCCGTATCCGGTACGTATCGGATACACGATAAGCGACCCCTTGCGTATCCGTGAAACAGAAGAGATAAGTATCAGCGCCGGCTCGTAATGAAAACCAATAGTGATGTTGAACTATCACCTCTCGGTTTCTATATTCACTCGTGCAAAAACCAGCGGTGATAAATTATCATTGCTCTGGATCACTGAAAACCAACGGGTGATAACTCTTTCTTAACTAGGGTCAGTACGTTGGTTCCGTATATCTTGTGATAACTATAGAATTCCAATGGTGATGCTCCCAAATTATAAGCTGGTTGACCACATGACAATGGAGAGTGGCAGAGAGTCAGAGACAGAGCTAGGAGAGCATTGCCTGACCCACGCGGTTGGGACTTTGGGTGGTTTATAAGCGCGTACCTAGATGGTTCTAGGCGTAGAAATCTGCCAGCTCTGCCACACTGATATTGGGCATGTCAGTTCATGACCATTTGATGTTGAAAGTGCCTTTTATCTTTGGAGAATAGGCTTGCTAGGGCATCCGTAATGGTGTCGTTACGCTCTCTGTAGTAAAGCCACGTAGGAGAGAGGGGATGAGAGAGAGAATGTGCTCTCGCCAGACCCAGCGACATGCGCTACGCAAACTTTCATGTGACGTGGGTCCCAGCGATGCTTTCTCCGTGTCGAGCTCCGCGCGGGGCGGCTAAGCGCCTCTGCTGCGCAGGCGACCATCGCGGGGAAGAGGACAGGGCGCCGACACAGGGAGGAGGATGTAGCACAGGTGAGGCTACTGTTGAGAAGAGGATTGGAGGAGGACGGGGTGGAGGTCAGAGGAACCGACGGGGGAGGAGCTTAGCTGCGTTGTCGCGGGCGAGGCAGCACGCGGCCCTTGTCTCCGCCGCGAGGGGGGGGGGGGGGGGGGATCTTGGCCGGCGGCGTGCGGGCGAGGCCGGAGCTACACCGTGTCGTGCCGTCGCGCGTGAGGCAGCGAGGCGACCCTTGTCTCCACCGGGCAGGGCGGATCTCGGCCGACGGCGTGCGGTGCAAGGCCGCGGCTACACCGTGTCATGCCGTCGCTGGCGGGTGGAGCTCGGCTGCAGCCGTGGGCCAGCAGGCGGACCTCGTCACCTCCACGGGCTGGCGGATCTCAACTAGCGGTGACGCGACGTGCAGGCGAGGCCGCAGGCCTACAACATCGTGCCTCCTAGTCGTCGGTGCCACCACTGGCGGGTGGACCTCGGCCGCACCGCCACGAATGAGGTAGGGATCTCTGTAGGGTCTGATCTTGGCCTCGGCTCTACTGCGGGCAGAGGCATGGCACACCGATGGCGAGGTCCGCTAAGGTCGGCGGGAGAAGGTGGGGGAGCTCGCCACCATCATGGAGCGCGCAGGTGGCGATTCCGGCGGGCGCATGCGCGGCAGCGGCAATGACAACCGACCTGTGGTGAGTCCGGCGGCGGCAAAGTTTGGAGCTCAGGTGAATGTGGCTCGGGAGAGATGGGGAAGACCGGATGGGAGAAACGGGGAGATTGATTAAAATAATTTTTGACCCGTGAGACCCATTGAACATGGAAGTTAATGTTATAGATAGTTTATTGAGTTACTTATCTACAACTAATGTCTATATCTGACGTGGACAAGTTATAGAGAGAAAATTCTCTATAACCATTGCGGGTGCCCTTAGTCATCCATTGGAATTGATGAGGTGATTGGTGATCGTCATTCGTCACCTGGCGGCAGTTGAGGCTGTAAATCGTACTCCATCTGTATCAAAATATATGTGGTCATTGACTTTTTTCTACAGCTTTGACCATTCATCTATTCAAATAATTGTGCAAGTAAAGTTTATTTTGTTTGCTAAAAGTTTAATTGTTGTATGTATTTTAAGCTTTACTTATCCTTTTACATGTTTGCGATAATTTTTTGAATAAGACGAATGCTCAAAGTTGCAAGAAAAAACCAACAATGACAATTTTTCGATACAGAGGGAGTATATATTATTACTAGTTCTTATATTAATTAGCTACGATTGTGTGTGGGGCCGTCACTGTTTCCCCAAAGGAGTGAGTTATACTAACACATAAGACAATAGTACATCCCTGCCAATTTACAGAAAGGACAATAAAACCGAAAATTACAGCCACACCAGCTTCTTCCAGGATTTTCTCTCCATCTTCCTTGTTCGGGTCGCCAGAGGCAAGCTTGAGACCGCCATCTGCATCGATGGCGAAGTCCACAAGGTGGAGCTGCAGAGGAGGCCTTACTTGCAATGATGCCGAGTAAACAGCCCCCCAAGCGCATCAACCATCTCCGGCACTCTCCTCGCATCCTTCATCTCCTCCAACGCTGGCAACCAGAGCATAGCTCCGATTCCCAACACAATCCATCTTCCTGTTCGTCGAGGAATCCCAACACCACACATGGGCGATTCCATTCGCAAAGAGAGAAGAAGACAACAAGTTCCACCAACGCCAGCCCAAGAGCCAATGGCCGGAATACCACCATCTTCAGCCAACAAGCTGGCTACCGGAAAAAGCTCTGCGACTGCCGCAATAGGCAACCCAGAAACAGGGCTGCCGTGATAGGTACTCCATCTGTCCCAAAATATTTGCACCTTTTGAGTTCTACAAATCACATTTGACCATTCGTCTTAATCAAAAAATTTGTGAAAATGTAAAAACAATTACGATATACTTAAAATATATATGATGATAAAACACGTAATAGCAAAATAAATAATATTTTCACAATTTTTTTGAATAAGACGAAAGGTCGAACGTGAAGTGCAGAAGTCAACAAGTGCAAATATTTTGGGACGGAGGGAGTAATCTATAAACAAAGCCCGTTGTAGGGGACAGCCATGTTCCCCCATTCACACAAGAAAAACGAAAAGCAAAGATAGATCTCATGCCTCCACCAACGGTAGGAGAAGAGGCTCTCAAGCAGATGGCCTCACTACCACCATCAACGCCAAAGCAAACTCCACACCCACCGAATTTGAGATAGAGAAGACAAATCCCCAATGCAGCCACCTTGCCAAGACCTACGCTAGAACATCCGCCATGGCCATCGAAAAAGCGCTGGAAGGGCTTTATTCTCCGCAACGGTGGCGGCACCATCGCCAGAAACCTAAGCTCCCTCACCAATGACAGTGATGAGCACCTCTAACCTACTAGACTATACACCCTAGAAGCTAAAAACTATGTCGGACGACGATCCACCCCGTCCCCCGTCTGCTCTGGCACCGGAACAACGGTCGGAGGGAGTGGAACAACCGGATCGACACCGGAACACTACGTGAAAACCTCAAATAGGTCACGCGGCATTTGTAACGGGCCCTTAACGCCCGTTCCATCCACCCACATCAGTAACGTTTTTTGTTTGGTGCCCGTTACTTATAAGCGCGCCAGGACGACCCCTGGGTTGGCCTCCACAACGCCCGTTACCAACGTGGACTTCTGGTAACGGGCTTCTTAAACGTCTGTTACATAAATTCTTTGTAACGGATGTTAAAAGAGCCCTTTACAAATGTCAAACCTATCGGTAACGGGCTTGTAAAGTCCGTTACCGATCAATGCCCTGTCAGTAACGGACTGCTTAAGTCCGTTACTTATTGCTGCCGTATTGGTAACGGGCTATAAAGTCCGTTACCGATAAGTTCGTACTGGAGACACATGCTTGTAGGGTACGTCTCCTTTGATGGCCACCCAGGTTACACGTTTTACACCATGACCCAAGATAAAAAGAGCATCTATCAAAATAGTGGTGTGCGTGTACGGGCCGTCATTGACAACAGTCATGACGATGATGATGACACGTAGACAGACACATATTATGGTCAAATAGAGGAGATATGGGAGCTTGATTATGTAGGGTTGAAGGTGGCCTAGTTTCGGTGTAGATGGGTCACCAATGGGAAGAGAGCTGTGAGCAAGGACAAATATGGTTATGTTAGTGTTGATCTCCGGGTCTTTGGTTACAAAAACAAACCATTTGTCTTCGCCAACGATGTTGAGCAAGTGTTCTATGTACCTGACCTTGCAAAGAAGAACTGGTCTCTGGTTATGCCTGAAAAAAAAGGATTGTGGGGATTGAAAATGTTGTTGAGGAGGAGGAATACAACCAGTTTGACGAAATTCCATCCTTTGACACTTCATACAAGCCCCAGCTCTTGGGAACTAACAAAACACCGTACTTGCGAAGCGACCATAGTGAAAAAAATCCATATACAGAAATCAAGGAAGAAAAAGCAAGCCTGATTTCTGCTGAATTCTTTTTGTAATGCCGGAGGATGTGTCTATTGGTGGAAATGAAATCCATTTTGTAATATAAAGGATACGATGTATTGGTGGAATTTCAATCCTTTTTGTAATATATGGGATGTGGTGGAATTTGAATCCTGCGTATAATATATTCTGCAAAAGATACTATATATAATCTGTTTATATTCTGCTTCAGTTCAGTAACAGGCAAGAGACAAGGATTAACGAACCCGGGTCACCTTTGTTACGGGCAAAAGACGAGGACTAACGAACCAGTGTCGCCTTTGTTACGGGCAAGAGATGAGGACTAACGAACCAGCGTTGCTTTTGTTATGGGCAAGAAGATATGCGAAATCACGAACAGATTACATCAAAAGAGACACGGATTAGAGCATCTCCAAGAGTTTTCCAAATTTTTCTTGGCAAATCTTGTGCTTTGCCAACTTCTAAAAAGATATACCAAGTAAAAAAAGAGTTCATCTCCAACAATCTGGCATAATTTCACAAAAGCATGTCTCTTGAGATGCAAAATCACACACACAGATTACAGTCATCATTGATACATCAGAACAAGGTTACAATGCTGCCATATCTTCATGACTTGATATGCAAAATCACACACACAGATTACAGTCATCATTGATACATCATAATAAGGTTACAATACATCCATATCTTCGTGACGAGATATGAAAAATCACACACACACATCGATCTTGCTCGTAGGTCGTCAATCTTGCTGCACGTGGTTATTGAACAAGCTCCATTTTTCTTGATGGCTCAGAGAGCTAATTCCTGGCTTGCAATGAGACCACAAAGCTTCCTAGCTAAACCTGCACTTTTGGTTTGCAAGAGCATTCGGCGAGTGGAAGGAGAAAGCATATGAAAAATAATGATCATTGGACACAGGATGAAGGATTGTTCATCCTAAAAACAATGATCATTGGACACAGGATGAAATTGTTCATCCTGATGCCAGGAGGTTCTGGGCTACCATCCCCAGACACAGCTGCGAGCAAGGGGTATGTCACAAGAATTCTTCTCGCAGCTATGTTCGAGGGATGAGCAACCCAATCACCCCTATCACAGGAATTCTTCTAGCAACTGAGAGATCGAGGAGGAGGATGAAGAGATAAAAGCAAAAGGTTGCGCCCTACAAGATCTATTCTTTGCGCCATAGCTAGATCTAGATATAGAGAAGAAGGAAGCAAGTGAATCACTTTATTGTATCAAAGAAGGAACCATATACTAGCTAGATCTAGATCTAGAGAAGAAGGAAGCAAGTGACTCACTTTATTGTATTAGAAGAAGGAACCATATAGCTAGATCTAGATCTAGAGAAGAAGGAAGCAACTTGAAGTGAGGAGGACCAATAGGCGTCGATGCCTTTTTATAGAAAAAACAAGGAAGGGATAAAATGAAGAGCACAGGAACGGTCGGGAAGATTCCCAAGATGGTCAATGGTGAAACTGTTGCTAGTCAATGGCTGAGAGCAGAGCTGCAGAGGTAGTGATTCCAATGTAGAATTAAATGATACGCATAGTAAGCAAACATCGTCTCCAATGACCATGTTTGGATGGTAGATATTAGTGTTACTATTAGTGGTAGTTTTTAACACCTCCAAATTAACACATAAAAAACTAGCATCTTGGATGTTTGGATGGAGGTGTTAGTTCGCATTTGAATTAACTTTTCCAAACATTTGAAAAGGAGAGGGAGAGAGAGAAAAGGGGTGGGGTCCACCAAACTAACACCAATTACCACCTCTTGGAGGTGTTAGTTCCAACTAAACACCAAACTAACACATGTGTTTGGCTCCAAAGTGTTAGTTTTGGTGTTAGTTTGCTACAAACTAACACTAACACCTCCATCCAAACATGACCATAATAATGTAGTCATCATCTAAAAAAAAGGAGCAGAAGGGATAAGATCAAGAGCACAGGAAACGGGAAGAGGTTCCCAAGAAGGTCAATGGCGAAACTGTTGCCAGTAAATGGCTGAGAGCACCACTGCAGAGGTAGTGATTCCAATGTAGAATTAAATGATATGCAGAGTAATGAAACGTCGTCTCTATTGCATACTTAAACCGTGTTTGGAAATAAATATCCTGTATCTTCTCCTTCCAAAACAATTAGATCCCCTTCCCCTTCATCTCTACCCGCGAAAAATAGCAACTGCCTACTCTTCATCGTCACCATTCCCAGCCGGAGATGGATAGCATGCCGGGAAGAAGCACGCGGCACTAGCCGTCATCGCTGCTGGTTGGCCTCCCTCAAGACCTCCGCATTGAGATTGCGGCGCGAGTTGGTGTGACCTCAGAGCGGCCCTTGGCTGACTGTGACGCCCCAGGTTTTTATTAAACCGTAATAGTCAGTCAAATCTGCTGACAGTGGTCAAATCACGGTCAACCTGGGTCCTCATCTCGAAAACCTCACCAACCAACCCTAATGACCCTCTTGATGAAGTCAACACACATGTGGTCAAACTTTGGTCAAATACACGGTCAAACCCTACCTAAACTCTAATGTCCTTGAATGTCCTCTGGAACTTTTGCCGCGTTCTCCAAATTTCACCTAAACACTTCAAAATCTATCAATGTGAAAGTTGTCCAGTTTGTCGAGGGACACAACTTTCATGTAGGATGGCATTTCCAATTTTGAGTGGAAGAGGGTGGAAATCTTGGTCAACTGCCAGCAACTCCTATTCATTGACACAGGTTGGCATTCCAACTTTGGATGCAATTTATGCAAAAACCGTTTGGAAAAACACCATATGGCTTTTGTAAAAGTTGTAGAGGGTAGTTAGATCTACAACTTTCCTATTCACTACTTTGTGCACTTATATTCAAAATTTTGGAGTTTTACGCGTTCAAACAGTGGCACAGTGAAATGTTTTGAGCCAGCCGGCGCTGCGCGCGCCGCGCTCGCGCGCTGCGCCGCCTCGGCGTCCGGCCGCGCGCCGCGCCGCCTCGGCGTCCGGCCGTGCGCCGACCGAGGCCGCACGCCTTCCCAAGACCCTTGCGCACCAAAGCATCTTGAAGTCCACGGGACACGCGCCTCCTCGCCATTCGCGCCGTACGCACGCACGCCGCCCACCGGCCGGACCGCCGGTCCGTCCCGCGCCCCCACCCGTATGTGCGCCGACCGAGGTCGCCGCCGTACCACGGCGGTATCTTCGCCGTCACCCCAACGTCACCGGCGAGCCGCTCATATTTAAAGGTCGCACGTTTCCCCGTCGCGCCTACCACCACCGCTCCCGCGGCTCCACCGCGCCCGCCATGGCCGCTGCCTAGCAAGCCGCCGCCCTGCTCGCCCTTTTCGCCACCGCGCGCGTGAGCACCTCCCTAGGGACCGGTAGCACCACCCCCGTGTCACGCATTGCCCGGTGTTGCTCCCCTTTCTCCAAAACCGCAGCCCGCCGCGGCCGCCACCGCCGGCCCCCGCCGTGCGCCCTCGCCGGCGACCCCTCCGCCCCAACTTCGGCCACCACAGGGCCCTAGGTGAGCACGTGGTTGAGCCCCACCACCTCCCAGGCCGAATGCGCCGTCGGAATCGGCGAAGTCCGGCGAGCCGCGCCGCCCTCTTGGTCTAGGGACCCAATTGCAAACCCCCAAATCTTTCCAGGGTCCTAATCATGAACTAGGGGCATATTTGTAAGATCCCAAATCTTTTCAGGGGCTTATGAGGAAAAGTGAATCTCCAATAGTATAAGACTTTTGCTGAATCTTGTAAATTCCCTAGAAAATTGTAGAAAAATCGGAAAAATGCAAACTCAATTTTGCTAGACTCCCGGTGAAGAGCTCTACAACTTTTGTTAAACTTGTCTAGGCCGTTTCCTGATAATATGTGCATGAAAAATAGAAATGTGAAAAAACTAGATCTGTGATATCTCAAAATCCATAAGTCCTCTGTAGCTAATGCTTGGATATGTTGTGTGCTATGTTATGACAAGCTCCTGCACCAAAAATGGCACAAAGTTATGTTGTAAATCTTTTTATGTGAATTGTTTTCCATTTGTAGCTAGAAATAATTATGTTTTTGTACCCAACTTCTGCATGTGGTCTAATTATGGAAGAATACACCTCTGGTGAATTAATCACAATTTTATTTTTATCAGAATTATTTATTCTTGATATATGCTTGATTTTCTTTGTAAATTAATAACTCAAGATCAGTGGTAGTCCTAGGTGTATCTGCATTCCTAGGTTATTTTTGGACCAGAGAACATGTGTGAGAAAGTTTGGATCAATTGGATGCTTATTTATGTTTGTATGCATTTATCTTGCTTAGGTGACTAGCTTTTGTTATTTTCAGTATAATTAATTTTCTAGCTATCCCAAGCATGTATGTGTGTTCAGTGGATTAGTATAGGTAGTTTGGTACCTAAGAAATCCTTCCACTGAATTTTAATGATTTATTGTTTGAATAAAAGCTTTGGAGGCAATTAAAGGTTTAATGTTTTGATAAATAGGAAAATGTCCTCTTATTCCTTGTGACCCTTTCTAAAATGGTTGCATGGCTTATTTGAGACCTATAAGTACAACCCCTTGCTGTTAAGAATTTAAATGGAATTAAATACCTTTTTGTGCACACCTTTGCCATTGAAAGTTGGAATAATAAATCCTCACATGAAATAACAATTATAAAATAAAACATTAATTAAGTGTTTATTAAAAGAATAAACCCATACCTATAATAACCTTAATGAAAAAGAATTAATAATTAATTGTTTGTTAAGGTGAATATGGCCAACAAGAGTTGGGTAAAATAATTAATCTATCACAACACCTGAACCCTGCATTGCATTCCGTGTAGAGCTCACCGACGGTAACTACTCGCTCGTGCCGGAAGCCGAGGAAGGTGGAGCTGAAGCAGAGCTGCAGTACGTGGAAGTGATCGAAGACACCGAGGGTACTCAGGCTAACCCTGCTGACGAAGGCAAGCCCCGATGCAATCAACCCAGTGTCTTAAAATTCTTATGCAACTATCTATGAATGATTGTGCATTTACGTTCAGGAGTTGATATGAAACCCTAGATGCATGATCCCTAGGTACCTTTGTCCTTTACTAGTATGATAAGTCGATAGCTGCTATGCTATAGGACCGTTACAAGTCGAGTGATGCTTGTCACTCACGAGAATAAGTTCTTATGTTGGAATCATAAGATATCCTAAATGGATTGCTCATGTGGTAAGAGCATGGGATATGGGCTCCGGTCCAATGGCTTTCGTGGGTTAAGTGTTTGAACGTACTAAGCACTTGTCGGGAATGGGACCGGTAAGCCTAGTACCTTAATGAGGCAGTGAGGGATTTCACTGTCACTACTCGTGGGATGCGTCTCACGGCTAGCTACCGGTGGTGCACGTGTGAATCTGGTTGCCTCGCGGGGTATACCAGATAACCGGTACCAAAGACTGTGGCCTTTTATCCCGACTCGAGGATTTATGGGAACCGCTTGGTGGTTGTCCCCGCGAAGGCATCCCACCGTGTATTTAGGTCTACCTTGCAAGGTTATAAACAAATCGATTGTCGGCCTCTCACCGTTATATGAGACTAGTTACTCCACTGGCCATGAGATCCCTAATGATGGAAGTTGATGAATATTATGCTTGATTAATTGTATTGTACAACTTATACTTGCAATAGCTTGCCAACTTAGAAAAGAATAACCAACTAGAACTTGTGCTAAAATCTTGAAAGTAAGGACATACTCTTGTTACTTTTCAGCAAAAGGAACACCAGTGGCCAAAAAGCCTATCATGTATAGAGTTGGTGAAGTAGTTATCACCGACGGGTAAGTCTTGCTGAGTATTAGTATACTCAGCCTTGCTATAATCTGTTGTTCCAGGTAATGCTTTTGTTGATGTGTGGTCCGGAGAGATTCCGCCCGGCTGGGAGCTGGAGTGGGTGGAGGACGACGAATGAAGGCATCATGGATGGCCTCCCGTGGTGTTTCCACGTTCTGTTTAGCTTAATTCCGCTGTTTTAAAAACTCTGAACTGCGTTGTCATGTGAAAGACTTCGGTTTGTAATAATTGAACCCTTCGGGGTAAATTTCAGATATTAATTATGTTTTATCTCTGGACTCACCTTCGCATGAGTTTTAATGCATATATGTCGATCCTTGTTGCTATATAAGTGATTTACCTGGCGTTAACCCTGCGACTAATGACAGGGTGATACTTTATTATTGCTTAATGACCAAAGTGGATTGGTTTAGGCGATAGTACGGTATTTTCCTAGGCGGGTTGTTACAGTTGGTATCAGAGCAATTATATGCACCTGAGATTAATTAATAACTTTAATCATGGGTTTTTTTGAATAAAATTTGCCAAGATTGTTTGGATTTGCAAAAAAACGTTGGTCCGTTAAGGATAAACTAGATCGAGAGGCTCTAGAGGGAATTTTCGGGTTCTTTCAGGTGGCTTATTAACCTACGATTTATTTTGCTAACTTCCAGCACATTTTACTTTATGTCAGACTTACTTTCTTGCACAACCAAACTAGTGAGCCACGTGTTTCATACGTGTGTTGTGCCGCATCACGGGAATTGCGAGGGTTGATGGAGTGATCCATTCCACGGATCCCATCTTCACGTCTGGTCATGAGTTGTGATGTCTCCACGTGTTTTATCATTCCGCATGTCGAGTATGCGAGGCAAGGATACACTCAATTCAAACGGAGGGTGTCCGAGGTTAGATGCTGTCCATGCAGCGGCTTCATGCATGGATGCCATTTCTATAGTGAACGGTAATGTATGTGGACGCTTCCGTGATGTGCTGGCACAGAGGGTTCTTTTCTGCAGGTACATAACAACGCTTCGTTAGTCGCCAAGTGAGTACCGAGTAGCTCTCGACTAGATATTATAGGGAGAGACGAATAAAAGCCTTGCCACCGGCACTAACTTCGATTTTTGGCTAGATTGCCATGTGAGGTCGAATAGGACGTCTTGCATGCATAGTAAAAATTGAAACAAACTAAAATGGACCCAAAAACAGGACTTGTGTATGCTCTATAAGGAAGTTTTGCTATTTTGTGCTTTCTATAAACTAAAATACCTCTCATGCATAGGCGTTGTGCTGTCCAAATTTTTGTAAAAGTTTGTTCACCGTGCTCTTGCACCATGTTCTAGGAGTAATTAGAATAGATGTTCTAAAACAAAGATTCTCCATATATAATCTAGTTTTTGCTCGCAAAACTTCTTGATCATAGCTTCTCTAAATTTTGAGTTGCACCTTTTTAAGCGAACCTACGTCTTGCTGTTTTTCAGAATCAGCACCCTAAACTTTGCATCTTTCAACCTTGTTCCTAGTTGATCTAGCTCATTCTTTGAATACCAAAAGTGTGTATAAAAACCTTGCGGAGTAGTCTGTAAAATTTGGGAATTTATGGGGTTCTAGATTTGTAGTTATGAACTTTTATTCACAGATGCCAGAACTTCACCATTTGACATGTTGTTCTCTTTGAGACTTGACATGTGTTACATCTTTTGTACAGATGACTTTTCCCGTGTTTCACGAGTACGACACTGATGGTACGATCTGTACCAAAGGGTTGCACTAGGAGTGTTTTCCACGCCTTGCGTGGGAAGCACTCAATGCCGCTGGCTACACCACTTCGCCGACCTACGAGGTGTCCGAGCTTGAGCGCTTAGGCGTTCCCCGTTGCAGGGTGATCGTCACTGTGCTACCACACCCAGACCACGCCGACTGGTTTGACTTGAGCTTCGTCTACTAGGGTTTTTGTGGGCACGAGTTTGTCAAGTCAGCCACCCTTCGGGTATTGACGGACTTTTGCGACCACAACCCTATAGTGGTGGCTCTCTATCCATTTGGGTTGTTTCTGGCTGTGAGTCCTCACGACCCGGCGTGGCTGGATCATATGGACCACCTTCAGGAGCTGCTTTTGCTAGCCGAGCCACTGGACGTCACCCAGACGCTAACGCGTTGCCTCAACGTCGTGTTCACACTTCAGGGGCTGCGTTATAACACCGTTGCAGTGATCGGTCAGTGTTTGGAGACAACTAGGTTGGACTGGCAGCGACTTTCAGCAGCTCACCAACAGCTGAACTTCACTCTTACTCAGATGCAGCAGGAGAACGACTGGCTGCGTGCTAGGAGGTTTCAGTTGGAGTTAGAGAGAGGTGACCGTCTTCAGAGGATAGTGAACCTTGAGGCGGAGGTTAATACCCTCCAGGAGGACACAGATGCTAACGATATCGAGAGGTTGACGCCGTTACAGATATCACCGAGATGCAGTAGCAGGTTGAGGAGGCCGAGGTGCAGGTAGCAGCCTTGCAGGCCATAGTGCCTTTACAACCACTACCTCTAGTGCAGGCACCTCCAGAGGAGCAGCAGGGACAGTCTGGTCTGGATTAGATGAGTCAGACTGGACCACCGTTACCGACCCCACCAGCTTCACCTGCTGGTAGTGGTGCTTCAATTGCAACTAGGTTGCCAGGGTAATGCAATAAGAAAAATGTTGCTCCTAGGTGTAACCTTCCGGATTGTTGTGGTAGGTAGCTTAGGAGTATGCTTTTGTGCAGTGTGACTGCAATGTAACCCTGTTGTAATGTGGTGTTTTCATACTTTGAATCTTGTAGTGTTCTATGGACACCTGTATCCGTCATGTTGTAATAAAGAATGCTTAAGCACGTTGTGATCCGAAAACGAGTCGATGTTGTTTAACCAACTGGTTAGAATCTTGTTACGCGTTGAATACCAAAGTTGTGCAAAATGTTACAATAACTGCGCTCGCCAAAATTCAGCATCTTTGCATAAGAGATGAGAGAATTACGGAGTTTACGGCGAGTGTCGGTTGGCTGCCAAAACAGCTAGGTAACTTCCCGCAATTTGCCTTCTTCGGGCATGCGAAATGGAAATTTGCAGCGAGGTGGAAAGCCAACTTTGAAGCATATGAGATGCTGTATCTACTAACTATGTTGAAGAATGATTCGATGAATCTGCTATTGGATACGAGATATCCTCTGACTATTGTTGCCATTGTCATGTGAATGCACAAATGAGCTATTGTCAAGCATGTTTACACTTGTCATCATTGTCAAAATTTTGGCTATGTGTCTAATAAAGGCTCGCATTTCAGGTGGTGGGACGCACGCGCAGCTCTCCCAACCGGTTTGGAGCGACTGGTAGAAGTGAACTGCCGCCACCGCCGCCCATGACGCCGTCAGAGGCTTTTATGGCCACTCAAACTGAGGTGCTGCGCCAGATCTTGCAGACGCAGCAGGAGATAGCCCAGCAGATGAACCGAGGGCCACCACATGGAGCCAATCACGAGGGGCCTAATCAGGTCACCATGTATGCTCAGTTCATTGGGATGAAGCCACTGACCTTTTCCAAGGCGGAAGACCCCCTGGAAGCTGAGGCATGGATCAAGGCAATCGAGGCCAAGTTCTCTGCCTTTGTGATGCCTTGCTCTGAGGAGAACAAGGCCAACTTCGCAGCTCTGCAACTGCGAGGAGAAGCCTTAATGTGGTGGGATCATTTCAAGACTATGCAGAAGGGGCATGCTGTCACTTGGGATGAATTCAAGCAAGCTTTCAAGAGCCATCATGTTCCTAAGGGATTAATGGATAGGAAGATGAGGGAGTTACTAGCCCTCAGGCAGGGATCTGACACGGTATATCGTTATGCCCAGAAATTCAATAGCCTTTGCCAATACAGTGGACATCACGTGGATACATTACGTGAAAAACTGGCTTTGGTAACGGGCGTAGATCGCCTTTGTTAACGGGCAATGCACCCGTTACCGATCAAGTGTTACAAATAAGCCAAGAAAGGTAACGGGCAGATGCCCGTTACTGATAAGACATATTCGTAATGAGCATTAAACAATGATCATTACCACAACTAGCCACCGATCACGTGAAAATTACTGTTTCTCTGGGCCCACAGGGAACTTTGGTAACGGGCACAAAAACAAAGCCTGTTACTGTGAAATCAATATCAGAGACGCGTGTGGTGAACCTGCGTCTCCGATGTCTCAACGAATGGGCCACGTATTGGTAACGGGCTTTTACGGTGCCCGTTACTTTGTTGGCAAGTTTGTAACGGGTGCTCCAATTGAAGCCCGTTACTCAGTGGTCAGTGTTTGTAACGAGCTTTAATTGATGCCCGTTATAGATACGTAGGCCACCCCTACAAGAACTCCGTCGCCTACTTTCCGCCGCATCCCGATCCAGACCGAGATTTGGCGGCCATCGTGGGCTGCATCTTGGAACCAGCCAGGATATGTCTAAATTCACAGAAATTAGATCCAGCATTAAAATTCACAGAAATCCACAATTCACATGCATCATATGACAAAATTCAGCATCATCATCTCATACAAGGAGGAAATGCATCTCCCAAGGAGGAATGCAACAATATCACAAAAATTCATGGACAATGAGGAATGCAAAAATTCATGGACAAGGAGGAATGCAAAAATTTCCTAGTCACCAAACACAATATTAGCCCACACAGTTTCATCAGCATGAAATTTTCCTCCAGCTGTGATCACCTGTTCCATGAGGAATGTGGCAATTCTTTCACAAACATCTGCTAGCAAAGATTTGTCGAGAGGATGCTCATCTAGCCCTAATCTCTGGATATAATAATGTCACCAGTCAGCACACATATATAGGTGGTTACCAAACATGTGTAGTGCTAATAAGCAAGAACTGTGCTCAGTTGCAAGTTTTACAAATGAAGATCCCAAGAAAATACCTTCATATGTGTGCCGCTATATTTTAATTGAAGCATGTGATAGGCACAATAGAAGCCGCAGAGTCTGGATCCAGTATGTTGTTGATGGCACTACAATAAACGTACAGAGAAAAATAGTGGTGATCGAGAAGAAATAAACTCAAGCACTGTAATAAACTCAAGAAAAACTGGCCCTTTACTTGCTTCCACAGGAAGGAAATAAGTGGTATGTACCTTAACATCTTTGACGTGTTTCAAGGGGCCACGACGCAAGAACTTTTTGCGGCAGTAACGTTCCCAAGCCCTACTACGAAAATATCAAGAATGGTTAGGACACTATTAGTTAATATACTCTGTACAGTTTGTTGAGGAACATCCGCAGGTTAAGAAAGAAATAACTTACTCATTAATGATTAGCTCTAAAGGGCAAGTATTAGTATTAATTTTCTTCAATGAATCAAGATAGTAGACCTTCCGCTGCTTCGGAACGATCGCCACTGCAATCCAGTGGTTCGTACTGAGATAAGCGGTAAGCATTAAACCCTTTGTAGCATATTGTTCAAAGGCTCTGAGCATATAGTCAACATAGAAAGAAACAACATTATCCGTGCTATTCAACGTTGTCGAGCAAAGGCATTCAGGATCAAGGTAGCCAACTGCAGGGCCCTTGTTGTCAACTTCTACAGTCGTATTCCTATTAGTTAGAAAAAACAAAGTATAAGGAGGAAAAATACATGGTAATAAAGATGATGTGAGGCAAAAAGCACAGTTCGATAGAGGATGTGATTAGTGAGAAGGAGATTAAATTTTCAAGCAACTTACAGGATGAAGTAGCGGAGAAGTGTCATATCCAAAGCATCCAAGTTGAAGAGATCATACAAATCACTGAGTTGCACAGGCATCTGCTGGAGTGCGTTTGACGATTCATCTCACTTCAGCCATGCATTGGTCCTGGGCCCAAGTGCGACCATAATGTCAGAAGCATCATCTGACGCACCACGTTGCATGTAGAATGCGTGGAGCTTTCTGGTAAAAGGAGCAGCCTTTTTGAGATCACCATCACTGAGAATGTTCTTTCTAAATTTGTAATTTGGGTTAGCCATAGCCTAAGGATTCTTCTCAGTGTCACTCTCAAATTGCTTTGGGTTAGTCATATACCGACGATTCTCCTTGGTGTTTCTTTTAGATCGCTTTCTAGTAGGCCTCTTAGAGGTTTTATTTACAACAATTTCTCTTTCCTGGTGCTTTGAGATGGCTGAAGAAGGTTTCTTAAGGGCTTGCTTGCTCGCCGTAGGTCTTTGTCGTAGAGCCGTTATTTTTGGCAAGTTTCTCTTCTTGCAGCTTTGAAATGGCTGAAGGTTTCTCAAGGGCTTTCTTGCCTAGTGGTGTCTCACTAGGACCTATTACAGAGGTATTAGGCCCAGATGTACCTACTTTGGCATGATTGTTTTGAGCACTTCCGTTTGGGGGTGTAGGTTTTGTTGTTTCATGAGGAGAAGGAGGAGGAGGTGATGGGCGTGGTGGTGGAGATGGAATATTTGGTGTCTCTTGCGTATGTGGGGATGCAAGTTTTTCTGTTTTTTAGGACTAGGAGTAGGTGGGGATGGAATATTTGTGTACCTTCCAGATATGGGGATGGAACATGTGGGGATTGAGGAGGAGGAGGAGGAGGAGGAGGAGGAGGGGAACCATCTGAAGAAGGAACCTGTACCGTACTGTGTGAACTACAAGGAATCTATACAATAGCCTGTGAACGATATATACATGTTGGTGCTCCTTTGATGTCAATCCGACACCTTCTCCACTGTAACCTTTGTCCTTGAGCTTGTCCGAGTTACATCACCTCGTCATTAGGAGGGTATTCCAATAGTTCATCCGCAAAGATAGTATATACAGTGATCACTTCAACCACAACACAATCTTCATGAATCGGGACTGTTTGTAGCGTAATCTACTCTGGATGAACAAGACCAAGTGCAGCCTCACATTGAATCCCCCTCCATGTGATCCATAGGCCACAGTGTGTGGGTTCAGTCAACATGCCTATAAGGTCTTCATGTGTACGATCGTCACAGCGCACCTCTGTCGCCAACTCTGCAGTGCCATCGATCAAACCTACATCTGCGGATGCACAACTGCTCTTCAGTGCGGCGGGTGAAGGGCTTGCGCGATTGGACATTGGTGACACCACCACCTCTGCATCTACATGTTCTACATCTGCATCTCATCCACCAGTTCTTGCTTGATTTGTTCCTTTATCTTTTCCGTATGAACTGATGTGTCGGTCTTCGTCCTCTTCTTCTTCCTGTACATCTCGACGGGCTGAGGCCATGCATACTTCCAGCCCTGGTAGCTGGAGACACCACACACATGACCGTGTTGTTCAGGGCGACCCAAGCACTAACTTAGCACATCATACTCCCTCTGCCCTGCCATTCCTGAAGATTCTGCACATGCAATCTTCTCCTTGATGTCCGCAGACAATTTTTCTGCCTCTTTGTTGTTGAACACTATCACAACAACACGGTCTTTAATCACTAGCTTACTTCTTGCTCGTATCCAATTCTTGGAACGATCGTCAGGGTAGGCATCATATGGGTTGGGGATACCAGCTGCAGCTAATTGTCTGTCCTCTTCCCCCCATTGTTCTAGTTTCACAGTATAACTAGCTGGACCCATGTTGTACTGGCTTGTGTGCCGGCTTCGGAGTTCTTTGAACTTGGCACTAGCAGATGAGTCTTGCTCGGTTTCTGCCTATTTCATGAACTCCTTCCACTGTTCCGGGACAATAAATGGGTGCCTTGTAAATGGCTCAAGTCCTTTTCTGATAAAATCTCACCTAAGCTGAAATTTGAATTGTCTCCATGCCTTGGCTGCCGTCTTCCAGAAAAGCTTGAATGCCTCCGGTTTCGCATCTTCCTAGAACTTCAAGTGTTTCTACACATGCTTATCAAACAAGTCCCACTTTTCTTCATTGCTTAGTTCTTTGATTTCCGGCAAGTTCAAAGGTATCTTTTGTCTAACAACGAGCCCCGCAAGCGCCCTGAACTTGCGCTTTTGAGTCAATGGTACTGACTTCCCCACTATGTCGACCTCAGTGACTATCATTGTGTCACTTGGCCACTTTGTGGATGTCCTTGGCGCTCTGCCTCGGCACTGAGCCCCACCCATCTGGTCTTGTTGTGCACTAGCAGTGCCATAACCCTCTTCTTCATCTTGTGCCCCAGGTCTATAGTCCTCGTCAGAATTATCCTATGAATTAATAGTCAAGGGAATTACAGTAACTACTTTAGCCCACTGTAATATCATTGGTTCTTGGAAAACCATTAACATAAATTAGTGCAGGCAAAGCGACCATACCATTTTAATGAGCAAGATGCAGGCTGCCTCGGTTGCTGATGAGGTACTTATTCAACTTGGAGAGAATGTGCAGATGTGCATAGGAACTAGAGAAAAACCAAATGTAAGAGTCAATCTAAAAGGATATGCTAAGTATGTATACGATCGACAGCTAAGTATGTCCACATGTATTTATACAAAGGAGCCACGGCATACCCTGCAATTCCCACAAGTACAAGTATAAAAAGAAAACCATACGCACGCATATGTTGTATACTTGATTACCTGAACGCATGTGTGCTGCAAAAGCATGCTTGGCCTAATTCCATAAACTCGAGCAAATATACCAAATTACCTTATTACTGAATTGTTGTTAATTTTACAATTATTACCGAGTTGGTAGAATGCATTTACCGAATTGTATAAGACATTTTTAGAGCGGCATATCATAAACTCAAATCCTAGATTCACCACTGACCTTCGCACTGTCGGAGCGGAGGGATCTCTACTCCTCGTCGCTGCCTGCTCACCGCCATGTCCTCGTCCTCGTGTCGACCTCGTGGCTGGATCCCTCCTCCTCCTAGTCGTCGTCGTCATCGCTGGATCCCTCCTCTAGTCGTCGTCGTCGTCGCCACCGCCGCAGCTGGGTCTCTCCTCCTCCTCTAGATCTCGTTGTCAGAGGTGTGGTGCGCATCGCGCCGAGCGTGGTGTGGCACGCGTCTCAGCGAAGGGGTGTAGAGTGGGTCGCGGTGTGGGGGAGCTGAGGGGGGCGAAGGTGAGGGGGAGAAAGTGGCAGCGGCGGAGCGAGGGGAGAGTGGGAGGAGACTGCGTGAGGGAGGCGTCCTTCCCTACTAAGTACTAACCTAGCGCGAGTGGGCTTGTGTAGGCCTTAAAACGAGTAATGTAGGTCACATCACCAAGCAAACTAACTCATACTCCCTCCGTCCCAACAAGACCGTTCGTTTAGAAAATTTAGGACATGCTAGTAGTTGTGACAAATGACCTTGTTACCCCTAATTAATATGCATTGGAACTTGAAAAGAGACATCAAGCATTTCATTGGCTCCATGTCAATGTCATGTGCAACAACTTCCTACAACAAATGAAAATTGATGCATTCGAACAATTGATCAGTGATGATGTGAAGGTCCAAGGACAAATCTTGTGCGTGATGGTTTCAAAACTTGCCTCATGGTCTTCTGAATCGTCGCCGGAGTTGTTTCCGGAGTCGTCGCTGGAGTTGTTGCCAGAGTCGTTGCCGGAGGAGATGAGGTCTACTAGCACCACTCTTCTGCCCGGGCCTTTTAATCTGCAATCAAATTTTGTATCACGTTTTTCTGCGTCAACCGTAATCCAAATTTGATGATATTTGTTTCTGATTTTTTCTAAAATCAACATCTATTCATTTATGACATTTTTCGTATGTAATTCCATTTCTTGGATGTTGTTTATACACCTTATATTGTTCCTTATAAGTACAACATATAAATAATATTTTTTACACAACCATTACTAATTAAACTTTGAATTTCGTAATCTTATGGTGAACATAAGGTTATGTTAAAATTTCAAATGCATATGAGTTCGAACATGTTTAAAAGTGTGGAAAACTTCAATGTTGAAGTAACATTCTAATAAACTAGGTGAGAGATGTAGACATTTGTACACAAGTATAATCTTCCGTTTTCAAAACCATTTGAATTTTTGTAGACAAGCTTAGGGACTTAAATTATGTTGCCAAGTCAATTTGTAGAATTTTTAAACACATAAAGACGTTATTATAATTATTATATCGTAAACAAGAGATAAAAATTCTAATTTTAAGAAATTTGGTTAGACAAGTGTGGCTGTTGATATTTTATTCAAATACTAAATTACCAACTATGAATCATTCATATTTTTTACGAATTGTTTGGTGCTGTTTATGGGGATACTATTTGTTGAAAGTAAGTTTCAATTCAGAAAAAGTAGTGTCGGGCCCACGTGTTAATGTGAGAAGCCTATATAAAAAAAGATAACCGTAGCCTACCTGACTGACAAAGGCGATCCGGGTAGACTAACCATCGTCGCCAATGAAGGGGCGGGGCCAGGTCTGTTCGAATGAAGAACATTTTGCTTTTCCCCTTTTAATTTGCAATCAAATTTTGTATCACGTTTTTCTCCGTCAACCGTAATCCAAATTTGATGATATTTGTTTCTGATTTTTTCTAAAATCAACACCTATTCATTTATGACATTTTCTCTATGTAACTCCATTTCTTGGATGTTGTTTATACACCTTATATTGTTCCTTGTAAGTACAACATATAAATAATATTTTTTTACACAACCATTACTAATTAAACTTTGAATTTCGTAATCTTATGGTGAACATAAGGTTATGTTCAAATTTCAAATGCATATGAGTTCGAACATGTTTAAAAGTGTGGAAAACTTCAACGTTGAAGTAACATTCTAATAAACTAGGTGAGAGATGTAGACATTTGTACACAAGTATAATCTTCCATTTTCGAAACCATTTGAATTTTTGTAGACAAGCTTAGGGACTTAAATTATGTTGCCAAGTCAATTTATAGAATTTTTAGAACACACTAAAATTTATAGAATTTTTAGAACACACTAAGACGTTATTACAATTATTATATCATAAAAAAGAGATAAAAATTCTAATTTTAAGAAATTTGGTTAGACAAGTGTGGCTGTTGATATTTTATTCAAATACTAAATTACTAACTATGAATTATTCGTATTTTTACGAAATTTTTGGTGCTGTTTATGGGGTATACTATTTGAGGGAAGCTAGTTTCAATTCAGAAAAAAATAGTGTCGGGCCCACGCGTCAGCGTCAGTAGCCTATATAAAAAAAAGATAACTGTAGCCTGCCCGACCGACAAAGGCGATCCGGGTAGACTAACCATCGTCACCAACAAGTGCTCCATTGTCAGAAATGCCCCTTGCCGAATGAATATGCATCCGCCTCGGCGCCCCGACCCCTGCCCCCTTCTTCTTCCCTGATCTGAGCTCCACCGCCGCCGCCCGCCCGTCCTTCCCCTCCGCCGCACACATGTCACACTACGCCGATTCGTATGGAGGTGCACGTGCGAGGAGCAGGGTCCAAGGTTGCCGGAGCAGCCGCAATCACTCCATTGGCTTGGATCCAATTGGTGAGCTAAGCGGCTTTCCACTGGTCCCTTGCCCGGACTGTGGTATGGCTCGGGTGGTGGAGGGGCGGATGCAGAAGGAAGGTGAAAACCACGGTCGTCTTTATTTCAAGTGTGCAAGGAACTCGGTGAGTAGTCCGTGTGTCTCCCAAATCCGAGTTAGGGTTCTTATGTGCTTTTGATTCTCATAGCACCCCAAGTATTGTGGATTTTATCGTTTCCACAAGGAGTATCTCCAGATGCTGAAGGATGCTGGCGTCATTGTTTTTTGACCGTCGAACTGGGCAGACGCGGTCGATGAAGTAGTTGATTCAGTGGAATGTCAGATTGGGAGCGACGAGCAGAGGAAAGCACTGGAGGACAAGCAGAGGAAGAAAGCACTGGAGGAGAAGATGGGCAATGTGATCTGGACGATGAACTTGATTATTGTGGCTGTTGTTTGTGTAGTATTTGGATGTTTACTAGGGATGTATGCTGCAAAGAAGTAATTCTGATGTTAAAAGTGGTGCTTTTGCTTCATCTGTGTGGATGAAGAATGAAAAATTTGTCACATATGACAAACTTAAATGTATGAATGAATAATGAGTGGAATGACAATTGGGTCACAAATCTTAATGTGTCACACATCACAAAGTTCATCAATTCAACTGTGCTGACATTTCATTGCAGCACGAGGCAAAGGAAATGCGGATTATTAAGACAAATAGAGTAACAAACTTCTGGCATAACTCTGGGATATATACACATTGCAATTCATTGTGAACTGCTGCCATATAATGACACAGAGTATCAAACTTCTGACATACACATTGCAATTCATTGTAAGCTCCTACCATAGACATTGCAATGCCTTCCAAAACAGGAGACATGGATTGATCTACCACATCTCTTAGATCTACTAGTTCATCACAAGTTCAACATACACAGATCTACTAGCTAGTCCATCACAAGTTCAACAAGCACACTAGAAGAACATGTTAACAGAAGAACAAATTAATTAAGCAGAGGTAGTCGCCGCCGGAGGAGCCCCACCGTCGGAATCGGAGTCAGAGTCGGAGCCGGAGCTGGATACGTCGAGGCCGCCATCGTCGTCGTCGTTAGGGGGGACCACTTCTCTCTCCGATGCCCAGCCAAGACATTAACCTTGAAGGCGTAATCCATCACGGTCGTTTGCAGCGGCTCAGGAGGCCGTTGGACCCCGAGATGAACAACCATCTTGTTAAGACTCTGCCAAGCCTGGTAGAGCATCTTCACTGAAAAACAGGCATGCTCAACATTTACGGACGGAGCACACATGGGCAGCGGCACCTTGCACCGGGGCGGCTTCAGCTGCTTCACCTCCTCAGGCGGGGGCGGCGGCACCTCCTCCCTCCCCCACTTCCTTGATGGATCGCTTGACGCTATGCACTTGCTTGAGGAAGGAGAAGCTCTTGGATTCACTTCTTGGTGACCGGAGACGGTGGTGCTGGGGTTTTCTTGGTGCTGCAGTTGACGAAGTTCTTGGCCGACCAGGATTTATATTGACAAGACGGCGGACTGTCAGGCGGTCGGTCACGCGCCTCGGAACCTGTGTTCACTCAGGAGAGCTCTTGCCTCTTGGCCACAAAAATCATGTGATCACAAGGAGACGTGTGACTGTTCATATTTTATTCAAAATACCAAATGCCCAACTACTCCTATGAGTTGTTCGATTCTTAAAAAACTATGAATTGTTCGTATTTTTATCAATCTATATCTATATAACCTATATAATTGGTATCCACTAACTATCATTAACTTCATTTCTCTCTTCATGCAAGCTACCCACATCATCTCTCATCAAACTAAGGGTTATTAACTCTATCTCCTTTTCTCTTCATTACACCAATTCTTTCTTCATACAAACTACAAAGCGACCCGGGTTTGCTAACCTGCGTCGGCATTGACTGCTACCCCCACCATCCCAAATATTGCCCCTTTAATTTCTTCTTTCCGAATGGATAAGCGCAGCAGTTTCCTTGAAAAAAAGCGTAGAGGAGGTGTGGAGAAAGAGACGACGATGAGCGCCGGCGTGGGGCCAAGCAACAGACGACCCCGCGCACCCGGGATCGAGAAGAACCGGAATGCGAAGCGGTGTCGCAACTGGATCTGCGTGTGTGCTGGCAAGATGGCAGCGAAGAGGGAGACGACGATGAGCGCCGGAGAGGAGCCAAGCGGCGGTGGAGTGAACCCAATGCCGAAGACGAGGGTCCTCGACTGGATCCTCTCGGATTCTGACGAGGGGCCAAGCAACGGCAAGGAGGAGCGTGCCGGCGAGGGGGCAGCGAAGTGGGCGAATGGCCTGCCTCACGTTTGCGAGCACAAGTGTCTTCATCTTTGTGGACAAGTTATCTTCATCTTTGTGGACAAGTTATCTTCATCTTTGTGGACAAGTTATCTCTCTTATGATGTCTCTTTTGTCTCAAAAGATATGTGTGTTTATCGTGCCTGTATGTCGAAATGGAATCAATGAGAGATGGATCGAGTTGGCCTGTCAATGAGGACAAACTCAAAGGAGATGATGATTAACAAACCTCCGTCTCATTTTTTCACTGACGCCGCGCTCCCACTTCACTGCAGTTGAGTGCTCTCAGACTTCAATATATTATTGGGCTCTCAAACTAGTAACGGGCGTCAAATGCTCATCGGTAACGGACTTTATAGCACGTTACCAATACGGCAGCGATCAGTAACGAACTTAAGCAGCCCGTTACTGATACGGCATTGATCGGTAACGGACTTTACAAGCCCGTTACCGAAAGGTTTAACATTTTGAGGACCATGTGTGGTTCGAGGACCGATGGATGGTCGCTTCCTTGCATGATGAGTGATTCACAACGTTGTGTGGACTAATTCTTGGCTAAGTATTGCAGGTGCAGGCTGCGACTTGACTGGTGTTGGTGCAGGTGAAGAACAAGCGCGAAAGGTCGTCACCGGTGAGGCCTCCAGCTGTGGAGAAGACAAGTAGGCTTCATTCGAGGGACCCGGTGGCCAGCGGGGTCAAGTGCGGGCCGCATGGTGGCATGAACAGCAAGATGAAGTCATGGACAGTTTCTTGGTTGAGCCTCAAAACCAAGGTCGAGCCAGGACTACGTGGGAGCCGTGTCATGAGTGGCGATTGGCGGAGGCTACACCGAGTTCACAGGGTTTCCAGTGGTTCACCAGAAAACCATTGGGTTCCTTAGTTGACCCAAAAAGCCAAGACCGAAGAACCGAAGACGGTGCAGCAGCAGCTCCAGACCGGTCTGACCGGTGGGTCTGACCGGTGAGGAGCACCGGTCTGACCGGTGTGCGACGACGCAGTCCGGAATCTTCGAAGTGGAGGACACGTGTCGGGATGGCATGGTTTGCGTCGAGGCTAAGCAGGGTGCGGTCGCCGGGCATCCGTCCGATGGAGAAAATCTGAAGACTTCCAAAACTGCCCTTGAGGGGCTTGTATCCCTAGTTATTAAGTAAGGGTATTTTAGACTTTCGGTTGCCTCCATATAACCCATGAGGGGAGAGGATGGCAACTATCTCTTGGAACTCTAGTTCATTTGCTTTCCTATTTTCCCTTCCTATTTTCTTAGGATTTCCATAGGACTAGCTTGAGAGCTTCATGGTGAGATTTTGCGAGAGGGTTGGATGATCGGGCGGCAAGCTAGACCTTGTATGAACCTCCTTGGTTTGTATAGATGATTCGACGTTGTTCCTCAAGGCTTTGTTGTGTTGTTCCCGGTTGTTCTTGGTGGTGATTTTCGGATCCCTGTCTTGGTGGTTTTCTCGGTGTGTTTTTGGGACCTTGCTCTTGGGGATTTGATAGGGGAAATTCATGTGAACCCTTCGTGGTTCTTTTGCCTTTGATTCCCCTCCCAAATCCGTGAGTTAAGGGGCTCGATTTTGGGGTTTTCGGTGTTCTAGGGTTAGAGGAGTTCTTGGAGGGATTTCTTCGATTCCTCTTGATTTGGAAAGTTTTGGTGGACAAAATCGTGGCTATGGACTCCCCATGAGGTGTTCCTACTATCCCCAAAGTCTTGTTCAAGTCCATGGTGTGATTCGGGAGATCGAAGTTTGGATTTGGAGGAGTTGACCCGCGGGTGTAATTCATCCCGAGCTGCCTAGGTTACACCGGTCTAACTGGTGCTCTTGACCGGTCTGACCGGTGCGAGCCACTTGTGGGATTTGCATCGGGTGAGCTGCTTGACTCGTGTGTCTTTGGGCCTTGGTGCTGTTGGTCAATTCTTTGTCTGTTTGGAGTTGGTTTGTTAGGTTTTGTGTAGAGTTTTCCTTCTGTGCAGATTGTGTTTTGGGGGTGTTTTTGTTCCAGGGCCTAGAGAAGTTACTGAGGCTCTCTGGAACGTTTGTTGTGCGGCTGCTGTAGCCACCGGCCTGATCGGCGCTGTCCACCGGTCTGACCGGTGTCACCGGTCTTACCGGCGCAGACCATCGTTCTGACCGGTGCAGCACAGGCAGCAAGCCGTGCAAGTTTCCGCTATGCGTTTTGGTGTGTTTTGGTTCGGAAGGTTGTTTGTTGGTTCCTAGGTCCAGTAGCACTCCAGTGGCTGCGTGGGCTAGCCAACTTGAGTAGTGAGTCGGAGACGTGTGTTGGAAGCCGTGTTCGTCTTGTTGGAGTTTCCATCTCCTTCGAGAAGAATTTTTATTGCCTCCCATTCACTCCCCCCCTCTCTGGTTCGCCGTATCGGTCCATCAAGTGGTATCAGAGCCGGTTCGGGTCTTTATTGACTCTAACCAGTTTAAGATCCAAGGATGGCATACCAAGAACAGAGTTCGGGTCCTCCACACTTCGATGGCAAGAACTACCAGATGTGGAGTAAGCGGATGGCTGCGTTCCTCCACTGAAAGGGTCAGATTCTTTGGGATGTCACGGTGGACACAGGCTATGTCCAACCGATGAACTTCCTTGCTCTAGGATCGAGGGACATGTTCGACGCCAACAACAAGGCGGCCGACTACTTGTTTCGTGCTTTGTGTCAGCCTGAATTCGATCGTGTGCACACCGAGCACTTGGCTTGTAGAATATGGTCGGTGTTGAAGGAAGCTCATGTTGGGAATGCCCAGGTTCAGGCTCGGATGTATGCGACTTACCGGAGAGAGTACGAGAACTTCACTCATCTCCCTCGTGAGTCCATCGATGCCTTGTTTCAGAGGTTCACAGTGGTTGTGAACAACATGAGGGCCAATGTGGACGTGCTCCCGTACGATGATCATGATAGAGCTGTCAAGCTCTTACACTCTTTGGATCGTACAATTTGGGGTGGAAAGTTCGAGGCCATTGTGGAGTCGGAGAAGTATGACACTCTTAACGGTGAACGAGCTGTTCTCGAAGCTCAAGTCGACTGAGGTGGATAGGGGCATGACAACCAAGCTCAACGGCGTGACTGACTCTCATAGTCTTGCCCTCGTCGGTGGTTCGAAAGGAAAGGCTAACACTAACCCATCCACCAGGATGTTCTCTTTGTCCTCTTTGATGTCTATGCCAGATGAGGAGTTTGACGTGCTTGGAGAGGATGAGCTGGCGTTGCTGACGAGGAGGTTCGAGATGCTGCACGAGAACCGAGTGAACATGAGGAGGAACACGAGGACATGCTTCTAGTGCGGCAATCCGGGACACTTCGTCGCCAACTGCTCGGAGAAGGTCGAGAACAAGGATGGCTACAAGCACAAGTCAAGAACTGATGGCAAGTATCGGTCGAGGCGCGACCACAAGAGCAAGCACAAGAACGAGCACAAGGACGAGCAATGATCGAGGAAGAAGGAGAGCCGAGGCAAGGCACGAGCGATGGTTGGAGCGAGCGACATCGACTCCAGTTCTGCGTACTCCACCTCGAGCTCAAGCAGCAGTGAAGATGAAGGTGATCATCGCAAGAGCAGGAAGTTGTCCAAGAACCTGAGCGGGCTGAGCTACTTCGCTAGAGACGGCTTCTGCACCATGGCGCTGAGCTCCGGGAGCAAGAAGAGAACACAAAGCGACTCGGACTTTGATTTCGACGACGAGGTGCGTGATGAACTCCCCTTCTTGCGTCAGGAGAATTAACGGCTTGGCTTGTTGCTTGATAGTCGTGATGACATGCTTAGAGAGGCTAAGAAAATGCGGAAAGAGCTTAGAGCTTCACTCGAGGATGCTAGAACTAGAGTGGCTAAGCTAGAAACACAAAATTTGGATGGTAAACTGGAAATTGATTCTCTGAAAGCTTCACCTGTTGTTTCTGATGATGTTGAATGTGCTGATTGCTCTATTTTCCTTGCTGATCTTGCCTTGTTTAAGGAAAAGCATGCCTCCAAGTGTGAGGAACTAGATGTTCTTAGGGTTGAAGTGGCGGAGCTTAAGTCTAGATCTGCTTTGCTAGGTGCTTGCACTTCTTGCCCTGTCTTGCATGCTAAAATTGATGAGATGCATGCTTACACTATTTCTCTTGAGGCAAAGTTGAAAGATCCAATTCCTACATCTTGCTCTACATGTGAATTGCATGCTTTGAAGAATTTGGAACTTGCACATTATGTTGATCGTTTGCAGGATGAGAATGATGAGTTGAGAAAGTTGATGGGTTCGTTGTTTGGTCATGAGCCTCAGTTGAGGATAATGATCGAGACATTCAAGAGGCAGGATGGTGAGGGACTTGGGGCAAACAAGGTTGGTGAGGGAAGTGGACAAAATATCCCAGAGGCACCAAAAACCCACCACAAAAATGATGTCTCTCCTAAACCTAACCATCTTAGGAACCGACTAGACACAACCCCAGCTCCACCCGTGTTTCCCCCACAAACAAATGATTTCCAAAAGCCTATCAAGTTTGTGAGCACTTCCGGGAAAGTGTTCTTTGGGAAGGAAAATGAGAAGGCTAGTGAGGAGAAACCGGTGGAGAAGCCGAGTGGAGACAAACCAAGTAAGCGGCCCAAACCCAAGCCTAAACCTAAGCTTGTGAGGTTCTATTGTGGCTATTATGGGAGAGATGGCAATAAGGTTGAGTTTTGCTTCAAGAGGAAGCGAGAGGAGAGAAAGGCGAAGGAGTGGGCTAACAAGGACAAGTACCACCCTTCTGATGGTGTACTTGAGCCTTGTGTACAGATGCCAAGGACCAAGGCGAGTGTGAGGACAGTTCCGGCTTGGGGAGAGCGAAAGGCTGTTGGAGGTGCTGCTGGCCGGGCTACACCGGTCAGACCGGTGAGGGGCACCGGTCAGACCGGTGCAGGCCTGGATAGGCAACAATTCGAGTTTCGTTCTCGTACAGGTGCGACGATTGGTTCTGGAGGTCGTGGTTCTGGTGGTTGGGCTGGAGAGTTTGCAGGAGGTCAGTTTGCTAGGCGTTCTCCCCCTCGTGCTCAATACGGGGATGGGAGGATCCATAGCTTTGAGATGGAAAGGAGGGATGGTCCACGGGCTTTCTTTCGTGGTTTTGGTCCTCCTCCAGGTAGAGAGGGTTGGTTCCTTCATGGTGGTTACCGTGGTGGTGTTCGTGGAGGTAGTTTTGGTAGGAAAGATGGTTTGGTTTGTGCTAACCCCACTTTCGAGCAAATGGCTCGGCACTGGTTTTACTCTTTGGTACTAACCCCAGTGCCGAGTCGTTTGTTCGCTCACATGCTCGTTTTTGAATTTTAGGTGGGAGACTTGAAGAGCATTTGGTTGATTGACTCTGGTTGCTCGAGGCATATGACCGGAGACAAGGGGTGGTTCTCAAGTCTCGTCCCGGTGGTGACAAAGAGGTACATCACTTTTGGGGACAATGGGCGTGGGCGTGTGCTCTCAGAAGGTGAGATTAAAGTGAGTGACAATATCACTCTCAGGCGTGTTACTCTTGTTCAATCGCTTGGATACAATTTGCTTTCTGTGTCCCAGCTGTTGGATGAGGGTTTTGAGGTGTTGTTTCGGCCTGGTAGTTCTCGGATTTTGGAATCTCGAGGGGACCTTGTCTGTATGGTCGTTCCCGAGGGTCAGGTGTTTCGAGCTGATTTTTCTCAATCTTCTGGTGTTGGGCGTTGTTTCTTGGCTGGTTCTTCGAGCGAGTTGTGGAAGTGGCATAGGAAGTTGGGTCACTTGAGCTTTGACCTTTTGTCTCGCTTGAGTAAACTCAATTTGGTCCGAGGATTGCCACGTTTGAGGCTTGAGAAAGAGTTGGTTTGTGCGCTGTGTAGGCATGCCAAGATGGTAGCCTCTTCTCACCCGCCTCTCACCGATGTGATGACTGAGCGTCCATGCGAGCTGCTCCATATGGACCTTGTTGGCCCAGCTTGTGTGCGATCTGCGGGTGGGAAGTGGTATGTCCTTGTTGTGGTGGACGACTATTCTTGGTATGGGGTGTTCTTTCTCGAGGATAAGGGGGAGACGTTTGGTTTTGTTCGAGATCTTGTCTTGAGGTTGAGGAACGAGAGGGACGGAGATGCCATACGAGCAATCCGCAGTGACAATGGATCAGAATTCAGAAACTCTCGTTTTGAAACTTTTTGCCATGACCTGGGTCTTGAACACCAGTTTTCGAGTCCGTATATGCCTCCCCAGAATGGTGTTGTGGAAAGGAAAAATAGGTCCTTGTGTGAGATGGCTCAGATGATGCTTTATGAGCATAGGACTCCGAGAAGGTTCTGGACTGAGGCGGTGAATACTGCGTGCTATGTGTCGAACAACATCTACCTCAGAGTGCATAAGAAGAAAACCTGCTACGAGTTGATGCACGGTCGCACACCCAAGGTGAGTCACTTCCATGTCTTTGGATGCAAGTGCTTTATTCTGAAAAAGGGGAAGAAGTTGGATAAGTTTGAGGCTAGGTCGGTCGATGGTATTTTCTTTGGTTATGCATCTCATTCTAGAGCATATCGTGTGCTCAATCTTGAAACTAACCAAATCGTGGAGACTTGCGAGGTAACCTTCGACGAGACACAACCACGTAGTCAGCTTGTTTTTGAGTGTGCAGGTGATGATGAGCTTGGCGAGGAGATCTTTCAGAAGGAGGAGCATTGTTGACGGTTAATAGTTGTATCAAAGTTCGTTTATGACTTGCAAGCGGACAAGTCTCCCATCGTAGTCGAGGGACCCTTCTTCCCTCGAGTGGTGAACCCAAGGTATCGAATCCGTGGAACAAATGTGTGACGCAAAAGTTGATCTAGTAAAGTCAAGTAACTTCAATCTTCAATAAAACCCTAATGCATCTAAGTAAAAGACACGAAACTAATCTAATCTACTAAAGACCGGAGATAACAAAGTAAGATTGGGTAGATAAACCGATCTAGAGAGATCGGGGTAAGCCTTTTGTTGAAGTTCCAAGCAAGAGAAGAAGTAGCAAATCGAATCTTATTAGAAGCCTCTTTAAATCGTGGTTTCCCGTCCAAATCCGAAAACATCCGCCTTTCGGAACCCCCGTTCTGTCACAACGTATCCCTACTCATGCGGGGAGTCTAGGGCGAGTCAAAAGACAAGTCGAGATTCTTTCGGAAGATCCGGCGTGTACCTCTAGCCACCGCGGCTACAAGAACACCATATGTAATCTATCTCGAGAATAGAATTGGAATAAGCAAAGCCGATCGAAAAACAAAATCTTCGAGGAAACACTTGATCGCTAGGAAAAGATTCAACTTGATAATTCAACTATAACAATGATACATACACAAGATCACCACCGGCATCCTTCCTTGATCTTGCTTCTAGCTCCGATAACTCCGACGTGGTCTTCCGTGCAAGGTTCTCACGTCGGCTAGGGAAACCCTAGTCAACTAGCTCGACCCTCTCCTCTCCGAGATGGTGTCCCTCTCTTCTCTGCTCCTCGGCGGCCGATGACGAATTGTATGATGCGTGGCTCTCGGTCAGGGGGCTATTAATAGCCTGATTGGCGGCTAGGGAAAAGGGGAGCCTCACTGGGCCCTGGACAGGGCAGGGCCGACCGGCCTGGGCCCATCCCGGCCCAGCCCGAGGCCTCCTTTGCTCTACGTCAGTTCCCTTGCTTCCTGGATGTTTCCCCCTTTTGCATGTAGGTCCATGTCGTCAGTTTCTCTCCGAATTGGACACAACTCCTTGTCTTGCAAGATTCAGCACTTTTCTGGTCAGGTCCTCGTAGTTTGTCGTCTTCTCGGATCAAGTCCCTGGCTTCTTGGAGTTAAGTTTGCTTCATTGCATGACTTGTACGGGGCTTCAAGGTCTTGTCATAAGGTGCTTGATGAACTTATCCCGAAAGTCTTGCTTTAAACGCTAAAACCCTGCATAAACACTAAACTCCAAAACCGACAAGCACACGTGAACTTGTTATACCACGGGGGTTAGTACCAATGGATAAGGTATAAAACTTATGCCAACACCGAAGATAAACTCATGGCTAGGTTGACGGATTTTAACCGTCAACATCTCCCCCATGCGTAAACCTTGCTCGTCCTCGAGTAAGCCTTTGATGGATATCATCGTTGCCAAACAATGTTTAAACCTTGCACTTGATCACACATGAGAAAACATAATGCTCTCAAAATTTTAATTCATTAAAGTTCCATAATGTACTAGCCTTCATCTCCATGGAGGGTAGATTCTTATTAAGCTTATCCCACAAGTATTAACATGCTCACAAAGTTTAAATAGATCTCAGAATTTTTGAAATAAAGAACGAGATAAAGAAAAGCTAAACCAAGTTCACAAATTTAAATCATCTTGCATATTGCTCATGAACTCTCATCTCGCTTGTCTCTCAAGCCTATATATTCTACTCCTTTCCCTATCATATCATATATGCATGGTAGGCTTTATATGGAGCTTTGGGAAAGTTTAGTCCTAACAAGATTTTATAAATGAGGTGTTGTCAAAACAAGACAAGCTTCTCATGGTCTTACCCAGACTCGTCAAAAAGGTCATTGGAAAATAATGTTATATCAAGGAGGGGAAAGAGAAAAATACACACACTTTAGATGAGTGGACATGTGCAAATGGCAAAGAGTGATCCCGAGGCACAAAGGAAGTCCTCGTTATCGGATTGCACATGGTTGGAAAATGAGAATGGATCTTTTAAACTTGAAGCCTTGAATGCACTTTTAGAGAACCCGGGGAGTTCACTTTACGCTTACTCATATATATATATTTTCTCATATTTCTCCTTCTTTTCTTTCTTTCTTTCATTCATTCATTTTTTTTCTTGTGAGACTTTCACCTTGGAAGTCACGTACATCGCCTTTGAATTTTGTTTCATACATTTTTTTCATTCATCATTTCATTTTTTTTAAATACTCCCCTTTGAACTCTAAAACTGCACCGTACCTACCTCCTCCCCCATGCTTAGACATTGCTCGTCCTTGAGCAAAGAGGCGATAAATAAGGTAGCTACCAGAAATATTTTTCCTTGGAGAGATACTTGAAATCTTCAATGTTAGCACCGTCTTGCGATCTTCCTTGAATTGATGATCCATTCTCAACGATAGGTTGTGGTCAAGGAGGTAATCACAAAAGATGATATTTGGTTTAAGGGTGGATATCCGGCGAGGTTTGTGAGATCTCCAATGCGGGGATACACAATGCACGGATAAAAGGCTAGCAAAAAAGATAGATACGCAAAAATGGAATGACCAGCTTCTTAGTCTCGGGCCAGAGAAATCATGGCCTGCAATAACTCACTCAAAAATAAATCTTGTACACTAAGGTTTATGCACTCAAATATATATTAGGCTTTGGATAGGTTGAGCAACACACAAGTGATATTTATGACAAGGTTAGCGATATTTTTGAGCATAAAAGACATCTTTAATCTATTCATAACCAGAGAGCACATAAAACACCATGGGTCTTTATTTTAATCATAACCTCCGCTGAAGATTAAACTAGTATTTAAATATATTCAGATTCGTATTTTAAGAGAGCACTAGCTTAAACATGCATAAATCAATTACAAAGATAAACAAAGCGGCAATTATAATCATATATCATCATGGCACAAATTTTTGTAACTTTTCCAATGATATAATCAAGGTGGTGTCTTTATTAATGATGATATCAAGTTGAAATACAAACTGAAAATAAACAAACACACTTGCTGAAATTTAAATAAAAACAGAAAATATTACGCAAACACACATAAACAAAAGCTAAAAATTACAGAGAAAAAGAAAAGAAAAGAAAACTAAAGTTCCTAAATCTTCTAGTCCTCCGCCGGTGGTTGGTGTTGATGATCTTGATAGTAATACCCTTGCTCGTAGTAGGATTGGACATTCCCTCTGACAAATTGATTTGGCTCCACAAGGTGAAGGCATCCAAGCTCATAGGCAATATTTGCATTGCCCTCACCAAGTGGAGCCGCGTTGGCTTGGATGGCTGCGATGTTTTGGGCGTTTCTTGCAACATACCCTCCAATTATGGCCATGCTTTGTTGTGGTTGGGGATATTATGCGTAGGGCTCTGCGAAGTTAGCGTTGGGCACCACATAATTTGGTGGGGGTACCGGTGCACCACCCCCCATGCTTGCTCTTGTGGCCCTCCGTAATAACTTGGCGGAGGAGGAATCCCGCCGAACGGTGGCACATTGGGTTGTGCACCACTCGCTTGTGCGGAGGATGTTCCCTCCTCTACGATTCTTCCTCTTTTGTTTTTCCTTGCAGGGACAAGGAGTCCCTCTTCCAACCAATCTTCCCTCCCTTCGATGAAAAGCCTAAGCCTCACATCGGGAAGGGGTAGGTTCACTATGGCCAAACGATAACCTCCTCTCTCATCTCCACTAATGTATTTGCCTTGGCGCAAATACTCAATGCCGAGAGAGGTACCACGCAAAAGATGGTCGGGGTTCCTTGCGATCCCCCGCCGTAAGAAGGACAACATGGAGAGGTAGCACCCCGAACCAATATGTCCCGCCCCCGATGTTGCTTCACAACACCAACGGTTGATCATAAGGTAAGAGGGGTCTATTGGCTGCTTGGAAATTAAAGCCGAGTAAAGCCAATTCAACTCCGTGTCGGTCACCTTCGTCTCCTTCATCCTCCCCAACACCCTCTTGCACATCCAAGAGTGAAATATCTGGATAATGGGGTTGCGGATGCAATTGCGTTGTTGATGGGCTTCTCCGGAGATTAAACTCCAAAATCCCGCTAACATGCCGGGTGGCACATCAACTTTCTCCGGAGCTCCCTTATGGAATCCAAGTAGCTCCCTAACATGCTCGTAGGGAACCACTTGTTGGACTCCCTCCAAACGGAATGATAAGCTTTGCACCCCATCATCAAGGATAGGTGCAATGGTCATCAAAATTTCCAAGGCGAACCCCTTGTGGGTGTCCGCTGATACTCCGTTGGAGAATTGCACCCATCCAAGGTGCCCCAACATGTAGTATATGTCGGTGCCAAAACCCAAGGTGTAGAGTGCTTGGTCGTCGAACTCGACATTGGGCACAAGCCTCTTCTCAAGACGAGAGAGCCTCTCCTCCTCCTCCGACGACAAGATGATGAAGCCGTACGAAGAATAAATTGGAGTGTAAGGAGGTGGCGCGGTCGAACGGGTCGATCGTCGTGGTGGCGCGGGCTGCTCCTCAGTGTGCCCTTGAGGTTCAGTGAACGTCATGGACGTGCTCCTTGCAGCCCTCATACCACCAAGGAGGAGAGCATCGTTCCTCCTCGGTGGTGCCGTATCCGTCTCCATGCTCCGGGGAGACTCGGAAACCGAGTGCCTCCTCGAAGACGTTGTTGATGACGGCTTGGATGACGACGAACCCTTCTTCTTGGAGAAGAGACTTGTGGTTTTCTTCCACATGGTTGTTGCACTCTTTTCTTCTACTAAAACTCTGGGTTGCAACCGGTAACTAGGCACTAAAAATCTTTACTTCGGATGTGGACTTTGAGTGGATTAAGGTGGTGGATTTTTTTTGAGCTCTCAAGCTTGGGAAGGTTGGCTAAGTCTACGGAGGTTTTGGGCACACAAACTTTAACACACAAACAAAGGAAGGAGAGGGAAGCTTGCCTGCAGAAAACGGGAGCCGGGGGGCTCCTTAAATAGGGTAGGCCGGCCGGCCTGGGCCGACCGGCCTGGGGGCCTCGGTGCTCCTCCCTGCCTCGTCTTTCTTCCAACACGATCATTTCGCCTCTGCAACTTTCCTGCCCGCGTGCTCCACGAGTTGCATCGCCCAAACGCTCTCGTCCACTCCTTTTCTTGCATTATTGGTCCTTCCACTTGATGCTTCATGCTTTGGGTCATGTCCATGCTCCCTAGCTCCACTTGCTTCACATGCCACCATGAAATTCCCGCAAAGTTGATGCTTGCTGCCCACCATGCTTGTCCTTTGCATGTGGACTTGGTGAAAGTTGATGAAAGGGAATCCAATGGTGCATGCATGATTAATTCAAACTAGATTGCCTCCATTTAGGTATGTTTAAGGTTAAGCACTCCTCTAATTCGAAATTTAAAATATTTTTCAGAGCCATGCAAGAGCTCAAACATAATTTTAGAGAAGTTTTTAAACCATTAAAAACAAATGTAAGTCGAAAATATTTTCCGACTACGTTGATTTTAGTCTCACCGGTATAGTTTGCCTTCGTCGGTTGAGAGCAAACTTTTCCCAGCTTGATCATGGGGGCATAAGTTTAGGTTCTAATTTTGGCTAAATAAGAGAGATTTTGAATAAAACAAATTTAGATGAGGCTTAGAAAAATTCTAATCTTAGAGAAACAAAGGATATAGATTTTTAAATCAACCAAAAGTTTTGATTTCTAGGTTCACGCGAGTCCTACCACGTGCTGAAATTTAATTAACACCTAGGTATAAGTCGTGGCTCTACTCGTGTGTTTTTAGCATGAAAAATAAGTCAACCTCAGCACCATAATGAGGGTGAAAGGTTGAGTTAGGTTCTGAAATTATTTGGTTGAGGTTTCTCGAAAAGAAAAGAACAAACAAGCACACAGGAGGGTTCATGCAAAGGGTTTATGATAAAGCAAACATTCAATCAAGAATTATGTCTCTAACATTGTTCAACCACTTCTAAGTCTAATGTATTTGCGTAATAAAACTCAAAACTAAATTATTAAAAAGACTCGAAAAACCTGGAATCGGGTTGTCCTCCCGGTAGCTTATTCTTGACTCGACGAAACGGGTTGCCTCCCGCCTAGCGCTTCATTTATAGTCTATAGCTAGACTTGTTCACTTGATTACTTCGGATCAACGCTCTTTGCGGGCGTTGCAATCTTGGGTACCCACTTCCTCACCATCTTGGGCACGGACTTGTCTTCCGGCTTAGTCATTTTTTTGGTCTTCACAGGCGGCTTCTCTTCCTTTGTCTTGACGGATGCAACACCTTCTTTGATTTTTTTACGTTCATTTTTTTGGCTCCTTCTTCTTTTTCAGCCCCTCCTTTTGATTTGGTTCTCCCTTCACTCCAATCATGTTGCATGCCTCGATTCTTGGACGGAACTTGAAGGAACTCCTTTCTCCGTTGATATCGAACATGATCTCCCCCTTGCCAACATCAATAGTAGCTCCCACGGTCTTGAGGAAAGGCCTCCCAAGGATGAGCGGCGGCTTCTCCCTCTCTCCCATCTCGAGCACAACGAAGTCGACGAGGATGAAGTGGTGTCTGATCTTCACACATACATCTTCAGCAATGCCCAAGGGATAGCGAATGGAGTTGTCTCCCAACTCCAAACATATACCCGTAGGCTCCATTGGTAGGCGTAGCTTCTCGAACACATCCCTCGGCATGACGCTCACACTTGCTCAAGGTCGCATAACGCCTTCTCGAAGTTGAAAGAACCAACCGAACATGGAATTGTAGGGCACCCGGGGTCCTTTTGCTTCTCTAGCCCATTAGCAATAGCGGCACTACACTCCTCGAACATCTTGACATGATCTACCCCGAGTGTTGCTATCTCATATTTATTTGCAAGTATGTCTTTAAAGTAACGAGAATATGTAGGTACTTGTAGGGCATCTAGTAATGGCATGTTGATGCTAAGTCTACGCACAACTTCCACAAACTTCTCAAAGTGGTTGTCAAGTTTACCTCGGAAGTAGCGTGGCTTGAGTTGTGGTATCCTCGTGTCTTCCTCCGGCATCTCAAATTCGGGTTCCTCGGTGACGATCCCCGTAACCTTCTCTTTAGCAACTCCTTCCACCTCGGTGGATGGTTTAAGCTTCCTTGCTCCCGCGGAATGTTCCGGATCTTCGGTCTCCTTCCCCGAACGTGTTTGAATGGCCTTCGCCGATTCGGGACTTTTGGGTTGTCCCGAAGCTTCCCTTCATCATTACGAGGCGCCCCGCAAGTTGTCCAACTTGCGTCTCGAGCATCTTCATCATGTTGAGCACTTGATGATTGGAACTTCCGACCTCCGTCACCTTGCTATCGATGTTCTCCAACACCTTGTCTATGGTCTTGAACTTGGTGACGGTGTCCTTGTTGATCTTAGCTTGCTCATCCATGAACTCCTTCAATTGTATACGAAGCGGAACCACATTAGGAATAGATGAGCTTGCAATAAATTGAGGTCTACCTTGCCCGTAGCGGAAGTTCGGCAATTCTCCCTTCCTCATGTAGTCGAGCACTTTGGCTTCCTCCGGACAATCTTTGCGGACATGGCCATACTCTCCACATTCTTCGCATGTGGACCTTGCTTCGGCGGCCTTCAAGTCTTGAGCCTCTTTCTTTTCCATCTCCATCTTCTCCAATCTCCTCATGAGCGAGTCGATCTTGCCTTCAAGTATGTTCTCCTTCTCCACTTGCAAGACTCCTTTGACGTTCCCCGTGGGTTGAACCGGATGTAGGCGCCCGGACGACGCCCATGTGTCATTATCCGCGACCTTCTTGAATAGAGTGAAAGCTTCTGTTGGTGTAAGCTCGATGATAGATCCTCCCGCCGATGCATCGATGATCGTCCTTGACGCCATGGTGAGTCCTTGATAGAACTTTTGCACGAGGTCTTCCTTCGGGAACTTGTGATGTGGAACAGCCCGGGTGTACTCGTTGAAGCGCTCGAATGCCTCCGAGATAGTTTCCGTAGGATATTGAACAAATGTGGCAATCTTATTACACAAGCTTTGAGTTTTACCCGGTGAGTAGTATTCCTTCATGAAAGCCTTCATCAACGTGTTCCAATTTTGCACCGTCTCCGCCGGTTGAGAGTGGAACCATTGCAAAGCCTTCCCGATTAGTGAGAACGGAAAAAGCCTTGCCCTCGTTTGGTCTTGAGTCACCCCATCCATGTTGAAAGTCTGACATAGTTGAATGAATGCTTGGAGGTGAAGGTTCGGATCCTCTTTACCAGTGATGGGTGAATGTTGCACCATGCAGATTGTTGAGGTCTTGATCTCGAATGGTCTTCCGATCTCCTCAAGGTTCAAGATTGGTAGGTCGATGATGTCCGGGGTGCATAGCTCCCCAATCTTGCGTTCTTGCAGTGGTTGGTCACCCATCGGTGGAAGTCGATTCTCCCGAGGACTTTGAGGTGGTGAATTCTTCGGAGATTCCTGCGATCCTTTGTCTTCCCACTCCGAATCTACAAAATCCAGCTTTTTATCTTGATGTGCTTCGCGTCTCCTTAGCCTGTAAAGTTTTTCTGGATCATCCACAAAATTATCGGGTTTGTTGGAGAGTTAGCCGTCCATCTCCTGTTAGGGTTAGCAATAAACAAAATATGCAAAAACTAGAAAGTAAAAACAAATCTATAAAAACTAGGGTTAGACAAACTAGATCAAATGTATTTTTAGGATGATCAAAGTTTAGTAGATGCAAAAAGGAAAACAAAAAGAAAACTGAAAATTACAAAAAGGCAATAAAAAACAAATCTTGATCACTTGTTCCCCGGCAACGGCACCAGAAAAAGGGGCTTGTTGACGGTTAATAGTTGTATCAAAGTTCGTTTATGACTTGCAAGCGGACAAGTCTCCCGTCGTAGTCAAGGGACCCTTCTTCCCTTGAGTGGTGAACCCAAGGTATCGAATCCGTGGAACAAATGTGTGACGCAAAAGTTGATCTAGTGAAGCCAAGTAACTTCAATCTTCGAGAAAACCCTAATGCATCTAAGTAAAAGACACGAAACTAATCTAATCTACTAAAGATCGGAGATAACAAAGTAAGATTGGGTAGATAAACCGATCTAGAGAGATCGGGGTAAGCCTTTTGTTGAAGTTCCAAGCAAGAGAAGAAGTAGCAAATCGAATCTTATTAGAAGCCTCTTTAAATCGTGGTTTCCCGTCCAAATCCGAAAACATCCGCCTTTTGGAACCCCCGTTCTATCACAACGTATCCCTACTCACGCGGGGAGTCTAGGGCGAGTCAAAAGACAAGTCGAGATTCTTTCGGAAGATCCGGCGTGTACCTCTAGCCACCGCGGCTACAAGAACACCCTATGTAATCTATCTCGAGAATAGAAATGGAATAAGCAAAGCCGATCGAAAAACGAAATCTTCGAAGGAACACTTGATCGCTAGGAAAAGATTCAACTTGATAATTCAACTATAACAATGATACATACACAAGATCACCACCGGGATCCTTCCTTGATCTTGCTTCTAGCTTCGGGAACTCCGACGTGGTCTTCCGTGCAAGGTTCCCACGTTGTCTAGGAAAACCCTATTCAACTAGCTCGACCCTCTCCTCTCCGAGATGGTGTCCCTCTCTTCTCTGCTCCTCGGCGGCCGATGACGAATTGTATGATGCGTGGCTCTCGGTCAGGGGGCTATAAATAGCCTGATTGGCGGCTAGGGCAAAGGGGAGCCTCACTGGGCCCTGGACAGGGCTGGGCCGACCGGCCGGGGCCCATCCAGGCCCAGCCCGAGGCCTCCTTTGCTCTACGTCGGTTCCCTTGCTTCCTGGATGTTTCCCCCTTTTGCATGTAGGTCCATGTCGTCAGTTTCTCTCCGAATTGGACACAACTCCTTGTCTTGCAAGATTCAGCACTTTTCTGATCAGGTCCTCGGAGTTTGTCGTCTTCTCGGATCAAGTCCCTGGCTTCTTGGAGTTAAGTTTGCTTCATTGCATGACTTGTACCGGGCTTCAAGGTCTTGTCATAAGGTGCTTGATGAACTTATCCCGAAAGTCTTGCTTTCAACGCTAAAACCCTGCATAAACACTAAACTCCAAAACCGACATGCACACGTGAACTTGTTATACCACGGGGGTTAGTACCAATGGATAAGGTATAAAACTTATGCCAACACCGAAGGTAAACTCATGGCTAGGTTGACGGATTTTCACTGTCAACAAGCATGAACTTGGAGATGATGAAGATGGCGGTGTGGTGTCCCCGGCTGAACATGTACCTACCACTTCGACTACAGTGGTTGACGGCGCCTCTCCTACACCTACGACGACAAATCAAGATCGAGGAGAAGCCACAGTTGAGGGGGAGGTAGCATCAAGGCGAGAACCTCCCTGGCGAGTACAAGTGGATCACCCAGCTTCAAGGATCATCGGCGATATGAATGAACGTACCACACGGTCGAGGGTTCGAAACAATTCTCATTTCGCTCATGCTGCATTTGTTGCCACCTTTGTGCCCAAAGACATTGGACACACACTATCTAATCATAATTGGGTTAATTCGATGCATGAGGAGTTGGAGAACTTTGAGAGGAATCAGGTTTGGGAATTGCTTGACCCTCCCCCAGGGTGTAAGCCGATTGGGACAAAGTGGGTGTGGAAGAACAAAGAGGGAGAGAAAGATGAAGTGGTGAGAAACAAGTCGAGGCTTGTTGCTCAAGGGTTCAGTCAGAAGGAGGGGATCGACTACGAGGAGACCTTTGCTCCTGTAGCCCGTTTGGAGACGATAAGGATCCTTCTAGCCTTTCCGTGGCTAAAGGGTTCAAGTTGCACCAAATGGATGTGAAGAGTGCTTTTCTGAATGGTGTGTTGGAGGAAGAAGTGTATGTGAGGCAACTACCTGGGTTTGAGAGTGAGAAGTACCCCCACCGGACGTACAAGTTGAGGAAGGCGCTTTATGGGTTGAAGCAGGCGCCTAGAGCTTGGTATGGTAGGTTGAGGGGGTTCTTGTTTGAGAGAGGTTTTGAGATGGGGAAGGCTGATCAGACCTTGTTTCTACTTAGGCAGGGCAGAGATATCCTGATTGTGCAGGTGTACGTGGATGATATTGTCTTTAGTGGCTCATCTAACTCTCTTATTGCAAGGTTTGCAGAGGATATGAGCAGGGAATTTGAGATGAGCATGATGGGCGAGTTGCAGTTCTTCCTCAGGCTACAAATCAAGCAATCAAAGGAAGGAACATTTGTGCACCAAGCTAAGTACACCAAGGACATTGTGCGGAAGTTCAAGATGGAGGACTCCAAGGCTATGACAACACCGATGAGTACGACTACAGCTCTTGATGCAGACGAGGAAGGTGAACACGTGGACCAGAAGGAGTACCGGAGCATGATCGGGTCACTCCTCTACTTGACGGTGACGAGGCCGGACATCCAGTTCTCGGTATGTCTGTTTGCTCGTTTTCAAGCGTCTACGAGGACTTCGCATCGGCAAGCGGTGAAGCGGATTTTCAGGTACTTACGTCACACCCACGACTTCGACCTTTGGTACTCAACGTCCTCTTCTTTGGCTCTTCATGGTTTTTCGGATGCGGATTTTGCCTGGTGTCGGTTGGATAGGAAGTCCACTTCTGGGACTTGCCAATTTTTGGGGTCTTCTTTGGTGTCTTGGTCTTCCTGCAAACAGTCGAGTGTTGCTCAATCCACTACCGAGGCAGAGTACGTTGCCGCTGCTAGTTGTTGCTCTCAGCTCCTTTGGATCACATACACCATGAGTGACTTTGGTGAGGAGTATACCCATGTCCCACTTCAATGTGATAGCACCAGTGACATAAGCGTTGCAAAGAACCCAGTGCTCCATTCCAAAACCAAGCACATAGAAGTGAGGTATCATTTTCTGAGAGAACGTAGAGAAAGGAAAGATAGCTTTGATCCATGTACCCATACATGACCAACTAGCCGATATTTTCACCAAACCCCTAGTTCAAGCAACTTTCACTCGTTTGCGGGGGGGGGGGGGGGGAGCTTGGTGTGTGTTTGATTTCTTGAGTTGGGTGTGTGGGAGATCCTTTGTAGCATATGTATAGTTCCTTTTGTGCATTTCTTGCATTTGGCGTGGCATATGTAACATGATGTATAAGCATCCTTGTACCTTAGATTGCATGCATTTTGTATCATATGCATTGGTTAGGAAACGCTTCTCTTATATACATTGTTCACCATGGAATGCTATATATGTCTTTGTGAGTTTGTTTGGTATGCTATGGTTAGTTTGTCTTAGCTCTTGATGATCTTGATTTATAATCCATGGTTGATGGCTATATTCTTGAAAATTGTCACATATATGCTCTCTCATGTGTAAATGTCTTTATGTGATCTTGACATGTTTTTAGTGGCTTGGTTATGCTTAATTTGTGGTTGGATAGCTAGTTTATTGATCATATGGGGTCAAAGGCTCATTTGCCATCATGAATGTTTAGCCCTCTTGCTTTATCTTGTGGAGGGGCATAAGTTCCTTTTTGTCGCAAAGACATTTCATGTACCAAATTTGAATCTGAAAATGAAATGTAAAATGCTTGGAAAATGTGCTCCCATGTCATTTGTGCTTAATTTAATTTACTTTGGGTGCTAAACCGTTGCATGATGCCTACCATTGAGAAGTTTCATATATAGAAGTAGGCACATGGCTCGGTGGCTTTGACATGACATGAGGTGCTTGTGGGTGTTTGTGATGGTCTTATGATTAGAATGGTTGTCCTAACATGAAATTTGCGTGGCTTTGCCTTTTTGACATGTTTTGATCATGTTTAGGACTTTGCTCATGAGAGGTAAATTTTTCGCAAAATTGCCCAAATCCATCTTAGCTTCGTCCAATGGTTGTGAAACTTGGTGATCTTGTAGTTGATGTCAATACGAAGATATAGAGTATCTAACTTGCTCATTTGGACATGTGTAGCATCCTATGTTGAATTTTGTATATTGAGAAGCTCTAGGTTGAAAGTTTTGCAATTTTGGCTTGATTCATGCATTGCCAACAAGGGGGAGAAGTTTGAGCTTGAAATGGCTTGCTGGATGCATTTAGAAGGTTTTTAGGTGATTTCGAGCCATTTCTGGGCTCTGGTGTGCACCGGCCTGACCGGTCGAGGTCACCGGTCTGACCGGTCAGAGTGCTGGTTCTGTTCACATGTTGCACACCGGTCTGACCGGTGGTGTTGACCGGTCTGACTGGTCAGGGCTGAGTTATTGCAGCTGCCCTGTTTTCAAGTGGTGTTTTGCATGCATTCGTCCAGGGGGAGTTGCATTGGTTCAGGGGGAGCTTGCATGTGTGCAGGGGGAGCTCTTTGTGGTTTTTCAAGGTTTGGTTTGGTGGTTTGCGCTCTTTGCTTGAGCATAGTTCTGTCTCGGATGTGTCGAGCCGTTGCCCTTGCCTAAGGGGTCTGAGATTTGTCTTCTTCAAGTGATCTTGCTCTTTGCCTTTGTTTGGCTTTCGATCACTTGTTGGAGTTTCTTTTTATTCATTTCTTTTCTTTTTTTCTCTCGTGTTACTTTACGTGGGTGTTTTTAATGCACTCATCAAGGGGGAGATTGAGGACCATGTGTGGTTCGAGGACCGGAGGATGGTCGCTTCCTTGTGTGATGAGTGATTGACAACATTGTGTGGACTGATTCTTGGCTAAGTATTGCAGGTGCAGGCTGTGGCTTGATTGGTGTTGGTGCAGGTGAAGAACAAGCGTGAAAGGTCGTCACCGGTCAGGCCTCTAGGTGTGGAGAAAACAAGTAGGCTTCGTTCGAGGGACCCGGTGGCCAGCGGGGTCAAGTGCGGGCCGCATGGTGGCATCAACAGCAAGATGAAGTCATGGACAGTTTCTTGGTTCAGCCTCAAAACCAAGGTCGAGCCGGGACTACGTGGGAGCCGTGTCATGAGTGGCGATTGGCGGAGGCTACACCGAGTTCGCGCGGTTTCCAGTGGTTCACCAGAAAACCATTGGGTTCCTTGGTTGATCCACAAAGCCAAGACCAAAGAACCGAAGACGGTGCTGCAGCAGCACCAGACCGGTCTGATTGGTGGGTCTAACCGGTCTGACCGGTGGTACAGGTCTGACCGGTGAGGAGCACCGGTTTGACTGCTGAGCGATGACGCAGTCCGGAATCTTCGAAGCAGAGGACACGCGTCGGGATCGCATGGCTTGCGTCGAGGCTAAGCAGGGTGCGGTCGGCGGGCATCCGTCCGATGGAGAAATTCTGAAGACTTCCAAAACCGCCCTTGAGGGGCTTGTATCCCTAGTTATTAAGTAAGGGTATTTTAGACTTTCGATTGGCTCCATATAACCCATGAGGGCAGAGGATGGCAGCTATCTCTTGGAACTCTAGTTCATTTGCTTTCCTATTTTCCCTTCCTATTTTCTTAAGATTTCCATAGGACTAGCTTGAGAGCTTCATGGTGAGATTTTGTGAGAGGGTTGGATAATCAGGCGGCAAGCTAGACCTTGTATGAACCTCCTTGGTTTGTATAGACGATTCGGCGTTGTTCCTCAAGGCTTTGTTGTGTTGTTCCCGGTTGTTCTTGGTGGTGATTTTCGGAGCCCTCTCTTGGTGGTTTTCTTGGTGTGTTTTCGGGACCTTGCTCTTGGGGATTTGATAGGGGAAATTCGTGTGAACCCTTCGTGGTTCTTTTGCCTTTGATTCCCTTCCCAAATCCGTGAGTTAAGGGGCTCGATTTTGGGTTTTCGGTGTTCTAGGGTTAGAGGAGTTCTTGGAGGGATTTCTTCGATTCCTCTTGATTTGGCAAGTTTTGGTGGACAAAATCGTGGCTATGGACTCCCTATGAGGTGTTCCTACTATCCCCAAAGTCTTGTTCAAGTCCGTAAAGTGATTCGGGAGATCGAAGTTTGGATTTGGAGGAGTTGAGCCGCGGGTGTTGTTCATCCCGAGCTGCCCAGATTACACCGGTCTGACCGGTCCTCTTGACCGGTCTGACCGGTGCGAGCCACTTGTGGGATTTGCATCGGGTGAACTACTTAACTCATGTGACTTTGGGCCTTGGTGCTATTGGTCAGTTCTTTGTCTGTTTGGAGTTGGTTTGTTAGGTTTTGTGTAGAGTTTTCTTCTCGTGTAGGTTGTGTTTTGGGGGTGTTTTTGTTCCAGGGCCTAGAGAAGTCACTGAGTCTCTCTGGAACGTTTGTTGTGCGGCTGCTGTAGCCACCGGCCTGACCATCGCTGTCCACCGGTCGGACCGGTGTCACTGGTCTGACCGGCGCAGGTCATCGGTCTGACCGGTGCAGCACAGGCAGCAAGCCGTGCAAGTTTCTGTTGTGCGTTTTGGTGTGTTTTCGTTCGGAAGGTTGTTTGTTGGTTCCTAGGTCCAGTAGCACTCTAGTGGCTGCGTGGGTTGGCCAACTTGAGTAGTGAGTTGGAGACGTGTGTTGGAAGCCGTGTTCGTCTTGTTGGAGTTTCCATCTCCTTCGAGAAGAATTTTTATCGGCTCCCATTCACTCCCCCCTCTCTGGTTCGCCGTATTGGTCCTTCACATTTGTAACGGGCTCTTTTAACATCCGTTACAAAGAATTTATATAACAGGCGTTTAAGAAGCCCGTTACCAAAAGTCCACATTGGTAACGGGCGTTGTGAAGGCCAACCCCGGGGTCGTCCTGGCGCGCTTATAGGTAACGGGCGCCAAACAACAACCGTTACAGATGTGGGTGGATGTAGCAGGCGTTAAGGGCCCGTTATAAATGTTGCGTGACCTATTTGAGGTTTTCACGTAGTGATACTGATGCAAAAAAGATAGAAAGGTTCTGTGATGGTCTATATGGCAAGTTGTATGAACGGCTGAACTTGCTCGAGCCAAACAGTTTCCATGAGCTCGTGAACAAGGCTATATCCCAAGAAGATGAAAAAGGCCCATAGGGACAAGAAGAGGTCGTCTGGTTTTGCTTCGGGTAGCTGAACTAACAAGAAGTTTCGCTTTGTGAAAAAGAACGTTCCTAACCCATCCCAGCAATCTTCAACTGGACGCTGGACGATGAAGCCACCTCAGGACAAACCTTGAGGGAACTTCTAGTTCCGCAATGCTCAGCAGTAGGCTCCAAAGCCTACTGTACCCCCACGTAACATCGGTGATTGCCACTGTTTCAACTGTGGTCAGCCGGGGCACTATATTAGTGATTGCCCCAAACCCAAGCAGAACATGCCCAACCAACAGAATCAAGGTGCAGGAAGCAAGCCTGCCACTCCGGCTAAGAAGCCAATGGTGCAAGTCCGCCAAGGCAAGCTGAACTTCACCACCATGAGTGACATCCCGGAGGGAGCTTCAGTGCTCACGGGTACTTTCTCTATCAATGACACTCCTGTTAAGATTTTGTTTGATTCTGGAGCTACCCACAGTTTCATAAGTGAAAAGCTAATAGGAAAAATGGGTTTGATGGGTTCTCATACCAATTCAGCTTATAAAATTATCACTCCGGGAGGGCAAATCTCCTCTAGTACTTTAATCCACATAGTACGTTTGGAATTGGGTAGTAAAATCTTTCCTACAAACCTTATAGCCATAAGTTTGGAAGGCATGGATGTTATCTTGGGTATGGACTGGATGACCCAACATAAGGTGGTTTTAGATATATCAGATAGAGTTGTAGGGATCAATTCGCCTACGGTCGGGCACACTACCTTGTACCTACCTTTTTAGGACGGTACAAACTCTTGTGCCTATGTGACCATTATCTCCCATCTTGATGAAATTCCAGTAGTTTGTGAGTATCCAGATGTCTTTCTTGACGAATTTCCTGGTATGCCACCGGATCGAGATGTCAAGTTTGTAATTCAACTCCAACCGGGTACTGCATCCATTTCTAAACGACCTTATCGTATGCCTCCCAAAGAACTAGCCGAAATGAAAAACCAACTCCAGGAGCTGTTGGATAAGGGTTACATTCGCCCGAGTTCTTCTCCTTGGGGTTGTCCCGCTCAATGCAGTGACCATCAAGAACAAATATCCTCTTCCTCAAATTGATGTTGTTTTTGATCAATTGGCTGGAGCCAGAGTTTTCTCCAAGATCGATCTTCATTCCGGCTATCACCAAATAAAAATTCGACCTTGTGACATTCCTAAAACTGCTTTATCCACTCGCTATGGACTTTACGAGTTCTTAGTAATGTCCTTCGGTCTCACAAATGCCCCAGGCTACTTCATGTACCTCATGAACTCCGTGTTTATGACGGAGCTCGACAAATTCGTAGTGGTCTTTATCGATTATATCCTCATCTACTCCAAAAATGAGAAGGAGCATGCCGAACACCTACGAATTGTCCTACAGCATTTGCAAGATCATAAGCTTTATGCTAAGTTCTCCAAATGTGAACTCTGGTTAGATAGTGTGAAATTTTTGGGGCACACTATTTCCAAAGATGGCATCTCTGTAGATCCTAGCGAAGTGCAAGAGGTGATGGATTGGAAACCACCCAAGTCCGTACATGAAATCCGCGGTTTCTTAGGTTTGGTGGGTTATTAGTGTCGATTCATTCCGGACTTCTCTAGAATCGCTAAGTCTATGATCAAACTGCTCAAGAAAGGAGTGAAGTTTGTGTGGAGTGAAGCATGTGATAAAGCCTTTCACACCTTGAGGCAGCACTTAACTTCAGCCCCAGTGCTTGTGCAACTAGATAATTCCAAACCTGTTGAAGTTTTCTGTGACGCGTTAGGCACGGGTCTCGGTTGTGTTCTTATGCAAGAAGGCCGAGTCATTGCCTATGCTTCACGGGCACTTCGACCCCACGAGATCAACTAGTCCACCCATGATCTAGAGTTAGCAGCGGTTGTCCACGCTCTCAAGATATGGAGACATTATCTGATGGGTAATCGTTGCAATATCTTCACTGATCACAAGAGTCTCAAATATATCTTCACTCAGTCCAATCTAAACATGAGGCAAAGAAGATGGCTTGAGTTGATTAAAGATTACGACCTGGAAGTGCACTATCACCCCGGGAAAGCAAATGTTGTTGCGGATGCTCTTAGAAGCAAGTCCACTGCAACCATCTAGAATTGGAGCCAGTTAGTGACCCATTATGTGAAGAGATGAGAAAGCTCAACTTGGAAGTGGTAGAACAAGGAAATCTTTATGCCTTAGTTGCCGAATCTAATCTTTATGATAGAATTGTCACTGCTCAACGCAATGACGAAGACATCCAGATCATCAAACAAAAACTAGCAGAGGGAGATCCGAAGTATACATGTTTCTAGAAGGATCACAAGGATGTGATCTGGTTTGGAAGACGCATTGTGGTTCTTGTTGACCCAGAAATTAGGAAGACAATCTTGGATGAGGCTCATATGTCCAAGTTCTCTATTCACCCCGGCAGTACTAAGATGTACCAAGATTTGAAACAAAATTTCTGGTGGTCCAATATGAAGGTTGATATAGCCAAGTATGTAGCGAGTGCGATACTTGCCACTGGATGAAAGCAAGCCATTTGAAATCGGCTGGTGTACTCCAACCGTTGTCGATACCCATGTGGAAGTGGGATGATATTAGTATTGTAACATCCTTGAGTTTGCTTGTATGTAAAAAGGAGGAATTTCAAAAACTTGATTTGAATTTGAGTGGTTATGAAATAATTAATGAGGTCTACCTTCTTCCCTTCCCTAAATTCCTAGATTTAATTGAGTTCAAACAATAAGTTCTAGGGCTTATAAATGCTAGTGTGAGAAGTTGGATTTTTGTTAGGATTTTATTTGGATATAATTGTGTGAATTCAAATTTGAATTGGTTTTCAAATTTGAATTAAATAGAAGACAGGGGTATAGTAAATAGGAAAAACCTTTCCCCCAGCTTGGGCCAACAACCTCAAAACCGACCTGTCGCCCCATTTTGGCCCATGCGCGGCCCATCAACCGGCCGTCGCTCTGCCGGCCGCCTTGACCCGCGCACGAGTCAATGACGAGTGGGGCCCACTCGTCAGGCCACCACATCATCTCTTTCTTCCTCCTCCTTTCTCCCCTTTTCCGCCTCTCCTCTCACAACGTGCGCCGCCGCTGTGGAAAGGCCGGCCGTGCGGCCGAGCCCGCCGCCGCCGGATGCCTCCGCGCATCCCAACGCACATCGCGCCGTCCGCCCTACCTACCACCTGCTATAAGAGCAGCCACCGGAGCTTCTCCCCCGAACCCTAGCCAACCGGGAGTTCGCTGCCTGCCCGCGCCGCCGGTGACGTCAAGGTTAGGGGAGGGGTGAAGGAGGCGGGGAGCCACCTGTGGGACTGCCGCCGCGAAGCCCGGAGCCGCCCGTGAGGAGGAGCCAGACCAGCTATCACCGCGCACACCCCGTCTTCTGCATCCCCTGTGTTGCCGCCGTCGTCCTCCTCGCCGACGAGCCGCGCCTCTCCTCTTCACCGACGCCTGCACTGCGGCCCGTGGCCACCAAGGTGAAGACATGCCTCCCCTCTCTCTTGTGGATTCCCTGACCTTCGAGTCGAGGGGGGACGCTGTCGTCCGCCATCATGCCGTCGCGCCGCCGCGCTTGCACTATGTGATGCCGGCCTTCGTGCCAGGCTGGGATGTTTCTTTGCAGATGTTGCCGCTGTCGTTCTGCGCATGCTTACCCGCTCAATCTTCTTTTTCTTGGTTCCCTCTCACCCGTAGAGTACCGCACCACCATGCCGCCACCGCACACCCCCGCGCACCGGTGCACAGGCTCGACTAGGCCGTTCCGATGCACACGCCTCGCGTGAGTGCCAAAGGCGCCGCCTTTTTTGGTCGCCAGGCTCACCTGGTACCATCCCGCCGTAGGACGCGCGGGGATTCCCCCGTACTTGGCGTCGTTGCGCGCGCCACCGCCGCCGGGCCGGTCGGCGAGCCGACGCCGACGCGCGCCGAGCGCTCTTGAACCCGCGCCGTGCCACTCACCCATGAGCGCATGGGCATGCGCATCCGCTTGTGCGTCCCCTCTCCAAGACTCGGGGTTGTTGACCCGCGTCGCCTCGCGCGCACGCGAGTCGATCCCACCGCGCGTGCCACCCCAGCCACGCCGCCGGTGACTCTGTCTCCCGCCGCCACGAGCCCAAATCCGGCCAAAGGACGCCCCTTTTTTATGTCTAGCGGTTTGTTTCGTTAACCCGGGCCTCGCCAAGGGGTGTGTTTCCCAACGGTTGTTGACCCTCACTGCTGGCCAGCCCTTTACCGCGCTGCCGTGCCTTTGGGGCCTCTCATCGAACAACTGCTAGCCTTGCCCAAAACCCCAGGGGTTTTCTTGCACATGCTGGTCCACACGCCGTTCTGATCACAGAAGATCCAGGCGGATCCCGTGCGGTCGGCTACCCAGGGCCGAGCCACACGAGCGCCCGCACCGCGCTAGGCGCGCACGGCCGCACTCGGATCCGGTGCGCCACCCGCGTCAGCGCCACGCCGGCGCGCCACGCGGGAAAAGCTTGCTTAAAGCCACCGACGTGGCCGCCACGTCAGTCGTAGTAGCCAACCTGCAGCCTTCTAACCGCCAGCTTTAAGCCTCCTAGAGCCAGGCTGTAGACAGCTTAAAGTTTGTGCTACTGTGTATGCGTATTTTATTTCCAGAAAACTATTTTATCTTTAAAAAATCCTAGTAAATTCATTTTTTCTCCGAAAAATATAAAATCTTTTCCAGAAACTCTCTAAAATCTTAAACTCTATGCTAGGCTAGTGTTTGCCCTCTTTTGGCTCTTAATTGCCATTCTTTTGGAGTTAATTGCATTAGGGCCGCTGTTTATTTTCTTTTACGCGTTAATAGGAGCAGCTGGAGCCGGGGAGCTGATTCTGGAGTACGACTACACCGACGACTTCACCGCGGAGGACTACCCGACCCCAGGTTCATGCCCGACTGACTTTGAAACCCATAGACATTGCAATGTAGTTGCTAGCGCTTTATTTTATATGCATGATGATGAACCTTGCACTGCCTACTTTAAATATCATGTCCTTGATTGTCCTACTACTATATATGTTTATAAGCGTGTATATACGTGAGCTTCACGATGCATGTGTTGGGATGGTAATAGTGGTTCTTGGCGTGAGTGGGGTAAAAACCGGCAGGAGAAGGCGTTTTTGGGTACTTTGGCGGGGGTGAGCTCGAGACAACCAATCTGGGATCGGGGATAGGGGTGCACTTAGTGTATCCCTACTTTGACGGTTTTCAAAGCCTAGGTGTTAGGCTTTTTATTTGCGCTTGGAGGATATGAGCTCGCCCCGGTCTGAAACCGAGTGGATCAACTTGTCGATAGGACCTTCGTACACACCACCCAGCCGAGCGTGGGGTTAGGGCCGAGTTGAGCTCGGCAAGTGCGGAACCATACCTGCCAAGAGGATAGCGGGGTATCAGTGGGGGAGTGGTGGAGGTGAGACCACCCTCTAAGAGTGACACCCGTGTAGCCACACGGGGGCTTTCACAGTTCCGGTGCTGTCCCTTCTGAGGGGGGGACCGTTTTGAGGGCTGGATGCAGGATGGGTCCGTAACTACCAAGAGTTCGCCTGGTAGGATGGGCTCGGTCGGTCGTACACCGGTCGAGTGCCATTCCGGGATGGGTACAGGTGTACACACTCTGCAGAGTTGTTTGATCTATAGCTATAGCCGCGTCCTCAGTCATGGACAAAGCCTAGAAGACATGTTTGTTCCTCATATTTTGGGATTTCTACCTTCCCTCTATAGATGAGAGTATGGTGAGTCGTGGTTGCATTTGGTTAGAGGAGAGAGAGGCTCCATCTACCTCATTGATCCGATTGCAATCATTGAGGTGCGAGGAGAGGAAGTTCTCGCATCGACCCTAGACTGGAGTAGGTTGGTGGAGATGGGGCCCTGAGTGACCAGGAGGTTCCGAGCTTTGTTGAGATCTTTGGGATTGGGAACTTGTTGGAGATACCTTGTTTATACTCTGCTGCTGCTGCTGCATAGGAAAACAGAGCCACTTCCTTGTCTCCTTTTCTCCCTTTAGATGTTAGGCCACTTAAAGCTGCATACAGTTGGTGACGTGGACCTATCCCACTCCTTGGGGGTAGACTTTGGGTGTGCAGGGTATGAGACCAAATACGACAACAACGCCGATGGATGGTACGACTGAGGGATGCATCGCTTCGCTCAAAGATGCCTGTGGCGAGAAGAATAAAAGATGGAGACCCTTCTGAGATGCTAGCTACCATTGCGTAGAATTTTACTCTGATTCAGCCAAGAGGCTTGTAATGATGTACTCCATAATGGACGTGTAATAAATTATGTACTTTTACTCTTATGTGATGCGGTTTTATGACTTTGTGTATTTTTCTGTGAGACGTTCTGTACGCGATAGCCACTGATCCAGGGACTATCGCGAAAGTACAGGGATTTAGGTTTTCTATGGAAATCTGGGGATTTACAAGCATGGACTTCATTATGGGTTTACCCCTGACAGCTAGAAAGAAAGATTCTATATGGGTTATCGTGGACAGACTCACCAAGACCGCCCATTTCATTGTAGTTCACACTACTTATTCAGTGCAGCAATATGCAGAGTTATACATGGATCATATAGTTCGTTTGCACAGAATTTCGAAGACCATAATCTCTGATAGAGGAACTCAGTTTGTTGCTCGTTTCTGGGAACAGTTACATGAGTGCTTAGGAACCAAGTTGATTCGTAGTTCCAGCTATCATCCGCAGACCGATGGTCAGACTGAAAGGATAAATCAAATTTTGGAAGACATGCTACGAGCAAGCATCTTGCACTTTGATAAGAGTTGGGATAAGTGTTTGTCCTTGGCAGAGTTCTCTTATAACAATAGCTATCAAGCTAGTTTGAAGATGGCACCATTCGATGCTCTTTATGGACGAAGATGTCACACCCCGTTGAACAGGTCAAAAGCAGGAGAAAGGACACTCTTTGGTCCGGACTTAGTTAAAGATGCCGAAGAAAAAGGTGTGAGTGATAAGGGAGAACTTGAAGTTAGCTCAGATGAGGCAAAAGAGCTATCACGATGAGGGAACTGCACCCCGACACTTTGAGGTGGGAGATTATGTGTACCTAAAGGTTTCCCCCACCAAAGCTGTGCAGAGGTTTGGTGTTAAAGGGAAGTTAGCTCCATTCTATATAGGACCTTATGAAGTCATAGAAGTATGTGGGCTAGTGTCTTATCATATTCAACTGCCAGAACGGTTCTCTGCAGTTCACAATGTATTTCATGTGACTCAATTGAAGAAAGGTATGCCTGTGCTTGAAAATGAAGTGATTACAGAAGCTAATGCTTGGATTGAGCCAGATTTCTCACTCATCGAGCATCCCATGGGATGTTGGACCGAAAGGAGAGAAAGACCCAAAGACAGACCGTAAGAATGTACAAGATACAGTGGAGTCATCACACGGAAGAAGAAGCGACTTGGGAGACGGAAGAGTACCTCAACACCAAGTACCCGGGCTTTCTACAATCCTGAAACCATGAGTTTCTGTACGTAATTTGTTTTCTTGAATCGAATCTCGGGACAAGATTCCGTTTAAGGGGGTAGGCTGTGACGCCCCACGTTTTTATTTAACCCTAATAGTCGGTCAGATCTGCTGATAGTGGTCAAATCACAGTCAACCTGGGTCCTCACCTCGAAAACCTCACCAACCAATCCTAATGACCCTCTTGATCAAGTCAACACACATGTGTGGTCAAACTTTAGTCAAATACACGGTCAAACCCTACCTAAACCCTAATTTCCCATAATGTCCTCCGGAACTTTTGCCGCGTTCTCCAAATTTGACCTAAACACTTCAAAATCTACCAATGTAAAAGTTGTCCAGTTTGTCTAGGGACACAACTTTCATGTAGGATGGCATTTCCAATTTTGAGTGGAAGAGGGTGGAAATCTTGGTCAACTACCAGTAATTCTTGTTTATTGGCACAGGTTGGAATTCAAACTTTGGATGCAATTTATGCAAAAACTGTTGAGAAAAACACCATATGGCCTTTGTAAAAGTTGTAGAGGGTAGTGAGATCTACAACTTTTGTATTCACCACTTTGTGCACTTCTATTCAACATTTTGGAGTTTACACGTTCAAACAGTGGCACAGTGAAACGTTTTAAGCCAGCCGGCGCCGCACCGCGCTCCGCGCCGCGACGTCACGCGCCCGCGCGCCACACCGCCTCGCCGTCCGGCCGCACGCCGACCGAGGCCGCGCACCTTCCCAAGATACCCGCGCACCAAGGCGTCTTGAAGTCCGCAGACACGCGCCTCCTCGCCGTTCACGTCGTACGCGCGCGCACCTCGCACCGGCCGGACCGCCGGTCCGTCCCGCACCCCCGCCCATATGCGCGCCGACTGAGGCCGCCTCCGTACCACGGCGGTATCTTCGCCGTCACCCCGACGTCACCGGCGAGCTGCCCCTATTTAAAGGCCGCACGTTTCCCCCACGAGCCTGCCACCGCCGCTCCCGTCACACCACCGCGCCCGCCATGGCCGTTGCCTAGCAAGCCGCCGCCATGCTTGCCCTTTTGGCCACCGCGCGCATGAGCACCTCCCTAGGGATTGGTAGCACCGCCCCGTGCCACGCATTGCCCGGTGTTGCTCCCCTCTCGCCGGAACCGCAGTCCGCCGCAGCCGGCACCGCCGGCCCCTGCCGTGCACCCTCACCGGCGACCCCTCCGCCCCAACTTCGGCCACCACAATGTCCTAGGTGAGCACGTGGTCGAGCCCCACCACCTCCCCAGCCGAATGCGCCACCGGAATCGGCGAAGTCCGGTGAGCCGTGCCGCCCTTTTGGTCTAGGGACCCAATTGCAAGCCCCCAAATCTTTCCAGGGTCCCAATTGTGAACTAGGGGCATATTTGTAAGATCCCAAATCTTTTAAGGAGCTTATGCGGAAAAGTGAATCTCCAATAGTATAAGACTTTTGCTGAATCTTGTAAATTCCCTAGAAAATCGTAGAAAAATCGGAAAAATGCAAACTTAATTTTGCTAAACTCCCGGTGAAGAGCACTACAACTTTTGTTAAACTTATCTAGGCTGTTTCCTGATAATTGTTGCATGAAAAATAGAAATGTGAAAAACCTAGATCTGTGATATCTCAAAATCCATAAGTCATCTGTAGCTAATTTGTGGATATGTTGTGTGCTATGTTACGACTAGCTCCTGTACTAAAATTTGAACAAAGTTATGTTGTAAATATTTTTATGTGAATTGTTTTCCCTTTATGCAGAATCTGCCTAGAATATTTGTAGGTAGAAATAATTATTTTTTTGTGCCCAACTTCTGCATGTGGTCTATTTATGCCAAAATACACCTTTGGTGAATTAATCACAATTTTGTTTTTATCAGACGTATTTATTCTTGATATATGCTTGGTTTTCTTTGTAAATTAATAACTCAAGATCAGTGGTAGTCCTAGGTGTATGTGCTGCATTCCTAGGTTAGTTTTGGACCGGAGAACATGTGTGAGAAAGTTTGGATCAATTTGATGATTATTTATTTTTGTATGCATTTATCTTGCTTAGGTGACTAGCTTTTGTTATTTTCGGTATAATTAATTTTCTAGCTATCCCAAGCATGTATGTGTGTTCAGTGGCTTAGTATAGGTAGTTTGGTACCTAAGAAATCATTCCACTGAATTTTAATGATTTATTGTTTGAATAAAAGCTTTGGAGGCAATTAAAGGTTTAATGTTTTGATAAATAGGAAAATGTCCTCTTATTCCTTGTGACCCTTTCTAAAATGGTTGCATGGCTTATTTGAGACCTATAAGTACAACCCTTTGCTGTTTAAGAATTTAAATGGAATTAATTACCTTTTTTGTGCACACCTTTGCCATTGAAAGATGGAAAATAAATCCTCACATGAAATAACAATTATAAAAGAAAACTTTAATTAAGTGTTTATTAAAAGAATAAACCTATACCTATAATAAGCTTAATGAAAAAGAATTAATAATTAATTGTTTGTTAAGGTGAATATGGCCAACAAGAGTTGGGTAAAATAATTAATCTAGCACATCACTTGAACCCTGCATTGCATTCCGTGTAGAGCTCCTTGACGGTAACTACTCGCTCATGCCGGAAGCCGAGAAAGGAGGAGCTGAAGCGGAGCTGCAGTACGTGGAAGTGATTGAAGACACCGAGGGTACATAGGCTAACCCTACTGATGAAGGAAAGCCCTGGTGCAATTAACCCAGTATCTTAAAATTCTTATGCAACTATCTATGAATGATTGTGCATTTACGTTCAATAGTTGATATGAAACCCTAGATGCATGATCCCTAGGTATCTTTGTCATTTACTAGTATGATAAGTCGATAGCTGCTATGCTATATGACCGTTACAAGTCGAGTGATGCTTGTCACTCACGAGAATATGTTCTTATGTTGGAATCATAAGATCTCCTAAATGGATTGCTCATGTGGTAAGATCATGGGATATGGGCTCCGGTCCAATGGCTTTCGTGGGTTAAGTGTTTGAACGTATTAAGCACTTGTCGAGAATGGGACCGGTAAGCCTAGTACCTTAATGAGGCGGTGAGGGATTTCACTGTCACCACTCTTGGGATGCGTCTCATGGCTAGCTACCGGTGGTGCACGTGTGAATCTGGTTGCCTCGCGGGGTATACCAGATAAACGGTACCAAAGACTATGGCCTTTTATCCCGGCCCGAGGATTTATGGGAACCGCTTGGTGGTTGTCCTCGCGGGGGCATCCCACCGTGTGTTTAGGTCTACCTTGCATGGTTATAAACAAATCGATTGTCGGCCTCTCACCGTTATATGAGACTACTTACTCCACTGGCCATGAGATCCCTAATGATGGAAGTTGATGAATTTTATGCTTGATTAATTGTATTGTACACTTATGCTTGCAATAGCTTGCCAACTTAGAAAATAATAACCAACTAGAACTTGTTCTAAAATCTTGAAAGTAAGGACATGCTCTTGTTGCTTTTCAGCAAAAGGAACACAAGTGGCCAAAAAGCCTATCATGTCTAGAGTTGGTGAAGTAGTTATCAGCGACGGGTAAGTCTTGCTGAGTATTAGTATACTCAGCCTTGCTATAATTTGTTGTGCCAGGTAATGCCTTTGTTTATATGTGGCCCGGAGAGATTCCGCCCAGCTGGGAGCTGGAGTGGGTGGAGGACAATGAATGAAGGCATCATGTCTGGCCTCCTGTGGTGTTTCCGCATTCTGTTTAGCTTAATTCCGCTATTTTAAAAACTTTGAACTGTGTTGTCATGTCAAAGACTTCGGTTTATAATAATTAAACCCTTCGGGGTAAATTTCAAATATTAATTATGTTTCATCTCTGGACTCGCCTTCGCGTGAGTTTTAATGCATATATGTCGATCCTTGTTGCTATATAAGTGATTTACCGGGCGTTAACCCAGCGACTAACGACAGGATGATACTTTATTATTGCTTAATGAACAAAGTGATCCTTGTGTGATGAGTGATTGACAACATTGTGTGGACTGATTCTTGGCTAAGTATTGCAGGTGCAGGTTGCGGCTTGACTCGTGTTGGTGCAGGTGAAGAACAAGCACGAAAGGTTGTTGTCGGTGAGGCCTCCAGGTGTGGAGAAGACAAGTAGGCTTCGTTCGAGGGACCCGGTGGCCAGCGGGGTCAAGTGTTGAGGACCATGTGTGGTTCGAGAACCGGTGGATGGTCGCTTCCTTGTGTGATGAGTGATTGACAACATTGTGTGGACTGATTCTTGGCTAAGTATTGCAGGTGCAGGCTGCGGCTTGATTGGTGTTGGTGCAGGTGAAGAACAAGCGCGAAAGGTCGTCGCCGGTGAGGCCTCCAGGTGTGTGGAGAAGACAAGTAGGCTTCGTTCGAGGGACCCGGTGGCCAGCGGGGTCAAGTGCGGGCCGCATGGTGGCATGAACAAAGAAGATGAAGTCATGGACGGTTTCTTGGTTGAGCCTCAAAACCAAGGTCGAGCCGGGACTACGTGGGAGCCGAGTCATGAGTGGAGATTGGCGGAGGCTACACCGAGTTCGCGGGGTTTCCGGTGGTTCACCAGAAAACCACTGGGTTCCTTGGTTGATCAACAAAGCCAAGACCGAAGAACCGGAGACGGAGCTGCAGCAGTGCCAGACCGGTCTGACCGGTGGGTCTCACCGGTCTGACCGGTGGGGACCGGTCAGACCCACCAGTCAGACCGGTCTGGCACTGCTGCAGCTCCGTCTCCGGTTCTTCGGTCTTGGCTTTGTTGACCGGTCTGACCGGTGAGGAGCACCGGTCTGACCGGTGTGCGACGACGCAGTCCGGAGACTTCGAAGCGGAGGACACGCGTCAGGATCGCATGGCTTGCGTCGAGGCTACGCAGGGTGCGGTCGCCGAGCATCCGTCCGATGGAGAAAGCTTCAAGTCTTCCAAAACCGCCCTTGAGGGGCTTGTATCCTTAGTTATTAGGAAAGGGTATTTTAGACTTTCGGTTGCCTCCATATAACCCAAGCGGTGAGAGGATGGCAGCCAACTCTTGGAACCCTAGCTCATTTGTTTTCCTATTTTCCTTCCTATTTTCCTTAGGTTTTCTATAGGACTAGCTGAGAGCTTCATGGAGAGATCTTGTTGAGAGGGATGGATGATTGAGCGGCTTGCTAGACCTTGTACAAACCTTTCTTTCATGTATAGATGATTCGGCGTGGTTCCTCAAGGTTTGGATGTGTTGTTCCCGGTTGTTCTTGGTGGTGATTTTCGGAGCCCTCTCTTGGTGATTTCTTTGGGTTGTTTTCGGGACCTTTCTCTTGGGGATTTGATGGGGGAAATTTGTGGGAACCCTTCGTGGTTCTTTGGGCTGTGATTCCCCTCCCAAATCCGTGAATAAAGGTGCTCGATTTTGGGGTTTCTTGAGTTCTTGGGATGGAAGTGCTCTTGGCGGGATTTCCTTGATTTCTCCTTTTTGGACGAGTTTTGGTGGGATTAAACTTGGCTATGGACTCCTCATGAGGTGTTCCTAATATCCCCAAAGTCTTGTTCAAGTCCGTGGAGCGATTCGGGAGATCGAGGTTTCGATTTGGGGGAGTTGACCGCGGGTCTTTGTTCATCCCGAGCGCCCGAGCTACACCGGTCTGACCAGTGCTCTCGACCAATCTGACCGGTGCAACCCTCAGTGGGATTTTGCTCGGGTGAACGTCTTGGTGTGTTCGTTGTTGTCTCGTGGTGCTTTGTTGTTTTGAGTTTGGGTCGGTTTGGTGGTCGGTTGGCTTTGTTTGGTGCCTTGGGGGCTTTCGGTCGTCGTGATCGGTCCGACCGGTGTGTCTCACCGGCTCGGCCGGTGTAGAGCCACTTAGTGAAAGTTGCTCAGTTTCACCAGCAGGGGCCGGTGTGGGTCTGTAGACTCGAGGTTTGGTGTTCCGCCGCATTCTCGGGTCGGAAGGTTGTGTGTTGGTTCCTAGGTCCAGTGGCACTCCAGTGGCTACGTGGGCTTGGACAACTTGGGTAGTGAGTCGGAGACGTGTGTTGGAAGCCTGGTTCATCTTGTTGGAGTTTCTATCTCCTTCGAGAAGAATTTTTATCAGCTCCCATTCACCCCCCCCCCTCTCTGGTTCGCCGTATCGGTCCTTCAAGTGCGGGCCGCATGGTGGCATGAACAGCAAGATGAAGTCGTGGACGGTTTCTTGGTAGAGCCTCAAAACTAAGGTCGAGCCGGGACTACGTGGGAGCCGAGTCATAAGTGGAGATTGGCGGAGGCTACACCGAGTTCACGAGTTTTGCAGTGGTTCACCAGAAAACCACTAGGTTACTTGGTTGAGCCACAAAACCGAGGCCGAAGACTCGACGAGGAGGTGCGGCCACCCAGGCCGGTTCAACCGCCCAGTAGGGGCGGTTAGACCGCCTGGGGCCGGTCAGATTGCCCGGGCCGGTCTAACCGCCCAGGGGGGCGGTCTGACCGCCTTGGTCGCTGGCGCCGAGATGCTTCGAAGCGGAGGACACGCGTCGGATCGCAAGGCTTGCGTCGAGGCTAAGCAGGTTGCGGTCGCCGGGCATCCGTCTGATGAAGAAAATTTGAAGACTTCCAAATTCGCCCTTGAGGGGCATGTATCCCTAGTTGTTAGATAAGGGTAGTTTAGTCTTTTGGGTGCCTCCATATATACTCGTTGAGGGGATGGATGGCCACCACCTTGGGGAACTCTAGCTCATTTGTTTTTCCACTTTCGTCCTTATTTTCCCTAGTTTTCCTAGGACTAGCTTGAGAGCTTCATGTGAGATCTAGAGAGAGGGATGGATGTTTGGGTGACAAGCTAGACCTTGTACGAACCTTCATGGTATGTATAGATGGTTCGGCGTTGTTCCTCAAGGTTGAGAAGTGTTTTTCCCGTCTCTCTTTGTGTTGTTTTTCGGAGCTCTTTGTTGGCGGAGTTTTGAGGATGTTTTCTCGGGGTTTTTGGTGGGTGTCACGTATGAGGATCTTGTGCCTCTTTGGCTGGTGACTTTGCCCCGAAATCTCTCTTGAATCGGACTCGATTTGGTGGTTTTTCGAGTTGGGCGAGTTCTTGACCTAGAGAGGTGATTTCTTCGATTCCTCTTGATTGTGAGCGTTTCGGGTCGATTCCTTTGAGGTAGAGGTTGCCCAGGAGGTAACCCAGCTATTCCCGAAGTTTCGCTGCAATCCGTGGAGTGATTCAGGAGATCGGGCGGGAGGAAGTTGAGGTTTGACCCGCGGGTTCGTTTTCTGGAAGGGGTGGTATAACCGCCAGGAGGGGGTGGTCTAACCGCCCTGGGCCTTCCAGGTCAAAGTTCTGTTTCACCGGATTTTCCTCTGTGAGTTTGTTCGCCTTGATGAAGGATCGGATGACGACTAGAGAGGGGGGGGGGAGTGAATTGGAGCCGGTAAAAATTCTTTTCAAAGAACCCGGCTTATACTCTAAACAAATCCCAGTCACACAAGAGCGATGGATCGAATCACACACCAACCGCCAAGACAACAAGGTTATGGATCAACCTCAAGTCTTAGGAATGATTCCTTGAAGCACACGCGGAAGCACCAAAGAATAAGGGAGGAATCGAACCAAGAAACAAACAGCCAGGCTCTGTCGGACCGTCCGGCTAGGAGGGGCGGACTGTCCGCACGAGCCACGCGGACTGTCCGCCAATGTACCGCGGACTGTCCGCACAGGTACGGCAGATCATCCGGCCTGGGCCGTGGACTGTCCGTTAAAGCCAACAGAACCTCCAGTAGCGAACCCCGAAAAACGGACCGTCCGCGGGGAGCACGCGGACTGTCCGCCATGCACCCGCGGACCGTCCGCACCGCCGCTCGCGGACCGCGTCCGAAACCTCTTCCAACCAAAGCTCGAAACCAAAACGGATCAAAAGCGAAGCCGAGCAAGAACACGAAGAACACGCGACAAACACAGCCCGCGCGGACCGTCTGCCACCACCTCGCGGATTGTCCGCCCTACGCGAACAGACCCAGAAACAACTCGACCCCGAAGGTCAACACCTCCAATCCATTACCGGATCTCCCAAACGGTAGAAGCTGTTGAGACAAGAGTTTGGGGACATGATAAGCGTCAAACAAGGATGCTATACCCCAAAAATTTTGCCTCCTAACTCCCTAAATCACCGGGAATCGCGGATCCTTTGAACACCACCAAAAACTAGGGCTTCGACCAAAAATCCTTGAATCGAAGTGGTTTCCCAGCGTTTGAGGGCACAAGATCAATCACAAAGATGCACTAGACATCCATCCATGTTTCCCTCAAAGAAATCCGGGGAGAAACCCACTCAAATCCGTGGAAACATACCAAGAACAAAGGCACCAAAAACAAGCACGAAAAAGACCACGAAAATCACAACGCCGAATCTTCTATACAAACCAGGAAAGATTCACAAGGTCTAGCATGCCGCCCTAGCATCCATCCCTCTCAACAAATCTCTCATGAAGCTCTCATGCTAGCCTAGACAAGAAATGGAGAAGGAAATGTCTCGGAAAATGAGAAAGAGGAAGGGAGAAATGAAACCCTAAGTCACGGAGAGAGAGAGCCATCCACACACACTCATGGCTTATATATCGGGTCCCGCCGGTGTGGGAAATGACTCGACTACCCCTAACTCAACTACTGGCGATACAACCCACACAGAGGCATTTATGTAATGTTTGTGGGTCTTGCCATCGGACGGCCACGTCTTCACCGCACCCTGCATCCTCCTGACGCAAGCCATGCGATCCCGCTGCGTGTCCTCCGCTTCGAAGCTTCCCGACGCGTCCGGATCCCGTCTCCGTCGTGTTGGGCCTTCGGACTTGGTTTTGAGGCCCAAACCAAGAAACCGTCCTCCGATGGTTTTGTGGGCAAACCACCAAACCCCGCGTGCTCCCGACGCAAGCCATGCGATCCCGCCGCATGTCCTCCGCTTCGAAGCTTCCCGACACACCCGGATCCCGTCTCCGTCGTGTTGGGCCTTCGGACTTGGTTTTGAGGACCAAACCAAGAAACCGTCCTCCGATGGTTTTGTGGGCAAACCACCAAACCCCCGCGTGCTCAACCCGGCCTCCCGTCAAGCCTCTTGACTCGACCGCCACCGTGCACCAGCTCGATCGTCCATGACTTCGTCTTGCTCGTCTCGCCACCATGTGGCTCGCACCTAGTCCCACCGTCCACCGGGTCCCTCGAATCGAGCCTACTTGTCTCTCCATCTCCCGGAGGCCCCTCAAGGCTGAAGACCTTTCGCGCCCGTTCTTCACCTGCAACAACACGAACTAGGCCGCAGCCTACACCTGCGCATTGAGCCAAGAGTCTGTCCAACACCCGTTGTCAATCACTCATCACTAAGGAGCGGTCATGCATCGACCACCGGGACGCTCCTAGTCCTCACTTAATCAGAGGAGCGTCTGGGTGAAATTTCGGGTCGTTCTCGTGCAGTTTGCTAGGAGTTCTTGTTTGGTGTTCGTTGCTGGGTACAGGAGGTTAGACCGCCCCTGGTAGCCGGTCTAACCGCCCCTAGGCCCCTGAGTGGAGTTTTGGTTTTCGCCAAGATTGTCTGGTAGCTAGCATGGCCCTGACCAGAGATCTCTATTGGTGAAACCGTGGTGCATTTTGGTGCTCGAAAGAGGTGTTTTGGAGGATTTCTTGGTTGCCTGGTGGAGGCGGTCTAACCGCCCCTATACCCGGTCTAACCGCCCCCTCTGGACAGCCGGCTTTCGAGTTGTTTCCGCTGTCGTGGGTGCGTGTGTGTTGAGGTTGCTGGTAGTGTTTGTTCCTAGGACCAGTAGCACTCCAGTGGCTACGTGGTTTTAGCAAACGGAAGGCAGAAGTGCGGAGCGTGTGTTTTTGGGGGTCCGACCGAGCGAGTTCATCTTGTCGGAGTTTCAATCTCCTTCAAGAAGAATTTTTATCGGCTCCCATTCACTCCCCCCCTCTCTGGTCGCCTAATCAGTCCTTCAAGTGGAATCAGAGCCGGTTCGGGTCTTTGTTGACTCTAACCAGTCTAAGATCCAAGGATGGAGTACCAGGAACGGGGTTCGGGTCCTCCACACTTCGATGGCAGGAACTACCAGATGTGGAGTAAGCAGATGGGTGCGTTCCTTCGTGGAAAGGGTCAGACCCTTTGAGATGTCACGGTGGACACAGGCTATGTCCAGCCGATGGACTTCCTCGCTCCAGGATCGAGGGACAGATTCGACGCCAACAACAAGGCGGTCGACTACTTCTTTCGTGCTTTGTGTCAGCCTGAGTTTGATCAGGTGCACACCGAGCACTTGGCTTGTAGAATTTGGACGGTGCTGAAGGAGGCTCATGTTGGGAATGCCCAGGTTCAGGCACAGATGTATGCGACCTACCGGAGAGAGTACGAGAACTTCACTCATCTCCCCGGTGAGTCCATCGATGCCTTGTTTCAGAGGTTCACGGTGGTTGTGAACAACATGAGGGCCAATGGGGACGTGCTCCCGTACGATGATCATGATAGAGCTGTCAAGCTCTTACACTCTTTGGATCGTACAATATGGGGCGGAAAGTTCGAGGCCATTGTGGAGTCGGATAAGTATGACACTCTGACGGTGAACGAGCTATTCTCGAAGCTCAAGTCGGCTGAGGTGGATAGGGGCATGACTGCCAAGCTCGAGGGCCCGACTGACTCTCATAGTCTTGCCCTCGTTGGTGGTTCGAAAGGAAAGGCTAACACTAACTCATCCACCAGGAAGTTCTCTTTGTCCTCTTTGATGTCTATGCCAGATGAGGAGTTCGATGTGCTTGGAGAGGACGAGCTGGCACTCCTGACGAGGCGGTTCGAGAGACATCACTAAAACCGAGTGAACATGAGGAGGAACACGAGGACATGCCTCCAGTGCGGCAAGCCAGGCCACTTCGTCGCCGACTGCCCGGAGAAGGTCGAGAACAAGGACAACTACAAGCACAAGTCGAGGAAGGATGGCAAGTACCGGTCGAGGCGCGACCACAAGAGCAAGTACAAGAGCAAGCACAAGGACGAGCGACGATCGAGGAAGAAGGAGAGCCGAGGCAAGGCCCGAGCGATGGTTGGAGCGAGCAACGTCGACTCCAGTTCCGCGTACTCCACCTCGAGCTCGAGTAGCAGTGAAGACGAAGGTGATCGTCGCAAGAGCAAGAAGTCGTCCAAGAACCTGAGCGGGCTGAGCTGCTTCGCTAGAGATGGCTTCTGCACCATGGCGCTGAGCTCCGGCAGCAAGAAGAGCACACAGAGCGACTCGGACTCTGAGTCCGACGACGAGGTGCGTGATGAGCTTCCCTTCTTGCGCCAGGAGAATGAACGACTTGGTAATTTGCTTGATAATCATGATGACATGCTTAGAGAGGCAAAGAAAATGAGAAAAGAGCTTAGGGCTTCACTCGAGGATGCTAGGACTAGAGTGGCTGAGCTAGAAACACAGGTGCTTGATAGTAAGCTTGAGATTGATTCCCTTAAGTCTAGTCCTGTTGTTTCTGATGAGGTTGATTGTGCTGATTGCTCCATCTTTCTTGCTGATCTTGCTTTGTTCAAGGAACAGCTTGCCTCCAAGTGTGAGGAACTACATGTTCTTAGGGTTGAAGTGGCTGAGCTTAAGTCTAGACCTGCTTTGCTAGGTGCTTGCACTTCTTGTCCTGTTTTGCATACTAAAATTGACGAGATGCATGCTTACACTAGTTCTCTTGAGGCTAAACTGAAAGAACCCATGCCTACATCATGCTCTACCTGTGAAATGCATGCTTTGAAAAATTTGGAACTTGCACATTATGTTGATCGTTTGCAGGATGAGAATGATGAGTTGAGAAAGTTGATGGGTTGGTTGTCGGGTCATGAACCTCAGTTGAGAATGATGATCGAGGCATTTAAGAGGCAGGATGGTGAGGGACTTGGGGCAAACAAGGTTGGTGAGGGAAGTGGGGAGAATATCCCAGAGCCACCAAAAACCCACCACAAGAATGATTTCCCTCCAAAACCTAACCATCTTAGGAACCGACTAAACACAACCCCAGCTCCACCCGTGTTTCCTACACCCACAAATGATCTCCAAAAGCCTATCAAGTTTGTGAGCACTTCCGGGAAAGTGTTCTTTTTGAAAGAGAGTGAGAAGGCTAGTGAGGAGAAATCGGTGGAGAAGTTGAGTGGAGAGACCAAGTGAGCAGCCCCAATCCAAGCCTAAACCTAAACTTGTGAGGTTCCATTGTGGCTATTGTGGGAAAGAGGGTCACAAGGATGAGTTTTGCTTCAAGAGGAAGCGTGAGGAAAGGATGGCAAAGGAGTGGGTGAACAAGGATAGGTACAACCCTTCCCATGGTGTACCTAAGCCTCGTATGCCATTGCCCAGGGATAAAGCTGTGGTGAGAATTGTTCCGGCATGGGGAGATGCGAGTTCCCGCAGCCGAGGAGCTGTTCTGGAGAGGGCGGTCAGACCGGCCTGGCTAGGCGGTCAGACCGGCCCTGCCCAAAGGGGGCGGTTAGACCGGCCTGGCTAGGCGGTTCAACCGCCCCCCAGAATTCTGGGTGGAGTGGTTTTCGAGGTGGTGAGTCGAGAGGTTTCAGTTCTGGAGATAGTGGTGCTGGTGGTTGGTCTGGAGAGTTAGCAGGTGGTCAGTTTGCTAGGCATTCTCCCCCTCGAGTTCACTACGGGGATGGGAGGAGTCGTAGCTTTGAGAAGGAGAGGAGGGACAGTCCACGAGCCTTCTTTCGTGGTTTTGGTCCTCCTCCAGGCAGCGAGGGTTGGTTTCCTTGGAGTGGTTACCGAGATGGTGTTCGTGGTGGTAGTTTTGGTAGGAGAGATGCTTTGGTTGGTGCTAACCCCACTTTCGAGAAAATGGCTCGGCACTGGTTTTACTCTTTTGGTACTAACCCCAGTGCTGAGTCGTTTGTTCGCTCACGTGCTCGTTTTTGAATTTCAGGTGGGAGACTTGAAGAACATTTGGTTGATTGACTCCGGTTGCTCGAGGCATATGACCGGAGACAGGGGGTGGTTCTCAAGTCTCGTCCCGGTGGTGACGAAGAGGTACATCACTTTTGGGGACAATGGGCGTGGGCGTGTGCTTTCAGAAGGTGAGATTAAGGTGAGTGACAAGATCACTCTGAGGCGTGTTGCTCTTGTTCAATCGCTGGGGTACAATTTGCTTTCTGTGTCCCAGTTGTTGGATGAGGGTTTTGAGGTGTTGTTTCAGCCAGGTGGTTCTCGGATTTTGGACTCTCGAGAGGACCATGTCTGTATGGTCGTTCCCAAGGGTCAGGTGTTTCGTGCTGATTTTTCTCAGTCTTCGGGTGTGGAGCGTTGTTTCTTGGCTGGTTGTTTGAGTGAGTTGTGGAGGTGGCATCGGAAGTTGGGTCACTTGAGCTTTGACCTTTTGTCTCGCTTGAGTAAACTCAATTTGGTCCGAGGATTGCCACGGTTGAGGCTTGAGAAAGAGTTGGTTTGTGCGCCGTCTAGGCATGCCAAGATGGTAGCCTCTTCTCACCCGCCTCTCACCGATGTGATGACTGAGCGTCCATGCGAGCTGCTCCATATGGACCTTGTTGGCCCAGCTCGTGTGCGATCTCGCGGTGGGAAGTGGTATGTCCTTGTTGTGGTGGACGACTACTCTCGGTATGCATGGGTGTTCTTTCTCGAGGATAAGGGGGAGACGTTTGGTTTTGTTCGAGATCTAGTCTTGAGGTTGAGGAACGAGAGGCACGGAGATGCCATACGAGCTATCCGCAGTGATAATGGCTCGGAATTCAAAAACTCTCGTTTTGAAACCTTTTGTCATGACTTGGGTCTTGAGCACCAGTTTTCGAGTCCGTATACGCCTCCCCAGAATGGTGTTGTGGAAAGGAAGAACAGGACCTTGTGCGAGATGGCTCGGATGATGCTAGATGAGCATAGGACTCCGAGGAGGTATTGGGCTGAGGCGGTGAATACCATGTGCTATGTGTCAAACAGGATCTACCTCAGAGTGCACAAGAAGAAAACATGCTATGAGTTGATGCATGGTCGCACATCCAAGGTGAGTCACTTCCATGTATTTGGTTGCAAGTGTTTCATTCTGAAGAAAGGCAGGAAGTTGGATAAGTTTGAGGCTAGGTCTGTCGGTGGTATTTTCTTTGGTTATGCATCTCATTCTAGAGCATATCGTGTGCTCAATCTTGAAACTAACCAAATCGTGGAGACTTGCGAGGTAACCTTCGACGAGACAGAGCCACATAGTCAGCTTGTCTTTGAGTGTGCAGGTGATGATGAGCTTGGCGAGGAGATCTTTCAGGAGGAGGAGCATGAACATGGAGACGGTGAAGATGGCGGTGTGGTGCCCCCGGCTGAACATGTACCCACTACTTCGACTACGATGGTGGACGGACCCTCTACTACACCTACGACGACAAATCAAGAACGAGGAGAAGATGATGTTGAGGGGGAGGTAGCATCGAGGCGAGAACCGCCCCGGCGAGTACAAGTGGATCACCCAGCTTCGAGGATCATCGGCGACATGAATGAACGCACTACACGGTCGAGGGTTCGAAACAATTCTCATTTCGCTCATGCTGCATTTGTTGCTACTTTTGAGCCCAAAGACATTGGACACGCACTATCTGATCACAATTGGGTTAATTCGATGCATGAGGAGTTGGAGAACTTTGAGAGGAATCAGGTTTGGGAGTTGGTTGACCCTCCCCCAGGGTGTAAGCCGATTGGTACAAAGTGGGTGTGGAAGAACAAAGAGGGAGAGAAAGGTGAGGTTGTGAGAAACAAGTCGAGGTTTGTTGCTCAGGGGTTCAGACAGAAGGAGGGGATCGGCTACGAGGAGACTTTTGCTCCCGTAGCCCGTTTGGAAGCGATTAGGATCCTTCTAGCCTTTTTCAGTGGCTAAAAGGTTCAAGTTGCACCAAATGGTTGTAAAGAGTGCTTTCCTGAATGGTGTGTTGGAGAAAGAAGTGTATGTGAGGAAGCCTCCGGGGTTTGAGAGTGAGAAGTACCCCCACCGGGTGTACAAGTTGAGGAAGGCGCTGTATGGGTTGAAGCAGGCGCCTAGAGCTTGGTATGGCAGGTTGAGGGGGTTCTTGTTTGAGAGAGGTTTTGAGATGGGGTAGGTCGATCAGACCTTGTTTTTGCTGAGGCAGGGGCGGAGATATCCCGATTGTGCGGGTGTACGTGGATGATATTGTCTTTGGTGGCTCGTCTAACTCTCTTGTTGCAAGGTTTGCGAGAGGATATGAGCAGGGAATTTGAGATGAGCATGATGGGCGAGTTGCAGTTCTTCCTCGGGCTACAAATCAAGCAATCAAAGGAAGGAACATTTGTGCACCAAGCTAAGTACACCAAGGACATTGTGCGGAAGTTCAAGATGGAGGATTCCAAGGCTATGACGACGCCGATGAGTACGACTACAGCTCTTGATGCGGATGAGGAAGGTGAACACGTGGACCAGAAGGAGTACCGGAGCATGATCGGGTCACTCCTCTACTTGACGGCGACGAGGCCGGACATCCAGTTCTCGGTATGTCTGTGCGCTCGTTTTCAAGCTTCTCCTAGGACTTCGCATCGGCAAGCGGTGAAGCGAATTTTCAGGTACTTGCGTCACACTCCCGACTTTGGCCTTTGGTACTCCGCGTCCTCTTCTTTGGCGCTTCATGGTTTTCAGACGCGGATTTTTCCGGGTGTCGGTTGGATAGGAAGTCCACTTCTGGGACTTGCCAGTTTTTGGGTTCTTCTTTGGTGTCTTGGTCTTCCCGCAAACAGTCGAGTGTTGCTCAATCCACTATCGAGGCAGAGTACGTTGCCGCTGCTAGTTGTTGCTCTCAGCTCCTTTAGATTTCATACACCATGAGTGACTTTGGTGAGGAGTATACCCATGTTCCACTTCAATGTGATAGCACCAGTGCCATAAGCGTTGCAAAGAACCCAGTGCTCCATTCCAAAACCAAGCACATAGAAGTGAGGTATCATTTTCTGAGAGACAACGTAGAGAAAGTAAAGATAGCTTTGATCCATGTACCCACACATGACCAACTAGCCGATATTTTCACCAAACCCCTAGATCAAGCAACTTTCACTCGTTTGCGGGGGGAACTTGGTGTGTGTTTGATTTCTTGAGTTGGGTGTGTGGGAGCTCTTTTGTAGCATATGTATAGTTTCCTTTGTGCATTTCTTGCATTTGGCATGGCATATGTAACATGATGTATAGGCATCCTTGTATCTTAGATTGCATGCATTTTGTATCATATGCATTGGATAGGAAAAGCTTCTCCTATATACATTGTTCACCATGGGATACTATATATGTCTTTGTGAGCTTGTTTGGTATGCTATGGTTAGTTTGGCTTAGCTCTTGATGATCTTGATGAATAATCCATGGTTGATGGCTATGTTTTCGAAAAATGTTACATATATGCTCTCTCATGTGTAAATGCCTTTTTATGATCTTGACATGCTTTAGTGGCTTTGCTATGCTTAATTTGTGGTTGGATAGCTAGTTTATTGATCATATGGGGCCAAAGGCTCATTTGCCATCATGAATGTTTAGCCCGCTTGCTTTATCTTATGGAGGGGCATAAGTTCCTTTTTGTCGCAAGGACATTTCATGTACCAATTATAAATCTGAAAATGAAATGTAAAATGCTTGGAAAATGTGCTCCCATGTCATATGTGCTGAATTTAATTTGCTTTGGGTGCTAAACCGTTGCATGATGCCTACCAATGAGAAGTCTCATGCATAGAAGTAGGCACATGGCTCGGTGGCTTTGACATGACATGAGGTACTTGTGGGTGTTTGTGATGGCCTTATGATTAGAATGGATGTCCTAGCATGAAGTTTGTGTGGCTTTGCCATTTTGACACGTTTTGCTCATGTTTAGGTTTTTTCTTATGAGAGAGTAACTTTTCGCAAAATTGCTCAAATCCTTTTTACCTTGTCCAATGGTTGTGCAACTTGGTGATCATGTAGTTCAGGTCATTATGAACCTGTAGAGTATCTAACTTGCTCATTTGGACTTGCGTAGCTTCTTGTGATGAATTTTGTATATTTGAGAAGCTATATGTTGAAACTTTTCGCATTTTTCCTTGGTTCATGCATTGTCAACAAGGGGGAGAAGTTTATGCATGCTTTGGGCATCTGGAGTGTTTGGAAGGTGTTCCAATTGGTTCGGGCAAATTTTGAGCAGTTTGGTGCAGGGTCGGTCTCTTGGGGCGATCTAACCGCCCCCAGGCGGTCAGTTGAGGAGCAGGCGGTCTAACCGCCCTGTGTAGGCGGTCTAACCTCCCTGGGCATGTTGACCAGATTTTTGCTCTTTGCTGCATTCCCGTCTTGCATTGCTGCATTGGTTCAGGGGGTGTGCTTTGGCTCAGGGGGAGCTTGCATATGTGCAAAGGGAGCTTGCATATGTGCAGGGGGAGCTATTTGTGGTGTTCGAGTTTTGGTTCGGTGGTTTGCGCTCTTTGTTTGAGCATGGTTTTGTCTCGGATGTGTCGAGCCGTTGCCCTTGCCTAAGGGGTCCGAGACTTGTCTTCTTCAAGTGACCTTGTTTTTCGCCTATCTTTGGCTTTCGATCGCTTGTTGAGGTTTCTTTTTATTTGTTTCTTTTCTTTTTCTTTTCTCTTGTGTTATTTCATGTGGGTGTTGTCAATGCACTCATCAAGGGGGAGATTGAGGACCATGTGTGGTTCGAGGACCGGTGGATGGTCGCTTCCTTGTGTGATGAGTGATTGACAACGTTGTGTGGACGGATTCTTGGCTAAGTATTGCAGGTGCAGGTTGCGGCTTGGCTCGTGTTGGTGTAGGTGAAGAACAAGCGCGAAAGGTCGTTGCCGGTGAGGCCTCCAGGTGTGGAGAAGACAAGTAGGCTTTGTTCGAGGGACCCGGTGGCCAGCGGGGTCAAGTGCGGGCCGCATGGTGGCATGAACAACAAGATGAAGTCGTGGACGGTTTCTTGGTAGAGCCTCAAAACCAAGGTCGAGCCGGGACTACGTGGGAGCCGAGTCATGAGTGGAGATTGGCGGAGGCTACACCGAGTTCGCGGGGTTTGCAGTGGTTCACCAGAAAACCACTGGGTTACTCGGTTGAGCCACAAAACCGAGGTCGAAGACTCGACGAGGAGGTGCGACCACCCAGGCCGGTTCAACCGCCGAGGAGGGGCAGTCAGACCGCCTGGGGCCGGTCAGATTGTCCAGGCCGGTCTAACCGCCCAGGGGGGCGGTCTGACCGCCCTGATCGCTGGCGCCGAGATGCTTCGAAGCGGAGGACACGTGTCGGGATCGCAAGGCTTGCGTCGAGGCTAAGCAGGTTGCGGTCGCCGGGCATCCGTCTGATGAAGAAAATCTGAAGTCTTCCAAATTTGCCCTTGAGGGGCATGTATCCCTAGTTATTAGATAAGGGTAGTTTAGTCTTTTGGGTGCCTCCATATATACTCTTTGAGGGGATGGATGGCAGCCACCTTGGGAACTCTAGCTCATTTGTTTTTCCATTTTCGTCCTTATTTTCCCTAGTTTTCCTAGGACTAGCTTGAGAGCTTCACGTGAGATCTAGAGAGAGGGATGGATGTTTGGGTGGCAAGCTAGACCTTGTACGAACCTTCATGGTATGTATAGATGGTTCGGCGTTGTTCCTCAAGGTTGAGAAGTGTTTTTCCCGTCTCTCTTTGTGTTGTTTTTCGGAGCTCTTTGGTGGCAGAGTTTTGAGGACGTTTTCTTGGGGTTTTTGGTGGGTGTCACATATGAGGATCTTGTGCCTCTTTGGCTGGTGACTTTGCCCCCAAATCTCTCTTGAATCGGACTCGATTTGGTGGTTTTTCGAGTTGGGCGAGTTATTGACCTAGAGAGGCGATTTCTTTGATTCCTCTTGATTGTGAGCGATTCAGGTCGATTCCTTTGAGGTAGAGGTTGCCCAGGAGGTAACCCAACTAATCCCGAAGTTTCGCTGCAATCCGTGGAGTGATTCGGGAGATCGGGCGCGAGGAAGTTGAGGTTTGACCCGCGGGTTGTTTTTTGGAAGGGGCGGTTTAACCGCCTGGAGGGGGCGGTCTAACCGCCCTGGGCTTTCCAGGTCAAAGTTCTGTTTCGCCGGGTTTTCCTCTGTGAGTTTGTTCGCCTTGATCAGAGGAGCGTCTGGGTGAAATTTCGGGTCGTTCTTGTGTCGTTTGCTAGGAGTTCTTGTTTGGTGTTCGTTCCTGGGTACAGGAGGTTAGACCACCCCTGGTAGCCGGTCTAACCGCCCCTAGGCCCCTAGGTGGAGTTTTGGTTTTCGCCAAGATTGTCTGGTAGCTAGCATGGCCCTGACCAGAGATCTCTGTTGGTGAAACCGTGGTGCATTTTGGTGCTCGGAAGAGGTGTTTCGGAGGATTTCTTGGTTGCCTGGTGGAGGCGGTCTAACCGCCCGCTATACCCGGTCTAACCGCCCCCCTCTGGACAGCCGGCTTTCGAGTTGTTTCCGCTGTCGTGGGTGCGTGTGTGTTGAGGTTGCTGGTAGTGTTTGTTCCTAGGACCAGTAGCACTCCAGTGGCTACGTGGTTTTGGTAAACGGAAGGCAGAAGTGCGGACCGTGTGTTTTTGGGGGTCCGACCGAGCGAGTTCATCTTGTCGGAGTTTCAATCTCCTTCGAGAAGAATTTTTATCGGCTCCCATTCACTCCCCCCCTCTCTGGTCGCCTAATCAGTCCTTCAGCTCAACCATGCGCCGCGTGTGCGGCCACGGCGACGTCGACCGTCGTTTGTCAATAGAGGGGATACGAGATGAGATTTCTTGGGTGTGGAACCCCACCGCTTACAAAGTATTCCTTGATATGTTGAGCGGTCTCGGGAATCCAAAGGCTTACTTCCTCTCCGGAATCAAAGACTTCTTCATCGAACACAAGGGATACAATGATCTCCGGCGCGCCGCCGAGGGTGGGCACGATGCGGCGGCCTATCTATACTCCATCTTGCTCTACAGAGACAATGGCGGTGCCGCTACCGACGACACCGTGAAGGGGTACATGAGGCGAGTCGCGGGCGGCGGCAGTACGACATCGAGATGGCTGAGCAACGAGAGGTGTCTGCCTTTACGCGAGAAGGCCGCGTGTGCGCTCCACTACTCGACTTGGCGCATTTGGGGTGAACCGCTGCCGCCTCCAGCACAGGTGCGCGGCAATCAGTAGTGCGCAGGCACCAACGGCGGCTGCGGCGTGGAAAAAGGTTGGCTTCGAATTTCTCTGTTTTGCAGCGAAGACTGTAGGCTGCGCTGCGAAATGTAGAAGTTCGCACAGAGTATTGGAATAGGAAATCAGTAATAGATTAGCTTTTGTATGATCCTCGAATTCTTTGTGTATAATTTTGGGAGAGCAGCAAATCCGACGCGGGCTATCAGCCCAGTGTCGCTAATGACTCTGGGGCCCAGTTCTATTCAAATGAAGAACGATTCTCATTTCTCCTTTTAATCTGCAATCAAATGTTGTAACAAGTATTTCTTCGTCGTTATTAGTTCAAATTTGATACTTTTTTTCTAATTTTTTCTAAAATAACCATCTATTCATTAATTTCATTGTTTAGTGTACATTTCGTTTGTCGAGTGATGTTTATATGCCTTATTTTGTTCTTTGTAAGTACAACATACAAATAATATTTGTTTTACACAACCATTAGTGATGGAACTTTACATTTCATAAGCTTAAGGCGAACACAGGGTTTTGTTAAGTTTTCAAATGCATATGAGTTCGAATATGTTGCAAAGTGTGGAAAACTTCAATGTTCAAGCAAACATTCTAGGAAACTATGTGAGATATGTAGACATTTGTACACAAGTATATTATTCCTTCATCGATACAACTTGAAATTTTGAAGACAAGTTTAGGTACCCAAATTATGTTGCTAAGTCAATTTGTAGATTTTTTAGAGCAAATTTGATGTTATTAGAACTATTATATAATTACCATGGGGTGTAAAAACGGAATATATGAATTTTGGGCACACAAGTGTGACTGTTGATATTTTATTCAAATACTGAATGTCCAAATACGAATTGTTCATATTTTATGATTTTTTAGGTGTTGTTTTATGGGCTCTAATAATTCAGGGAAGCAAGTTTCATTCCAAAAAAATTGTGACAGACCCACGCGTCAGCGTCAGCAGCCAATATAAAAAAGATAACCGTTGCCGGCCCGCCCAGACCCAATTGCTAACAAATGCGATGCGGGTTCACTAACCATCGTTGCCAATGACACTGGCCCATGCGCCAGCGTCAGCAGGCTAACCTGCATCGGTAATGACTACTCTAATAAGATCTAATTCATCACAACAGATCTCCAGTTCATCACAACAGAACACAGTTCATCACAACGCAGTTGGATCTACTCGCGTATATTAGATCGAGTTCATGACAAACAAAATCTAACAACCAAACTAATTAACTAAGCAGTTCATGATCGACGGACAAACTAAGCACTTCATGTCCAAGAACCGGACAAAGACACAAAAGCACACAAAGACATTATTGTTACTAATTTGTAGAGGAGTCTATCAATTAGTCGGAGTCCCGTCGTCGTCGTCGCTGTGGCTGCCGTCGTCGCCGTCATCGTCATCGTGGCTGCCGTCGTCGCAGTTGGAGCTGTCATCGTCGAAGAAGAAGGGGCAACGGGCAGCCCGCTTGACCACGGGGAGGTTCTCAAGCTTCTCAGCCAACCCGTGGATCCTGAAGGTGAGACCCTTCACGCTTGGGTCCTTGTACACATCATGATGCGCCTTGATGTCGAAGGCCTCACCAACACCTTCAAGCTTTCTGACGGCGCTCCTGAGCAGCTCGACGGCGAACTTATTGTCGTCGAAGAGCGGTTCCTCGTCAGTGTCCTTGGCTGCCGACTCCTTCCCCTTGTCCAACTTCTTCCGACGGCGGCTTTCGTCGTCGTCGTCCTCCCTTCGTCCCCGCTTCTACGGCGGTGGGCTCCTCGACGCCATCTCCTCCTTCTCTCGGTGACCGAAGATTTGTTGTGGTGAATTGCAAGGAGGAAGAAGAAGTGAAGAAAAAGATGATAAGCTTATGGAAAAAGAAGGGGAGGGCGACTGGACGAGGGAGTTATATTGACAAGACGCGGAACCGTCAGGCGCCTCTGCCCCCACCCACTACTCAAAAACTGCCAATACGTGCCACTCGATTGCACATCAGGCTCCGTCTCGGGCGCAAAGCCACGCATCGCCTTTCACTTACGCGAGAAGGAGAAGGGGCGGGGCAATGATATCGGGCCCCACTTGTCAACGGCAACAGCCAAACTGCGGCGCATTTTCAATTTCCATTTATTGTTTTATTACGACATGGTTGAGGCGCCATCTTCAACCTTCAACCCTCGAGCTCTTCGCCTCCTTCAACTTCAATCCTAGTCGCCAACTTCATCCCTTTAACTTCAATCCTCCTTGCCAACTTCATCCCTCGTCGCCGCCAACTTCAACCCTCGTCGCCATTCAAATTCCAAACCCCGTCGCTGTGCTATTTCCTCCCCTTCTCCTTGATGGCCGCGGTGTGCTTGATGCTGCGTTTGCCAGATGAACTTCTCACCAAGATCATCATCCACTCCATCAAGGAATTGGCCGTTTTCCATTTTCTGAACTTCCGCAATAAAATCTGCGGCACCTTCCGGCGCATCTGCAACTCCGATGAGGTACTACTGCATGTGTTGCTGCGTGATCTTCGTGAGGCATGCAAGGATCGCTACGTCAGGTCGTGCTTTGAGCTGCGCTTCCGCAAGGCCTATCATCCGGAGGCATTGTGCTTCGAGGGGATGGTGAGGTTGATGAGGCGGCGGAACCCCGATAAGGGTCTGAAGCTCATCAGAGATGCCGCCGCTGCTGAAGACTCCAATGCCAAGTACTTTTTAGCAACGCTGAAGTACCGTTGCAACTCAGCAAGCCATGGCACTACTCCAGGAAATCAGCAGCGGCCCGTCGCCCCCTGACGGCCGGTGGAAGAACCACAATCTGCGGCGGCTGTGCTACCTTGTCAAGAAGGATCTCGACAACATTGCGTCGTGGTACTGTCTTCATGACGGCGACGATGACAACGAGATTCCATTACTGCCCGTCCAGAATCCCTACATCTGCATTTGGGAAGCGGGATGTAGGCACTACGGGCCGGATATCAAATAGTTCATCCACTACTGTAGTGTCGAGTGTCGCATCCGTCATGAGTTCGACCTCTGGACATGTAGCTTCCACCCCGCCGTGGAGTACGCCGTCAGCAGGATGAACATCGGGATGTAGGTGCAAGCATCAGTGAACATTATCTATCTTGAATGTAAATTATTAGATATTACTAAACGCGGATTTGATTTTATAGGGATGTCAGTTTTTAATCAGTTTTTGATAGATTATATTTGATTTGTCACATTTGTGAGTCAAATCGAAGGTTGCGGTGGTCTCATTTGCCGCCGATGAGGCCTGGGATGCCCTCTTGGGTGTCAAAACCGCTGAAGCGGGCACGGCGGCGGCGGGCGACGGTGCCCTCTGCTTCCTCCTTTGTTCTATTCAAATGACTGTAGGGGCCAGTTCTACTCAAATGAAGAACTGTTCTCATTTCTCCTTTTAATATGCAATCAAATGTTGTGACAAGTATTTCTGTGTCGTTATTAGTCCAAATTTGATATTTTTTTCTAATTTTTCTCTAAAATCACCATCTATTCATTAATTTCATTGTTTAGTGTACATTTCGTTTGTTGAGTGATGTTTATATGCCTTATTTTGTTCTTTGTAAGTACAACATACAAATAATATTTGTTTTACACAACCATTAGTGATGGAACTTTACATTTCGTAAGCTTAAGGTGAACACAAGGTTTTGTTACATTTTCAAATGCATATGAGTTCGAACGTGTTGCAAAGTGTGGAAAACTTCAATGTTCAAGCAAACATTCTAGGAAACTATGTCAGAGATGTAGATATTTGTACACAAGTATATAATTCCTTCATCGAAACCATTTGAAATTTTGAAGACAAATATAGGTACCCAAATTATGTTGACAAGTAAATTTGTAGATTTTTAGAGCACACTAGATGTTAGTAGAATTATTACATCATTAACATGGGATCTAAAAACGGATTCTAAGAATCTTGGCAACACAAGTGTGACTATTGATATTTTATTCAAATACTAAATGTCCAAATACGAATTGCTTGTATTTTTATGATTTTTAGGTGTTGTTTTATGGGCTCTAATATTGTAGGGAAGCACGTTTCATTTGAAAGAAAATAGTGGCTGGCCCACGCGTCAGCGTCAGCAGCCAAAATAAAAAGATAACCGCTGCGGGTTCACTAACAAAGGCGATCCGGGTTCACTAACCATCGTCGCCCATGACACTGGCCCACTCGTCAGCGTTAGCAGGCGAACCGTGCGTGGGCTGCTCAAAATTTCCCACCTATATTTACTATGCCCATGAAATTCCAATTGCTGCACAGAGCTGTCAAGGGCACGCCAGTAGTTTCATTAAACACAGTTACACGCGTTGTTCATATTTGGCTCCTCGCTAGACAGATCCACAACGCGCGCATTCTCCCCACCGCCGCCACCACTCGCCCCGCTCACCTTCGCCGCTCTCTCCCCGCCGCAGCCCTGCTTTTCTCTAACCCCACCGCTCCCTGTGTGACGACGGTGACAAGGATGCGGTTACTGGCGTGCAGACGTACGTCCGACCAACCTAAAGATGGTTGATGCAGATCCGTTGATGTCGTCCTCGGCCACGACGACGAGCTGGCCGCCTCAGGCCATCACGAGAACAACTACTTCATTCGCGAAAGAAGTTAGTCCTTCTTGAACCCCCAACTCTCTCATCGGCCACCAAAATCTGCTATATATTCATGTCAATGTGGATTAATTAGGGAGACATGCCTTGATAGTTCATCTTTAATTGATTGACTGTGGATTTGATGGATGGATTTTGTTGCCCCAAGTCTGTTTGAATAAATTGTTGCTAACCGATGTAGTTATATGAGCTGTTGAAATTCATTTTCATGTTCTTGGTGCTACAATTTTTGCACTGTAACAAATTCATGAAAAGCATCAAGGATGTTAGCATACTTTAATTCTACTATGCTTTGAATGTACCAGATCGACAGTTATGCTTTGGACCTGTTAGCATACTTTAATTCTGCTATGCTCTGCATGTACCAGATCGATAGTTATGCTTTGTATGCTTTGTACCTGTTAGCATATACTTTAATTCTGCTATGCTCAGATCGACAGTTATGCTTTGGGCCTGTTAGCATATTTTAATTCTGATGGCCACATAATGTCATTGGGAATTGCATCACAGTGGTTTATAATGTAGTCCACCCAATCTGCTATATATTCATGTCAAGGTGGATTAGGGAGACATGCCTTAATAGTTCATCTTCAATTGATTGACTGTGGATTGGATAGATAGATTTTGTTGCTCCATGTCTGTTTTGAATAAATTGTTGCTAACAGATGAAGTTATATGAAATGTTGAAATTCATTTTCATATTCCTGGTGCTATAATTTTTGCACTATAAATTAATGAAAAGCATAAAGGATGTTAGCATACTTTAATTCTGCTATGCTTTGAATGTACCAGATCGACACTTATGCTTTGGACCTATTAGCATACTTTAATTATGATGGCCACATAATGTTAGTGGGAATTGCATCGCAGTGATTTATAATGTAGTCCACCCAATCTGCTATATATTCATGTCAAGGTGGATTAGGGAGACATGTCTTAATAGTTCATCTTCAATTGATTGACTGTGGATTTGATGGATGGATTTTGTTGCTCCTAGTCTATTTTGAATAAATTGTTGCTAACAGATGAAGTTATACGAAATGTTGAAATTTATTTTCATGTTCCTAGTGCTATAATTTTTGCATTGTAAATTCATGAAAAGCATAAAGGATGTTAGCATACTTTAGTTCTTCTATGCTCTGAATGTACCAGATCGACACTTATGCTTTGGACCTGTTAGCATACTTTAATTCTGATGGCCACATAATGTCAGTGGGAATTGCATCGCAGTGGTTTATAAGGTAGTGATAACTAGACTGTCTTATGCTTTGTTGTGAGTGTTAATTGTTTCACTACTATCATATATATTGTTATTGTTGGTGTCATGATGTATTGTGAGTGTTGTTTCACTACTGTCATATATAATGTCACGACCATTGCTTTATCCTCTTGTTGCATGTACATATGGAACACACAATCCATCGCTGCTCAAGTTGGACAAGGAAGCAGTTGAAGGAATTTATTCTCTGCTTTGATAATATAAGCATATTGTTGTGTCCCTATCAAAATGGTTAGCACCTATCCTTGTATGCTAGTTAAGTAAAATATGAACTGTGTATGTCAATGCTGATTTTATTTACGACTGTATCAGCTATTTTGTCTGTCAGAGAAAACAAGTTAATATAAAAAGAATTTTGTTTAGATTTTCAGTCTTGCTTATGTTGCTCTACTAACAAACCTGACATATCATCTATGCAGTCTCCCACAACAACAAACTCCTCTACCTCTAGTGCATCATCACAGCCCATCGTCGGTGAACCTTCTTTACAGGGTCACTCAGCACAAACTGCTGCGAGTAGTACTTGATCCCGCGGGTCAAGGACACAAACCAAATGGCCAGAAGCCAAGTTGACTGCAACTAGACTTGATGCCAATTTTTGGCCTACCCCAGATGCTGTGAGGGATAGATTTGTATTGGTCTGTGATCTCATTGCTCGGGAGAGGGTGTTAGTCAACAAGGCGGTTGATGATCTCTCACCAATTGATAAGGACCATCTGTTCACAGTTTTAGAGGAAAAGCTAGATTACCCATCCAATCTGGAAGAATCTGTTCGCAAGAAGGCAGTTAAGGCAGCTATATCACAGATTGGAACCTTGCAACGGCGGTTCATGGCCCATTTAAGAAAAACATATGTGAGTGAAGAGGAGACTCCCTTTGTGAAGCATGTCTTTTTCCAGCAACAAGACTGCAACATGTTTGTGCAGGAAACCAATTCTCCTTCATTTTGGCAATTGAGCCAGGAGATGGAACAAAAGAGAGCATTGCATAATAAGCCACACAAGACGGGCAGAAAAGGCTATCGTGGTAAAAGGAAAGAGTGGGAGGAGGAGGATGCAAAGCTCGCTGCCGAAGGAAAACAGAACCCTTGAATTTCCTGGACGTTCGAGACCTTATCTGCAGGCAAGGGTAGGGAAGAAGAAGAAGAATACTAGTGAAGGAAGCGGGGGAATAACATTCAGTAACCCTGCGGTGGTGGGGGTAGCAGATAGGGTGAAAACACTTGCAGCTTAGGGTAGTGATGGTTCTTTCTCTGGGGTTAGGGAGGATGATATCCTCACCGCAGCACTTGAGACTCCAGAGCATCGAGGTCGGGTCCGAGGCGTGTCTAGTTCACTTGGCTAGGGTAAAGGGTTTGGTGAAGAGTTCGCTGGAATGTACAGGAAGAAGAGGAACAAGAGGTCTGATGCTCATGATGTGATGGCGGACAGAACATTTAAATCAATTGTCCATGCTCTAAGACTGTCAGGCATCAACATACCCAAAAATGCACTTCTTCCTTCCCAATTACCAGCACCTGTCAGTAGCAGCAAGGAAGAAGATATGGATGGCATTGAGGAAGAAGATGGGCATGACCGCGAGGAAGAACATGCGCATGACAGCGAGGAAGATGGCAGAGAGCGAGATCATTAGAATGCCAACGATGACGAAGTGAATGAAGTGCACAGTGATAGTCGATCACCTATGCTGGACACAATAGATAAGCTGACAGAGCCAACCGCGTGCAGCCTTTTGGATGGCACCGTGGAGCTCGCACTAGCGAAAGTCTTTCCATCTCAAAAGGCTTGTCATTCAGTACCAGTGCAGGATGGGTATGTTGTGGTGCAACCTACTTATGTGTGGGCCAATGCGAGTCAATACCGTCTGCCTGTACCAATTGATGGGGGTGACATAGCAACCCTAGCTGAAGCTCTTGTTCAAATGATCCAATGGCCAAAGGACAGGATCATTATACCACCCATGACGAGACATTCCAACCCTGAAGCCGCAATAGGTAGCAGGGGTACAACATCAGATGGAGGTGCTGCAGCTCAGTGTCAGCAAGAGAAGGCTCAACAGCAGTAGCAGCAGCAGATCAGCAAAACTACGCAGCAGGAACGTCGACAACAACAAGAGGAGGAGCCCAGGAAAGCTCCGCCTAAGCAGCAGCTGCAACTTGAGGATAATCAACAGCAAAACAGCAGCCTCTCTAGCAGCAGGAGCGTCGACAACAGCAGGATGAGCCAAGGCAAACTACGCCTAAGCAACAGCTGCAACATGAGGATAAGCAACAGACAAAACAGTAGCCTCTCCAGCAGCAGGAGGAGGAGCGTAGGCAATCTCCCCCTAAGTAGCAGATGCAACAAGTACAACAGCCTCTGCAACAGGAGGAGCCCAGGCATTATCCACTGCATAAGGGGAACCAGGCCAGGAAACATCTGTCTAAAGATGAGATTCTTAAGTGTGTTAATGGGACAGAACATGACCGACCAAAATACAAGCCTGATGCACCTATGTTGTCAGAAGCAAATGTAAAGGCTGCTGGACCAAATTGTGCCAAGTTGCATGCTTATGTCATGGAACACAGTAAGGATAAACTTGCCTTTCCAGCAAAGGTGGATCAAGACTACTTTAAAGGTGGTTGTGGTGCTTTAATGTTAAACATTGAATTCAGTAGCGTGTTTAACCTTATAACCTGGCTTCTCTAGATCTTAGCTTCATGAGGTTATGGACATTGTAAGTCCATTAAAACCTAAAAAGATATTTCTTTAATTTTGACCGCAAAGTTCATGCGTACTAACAATTTGATTTTTTGTAGGAAAATGATGGACAAGGTAGCGGAGAAGCATAGCAGTGTTGGGTTTTTAGATCCAGATTTGTTTACTTCAACAAATATATCTCAGCGTTCTCAGCAAGTTGGCAAAGCAATCTCAGATGCAATGATGAACAACTACTACGTGGTGGGTGCCTACTGCACTAGCCACTGGTAACAGTGATCATCTGTATGAAGTTCAAAGAGGTTTATTATCTAGATTCTGCTAAACAACATCACCCTCTAAAGTTCCCATACCTCCAAAATGTTTTGAACTGGTCAGTTTCTTGTAGGTTTTGTTCAAAAAAATTCAATCTCTTAGTGTTTCTAATTGGTATTACTGACCATGCAGGGCCTTTGGTACACTATTTTTTGTTCACAAAAAATCAATCTATTAGTGTATCTAATTGGTATTGCTGATCATGCAGGGCCTTTGTTGATGCACAGGACAGAGCGACCAAAGGAAAGAAAAAAAGGCAAAAGCCACACTCAAGCACAAAACAAATCTCGCTGGAAGACCGAGGTTTTTTATGGTCCCTTCTTACCTATTTGGTATTGCATTAACTTGTCATTTTGGTACCTCGATGCAGTGTGCTCAGCAGCCACGGGGGTCCTCTTTGTGTGGATTCCATGTGGCATTCCATATGTTAACACTACTCGATGACATACCTGACATCAAGAAGGCTGTTGTAAGTAGATAATAATGCTCAACCTTGTCTTTGCTCATATTGTCCATCTGATTTTAGAAAATGATTTCTACTTGTATTCTCATAAATGATTGTATTTTGCAGGATTTCAAACCTCCTGTTGATGTTTCCACAGAAGATGTAAAGCGTGTCCGGGAGATGTTGTGCGAGTACATTCTTAAGGGGACCATCGACCGAAAGGGCAAGTTCTACAGTGGTGCACCGTGAGTTTATTGTGACCAGAAACTTGAAACTCATTCAGTCTTCTTTAGTCAGGTGTTGTTGCCTGAGAAACCTGCTTGGCTTGCTTGGTTGGGGTCGAATCTTGCCCGGTTCGGGCGGCTTTTCTCATGACTCCGTCCAAACAAGCCCTGATGAGAGTAACTTGAAACTTGATGTGATCCTAGCTTGTCTATAAATGTGATTTTGCTTTTGCTATATCTGTGATGTGAGAATGTGTTTGTGATGTCTCCTTGCTGTGGTGGCTGCCATATCCTCGGCCGGTTCCAAGATGCGACCCCGGTGGTCGCCAAATCTGGGCCGGTTCCAGGGATGCGGCCCCCGTGGTCGCCAAATCTGGGCTGGTTCCAGGATGCTGCCGGCAACCGGGCAGGTTACAGTAGGGGTGGCCGCCGTATCTGTAACGAGCGTTAATTAAAGCTCGTTACAAACATTGATTAGTGAGTAACGGGCTTCATTCGGAAAGACCGTTACAAAAATGCCCACAATTTAACGGGCAGTGTAAGAGCCCGTTACCAGTCCTAACCGGTGGGCCCCAGGACCTGGCCCGTTCATCGAGATATAGGAGACACAAGTTGAAAGCAAACGTCTCCTTTAATAGAGAGAAAGCAGACGCGCGTGGAAACAGATGCGTCTCATTTCGTCGAGACAGTGGAGACGCAGGTTCACAGAACGTGTCTCTGAAGTTAATTTCACAGAAACGGGCTCTGTTTCATGCCTGTTACCAAAGTTCCATGTGGGCCCAGAGAAACAGCCATTTCACGTGACCGGTGACTAGTTGTGGTAACAATCGTTGTTTGATGCCCGTTACGAATCCTATATGTACTGAGACGCGCGTGAAATAGACGCGTCTCAGTTCGTCAAGATAGTGGAGACGGAGGTGCACATCAGGCGTCTCTGATATTGAGCTTCTGTAACGGGCTTTGTTTTGGTGCCCGTTACGAAAGTTACCTGTGGGCGCTGAAAAAAGTCATTTCACGTGACCGGTGGCTATTTGTGGTAACGGTCGTTGTTTAATGCCCGTTACGAATATGTCTTATAAGTAACGAGCATCTGTTCGTTACCTTTTTTGGCTTATTTGTAACACTGATCGGTAACGGGCGCATTGCCCGTTACCAAAGGCAATCTACGTCCGTTACCAAAGCGAGTTTTTCACAACAACCGTTACAGATGTGGGTGGATGTAACGGGCGTTAAGAGGAAAAAATCAGGAAAAGAAGAATATTTATGTGGAATATTAGTTTCATTTACTAAGTTGTTTGTCAATTTTTCAATTGTGCATAATATTTATATCTTGCAGCCTTAGTGACAACCATCCGAAATGATGCTGGACACGGGAAACTACTGTTCATGTCACTAGCAAGAATTGTACACGATCGAGTCAGTGTCATGTGTGAATGTCCGCATGTGCATATACTCACCTGGGGGAGACAGAACAAGGCTTCAAGCTCACATGCATGCTTGCAGCAGGAACCAAGCATTCGGACAAGGTTGCCAGAGGGGACGCACAAAAAGCCGTTCCCGTACATCCAATCCACACACTGACACACATTCATCCTGCTTTCTAGAAACTACACTGTTTCCCTATCCCTACCTGGCTACCACATTCTGGGCTTGCACTTGCACCACCACATGCATGCATGCAGGGAGCCAATTTGGCAGATTCATTTTAGGGGAAAAAAGAGAAATAAGAGACACTATATTTTAATTTATCTCAGTATTAATAGATAGAGCAAGTTGTGAGAGAAAATGTAGCATGAGGCAACCAGAAGATGAAAAATCCAGCGCTTCTTTTGACGCAGATCATGAGAACACACACACGCAGAGTCGGAGGCTGCAAATGGACGAGGAATAAGTCTCCATGCAATACAAGACAGTACTGTCCTTGGGCATGCAAGATAACGCATGCTTTGTAGTATCCCTGCATTATTCCTGCACCAGCCAAAAAGGTACTAAAATATTCAAAGAGCAACTCGGAGAATCCTTTATTCCTCATGTTCCTAATTGGCACTTCATGCGCTAGGTTAGGTGCTAAGATTCCATTCTTTCGCTAGATCTGCTCCTCTATGTGGATGGCATTTTGCGCGATTGATGATTAGAAGAGAAAAATATAGGTTCACAGAACATGCATGCTGAACAATACACGGAATATAAACCTTGACTAGGTCCCTTTCGTAGGGCTCCAGCTCGTGAAAAAGGAAGGAGCCGGAGGAGTTTTTCCTCTGGCTTCTCTAGACAAAATATATTCAACTCCTTCTATACTTCAAGGGTGGAATCTTTTTTTAGCAAAGTGTTTGATGGAGCTTCACTTGAAGCCGCAGGAGAAGCAGTCGGAGGCCCGGAGCCTTACCAAACATATACTCCGCAGTGGAGCTGTTAAGCTCTCTACAAGCATGACACGTAGGAGAGAGGAGCAAGGACGAGAGCGGAGCGCATGCCGCTGGCCATGGCGTAAACCGGTACGCAAAATTCCATGCGCCCACAGGCCTGCATCTCGTCGTCAGTCTCTCTATGGTGTACGCGGTTCCACGTTTTATCTTGGGACTTGGGAGATGAGGAAAAGAAGTAAAATAATTATCTATGGCTGGTTCATGTGATAAGTCTGTCATTTTTTTTGTAGGTTTTTAACACTATGGCTGGTTCTCCCATGCGTACTCCTCCAGAGTATGATGAACAATTATCTGCTGGTTCTCCTTCACAAAGAACTCCAGTAGTGCAGGTCATAATGCCACAGTCGATCAACTCTAGAACCACCAATAGAACAAGAGATTCAACAGTTGGATCAAGATTTGATCGGTCGAGGCAAGCAAGGTGTGCAGTTGGTTCTCCCAGTCTTAGGATAATCAATTATATTGTATTCAAATCTCTCCAAGACTAAGGTCCCCTAGAAGCCCGACAACTCAAAATTCAAATGGTGAGTGACAATTTCTATTGTTGATGATATTATTACTTTTGCAACTTATTATGTACCATCTGAGTCAGAATTTAGCACTGGTCAGCGAGTTGTTAGTGATTTTCGGAGCAGGCTAAGCACTGATACTGTTGAAGCATTGATTTGCCTTCAGGACTGGATGCGGGTTCCATCTCCAGATCTGCTGATTCTTCAAGTGGTAGCACCACCGGTCAGTATTCTGGTCTGAATATCTCTTAGAAGTATTGCCACTCATCATGTCTGAATCTTAATTAATTCTCTTGCTGTTACAGTCTTACAAAGTTTTGACAAATTCGGACCTTACCAGTGATGAGACAACATATGAATCTGATCTTACTTCATGGGCATAACAGGTATCATGTGTATATATAGTTGATAAATAATGCTAGGTAGCAATTGAGGAATAATTTTTTTAGCTGTCCAAGCAAATTAACAGATTTAGTCTGATGGTCCTGTCATATAGAACAGTGGTTCATTAACAGACTTGTGTATACAGGAGACTTGTCTACACAGTAAGTGCATTATTAGAAGGAATCATTAGTTCTATATCTCAATCTGTTCATAACTCAACCTGTCTAAATAATCCTTCTTGACTAATGGTGTTTAGAAGGATCCATAAAATAATGACAAGTTTTCCACAACAAAATGATAGGCTTTATCGGAGAAAGTCACTGCAAATGACTAATACATGACAGAGAAAACATAGCTATTTTGTTATAGGAGTGATACAATTGTGGAAAAAAAGTTTCTATGTTATATATGATATATGGTTTCTTCGCTATATTGTAGGTATTTGCATTTTTGTACAGCACCAAGCTATTGTTGAACTTTCAATTCAGAGTTCTGATGGGTCTTGGTAAGGGATTATATTTTGCCACTAATTTGTGCTCAACTGCTCATTTACCGTCTCAGAACAAGTTTATCATCCGAATCTCTTCTTCTGTATGCAGTATTGGCATCCTTGTTCATTGTCTTAATTGTCTATGAACAATGCGAGGAAGAAATCGACAGCTTGGCGTCTTACGCTTTTGTCAAAATCAAGTGGCTAATGGACAGAGTGGTCGAACGCTTGCCGGCGTCTGTTAAGGCATATATATCCTAGAGCAGAAATCCATGAACATGACCTAGTTATGCTTTGTTGCTAGAACACATTTCACATACTCAAAGGCGTTGTTGCCATTGCGCTCATGTCTGTAAAAAGGCCTTAGTTCCTTTATGCTAACATGCTCTGTGCAATTTACCTGAATTCACCTACTGCTCTTTAGAGTTTGAGTTGACGTACATCAAGATTTATGCTAACAAAAGAGCTTGCACAGGAATCTGTCCGACCGTACCACTTCCTCATGGAACTGGCGACGTGGCCGTGGAACACCACGGGCTCCTCGTTCCAGGCTCGGGTATTGGGTAACCCACTGCAATATGTGGGTCAAGCATTGGGTCAACCCAAAACCCAAAAATTATTTAATGCGTCATTTGGGTCAGGCACCGGTTGACCCATTGCCGACCCACTTGCATCGCTACTTGGGAGATGAGGAAAAGAAGTAAAATAATTATCACACAGTCCCACCTTTTTCGGGGTAATGTGGGCAAGTCTAATTAGCGCGCGCTATGACGCCTCCCAGCGATCGAGCTGTGCGTTCATTTATGGCGCGCGTGCGTTCATTTCCCTTTCCTTTTTTTTGGACTGTGACGCACTACTTTCACGTCTACTACCCTCCCACACACCTCATTAATGGTCCTCGTTTTCTTATGGGTGAGACTGCAGCCGTCATTTAGTTAAAAAATTGTAGCCGGCAGGAAATGTGTTTGAACATTCATTGTCTCATAAAAAACCAAAAGACAACTCCCTATGTTTATTTTTTTTTTACTTTCACGATAATGAGAAATGCATTGAAAACTTTTGCGTACACATATTTTGCATGCTGAAAATTTTATGTTTTGTAAATATTATAATTAATTTTGATAAATTGATGTATAATTTTTTCTATGAACAATTTAATGTGCATAATTTTTGACCATTATAGTTGGTTCCAAAGGGGATCTACTTAAAAGGCTAAAAAGTACTGCCTCCACTATTTATCTTATGACTTTTGTTAGTTCAGTTTTGAAGTATGGGGGAGTATTATGTGTGCCCCTCTCTGTCACTCATCCGCAACATATCATCATACAAAAGTATATAATCGGTACCATTCTCTCCATCCTCAACGAGCCATGTCAGTACCTACCCTCTTTACTCGGCACAGCAGCTCAAGCGGCCTATACAACATCAACACGAACCAGACTTTTGCAACAAATGGATTGCAATGGAAAATTAGTGTTGCAACCCGTCATAATGACCCACCAGCGCCTCTTCAACTTGCACACCTCCTCAACTCCTTCATGTGGCCTCCGTGATTCCCTAAAGGCCACATCCACAAAGGCAGCACGTCGTACACGCAGGCAACTCGGCGAGCAGCGGACAGCCGGAGGCTACCAGGCTTGTGAGCGACTGGCTCAGGCCGGGTCCTGGTGGCCTACTGGGGACAACAGCAGAGGCGAGCCTGCAATACTGTGTCATCAACGCGAGGGGCCATGAGATGCCGAGCAATCGAGCACAGCGAGTTCAATAGCAGTGCATGCATCACACCAGTATCCTCGATCAACTTCTATCACATTGGTGATTTCTTTGCCTGTCTCTGCCAATGACATCTTCCTCTTAGCTACTCTATCCTTGCCCATATGCAGATAGCTCCATCAGATCAGGTTGCGGTGAAAATCGGGATTCCGACGAGCAGATCAAGTGGAGCTTCGATCAATAACCCTTGACTGTGCAAGTTCTACTGATGTCTCCCTCACCGTGGTACGTACTCTCAACCTTTGCAACAATTTCTTCAACAGGCAGGAGTCGTAGAAATCTGAAGGGGTCCCATCATCTCCCTGATCAACTCCCTTGAAGGTGCCATCCTGTTCCTTAAGATGTTGTTTTGGTTCCCCAATTTGTCAACCCCACAATTGACTTCTTTTAATTTCTACTATTCTTGCTATATTTAGTCTGTGATTTCTCTTTTTTTTCCAATAGAGTAGACAGTGGCATGTTGATCATGGTGGGGGATCGTTGTGGTGACTCTTCTTCCTGAATTGGTGGGGAATCGATGTATGAATCTCTAATGTCCCTTGATCCTATGCTATTTTTCTTGAATAACTTACTAGAACCAATCAAAGAAAAACTCATGCACTTTGATGTCAGGAGCTATCCACCTTTGGCCCGGCCGTATGCCTAGCTGCTCATGGAGACCAAGTTGAAATGGGTCCTCTACACTGAGGCTAGGAAGGAGTTAATCTTCAGGCTGTTGACACTTCACATCGGCATCGTGGCAAGGTTTGCGTCGGCCAGCTCCATGCACACCGTGCAGTGGAGTGCCTATATATATACCGCAGCGTCGCTCACATGGGCGCGTCCTACTACAGCTTGCGCTGAACAAGTCAGAGCTGCTTCGCCCAGTGTGCTGCACCTGGACGTGTGCGATTTGCTGCTGCCCCGGTCAGCGAACAAGCAGGCCAAAGGTTGAGTACCCAGGTTCAAGCTCTTCATATGTGTGGGTGTACCGAACATGGCCCCATTTTCCATTTGTTCGAGTTGATTTTGGTGATTAATGCTAACACAAGTAATAGGACTAACCACATTGTCTAGCATGTCTTTGTAGGCATTCATAGGTCTCATGGATGTTACCACAAGTTAACATACCATGCCCAAGCTAACATGTCATGCCACAAGTTAACATACCATGGACATGTTAGGTTACTTACAGCAAATTTGAGGACTTAGTATATATTTGGAGGCTATAAGTAATGACATGTTAAGTATGTTAAGTATGTTAAGTTGAAGCAAAGATCCAAGTTGAAGACATGAAGAAAAAGAAGGAAAAAGACACCGTCGGATGAACCGACGGTACCTAAATAGCAAGTGTCGGTGCAATCGTTGGACGAGTTGGTTCACTAGGTGAAACCCTAGGCACCGTCGGATGAACCGACGGTCAATTTTGTAGAAGCGTCGGACGAGTTGCAGAGGAAGAGCAGCGAAGACAGTAGCACCGGATGATCCGACGGTCTGAGTGGGGACACCGTCGGTCTATCTGACGCTTAGTTTGAATCAAGACAGAGACGCACCAAAACGAAGCCTTAAGTTCCGGATGATCTGACGCCTTGGTCAAGGGGTAGTGTCGGTCTATCCGACGGTCGCGTGGAAGCTAACAGAGACAACTTGGTTGCGTGGTCTTCAGCACCGGATGATCCGACGGACCGTCGGTGTATAGCGTCAGAGCAGTTGTGTCAGAGAATCTCAACAGCTAAGTGACGTGGGAGGGGCACCGGATGAACCGACGCCCTGGAAAATCTAGCATCGGTTCATCCGACGCTACCTTTTCAGTGGCCGTTAGCCAACAGCTAGTTTGATGCCTTGGGCTATTTATACCCCCTCCACTCACCCATTTGAGATTGCTGGATTGTGTGGAAGTGCACAGAAGTTCAAGACACCTAGAAGATCATATCCAATCCATCCAAGTGCTTAATTGCTCATCCTTAGACATGCATATGCTTAGTGTATGTGCTTAGTGCTAGGCGCTTAGAGCTGAGTGAGTGCAAGGTTGTGCCAACCTTGTGAGGTGATTCTTCAGTGAATCCAGTTGTACAAGGTTTGCCGGAAGCCTTGGGGCCTAAGTGGCTCACCGGCAATCGTCATCAACCCCCCGGCTTGGTGTGGAGCGTTGAGGACACTTTGTGCGGGGGACGTGGAGACCCCCTTCCTTGGTGGAGAAGCTCCTTAGTGGAGGCGGCATCAAGGTGACCAAGGGAGCTTGGCAAGTGCCTAAGTGGCTAGCCTTTGTGGCGATTCAAGTGGTGCTCTTGGGAGAGACTTGGTGACCGGGAAGCAATACTCTTGTGTGAGTGCTTCAACAACGTGGACTAGGGGTGGCTTAATGCCTACCGATACCACGGGATAAATCGCGTGTCAAGAGTTTTCTTCCTCTCATCCCCTTTACATTTCCGCATTTACTCTATTGCAATCTTTGCTTGCCTTTACTTTCCTAGAGTAGTATCATGCTAGGATTGGCTATAGGTTGCAAACCTTGTTTTGGGATGGGAGTTTCACGCTAGAACAACCCTAGTTGCACATCTAGATAGAATGCTCTAGTTTATCTTTATGCAAAAATAGTGAAGCCATAGGTTAAAGTTTTTAGTTGCCTAATTCACCCCCTCCCCCTCTTAGGCTAACTAGCATCCGATTCCTTACAACTTCATATGTGTTTCTTGGGACCAAGTTAGGCTTCGGGGGTAGATTGACCAACAAAGTAAGGAGTTCGTTAAAACTATTGTCCGACCATCCAAATTTTTCCTTCACAATTAGAAGATGGAGCATGAAACGCAACATGGTCCACTCCTTCCCACAACCCTCATACATACGGTCCTTTGCTGCCTTCTTTAGTGTCTCAAAATTTTCTAACCCTTTAGCACTGCCTAGCAACACCTCCGGTTCAATGTGGCGCAACATTTCTTCCATATCAACATCACATTCCTCGTCCACCTGTGGTGCATCTGTTTGATCATCATTTTGATCTTCACAGCCAAAAGCATCATCCATCATGACATGTTCATTTTCATCGGCATCTTCATCACCCACTTCATCATACCTGGTGCCGATGTCTACATTGTTGAAAGTACTTTCTCTTCACCATGGTGGGACCAAGTTTTGTATCCTTTCACAAAACCACGCTTTATCAAATGCATCTTGATGGCATTAATATCTTCCCACACAATTTTGTTGCAACAATCACAACATGGACAATGTATTTGCTTTGTCCTAGAAATTTGGGCATGCTTCTGTGCAACCTCAAGAAAGATTGTTAACTCTGTCAAGAATGTAGACGAATTTCTCCGTATGCCATACATCCATGCTCTATGTTCCATGTTAAATGACCTATAAAAGTAATTCTATTATAAACTCCGTATGCTCTATGCTTCATTTAATATATAAAAAAACAGAAACAAAACTAAATTCTATAATTTTAATGATTGAAGCTAATAATTTTAATGACAAACTAATAATTTAATATGTAAACTTGTTTCTATAATTGCAATAATAATTTAATATAATTGCTTCTATAATGTAAACTTGCTATTAATGACAAACTAATAACTTATATAATTTAATATAACTTGCTTCTATATTACGAACATTTAAATATTTTGCATTGACAAACTAATAATTTAAATCTAAAGCTATTTAAAAAATAAGTCTCTAAATCAATATCTCTCTTCACTCCCCTCTCTCTCCTAGCTAACCCTAGGTCTAGATCTAGATCTCTATCTACATAGAAATCATTAATAAAAGGAGAAAATTAAGGTTAAAATAGCACAAACTCACCTTATATAGCCACCTCCTCCAAGAAAATGAAGAGCAAAACCTTCCCCCTAGATTTGGTGTTTTTTGAGCTTTTCCCGAGCTCCTCTCGGGCACAGCGCCATTGGAAGGTCGCTTGGAAGAAGGGGCTGAACTATATTTATAGAAGACACAGTGCTGGTGGTTGGCATAAGGCAACCGCCAGCAGTATCTCTGCGCTGGCGGTGCCTTATGTTAACCGCCAGTACTGTGTACATTTATGCTGGCGGTCAGCTTAAGCCACCCGCCGAAAGACCGATACCTCTCCCCGGCGGGCTATTAAGCCAACCGCTAGCACACTTGTCTGAATATCTTCGGTCGGAACGCGGTTTGACTCAACTACTCACTCACTCACTCACTCACTCACTCACTCACTCACTCACTCACTCACTCACTCACTCACTCACTCACTCACACACGCGCTCCCAACCCTAGCCGCCGCCGCAAGGGGTCGCGAGCCCCGCCGCGGCCCGCAACCGACGCCGCCCCCCGCCACCGCCGCTCATGAGTTTCGCCCGCGCGCCGCCGCCTCAGCTGCCGTCGGCAAACTGTCAACCCACTCTGCAACCTCCAGTTCCTCGACCGACGTCAAGAAGGTTCACCGCCATCGCATGGCGAGAAGCTTCGTGGCGCTGAACCTTAGCCAATTCGTACCTCTCCCCCTGCTGACCTGCCCGTCGTGTCGGCTCCGGTTAGTTTGGTTCAGGACGAAGTCAAATGGCGTCATCTACAAGTGCCCGAACAACCACGTGGTTTGTTCTTCATCTCATGCCCTAATTCATTTGATTAGTACTGATTCGGTTGATATAATATTAGTGATTATTAGTTGATTATTAGTTGATATAATATTAGTAGGATTTGTTGATTATTATTGATTCGGTTGATATAATATTAGTAGGATTTGTTGATTATTATTGATTCGGTTGATATAATATTAGTAGGATTTGTTGATTATTAGTGATTCGGTAGATATAGAATTATCCACATTTGTTGATTATTAATGATTTGGTTGATATAATTTTATGTCTATAGAATTATCCAATTTATTGATGGAAGCCACATTTGTTGTTTATTCTTTTAGGAGGACGCTAAGTCATGTCACGAAGTTTATTGGGAAAATCAGTACATCAACCATTTGAAAAAATTTCACACTCATTTGCTGCCCCCAAACTATCAGTCGTTCAATAGTTTAGTTGGTGCAACGCCAGAAGCAGCACCAGGAGCGGCACAACCGTCTAGTGTTGTGTATCCTCCGGGGCAGGTGTAGGAGCCACCACAAGCAAATTCAAAATTTCTGGAACAATGGAATCAGATGAAGTGTGTCATTTCTGATCTGAAGGTGGGGATGAGTGAAATGAAGATAGAGAGTAATGAAACGAGGCTTGAACTTGCAGACCATAGAGGGCAACTTAATGGCATTATGGCGGAAATTGGCTATCGGAAGAAGCACAACAAAAATCAAGGATTCTGCATGCAGGGCACCATCCTCGCTGTTATGGCCTTGATAATAGGTTTAGTGCTTGGTAGCTATATCACAGCCGGACTGTCTAAGAATTTTGAGTGAGGCAAAGTTGTGTTGATTTGTGAGTGAGGCCCCTATTGTAGTGTACTTTAATTTGTGATGGTTTTAAGTGTGCTTTGAAACATTTGTCATCATGCATGTTGTTTGTGTGAAATAAACCTTTCTAAGGTGCTGTTTGTGTTGATATTTCAGTTTGAATTTTACTTGCTATTGTTGTCCATGCATGTTGAAATATTGGTGACTTGTATCAATTTCAAGCTATTTTCAGCTTCACTGTGTTGGCGGGTGCATATGAAAGTCGCCAGTAGTAAAGATCTCTGCTGGCGGTCGATATAAGCCACCAGCCAGCAGAAATGGGACCATTTGTGCTGGCGGTTGGCTTATGTAGGCCGCCCCCACTAAACCTGTCGATCACCAGCATAAATGGTACCATTTGTGCTGGCGGGTCACTTATGTCGCCCGCTAGCAGTGATGCTTCAATGCTGGCGCTTGCTGTCCCGGTGCCCCTGCGCCCCACTTTGCTAGCGGTTGATAGTTGCACCCGCCAGCACGCTAATTTGATAGTGCCAGGACAAATAGTTTCTGGCCTAGTGACAGATTCACAGCACAACACATATTCACAAACACATGAGTCATAATAGAATCACACATATTTCACAAGAATCACATGAATACATCTCACAAGAATCAACGCATCTTTCACAAAAATAGTAGAAAAATTACACAAAATTCACACAAGAGCTCACCATCGAAGGCAGTCACAAATTCAGATCACAATCACAAAAATCCTTACCCACTCCAAAATGCTCACCATGGCCACAAACCCCCTCGCACGCATGCCAGGGATCGGAGGAACCCCGCTCACTCACAAACAGCCGGTGTCCAGGTGAGGCCCTCTGCCCTCCGACGATCAGGGGGGCGACCCTTGCACTTGCGGCCCATGAGAGAGGAGGCTAGAAGAGGGGAAATGGAGGACAGGAAGGAGATGTGCAGGCTGGAGGAGAGGAAGGAGATATGGGGATAAAGGGGTAAAGTTATATAGATGTGGGTGTGTGCTGGTGAGAGGATGGAGGACGTGTGCGGACAAGTGCGTGGGTGGGGTGCGAGAGAAGGTGTTCCCCGGTACTAATGATTGAAAATTACCTCTGGTTTAATCCTCTACCTAGTATTAATGTATCTAAGAACCTTTAGTACTAGGTGGAGGCTTCACCCGGTATTAATTTATTCAGAACCTTTAGTACCAATGAAGGCTCCATCCAGTACTAAAGAGGTCATTGGGTCCAATTTGAACCATACTAAGGCCCTGTTTGTTTCAGATTTTGGTGAGTTTTTAACGGATAGCTTTTCGTATTTCCAAAAGCGAGATGTCTCTAATAGTGGAAAGTTGGAAAACTCATAAAAAGTTGATTTTGATTTTCCACTTTCAGAAGCATATGGCTTTTCAATATATGTAAAACTAGTTGTCAACTACTGGAAAAACACTCATATGTACCGGTCTGTAACCCTCATTTGTACCGTTTATTGAACCGGTACAGGTTCTCCGGTACAACTGAGAGGGACACAATTGTACCTAGTGGGATTAAGCCCTGGTACAAATGCCTGATGCCCACTACGATTGTTTCCTCTCCTCTTTTCTTTTCTTTTCTTTCCTCATCTCATCTCATCTCATCTCATCTCATCTCATCTCATTTCAACAACACAAGTCACAGATTTACACAACACAAGATAATTCACAACTCAAAATCTCAAATCACCACAAGGTTCACAATTTCACAAGATTTACAACACTAAGATTCGGTTCACAACAAGTTCCACGAGTCACATGAGATGAGGATTCAACAACAAAAGAACTCACGTTAATCTCACAAGAACGACACACTACAACTCACATTGTCACCTCAAGGCCACTGCCACATTGGGATCATGTCCTCCTGTGCCAGCCCAGCTGCCGCTGTGTCTCCCGGCCTTCACACCGGACAGCCACGCCGTTCGTCAGCCTCCGCGCCTGTCTAGCCACCTCTCATCCTCCACGAGTAGATGGCCATGCTGCCTGCCGGTCGGCGTCAGCGCCCGCTGGGGAGTCACAGCCGCCCGCCTGCAAAGAGATGAGAGAGCTAGATGTGAGATACAGGAAGGAGAGGAACAAGTGAACAAAGGCTAAGTGCAGAGAGATGAGAGAGCTAGATGAGGGAGCCGTGTGGTGAAGGAAATAAATAAAGGAAGAGAGATCCACGCCTAGCTCATTTGTACAGGCCAAGACACGGGCTGGTACAAATGTGATCACATTTATATCGTGTGGTGGTTCTGCCTGGTATAAATGTGGGGCCAACACATTTGTACCTGTCGGTGCGGAAAGTAGTCCCGACACTAACTAGTAAGAGCGCTGAGATCTATCTCTCGATGGTCGGTGCTAAGCAACACACTGACACGGGGGTTTATCCTGGTTTCGGCCACGGACTGTGGTGCTCGTAGAGGGGAGCTACAAGCAAGGTGGGAGAGGACATGCCTCTAGGTCCCTGAGGATCGATTGAGGCAAAGTGTCAATATTGTGGATGAAGGCGGAAACATGCAAGTGAGTAGCTATCTGTCATCCCCTGCGGCTAGGGGACTGCCTCCTCCTTTTATAGGCCAAGGGGAGGCGGTTTACAGTCATGCCGCAGGGCTCTGGGCGCTACATAGGGTGGCATGGTGCACAGAGTTGATGGTTGTCCTGGTGAATCTTGCCTCTGGCGGGCGTCGTGGCGAGCCTTGTGCTCGTCTAGGAGCGGCTTCGAGGGTAGTGGCATGGGAGCTTCTTGTTTGGCTGCCATCTGTACGTCGGTTCGAGGGCTCGACTGACGGAAGATCGGAGGCCGCACAGCAGCCGGCGTGATGATTTCAGGTCGATTTGGGTTCCCACAGTGCTGGGGATGATGCTGCAGCGCCCGGGATGGCGGCACAGTGACGGGGATGGTCGCACAGGGCCGAAGGTGACGGAGGGGACGCGCTTTGCTAGCCTGACGTCACGGCGTCGTCCCGGACGGGTGCGGGGCAGGTGGTCGTACCCCTTTCGAGGGTTCCGCCATCCTCTTTCGAGGGGGCGACGTGGAGGAGGTACGGGAGAGGGTGGAACAGTGTCATGGGCTGACACCGACCTTACCGCACAGCTCCCGCACAGCATCGGGGATGGCCGCACAGCGCGGTTGATGGAACAGCGCCGGGGTATGATTCCTAGGCAGTGTCAGAGGGCCGGCGTGGCAGGGATTCACCTTTGACATAGGCGCCCACGACATATCGGGGCATTTAATGCTCTGGTCGAGGGAGTAGGTGCAGCGTCGTGGGTCTAAGGCGTCCTCGAGAGAGACGGAGACTCACCCGAGGGGGCGTCAGGCCCTCTAGTGCGGCAGAGACTTGCCCGAGGAGGCGCCGGGCCCTCGAGCTTGGCGGAGACTCACCCGAGGGGTTGTCGGGCCCTCGAGCGAGGTAGAGACTCCGTGGCGCGGTGCCTGGTCCTCAAGCGAGACGAAGACTCGCCCGAGGGGTACCGCAGCCGGTCGTTTGGTGGGCCGTTGCGGCTTCTTGGGTCGTGGGCCCTTCTTTACTTCGGGACTCGACCGCGTGGAGCGTGTTTTGTGGTTTGTGGGCCTGTTTGTTTACCTTTTATTATTTTCTGAAAGGGTTGTTTTCCTCGGTTACTAGGGGACCCTTATGGCTATCCCCGACAGTAGTGCCTGAGCCTTTGCGGCGGTATCCGTTAGGAACCCGCAAAGGTTGGTGCTTTCTGATGGGACTTTCTTCCCTCCTGGTTGCTGAGCTATTCCGTGGGGGCGCGCTAGCGCACCCGCGGGTGTAGCCCCCGAAGCCTTGGGGGAGTGTGAATACTCCTGCAAGGGTTTTCCACGGCGCATCACCAGTGTGCGAGGTGTTTGTTTCAGCCGGCCTCGGCGGTGCCATGCGCACGTATCGGCATTCGTCTGAGGTGTTTGTTTCAGCCGGCCTTGGCAGTGCCATGCGCACGTATCGACATTCGTCTACGTTCGGTGCGTGTCTAGGAGGTGTAGCCTTGCGCCGAGCCCTCGAGCCTGGGCCCACTTGAGGCGATCGGGGCGAGCTCTCCAGCTTGTTTGTGCGCCCCTTCGTCGCCCCTTCGCAGGGCGGAGGGGTGAGGTGTCCATGACTCCCATCGAGCGGGTCGCGAATTGTGGATTCCTTGTTAAGCTGCTAACGGGTGGTTCAAGTGGACGTCCGTGCCCCGTTCTATAGGGGTCGGCTCATGGTCCAAAGACACGTCCATTAGAGCGCTTTATGCGGGTGTGCTAGGTAGGGCTCGAGCCTGTTCGATGGGGACCGAGGGCGCGGAAGCTCTCCCTCGATGGGATCCCTCGACTAGCTGCCCTCGTTGGCCTTGAACACGAACTATGGGGCTCTCTCGAGCTAGTGAGCTCAAGTTCAGGCTCGAATGTGCGTGCTGTCGGTGTTTTAGACCGACAACCTACCAAGGGGAGTACCCGAGGTAGATGAATTTGTTGGAAATATGCCCTAGAGCCAACTGGATTTGATCCACTAGTGGACTCAGATGGATTTGATCCATTATGGTGTAAAAGTCCTAATGGACCACAAATGTTGTAAAGCCCATTAGCGTTGGAAGGGGTACACCATCTATTAGTCCCGTATTGCTAATGGACGATGGTGTGGGGGGTTTTCCTCCCAATAAATATGGACCACACCCCTCCTGAAAAGACAACTTTCTCAAGCAGCAGCCGCACTGCTAACGCTCTCTCCTCGTCGCACTCGCGGACCTAGCAGTCCGGCGTCCGTCGCTTTCTTCTCCGTACGTGTGGATACCATGGAGGTGCTGCATCTGGAGCAATTGGATCAGACGAGCCGCACGTGTAAGTCAAGAAGGACGTGAACAACTGCACTGCCGGCTACCCTCGACGCGTTCGTCTACATCGAGACGGTTCCGCTGCATCTGCACGTGTAGTGGTAATCCCGTGACCTCGACGACGCCGGTTCTCGTTTTGCGGGGAAAATTTTGTTTTGCGCTAGCGTAGCCACCCCGTATCCCTTCAGTGGTATCAGAGCCATAGCTGCTAAGTTTTAGATTCGGGATGTGTGCATATGGAGATATGCAGATGTAGATCAAAGTTTTGATCGGCTTCGTGTTCTTGACGTGATGGTCGTGTAACGAATTACTCCTACCGGTCGGAATTCCGCCATCGGAGTTAAGTGATACACATAAACCCAGTCACAACGATAAGGAGATCAACTGGATTGGTCGAATCAAAGCTAGGTCAAGTGCCAGGCGCATGGGATGCGTGGCGGTGGCAGATTGGATCTCTACCGGCCCGGGAAAAACCAGAAAACATACTGTTTCGTAAAACAGTCATAATTTATCATGGTTAACTCAGATGAAGCCGTTTTCTATACGAAAATTGATCTACAGAAAATTTTACACATGTGATAAACCAGCTTTGCTGGTCTCAGCGAAATTAGTTTTGCCAAATTCGGCTTGCAAGATGGGTTTCCGGGCGTTTTAATTTTGGACGTCGGAATTGCGATAATCTGTTTTGCAGGTTTTGTGATCGGTATTGCCTATATATGTATGTGATGCATGTGTATAATTTTTTCGTGACCTGCGTGTCACGCATAAGGCAATACGGCTGGAGCCACATGTATTGTCAAAATTAATGTAATGGTCTGCGTACCAATTTGTGATGATCTAATACGCGATTGTGTAACTTTCACGGGTTAGATAGTTCTTGGAGGACTCATCACATGGAGGATGGCACACACAGATCATGGAGATGGAGTCAACATGATGTACAAGTTAATGGAGATGGAGGTCACCATGTGACAATAGGCCATACCGTGTTACAACTGTGTGAATGTCGTTCTTACCGTTCTACTTTTACATGCGACAATGTTATTTTCTTGTGTGTGATGTTACGAGTAGAACGATCCCTTTGGAATTTTAAGTTAACATGCACTCCCAACACTTGCCACCGTCCCATGTCTCGTGCAATTAGTGGTGGGTCTATGAAATTAGGGTGCCACTAGTTTTCCTTGACTAGACGGGTTCATATCGGATACTTACACGCATAAGTGTTGGTTTGCTTATCAAAGTCATCTTACCGGTTAAGGACTTTGGGGCATAAAGGTTGGGAGCCTAGACATAGAGATGTCACCCAACAACAGGAGTCATATGTGATATGATTAGCAAAGAGTTGCTTACCGATCTACCTTGTTTACTAGAGGTGACGCAAAAGCTCACTAGTAGACTTGTTAGTTGTGGATTCTGAATCACTAAGTATCAATGTGGGGATATTGATTTTAGTGGGAGTAAATTCTTTTATTTTACTCTGTCATGGATATATTGTCTTAGTGTTTTGCATTTATTATTCCGTTGTAGATTAAAGGCACCTAGCAACACCACATTGTTTACTTTGCATTCGGTCCTTGAGAAGAGCAAGTTGACTGGAACAAACTTTACAAATTGGATTCGTAATCTGAGAATTGTTCTCAGAGCTGAGAAAAGGGAAGGAGTTCTAGGCACCCCCTTACCAATAGATGATAACGTTAAGAAAAGCACGAGCAGTAGTCATGTGATGGCGATCCAAAACAAGCCGATCTTTAAAAGGAAGGGCAATTCTTGGAAGAAGAAAGGTAAGGTCAAGGATAAGATCCCAATGCCAAACCAGGCGCCCAAGGCTAGTCCAGCTGCCAGGGCTGAATGTTTTCATTATAAGGAAATCGGTCACTGGAAAAGAAATTGTGAGTTGTACTTAGCTTCTATGAAAAGCAAGGGAAGTAAGGGTACTTCCACTTTAGGTACACTTAATGTTTATGTTATAGATATTTTCCTCGCTGATTCTTATATTAATTCTAGGGTATTTGATACTGGATCGGTTGCTCATATTTGCAACTCGATGCAAGGAATGATAAGAAGTAGAAGCGTGGAACGAGGAGAAGTTGATTTCCGCGTAGGCAATAATGCAAGAGTTGCTGCATTGACCGTGGGAACGATGCAACTACACCTCCCGTCGGGATTTATATTGGAAATGAATAATTGTTATTTTGTTCCTAGTTTGAGTCGAAACATTTTATCCCCTTCATGTTTGATGAAGGATGGTTATTCATTTGCGAGTGAAAACAATGGTTGTGTGATCTCTAAGGATAATATGTTTGTGGCTTGTGCGTCCATTGTGAATGGCTTATTTGTTTTAAATCTTGATGATTCACCTATCTGTAACATAAGTGCTAAAAGGTCTCGACCTAATGATTTAAGTTCTACCTACATATGGCATTGTCGTTTGGGTCACATCAGTGAAAAGCGCATGAAGAAGCTCCATAACGATGGACTTTTAACTTCGTTTGATTTTGAATCCTACGAGACATCTGAAGCTTGTTTGCTAGGCAAGATGACCAAGATGCCTTTCTTAGGTTTTCCTGAGAGAGCCTCAGACTTACTAGAACTCATACATACGGATGTGTGTGGACCAATGAGTACGACAGCTAGAGGTGGATACCAATACTTCATAACGTTCACTGATGATTTAAGTAGATATGGTTATGTCCATTTAATGAAGCACAAGTCTGAAACTTTTGAAACGTTCAAAGAATTTCAGAGTGAAGTAGAAAATCAACGTGGCAAGAAAATCAAGACCTTGCGTTCTGATCGTTGAGGTGAGTATTTGAGCCATGAGTTTAGCAGTCATCTAAAGAGTTGTGGAATTGTTCCGCAACTTACGCCACCTGGAACACCTCAAAGAAACAGTGTATCCGAGCGACGTAATCGAACCTTGTTGAACATGGTCCGATCAATGATGAGCCAGTCGGACCCACCATTATCATTTTGGGGTTATGCTCTAGAAACCGAAGCTTTCACTTTAAATAGGGTACCTTCTATGTCCGTAGTTAAGACACCATATGAGATGTGGACTGGTAAGACTCCCAGTTTATCTTTTCTGAAAATTTGGGGTTGTGAGGTTTATGTGAAGAAACTTAAATCAGATAAATTAACACCTAAATCGGACAAGTGCATATTCGTGGGATATCCAAAGGAAACCTTAGCATATTATTTCTACAACCGGTTAGAAGGAAAAGTGTTTGTCGCCCGGAACGGTGTTTTCTTAGAGAAAGAGTTTCTTAAAAGAGAAAAATGTAGACAGAAGGTGTATCTTGAAGAAGTTCAAGATGAGCCTCTTGGGCAAGATTTCACTAGTGATGCTAATGTAGCTGAACAAGTTGAGATGCTCGTGGCAAGAGAAGCACCACCACAACCATGAAGGTCTGAAAGGGCACGTCGTGCAACTGATAAGCTCAATCTCATGATCACGGGAGAGCACGACATATTGTTGTTAGACAATGATGAACCTATGACATATGCAGAAGCAATGATGGACCCAGATTCTGAGAAATGGCAAAGTGTCATGAGATCTGAAATAGATTCCATGGATGACAATCAAGTTTGGAACTTGGTTGACCCGCCAGATGGTGTTAAACCCATAGAGTGCAAATGGATCTATAAGAAGAAGAGAGACATGAATAGAAATGTCACATCCATAAAGCTCGACTTGTTGCAAAAGGTTTTCGACAAGTTCAAGAAGTTGACTACGACGAGACATTCTCACCCGTAGTGATGCTTAAATCTATTCGGATCGTTCTAGCTATAGCTGCATATTTCGATTATGAGATATGGCAGATGGATGTCAAAACAGCTTTCCTAAATGGAAATCTGACTGAGGATGTGTATATGACATAATCCGAGGGATTTGTTGATCCAACCAATGCTGGAAAGGTGTGCAAACTTCAAAAGTCCATTTATGGATTGAAGCAGGCATATCGGAGTTGGAACGTTTGCTTTGATGAAGTGGTCAAAGGGTTTGGCTTCATTCAGAGTGAAGAAGAGCCTTGTGTTTACAAGAAAGCAAGTGGGAGCTCTGTAGTATTTCTAATCTTGTGTGTGGATGACATATTACTGATTGGAAATGACATTCCTATGCTTGAGGCCTCTAAGACCTCATTGAAAAATAGTTTTTCGATGAAGGACTTAGGTGAGGCGGCATACATTTTGGACATAAAAATTTATAGAGATAGATCAAAAAGGCTTATAGGATTAAGCCAAGACACTTACATTGATAAAGTGTTGAAAAGGTTCAACATGGAAGAGGCGAAGAAAGGGTTCTTGCCTATGTCACATGGCATACATCTTAGCAAGACTTAGTGTCCTTCGACAACTGATCAGCGGGAACGCATGAGTAGAATACTGTATGCTTCGGCCATCGGATCTATTATGTATGAAACGATATGTACACATCCAGATATTTTGTATGCACATAGTGTTACAAGAAGATACCAATCTGATATAGTTGAGGGTCACTGGACAACGGTTAAAAATGTTTTTAAGTACTTAATAAGGACTAAAGGCATGTTCCTATTCTATGGTGGTGAGGAGGAGCTCGTTGTAACGGGTTACACTGATGCTAGTTTCCAAACTGACCAAGACGATCCAAAGTCGCAATCAGGATACGTATTTACGATAAACGATGGTGCTGTAAGCTGGAAGAGTTCCAAGCAGGAGACAGTGGTTGATTCTACAATAGAAGACGAGTACATCACGGCTTCGGAAGCTGCAAAGGAGGGTGTTTGGATAAGGAAGTTCCTTTATGAACTTGGTGTGTTTCCGAGTGTCTCTAGCCCATTGGATCTTTATTGTGACAACAGTGGGGCTATTGCGCAAGCAAAGGAGTCAAGGAACCACCAAAAGAATAAACATGTACTGCGGAAATTTCATTTGATACGAGCGATCGTTAGATGAGGTGATATCAAGATATGCAAAGTACACACGGATTTGAATGCTGCAGATCCTGTAACAAAACCCCTTCCACAGCCTAAGCATGAGGCGCACATGAGAGCTGTGGGTATTAGATACATTCTAGATTAGCTCAAGTGCAAGTGGAAGAATGTTAGAAATATGTCTTATAAGGAATCATAGAGATGATTATATTTCATCGTATCCATGACACTTTGTTGTTTTATTGAATATTCATGAAAGGCAACTTGTATTTGATTGGCAATTATGTGAATTATTTGTGAAACTCTTTTACTTGTATGGTTATTCAAAAGTTGTCCCTAGTATGATTTAATGACTAGCACATGTATTAGTTGATGACTATGTTTCACAAGTCATGAACATGGCGATGTATAACTAATAATGTGGGTACATTTATGACATGGGGCTGGGCTGACCCAATTCGAGACTGTTATATAGTTCTTTATTTACACAATGTATACGTTATGTCCTTAGACTTGAAATTGTCATATGTACTCAAGATGTGAATTGACCTACTTAGGGGCTATCAACCGCTACTCTGTAACTGGGTAGTCATAAAGATGGCTTTCGGGTTTGTCGGGAAGCATGCTGTGAGGCGTGATCAATCAAGATAGAATTTGCCCCTCTACTTGAGAGAGATATATCTTTGGGCCCCTCGAGTGATTGGATCAAGAAATGCATAGCCGTGTTGGGTTAAGAGTTAACCCCCTTTTAATGATCCGAATCACGATATCGAGAAAGAGAGGTCAGCTTGGAGCTAGACCAAATATCATGAGGCAAAGGGAATAGCATGTATGAAATGATGTGATGGTTTGTCTGATAAGATCTTTACGTATGCATAGGAGTTGACACATCTTGCTAGAGGCCGCTATCAACTATTGGTCGAGTAGAAGTACTCGGGTCAAGTCTATGTGGACGTGAACCTATAGGGTCACACACTTAAGGGGATGGAAGCCGAATGAGGATGAATATACTTGCATAGTTGACTCTAGTGCAAGTGGGAGATTGTTGGAAATATGCCCTAGAGCTAACTGGATTTGATCCATTATGGTGTAAACGTTTTAATGGACCACAAATATTGTAAAGCCCGTTAGCGTGGGAAGGGGTACACCATCTATTAGTCCCCTATTGCTAATGGATGATGGTGTGGGGGGTTTCCTCCCAATAAATATGGACCACATCGCTCCTGAAAAGGTATGACTCTAAGGAGCAGCCGCGCCGCCAACGCTCTCTCCTTGTCGCAATCGCGGACCTAGCAGTCCGGTGTGCGTTGCTTCCTTCTCCGTACGTGTGGATACCTTGGAGGTGCTGCATCTGGAGCACTTGGATCGGATGAGCAACACGTGCCGGTCATGAAGGATGTGAGCAACTGCACTGCCTGCTACCCTCGACGTGTTCGTCTACATCGAGATGATTCCGCTGAATCTACACGTCTAGTGGTAATCTCGTGATCTATAACAGCAGTAGTTCCTAGTTTATGGGGCAGAAAATTTTGGTTTGCGCTAGCGTAGCCACCCCGTATCCCTTCAGGTGGAGGAGGCACGGTGGGGTCATCATCCTCCTGCTGTGGTGCATGGGCCTGCTGGATTTGGATGGTGTGTGGTTGTCGAGTAGTGAGTTCGCCAGATTCGAGCTCGCTAGGCATGGCACTAGGTGGAGGAGCTCGGGCGGAGGAGCGCCAGCAGGAGAAGCTGAGGCGGAGGAATAGCACCGTGGGAGGAGGAGCTATGACGGCGGAGCATTGGGGGAGGAGGTTTGATGGCGTCGGCAGCGTTGCGGCCAGGCGTTCGTCGGAGGATGTGGCGGGGAAAGGAAACTAAATGAGTATGACACGTGGGGACTGTTGATACTACAAAATATGAAGAGTCCAAATTTAGAGAGACTGTTGGTTTTCCTTACAGTTTAGAAAGTTTTTTTTGGTAGATTCAAAATCTTCAAATTTAGCTAGAATTATTGATATAATCTCTTGGAGATGCTCTTACTCGTCAGAGTATAAAAAATAGAATCTCTATTTCTTCTCTCTAAGTACTCCCCCCATTCCAAATACTTGTCGCCATTAACTCTTTTCCGCAACTTTGATCATTCGTCTTATTCAAAAAATTGTGCAAGTACAAATTATTTTGTTTGCTATATGTTTTAATGATGTATGTATTTTAAGTTTAATTTATCGTTTTACATGTTTGCGATAATTTTTTGAATAAGACAAATGGTCAAAGTTGTAAAAAAAGTCAACAGCGACAAATATTTTGAAACGGAGGGAGTACAAAATATCTATTGATTCTCTTCTTAGTTGAGCTGTGCTCCTGCCATTTAATCTAAGAATTTCAAATCTCTAGCCGGGAATCCAGCATAGATCTGTCGTAAACTAGCCTCTTCAGAATAAAATCGATCCTTGTTTTTCATCACTACAGTTGTATAACATTAATTAAAATGCAACAAACAGGAATTGCAACGAAAATTCAAATCTCTAGTTATGTCGATCATTGTTCTGTGGATGACGCCAGAGTGACAAAGCACTTGAACAGCTGCAGCATGGCAAAAGAGTACGTAGTCTAGTGGTTATAAGAGGCTCTGTAGCAGCTCATGTTTTGAATTTGACTCCTCATGGAAGCTAATTTATCAGAAATTAACGATATTTGTGGTTTCCGTGGTAGGCGATGTTCCTAACGATAGCGAGGCGCATGAGGTGACTTCGATAATCAATATTGAGGATTTATCGGCTCACTATTCGAAGATGCTCTTAGGAGTAGGGTTTGCGTGCATGTGTTCATAGGTGTGAGTGATCGTGTGTTCTGAGTGTCTCTGTTGTATTGTGTAATACGGCAAAAAACAGTTGCAGCATGGGCGAAGCCTCTGCCGAGCCGGCCCATCATCCTTGGGTTCAATTTTTTCCCTCACCCGTGCAATGTGTGTAACGTGTGTGTGTGGTGGGGGGATCCTATATATCTTCCGAAAGATAGTATGAAAGGAAACTATAATCCACTAGGAGCCCAATTAACAACCCAACATAGGTGAAACCTTAGCCCGCCTCACCTTGCTCGTCCCGCCACCGCCAACCTTGTCTGAGATCAGCCCACCTCCCATTCCTCATCTCGGTGCCACCAACTTGGTCTAAGACCGTGTGCACCCCCGCCTGCCATGCTCGTCGCGCGCCGAGCTCCCCATGCATTTCCGCGTGCGCCGCCTTGGCCGGCCATCCCACGCTACATGTCATGGTCGTCACCCACCATGGCCATGACCCCAATCCCGATCTATGAAGGTGCCTCCGCGGGAGCTCGGCGGTCTGTGCGCCACCGGGGTGGGCGCCGCATGGTGCTGGTCCCACGCCGCCGCGGCCGCCGCACCGTCGGCCTTAGGGAAGAAAGGAAAATGTTGAAAAAAAATCCAAAAATGTTGGAACATTTAAACAAAATGTTGACAAACATTTCATAAAAAATGTTGCAACAATTTGAAAATTGTTGAAAAAAATGTTGACAACATTTCTGAAAAATGTTGCAACAATTTGAAAAATAATAACGAGAAAATGTTAATGAAAAATATTGACAACATTTTTCAGAAATGTTGTAATATTTTTTAACTAATAATCATGAGGTGGGATGGCTGGAAACTACTAACTAGCAATCTTAGGTAGGTTTTAGTGGGCTGAAAGTTTTGACCCTTATCGACCTTCCGGTAGCCCGTATAGGAGCCCCATAACATAGGCTAGTCTATTGCATACCGTAAATCTTATAGAGGTAATAGTAGATTTACACGGTACGATTCCAATTTTTTTACAACAAACGCATATATCAAAACTTAAACAATCCTTTTACAAGATAATCCTCAAAGAAGACCAAATTATGTTGAGATCCACATACCGGAAAAGTCCAACAGACATAGCGATGTGTTCGACGACAGTGAGCTCATCGGCGATGTAGTCGCTTGCAGGCGGATGGAGGACCGCATGATGAATCGATTTGAAGAAGGAGCAACGGGGCCAAGGAAGACCGCACCAAGCGATCAAAGTGTAGTTGGATTGTCGCGGTCGAGATTCGAAGAAGAGCCGCCAAGTTGCTTCACAAGTGAAGGCGAGTACATTGGAACAACCATAGAGTTGTTGTTGCGAGTACGGGTGTGGATCAGCCGTAGAGGAAAGGCCTGCTTGAAGTCATGGACGGGGGCGGGAGTGGAAGCTGCCACAGTAGAGCGTCGATGAGTTCGACGATGGCGGGGTCACCTCCACATGAGAAGGCAGAGCCATCAGAACAACCACCAATGTGTTCAACAACGGTGAGGTCGCCTCCACAGGAGGAGGCACGGCCATCAGAACAACCTTTGGTGCGCAGCAGTAGCGAGCGGAGGCGTAGAAGAAGGGAGAGCACCAGTGTTGACGGTGAAATTCTGTCAACCTAGCCATGAGTTTACCTTCGGTGTTGGCATGAGTTTTATATCTTATCCATTGGTACTAACCCCCTTGGTATAACAAGTTCATTCGTGCATGTCGGTTTTGGAGTTTAGTGTTTATGCAGGGTTTTGACGTTGAAAGCAAGACTTCCGAGATAAGTTCATCAAGCCCCTTGACAAGACCTTGAAGCCCGGTACAAGTCAAGCAATGAAGCAAACTTGACTCCAAGAAGCCTAGGGACCTAACCCGAGAAGATGACAAACTCCGAGGACCTAGCCAGAAAAGTGCTGAATCTTGCGAGACAAGGAGCTTCGTCGAACTCAGAGAGAAACTGACGACAAGGGCCCACATGCAGAAGGGGGAAGGATCTAGAAGACTCGGGAACCGACGCCACGCGAAGGAGGCAGGCAACTGGGTCGGGCTGGGTCCAGGTCGGTCGGCCCGGCCCATTCCACGGCCCAGTCGCCTCCCCCTTTGACCTAGCTGCCATTTGGGCTATTTATAGCCCCGGGGTCGAGAGCCACGCAAAAAATCCATTCGTCATCGGCCGCCGAGGAGCAGAGAAGAGAGGGACACCATCTCGGAGAGGAGAGGGTCGAGCTAGTTGACTAGGGTCTCCCTAGCCGACGTGGGAACCATGCAAGGAAGACCACGTCGGAGTTCCCGGAGCTAGAAGCAAGATCGAGGTAGGATCCCGGTGGTGATCTTGGTTCGTTTATCATGTACTAGTTGATGTATCAAGTTGAATCCGTTTTTTAGCGACTAAGTGTTTCTCCGAAGTCTTCGTTTTCGATCGGCTTTGCTTATCTTAGATCTATTCTCGAGATAGATCACATAGGGTGTTCTTGTAGCCGTGGTGGCTAGAGGTGCACGCCTGACCTTCCGAAGGATCTCGACTTGTCCTCGGACTCGCCCTAGACTACCCACATGAATAGGAGTGCATTGTGACAGAACGGTGGCTCTAAAAGGCGGGCTTTTTCGGAGTCGGACAGGAAACCATGGTTTAAAAAGGCTTCTAATGAGATTAAACTTGCTACTTCTTCTTTTGCTTGGAACTTAAACAAAAGGCTCAATCTGATCTCTCTAGATCGGTTTATCTACCCCCTCTATCTCTTGCTACCTCTAGTCTTTAGTATATTAGATTCGTTTTTGTTGATTCTTATAATTAGATGCATTAGGGTTTCATCTTTCGAAGATTGAAGTTTCTTGGCATTACTAGATCATCTCTTGCATCACACATTTGTTCCACGGATTCGATACCTTGGGTTCACCACTTGAGGGAAGAAGGGTCCCTTGACTACGATGGGAGACTTGTCCGCTTGCAAGTCTAAATGAACTTTTATACAACTATTAACCGTCAACAAGGCCCTTTTTCTGGCGTCGTTGCCGGGGAACAAGTGATCAAGGTTCGATCTTTTATTGCCTTTTGTGTAATTTACAGTTTTCTTTTGGTTTTTCTTTTTTGCGTCTACTAACTTTTGATCATCCTCAAAATAAATCTCATCTAGTTTGTCTAACCCTAGTTTTCTTAGATTTGTTTTTACTTTTTGTTTTTGTATATTTTGTTTATCGCTAACCCTTATAGGAGATGGACGGTTACCTCTCCAACAAACCTGATAATTTTGTGGATGGTCCAGAAAAACTTTACAGGCTAAGGAGACGCGAAGCACATCAAGCTAAAAAGTTGGATTTTGTAGATTCAAAGTCGAAAGATGAAGGAGCATTGGAATCTCCGAAGAGTTCACCACCTCAAAGTCCTCAGGAGATTCGACTTCCACCGATGGGAGAACAACTGCAAGAACGCAAGATCGGGGAGCTATGCACCCCGGACATCGTCGACCTACCAATCTTGAACCTCGCGGAGATCGGAAGGCCATTCGAGATCAAGATCTCAACAATCCACATGGTGCAACATTCACCCTTCACCGGTAAAGAGGATTCGAACCTTCACCTCCAAGCGTTCATTCAATTATGTCAAACCTTCAACATGGATAGGGTGACTCAAGGCCAAATGAGGGCAAGGCTCTTTCCGTTCTCGCTACTTGGGAAGGCTTTGCAATGGTTCGACTCTCAACCGGCGGAGACGGTGCAAAATTGGAATGCGTTTATGAGGGCCTTCATGAAGGAATACTACTCGTCGAGTAAAACTCAAAGCTTGCGTAATAAGATTGCCACTTTTGCTCAATATCCTACAGAAACTATCTCAGAGGCATTCAAGCGCTTTAATGAGTACACTCGGGTGGTTCCACATCACAAGTTCCCGAAGGAGGACCTCATGCAAAAGTTCTATCAAGGACTCACCATGACGTCAAGGACGATCATCGATGCATCGGCGGGAGGATCTATCATCGAGCTTACGCCGACTGAAGCTTTCACTCTATTCAAGAAGGTGTCGCGGACAATGACACGTGGGTGTCGTCCGGACACCTACTTCCGGTTCAACCCACGGGGAACGCCAAAGGAGTCTTGCAAGTGGAGAAGGAAAACATTCTTGAAGGCAAGATCCATTCATTCATGCAGAGGTTGGAGAATATGGAGATAGAAAAGAAAGAAGCTCAAGACTTAAAGGCTGCCGAAGCAAGATCCACATGTGAAGAGTGCGGAGAATATGGCCATGTCCAAAAGGATTGTCCGGAGGAAGCCAAGGTGCTCGACTACATGAGGAAGGAAGATTTGCCGAACTTCCGCTACGGGCAAGGTAGACCTCAATTTAATGCAAGCTCATCCATTCCAAATTCGGTTCCACTTTGTATACAATTGAATGACTTCATGGATGAGCAAGCTAAGATCAACAAGGACACCATCACCAAGTTCTAGGCCATAGACAAGGTGTTGGAGAACATCGATAGCAAAGTGATGGAGGTCGGAAGCTACAACCATCCAGTGCTCAACATGATGAAGATGCTCGAGACACAAGTGGGACAACTTGCCGGGCGCCTCACTACTAATGAAGGGAAGCTTCCGGGACAACCTAAAGGTCCCAAGTCGGCGAAGGCGATTCAAACACGTTCGGGAAAGGAGACCAAAGATCCGGAATGTTCCGCAGGAGTGAGGAAGCCTAAACCATCCGCCGAGGTGGAGGAATTTGCTAAGGAGGAAGTTATGGAGATCGTCACCGAAGAGCCTGAGTTTGAGATGCCAGGAGAAGACACGAAGATACCACAACTCAAACCACTCTACTTCCGAGGTAAACTTGATAATCACTTTGAGAAGTTTGTGGAGGTTGTGCGTAGACTTAGCCTCAACATGCCGTTATTGGATGCCCTTCAATTTCCTACATATTCTCGTTACTTCAAAGACATACTTGCAAATAAATATGAGATAGCAACACTCGGGGTAGATCATGTCAAGATGTCCGAGCAATGTAGTGCCGCTATTGCAAATGGACTAGAGAAGCAAAAGGATCCTGGATGCCCGACAATTCCATGTTCCATTGGTTCATTCAAGTTCAAGAAGGCATTATGCGACCTTGGAGCAAGTGTGAGCGTCATGCCAAGGGATGTGTTCGAGAAGCTACGCCTACCATTGGAGCCTACAGGTATGTGCTTGGAGTTGGGTGATAACTCCATTCGCTATCCCTTGGGCATCGCCGAAGATGTGCCCATGAAGGTCGGACACCTCTTCATCCCCGTCGACTTCGTGGTACTCGAGATGAGAGAGAGGGAGAATCCACCACTCATCCTTGGGAGGCCTTTCCTCAAGACCGTGGGAGATACCATTGATGTTGGCAAGGGGGAGATCATGTTCGACATCAACGGAGAAGGAGTTCCTTCAAGTTTCGATCACGCCTCAAGGTATGCAATATGATTGAAGTTAAAAATGTTCCACCTCATCATCGTGTTGTTAAGGAGGAACCAAGGGAGAAGGAAGGGCTGAAGAAGAAGAAAGGGCCGAAGAAGGACGTGAAGAAAATCAAGGAAGATGTTGCATCCGTCAAGACAGAGGAACAAAAGCCGCCTATGAAGACCAAAAAGATGACTAAGCCGGAAAATAAGCCCGTGCCCAAGATGGTGCGGAAGTGGGTACCCAAGATTTCAATGCCCGCCAAGAGCGTTTATCCGAAGTAATCAAGTGAAGAAGTCTAGCCATGGACTATAAACGAAGCGCTAGGCGGGAGACAACCCGTTTCGTCGAGTCAAGACTAAGCTACCGGGAGGACAACCCGATTCTAGGTTTTTTGAGTCTTTTTAATAATTCAGTTTTGAATTTTACTACGCAAAGACATTAGACTTAGAAGTGGTTGAACAATATTAGAGACATAATTCTTGGTTGAATACTTTGTTTGGATCATAAACCCTTTACATGAACCCTCCTATGTGTTTGTTTGCTTCTTTTCGAGAAACCACAACCAAATAAATTCAGAACCTAACTCAACCATTCATCCTCTTTATGATGTTGTCGTTGACTTGTTTTCCATGCTAAAAACACGCGAGTAGAGCCACGACTTGTACCTAGATGTTATTTAAATTTCAACACGTGGTAGGACTCGTGTGAACATAGAAACGAAACTTTTGGTTGGTTTAAAAATCTATATACTTGGTTTCTCTAGGATTAGAATTTTTCTAAGCCTCATTTAATTTTATTTTATTTAAAACCTCTCTCATTTAGCCAAAATTAGAACCTAAACCTATGCCCCCATGATCAAGCCGGGAAAGTTTGCTCTCAACCAATGAAGGCAAGCAATACCAGTAAGACCAATATAAATGTAGTCAGAAAATGTTTTTGACTTACATTTGTTTTTAATGGTTTAAAAACTTCTCTAAATTTATGTTTGAGCTCTCTCATAGCTCTGAAATTATTTTTAATTTTCGAAATTAGAGGAGTGCTTAGCCTTAAAACATGCTTAGAGGGAGGCAATCTAGTTAAGTTAATCATGCATGCACCATAATGCATCATTGGATGCCCTTTCAACAACTTTCATCAATACGACATGCAAAGGACAAGCATGGGTGGGCAGAAAGCATGACTTTGCGGAAAATTCATGGTGGCATGTGAAGCAAGTGGAGCAAGGGAGCATGGACATGACTCAAAGCAAGAGCATCAAGTGGAAGGACCAATAATGCAAGGAAAGGAGTGGACGAGAGCGTTTGGGCGGTGCAACAAGTGGAGCACGCGGGCACAAAGGTCACAAAGGGGAGATGATCGTGCTGGAAGAAAACCGAGCCAGGGAAGGGCGCGCAGCCACCAGGGCCGGTCGGTCCAGGCCGGCCGGCCTGCCCTATAAAAGGCACCCTCCTCCCCCCCCCCCCCCCTCGTGCCCGTCTTCTGCAGGCAAGCAGCTCTCTCCTTCCTCTATTTGTGTGCTCAAGTTTTTCCTTCCCAAGCTTGATAGCTCAAACAATTCACACCCTTAATCCACTCGAAATCCACATTCCGAAGTAATTTTTGAAGTGCCTAGTTATCGGTTGAAACCCGGAATTTTATTAGAGAGAAGAGTGCTGCAATCATGTGGAAGAAAACCACAAATCTCTTCACCAAGAAGAAGGGGTCATCGTCGTCCAAGCCATCTTCGACGACATCTTCGAGGAGGTACTTGGTTTCCGAGTCTCCTTGGAGCATGGAGGAGGACACAACACCGCCAAGGACGAACAACACTCTCCAACTCGGTGGCATAAGGGCAACAAGGAGCACGTCCATGAGGTTTACCGAACCTGAAGGGCATACAGAGGAGCCGCCTGTCCCACCTCGTCGATCGACCCGATTGTCCACTCCACCTCCATACACTGCGGTACTCCACATATGGCTTCATCATCTTGTCGGAGGAGGAGGAGGAGAATAAACTCTCTCGCCTTGAGAAGAGGCTTGTGGCAAACGTCGATTTCGATGATCAAACTCTCAACTCATTAGGTTTTGGCACGGACATATATTATATGTTGAGGCACCTAGGATGGGTGCAATTCTCCAACAGGGTGTCGGCAAACACCCACAAGGAGTTTGCCTTGGAAATCTTGATGACTATGGCGCCCATTCTTGATGAGGGGGTGCCAAGTTTATCATTTTGTTTGCAGGCAATTCAGCAAGTGGTTCCCTACGAGCAAATTAAGGAGCTACTTGGGTTCCAAAAGGGAACTCCGGAGAAAGTTGACGTGCCGGATGGCGTGTTGGATGGATTTTGGAATTTAATCTTCGGAGAAGCCCACCAATAACGAAATTCCATCCGGAACCCCATCATCCAAGTATTCCACTCATGGATGTTTAGGATTATGGGGAGGATGAGGGAGACGAAGGTGACCGACACAGAGTTGAATTGGCTCTACTCGGCATTAATTGCCAGGCAGCCAATAGACCCCTCATACCTTATGATCAACCGATGGTGTTGGGAGGCAACATCGGGATCGGGAGATATTGGTTCGGGGTGCTACCTCTCTATGTTGGCCATCTCCTTAAGATCGGGAATTTCAAGAAATCCCGAATATCTTCTACACGGGACCCCTCTCGGATATGAATACTTGAAGCAAGGAAAGTATATTAGTGGAGATGAGAGAGGAGGCTTTCATGTGGCCAAAGTGAACTTACCCCTTCCGGATCCAAGACTTAGACTATTCGTTCAAGGGAAGGAAGATTGGTTGGAGGAAGGAATCCTTGTGCCGGCAAGGAAGAATAAAAGAGGAAGAATTATAGAGGAAGGATCCTCCTCGGTGCAAGAGGGTTTTGCACAACAAAACTATGTGCTACCGTTCGGAGGAATCCCTACTCTGCCGAGTTATTACGGAGGGCCAACAATGCAAGCATGGGGGAGTGGTCCAGCCATGCCCCCACAAAATTATGTGGTGCCCAATGTAACCTTTGCGGAGCCCTATACACAATACCCCCAACCACAACAAAGCATGGCCATAATTGGAGGGTATGCTGCGAGAAACATGCAAAATGTCGCAGCCATCCAATCCAACACGGCTCAACTTGGTGAGGGCAATGCAAATATTGCCTATGAGCTAGGGCGTCTTCACCTAGTACCGCCGGATCAATTCGTTGGAGGGGATGTCCAAACCTACTACGAGCAAGGGTACAACTACCAAGATCATCAATACCAACCACCGGCGAAGGATTGAGAAGAAGGAGGAGCTTTAGTTTTCTTTCTTTTCCCTTTTTCTGTAATTTTCAGCTTTTTTTTCTTGTGTTGCGTAGTGTTTTCAGCTTTTATTTAAATTTCAGCAAGTGTGTTAGTTTATTTTCAGCATGTTAGTTTGTTTTCATCATGAATAAAGACACCACCTTGTTTTTATCTTTGGTAAAGTTATGAAATTTATGCCATGATGATATATGATTATAGTTGTCGCTTTGTTTATCTTTGTAATTGATTTCTGCATGTTCAAGCTAGTGCTCTCTTAAAATGCAAATCTGAATTTATCTAAATGCTAGCTTAATCTTTAGCGGAGGTTATAGTTAAAATAAAGACCCATAGTGTTTTATGTGCTCTCAAGTTTTAGATGGATTAAAGATGATTTTTATTCCTAAAAGTAATGCTAACCGTCACTTGTGTGTTGCTCTACCTATCCAGAGCCTTATATATATTTGAGTGCATAAACCTTAGTGTACAACATTTATTTTTGAGTGAGTTATTGCAGGCCATGATTTCTCTGGCCAGAGACTAAGAAGCTGGTCATTCCGTTTTTGCGTATCTATGTTATTGCTAGCCTCTTATCCGTGCATTGTGTATCCCCACATCGGAGATCTCACAAACCTCGCCGGATATCCACTCTTAAAACCAAATATCATCTTTTGTGATTACCTCCTTGACCACAACCTATCGTTGAGGATGGATCATCAATTCAAGGAGGATTGAAAGACGGTGGCACGGTTGAAGATTTCAAGTATCTCTCCAAAGGAAAAGTATTTCTGGTACCTACCTTATCTTTATCACCTCTTTGCCCGAGGACGAGCAAACGTCTAAGCATGGGGGAGGAGGTAGGTAGAATGTAATTTTAGAGTTCAAAGGGGAGAAAATAAAAAAATTTGATGAGAAATAAAAAGAAAAAAAGAAAAAAATGAGAAAGAGAAAGAAAAAAAAGAATATATATATATATGAGAAAAAGAAAAAATATGAGTTGTGTAAAAATAAAATGAAGTGAACTCCCTGGTTCTCTAAAGTGCATTAGGAATTTCAAGGCTTCAAGATTAAAAGATCCATACTCATTTTCCAACCATGTGCAATCCGATAACGATGACTTCCTTTGTGCCTCGGGATCACTCTTTGCCATTTGCACATGTCCACCTATCTCAAGTGTGTGTATTTTTTCTCTTTCCCCTCCTTGACATAACATCATTTTCCAATGACCTTTTTGACGAGTCTCGGTAAGACCATGAGAAGCTTGTCTTGTTTTGACAACATCTCATTTATAATATCTTGGTCGGACTAAACTTTCCCAAAAAGCTCCATACAAAGCCTACCACATATATATATATTATGAGAGGGAAAGGAGTAGAATGAATAGGCTTGAGAGACAAGTAAGATGAGAGTTCATGAGCAATATGAAAGTTGATTTAAATTTGTGAACTTGGTTTAGCACTTTTTCATCTCTTTCTTTATTTCAAAATTTCTGAGATCTATTTAAACTTTGGAGCATGTTAATACTTGTGGGATAAGCTTAAATTAATAATCTACCCTCCGTAGAGATGAAGGCTAGTACATTATGAAACTTCAACGAATTAAATTTTGAGAGCATTATGTTTTCTCATATATGATCAATGAAAGGTTTAAACAATGAAAGGCAATGATGATATCCATCGAAGGCTTACTCGAGGACGAGCAAGGTTTAAGCATGGGAGAGATGTTGACGGTGAAATTCCATCAACCTAGCCATGAGTTTACCTTCGGTGTTGGCATGAGTTTTATATCTTATCCATTAGTACTAACCCCCTTGGTATAACAAGTTCATGCATGCATGTCGGTTTTGGAGTTTAGTGTTTATGCAGGGTTTTGACGTTGAAAGCAAGACTTCCGGGATAAGTTCACCAAGCACCTTGACAAGACCTTGAAGCCCGGTACAAGTCATGCAATGAAGCAAACTTGACTCCAAGAAGCCTAGGGACCTAACCCGAGAAGATGACAAACTCCGAGGACCTAGCCAGAAAAGTGTTGAATCTTGCGAGACAAGGAGCTTCGTCGAACTCGGAGAGAAACTGACGACAAGGGCCCACATGCAGAAGGGGGAAGGATCTAGAAGACTCGGGAACCGACGCCACGCGAAGGAGGCAGGCAACTGGGCTGGGGTGGGCCCAGGCCGGTCGGCCCGGCCCATTCCAGGGCCCAGTCGCCTCCCCCTTTCACCTAGCCGCCATTTGGGCTATTTATAGCCCCGGGGTCGAGAGCCACACAAAAAATCCATTCTTCATCGGCCGCCGAGGAGCAGAGAAGAGAGGGACACCATCTCGGAGAGGAGAGGGTCGAGCTAGTTGACTAGGGTCTCCCTAGACGACGTGTGAACCTTGCAAGGAAGACCACATCGAAGTTCCCGGAGTTAGAAGCAAGATCAAGGTAGGATCACGGTGGTGATCTTGGTTCGTTTATCATGTACTAGTTGATGTATCAAGTTGAATCCGAGTTTTAGCGACTAAGTGCTTCTCCGAAGTCTTCGTTTTGGATCGACTTTGCTTATCTTAGATCTATTCTCGAGATAGATCACATAGGGTGTTCTTGTAGTCGTGGTGGCTAGAGGTGCACGCTAGACCTTCCGAAAGATCTCGACTTGTCCTCGGACTCGCCCTAGACTACCCGCATGAATAGGAGTGTGTTGAGACAGAACGGTGGCTCTGAAAGGCAGGCGTTTTCGGAATCGGACAGGAAACCACGGTTTAAAGAGGCTTCTAATGAGATTAAACTTGCTACTTCTTCTTTTTCTTGGAACTTCAACAAAAGGCTCGATCCGATCTCTCTAGATCGGTTTATCTACCCCCTCTATCTCTTGCTACCTCCGGTCTTTAGTAGATTAGATTCGTTTTTTGTTGATTCTTATGATTAGATGCATTAGGGTTTCATCTTCAAAGATTGAAGTTTCTTGGCATTACTGGATCATCTCTTGCGTCACACATTTGTTCCACGGATTCGATACCTTGGGTTCACCACTCGAGGGAAAAAGGGTCCCTTGACTACGACGGGAGACTTGTCCGCTTGCAAGTCTAAACGAACTTTGATGCAACTATTAACCGTCAACAACCAGAAACAAATCTCATGGAGAAGATCCACCCAAGGGAATATCTGAAGCAAATGGGGATCCAGCAGATTGACATCAACACCCGTCGGAACAGGGGTGACGGCGATGGCCAGCCAGCAGTAGAGGACAGATGGGGGCGGAAGTAGTGGAGCTATTGGAGGAGGCAGATTTGTTGAAGTTTTACTAACCTTAGTGACGACAGAGATGATGACGAGTAGGCCGTGAAGGACAGCAGCGGCGGCGCAAAACCGGTAGCTTTCACCACTAGGGGATAACACCATTTAGGCAACTAGAAAGGAAAAAACTACTTCTAGAAGGTGCAGGAGCACTTGATCTACTACCTGGGCACCTCTACCCGCCTCTCCACCGGCAAGGATGCCGGCGGGGAGGGAGGGAGGGACCCGAGGAGGAGGAGGTGGAAGGGGACGAGAGTCGAGGAGGCTTAGGAGAGAAGCAACTTCAACTCGCTGTTCCACTAAAGCAACATTGGAGTGCTACAGTTACACTTTGAAGCTTTTGGGGCATTTGTGTGTGTGGAAGTCCTTTGAATGTTCTAGCATATGGGGTAATCATCTATGTCTATATAGGAGCACCCCACTCATAGCTCCATTTCTCTCAACATGCAAGCCACCTATGTCACCATCCACTAGACCATCTATATATGTCTTCAACAAATTTTCTGTGATTAAAAGTATGTCTTTGTAAGTAGCACGGTAAAAACTTCCTACAGTATGTAGAAATACATGTAGGATGAATCTATGAATGGTTCTCTCTCAACAAAAAGAACATGCATTCTGTATAATGTTGTTTACAAAAGAATGTTGCTATGTAATCACTTTGGTAATTCTACTTTCACATTTTACCTAAATTTTGTATAACTAGTGTCCACCTACACTGTGTAAACACTACTTGATGGCCTACTTGTTTAGGGTCTATACAGTTATTATGTGGTAGAAAAGTCCTACACGACATAAATACTGTACACAAAATGATGATTACATAATATTACATGATCACATTAAAACAATGTTTAAGTGATAGGAAAGTATGAACAATAACTAATTGTGAATCAATATGTCACATGTTATTTGATTTGAGAACAATTAAATAGCATTACAAGGGAATCAACCTTTGATCCTGGGCCTCCAAGTAGATTGGTACCGGGTATTTTTGCACTTAGTACTAATGTGTGCATTCGTACCAAGTGAGGAGGGAGGGCCCCAGTGCACCCTCCTGTGAACCTCATTAATACCCGGTGGGAGCTAGACCCAGTATTAATGTTTCACATTACTACCGGGTGGGGCCAGAGTCGGTACTAATTGGTCAGGCCCCTATAGTACCAAGTGGAGGGAAGACCCAGTACCAAAAGGGGCACATTAGTACTAGGTGGGAAGAAGCCTCAGTAATGCCTCTCGCACCCTGCCGCGCATCGGTGCCCTCCACCCCTCCACTTGTCTCTCATCTTTCTCCCTCCCCTTACTTTATCTCTCTTTCTCTCCCTCCTCTCAACCTTATCTCTTTCTCAGTTTTCTAACATCTCCTCTGTCTCGATCTCCACCGCAGAGGCCACTGGCTGGAGAGCACACAAGGCAGGCCAGGGGGTGCGGGCGCGAATGGTTGGCCAAGCCGCCGGCGTAGCCCTTGGTGAGCGCAGGTGCGGGCTTGGGAGGTTGGCTAGCCGCCAGCGGAGTCCCTGGCAGGTGTGGGTGCAGGAGGCTGGCCAGGCCGCCTGTGCAACCCTTAGAGCAAGCAGAGGGCGCAGGCTGCCGATAGGCGCTCTGAGCGCAGGCAGAAGGAGCTAGCAGAGGCCGGCGGGCGGATGCTGCCACCAACCTGTGAGAACCATTCGTTTCTTGTTGTTGTGATAATGTGAGTTGTGTTGTTGTTCTTGTGTGATAGATGTGAATCTTGTGAATTTTGTGCCTATAAATCTTGTGTTATGAATCTTGTGAACTTTGTGTTGTGAACGAGATGAGATAAATCTTGTGTGTCTTGCGTCGTGGTTTTTGTTGTGAATGAGATGAGATAGATGAGACTAGATGAGATGAGAAAGAAAAAGAAAATAAAATAAAGGAAAAGAGAAGCGGAAACATGAAATGGATGGGCCATAGACCTTTAGTACTGGGTCTCCTGACCACTCAGTACTAAAGGGCCCATTAGTACTGGGTAAAGTACTTGGTACTAATGCCTCCCCCATTAGTATCGATGTGGCAATATTAGTTCAACACCCGGTACTAAAGAGGGTTTAATTTGAACCTAATACTAAATGTTGTTTCCCTAGTACTGTAGTAACACCCAACTTTTGATTAGATCTTTAGTCTATTTAAATTTTTAAGCTTTGTAATAGTCAGAGTTATATATCAAGCAACCCCCATAGGGGGTACTCATTGGAGGGTAGATAATGGGGGTCGCCTGACCTCAAACCCGAAGGTATGCGTGAGGAAACAAGACACAATATTTATATAAGTTCGGGTCGCTAGAGTAGTGAACCCTATGTCCTGTTTGGGGTGTTGTATATTGCGCCTGCGCTTGGATGTTGAGGTGGTTGCCTCATGGTGTCTGTTGTCCTATGTACCTCGGTGCTCCTATATATAGTCCAGGGGCGGGTTTCTGTGATAGGAGTCCTAGTAGGATTCGACAAGCCTTCGAGCATTTTGTAGTCTTGAGCAGCGAGTTCAAGTAGTCTTGAAGCTTCATCTAGCAGTTCTTGATCGTCTTGAATACTATGGGCAGATAGAAGTCTTCAATAGTACTCAAACTGTTGAAAGAATGGAATGTGTTCCAGCTCATATGTCTTGAAGTCAAGATCCTTCCCATTGAGGATTATATGCAAGTGTGCTTACAAAATCACACTCCATATGGAGTGTAGCCCCCGAGCCTTAGAATAAATCCAAGAATCAGACTGAGGTTAAATCTTGAATCTAAATCTTCTGTCTTGAAAAAATTGTCTAATGGGCGTAGCCTAGTAGCCCCCGAGCCTTGGAACGATTGAAAAATCAATCTATGGGTCTTCCATGTTCGCGGAAGTCATCATCCCAGTACTCTTATAGCATCCATCCCCCAAGTTGATCGCTAGGTGAGACGTAGGAGCCACGTCGAGTAGTTGTTGGTGTTGATCCCTCGAGCTTGAGAGAGAATGGGGACTACACAAATCACTATCGAGTAGTGATTTGGTGCATAGCCCCCCCCCCCCGAGTTTAGGAACAAGCCGCGTCGGTGGAGCTACGCAGAACAACCTGGAGATTCATCACTACACCTTGACATGAACGAAATGTATGTGTAAATTATGTAGCATATTTGTAGAAATTGAATCCACCAATAACAAATGCAAAATCAATGTAAATGTCATGTGTTATGCTCTTGATGCGGTCGTAAATCGCCGAGTAGTTAGCATGATACGGTTAAGTTGTGTATTAAGACGTGGTGTTGTGTATGTGTATGTGCGTGAGGCGTGACAGGAGAGCTGAGGTTGTTCGCGTAGTAAGGCGTGTGCTACTGGAGTTACACCATAAGAGGTCGACAAAAGGAGTCAACATGGCGACAATAGAGAGCGCGATTGCTCGTAAAGTAGTCATTGAGACTGTTCCACGTGGTAGAGAGAAGAGAGCGCGTGTTGTGTGTTGGGTATTTTAGCGACACACAAAATAAATCCGCAAGCGCACGGATACCATTGTATCTTTCACCTTAGAGTATTCCACGGGTATCGAATCCAAGGGAACGTGTGTCTACTAACTTCGTATAGTCGGTCCAAGGACACACCCAGATAAGAGGAAAGGATAGAGAGGATTCCTAAAGATAGCACTATAGATGAGGTTAAAGGTCGATCTCTCGAGAACTTGCTTCGAGCACCGGCTAACCCCTGATCTGTCAGGAAACTTCAGCCTATGGATCTAAGACGAACCTCAACCTTTACTATATCCAAACGTGGAGGATCTCAAAGGATCAAAAGGGCTGTCACCACCTACGATCTACCTCTACTAATCTGTGGGATATAGGGCAAACGAAGGATAACCCTTAGCCTAGACACTACATCTATGCTACTGATTATTACCGTAGCCTGACTACACTATCCAACTGTTCGTAGCAACCTAAGACACTCTATATTAAATATAGAGTGACGAACCCACAAGGAGGAGAACTGATCTCACTCAATCCATGGGCACTGCTAGCTTATGCTAACGGCATACGAGACAGCACTTGGTCCCATACTAAGCTTCCAACGTATACGAATGACTTGCAGCAGACGAACGTATAAACCCAGGATCTACACACTAGCAAGGGAAAAAGGCTACTCATGCAACCTAGCCTAAACTATTAGAAAGGAATCATGAACACACTTTATTCTAATTAGAGCATGCAAGCATTTCCACTTTATTCTAAATGATGAACATGCATACAGACGGATATGAGCACAAGCGACCCTATGCTACAAGATCGAAAGGTTGTGTTCATGAAGAACACAAGCCTCTAAATCAAGAACAAACAAAGAACACAAGAACATATCACCTATGCATGAATGCTACTTTAGTCTAAATAGAAAATGCGGAAATACTTACTTTGAAGAACAAGCATCCGTAGAGATAACTCTCTCTCTCTCTCACTCTCCTACTCTCTAATCTACCAAGGAGAGGCCTCTCCTTTGAATGGAAGCTCTCATCCTTGGGTGAAGTGATGTAGTGTGTCTCATTTCTTACGCCCTCCCCTCATATTTATAGGCCAAGAGGAGCTCCCTAGGCTGCCTTGGGTTCCACCAAGGCACCAATGAGATGGTTACACGTGGAATAGAGGAGTTAGGGCCAAGTTGGTGAATCTTCCATGAGAAGGAGCTACAGGCTTTTGGGCAGATATTTAGGCATGCACCGGCACCGCCTTTGGCTTGTCACGACAAGCTGACACGTGGAAGGGCAGCACGAGAGGCCTCAAGATGGGTTCAGCACGAAAGCACTTTCCGGAAAGCCAAAGCGAAAAAATCAGAGAAAACGAGTAGTTTTGCCATCGGAGCGGGCTTAAGATTGCGACCAAAGTCGGCTTGTGCCACCGGAGTGGGCTTGGATGAGACTGTTAGCGTCGACTTGTGCCACCAGAGTGGGCTTGGGTGCGACCGTTAGCGTCGACTTGTGCCACCGGAGTGGGCTTGGGTGCGACCGTTAGCGTCGACTTGTTCCACCGGAGTGGGCTTGAAGGTGCGACTGAAGTCAACTTGTGTATCTGGGCCATGGATTTTAGACCCAAGGTACGGTTGCCACCGTAGTGGACTTGAAGGTTGCGACCGTAGTCAACTTGTGTACCTGGGCCATGGATTTCAGACCCAAGGTACAGAGTGTGAAGACCACATGCAGCTAGGAACCATCATTGCCAGGACGCGAGGGCCACTTACAGCTAGGTTCCATCGAAGCTTACACATGTAGTATGCCACCGAAGCAGGCTAAGATGCGACCGGAGTCGACTTTAAGTTGCCGCACGGAGCGGACTTTAGAATGCGACTTTAGAAGTCGACATTAGATTGCCGCGCGTAGCGGACTTTAGAAGCTGCCTTCTTGGGATAGCTCCCGAGTTGATGAAGTAGGCTCGTGGTGACTTGATTGATATAACCCAAGAGTAGTCAGCAGAGTGTTGCTCCCGTGAAAACCCGTCGAGGAGCGTACATGAAGGAGTAGTCGGCAAGTAGTCCTACATGATGAGGAGAACAAGCCAAGAAAAGAAAACAGTAATCATTTAAATAAATGACTTAGCTGTTGCTACATGGGCAGACTGTTGATGAAGTCGTGACGGTCGGCAATGGAGCCACGACGGTTGTTGCTGAAGTTGACTAGTCAGAGTTGATTCCGACTAATTGTTGGGGGCGTGGCTGCCGTTCTCGACTAGTTTGGAAAACTAGTCGAGATGAATGGTCGACGCGATGTGACCAAAAGACGAAATCGTGGCGGCGCGCGACATAGTTGATGTAGAGCCAGTGTTGTCGCGAAACAAGTAGTCGCGACACACGGCGTGGCTGAAGTAGAGCCAATGTGGCCGCAAGACGAAGTCGCGGCGCACGGAGTAGTCGACGACGAGCCGTGTGACGAGCCGCGCGACGTGCCGAGGCACCCAGACGCGCGGCGTAGGCGAAGTAGTCGACGACGAGACGAGCCGCGCGACGTGCCGAGGCACCCGGGACACGCGGCGTAGGCGAAGTAATCGACGACGAGTCCGCACGAGGCGAAGTAGTCGACGACGAGCCGCGTGACGAGCCGCGCGAGCGTGTCGAGGCACCGGACGCGCGGCGGAGGCGAAGTAGTCGACGACGAGCCGCGCGGGCGGAGTAGTCGACGACGAGCGGCGCGACGAGCCGTGTGACGAGCCGCGCGACATGCCGAGGCACCCGGACGTGCGGCGGAGCCGAAGTAGTCAACGACGAGCCCGCGCGAGGCGGAGTAGTCGACGACGAGCCCGCGCGACGCGGAATAGTCGACGACAAGCGGCGCGATGAGCCGCGTGACGAGCCGCGCGACGTGCCGAGGCACCCAGACGCGCGGCGGAGGCAAAGTAGTCGATGACGAGCCTGCGCGACGAGCCACGTGACGAGTCGCGCGACGTGCTGAGGCACCCGGACGTGCGATGAAGGCGAAGTATTTGACGACGAGCCTGCGCGAGGCCGAGTAGTCGACGACGAGCTTGTGCGACGAGCCGCGTGACGAGCCGCGCGACGTGCCGAGGCACCCGACGCACGCGCGGAGGCGAAGTAGTCGACGACGAGCTTGCGGGAGGCGGAGTAGTCGACGACGAGCCGTGCGACGAGCCGCGTGATGAGCCGCGAGACGTGCCGAGGCACCCCGGACGCGCGGCGGAGGCGAAGTACGTCGACGACGAGCTCGCGCGAGGCGGAGTAGTCGATGACGAGCGGCGCGACGAGCCGCGTGGACGAGCCGCGCGACGTGCCGAGGCACCGGACGCGCGACGTAGGCGAAGTAGTCGACGACGAGCCTGCGCGAGGCGGAGTCGTCGACGACGAGCCTGCGCGAGGCGGAGTAGTCGACGACGAGCGGCGCGACGAGCCGCGTGATGAGCCGCGCGACGTGCCGAGGCACCCAGACGCACGGCGGAGGTGAAGTAGTCGACGACGAGCCGGCGCGAGGCGAAGTAGTCAACGATGAGTCACGCGACAAGCCGCGCGACGTGCCGAAGCAACCGGACGCGCGGCGTATGTGAAGTAGTCGACGACGAGCCTGCGCGAGGTGAAGTAGTCGACGACGAGCCGCGTGACGAGCCGCGCGATGTGTCGAGGCACCCGGACGCGCGGCGTAGGCGAAGTAGTCGACGACGAGCCTGCGCGAGGCGAAGTAGTCGACGTTGAGTCACACGACAAGCTGCGTGCCATGCCGAAGCAACCTGACGCGCGGCATAGGTGAAGTAGTCGACGATGAGCCTGCGCGAGGCGAAGTAGTCGACGAGCCGCGCGACGTGCCGAAGCAATCGGACGCGCGGCGTAGTCGAAGTAGTCGACGACGAGCCCGCGTGACGAGCCGTGCGATGTGCCGAGGCACCCAGACGCGCGGCGTAGGCGAAGTAGTCGATGACGAGCCTGCGCGAGGCGAAGTAGTCGACGATGAGTCACGCGACAAGCCGCGCGACGTGCCGAAGCAACCAGACGCGCGGCGTAGTCAAAGTAGTCGACGACGAGTGGCGCGACGAGCCGCATGACGAGCCGCGCGACATGCCGAGGCACCTGGACGTGCGACGTAGTCGAAGCAACCGGACGCGCGGCGTAGGAAAATTGATTCCTCTTTGACAGGAGCAAGGCGACTTGCTTCAATGGATCTCGGCGAGTCGACGAGTAGATTGATCTTGTTGACGAGGGTCCTTCGAATTAGCCTGGTGGTGATGATCACCCCTACCTGGCGCGCCAGCTGTCGATGTTTTAGACTGGCAAACCTACCAAGGGGGTACCCGAGGTAGTAGATTGTGCGGTGGGGATCGTGATCGGGAGACCGAGAACTCGAAGGTATGCGCAAGGACACGAGACACAAGATTTATACAGGTTCGGGTTGCCAAGGTGGCGAACCCTACGTCCTGTTTGGAGATCAAGTAGCGCCCTGCGCTTGGTGTTGATTGAGATCAGTGCCCGGCTAGGTACCCAGCCCTCCTTTATATAGTCCAGGGGGCGGGTTCCTAGTCGATTACAAGGCAGGAGTCCTAGTAGGATTACACGATACAAGTCCTAGTAGGATTACAGGGGAATTCTAGTAGGAGTCCATCTTCATCCTTCCTTGCATGGGTACCCGGGGAGTATGCCCAACACCGACCCCCGGGCAGCTCTATTCGCGCCGGTTATCGTCCAGGTGACTGCCAGGTGGGTATGGGGGTGTTTGCGGTGTTTCTAGCCCGTTATCTCGTGGTTGTGGGCCCTTGGATCCGCGTGCTTGCTCGTGATTTTTCGAGAGTGTGCTCCTTTGGATTGATGAGGTGTCATCGACACGTGGGTGCCTGTGTGGTAGCACGTTGCCACGTGTCGTGGTGTGGGTCTCACTAGGTCCACATGATGTCTTGTGCATATCTCTCTCATCCGGGCTCTGATGTATGCAAATGATATATCCGTTTCGATCATCTCAATGAGCCCGTCGCAATGGTGCAGACTAATTTGGCATTTGAGGTTGTTTATGATGATTCCATATCTATGCCATTGGTTTACTTACTCTTAACTATATCATTCCATTCGCATTTACATGTGTCCTGCAACAAAAGATAGAAACACCAACACTTGTGGACATTGTCAGTATAAAGACATATCTAGTGTTGATGACCACTTTTCATTTATATTATGCAGAAGTTGACAGCATAAAAGGGGTACGTAACAGCCGTCAACATTGTGCGCACTATCTCCATATAGGGTATAGCTGTTGTGCACCTCCAGCACTCACTAAACGAAACATTGTGGAAAGCGTTGCCTAATTTGGTGCACCAAGCATGTGGCAGTTGGTCCACATCCCCAAGGAATAGTTGGCATGGTGTAACTCTGCTGGCAAGTAGCTGTTGAGAGGCGTACACGAAGTATTCTTTGGCATTGGTTCCTATATGCGGAAAACAAGCAAACAAATTATTGAAATAAGAGACTTAGCTTGATTTGCGAACGAGCATCGATGAAACTGTGGCAGTCGGAGATGGATCCGCGATGTTTGTTGCTAAATCCAACTAGTCGGAGGTAGTACCAACAGTATGCACGAGGCCACAAGAAACAAGATTTATACAGGTTCGAGTCGCTAGAGTAGCGAACCCTATGTCTTGTTTGGGGTGTTGTATATTGCACCCTGCGCTTGGGTGTTGAGGTCTTGGGCTCATGGTGTGTATGTCCTCCTAGGTACCCTGGCCCTCCTTTATATAGTCCAGGGGGCGGGTTCCTAGTCGGTTTCAAGATAGGAGTCCTAGTAGGATTACAAAGGAGTCTGTCTTTGTGCTTCATGGTAGGTACACATGGTTTATGCCTGACACACCCCCGAGCTCTTTGTAGTCTTAAGTAGTGAGTTCGAGTAGTCTTGAAGCTTCATCGAGTAGTTCTTGATCGTCTCAAGTACAACAGACTGATAGAGTCTTCAATAGTACTCAAACTGCTAAAAGACTGAAATGTGCTCCAACTCATCTATCTTCAAGTCGAGATCCTTCCCATTGAGGAGTATATGGAAGTGTGTGTTGAAATTTCTTAACATCGCTGCTAAATTATGTGTTCCTAGAAACAACACCAGAAATGACCAGTGGTAATCATAACGATCACAAGTGAATCCTTAAGTGCACAGATCTACCATTGTAGCATTTCCCCAACGGAGTATTCCAAAGGGTATTGATTTCAAGGAAGGCGAGGTTCGATAACATGACTTATACTATTGCAAATGAATATAGATCATGGATAGAGAAAGATACAACACTCAAATACAAGGGTAAGGATAATATGATACATGGGTAGTGTGATAGGTGTAATGCATTCTCTCAAGAAACACTACGACATAGAGAGCAGCATATGAGTTAGTTCTAGGTTCTAATATACTATTCACATAAAGGTCAGTGATACAAGAGAGATACACAAACATTGCATGAAACTTTGGTCCAGCACCCAGGTACAAACGGGAGATAGCCCCTGCGCTGCTTTTACACAAGTCAGTTGCTACTTGTATAACTCCTACATCACTACTGGAACACGGAGGAGTACAAAGGGTTCAACGACTGTCGCTACCGTGGCCTACCTCTATCTAAACGTGGGGAGAGCTCATAGACAACATAGCTGTGCAATTCAAGCACCATGCTTGCATTGTCAACTAGACTCTGACCAGCTCGAGCTGTTGTGACCCAGGTTAGTCACCAGATAATTGGTCACTCTAGATCAAGTACCATAGCTCAGACAAATGAGCTTCACACAATAGGAATGTGTAAACTAACTAGATCAAACTGAGGCTATGCACACAAACGGATACAGGACTTTCTACGTCTGTACCATAAGATTGAAGGGTCGTGTTCGCGAAGAACATGAACCTCTAACTTATGAACAAACAAAGAACACATGGTAAAATCATCCTTATCACCTATGCATGCAAGCACTACTTCATATGAAATAGCTGAATAACTGAAGTTTGTCAAAGTCATACAATGAAATAAAAGTACAAAATAAGAACACTCATACCTAGATCCCAAAGAAGACTTGGAACCTAAAGTAGAACTACTATAGCCTACTCCTTAGCCTTGGAAACTAAAAGTGAGAAAAGAGGAGCAATGTGGTGTCTGGAGCGCCTCTAAAGGTCCCCCTCCTCTTCTATTTATAGGGGGGATGTCACGGGGTTCTGGTTTGAAGAGCACCGCGCGCACCCCTAGAATCACATCCTAGACCAATGAGGAGTTGTCACGTGAAGGGCTAGGATGAATGGCCACTAAAGCGGATCGACAAAACCCTTCATGGGTCCGTTTTGCCTCCATCTTTTGTACAGTGATTGGTATGTGAGCCCTTGGGTAGATCCATGGTGTACATAGATTTTCTAAGTCGATTCGAGTCCCGTGAGCCCTCCAATTCATGTGACGTCCATGTGACGCCATCTGATTCACCGGTAGTTGCCTCCCTTGGATCGATGATGTGGCATGGACACATGGGATCCTATGTGGCAGCCACTCCTCAACTAAGGTGGCATGACATGGACCATAGAAAATGAGATTCTCGCTCCTTTTGTATGTATTCTCCTACAATCACATAACCTCCAATGACATGTGGAACTACATTATTCTTTAACTAAAATCCATGTAAGAAATGCAATTGCCCCTATATTCATGAGAATATTGATGGCTAAAGAGGTACTTAACAGCTGTCAATAGTGCGATTAAAAAATCGCACTCCATATGGACTATAGGCCCTGAGCCTTAGGTTGAATCGAAGAATTGTGCTGATGGTCAATCTTAAATCTGAATCTTCTGTCTTGAAAAAATTGACTGGTGGGTGTAGCCTAGTATCCCCTGAGGCTTGGAACGATTGAAGAATCAATACAAGTGTCTTCAGTGTTTGCGGAAGTCATCATCCAAGTACTCTTGTAGCATCCAGCCCTAGAGCTCGTCGCTAGGTGAACTGTAGGAGCCACGTCGAATAGTTGTTGGTGATGAGCCCTCGAGCTTGAGAGCAAATGAGGACTACTCGAATCGTCTTCAAGTAGTGATTTGGCGTGTAGCCCACGAGTTTAGGAACTAGCCGTGCCAGTGGAGCTATGCGCATCGTCTTGGAGATTCGTCACAGAGCATGACCTGAATGAAAAGGATGTGTACATTATGTAGCATATTTGTAGAAATTGAATATACTAATGACAAATAAAGAAAATACAAATGTGATTGTAAATGTAAATGTCATGTATCATGCTCTTGTTGCAGTCGTAAGTCACTGAGTAGTTAGCCTAATGCAGTTAAGCGTACGGTCTTTGTGTAGCCATAGTCGCTGGTGTGTATTAAGACATGGTCGTGTGTACACATATGGGCGTGAGGCGTGACAGGAGAGCCTAGGTTGTTTGCATAATAAGATGTGTGCTACTGGAGTTAGACCATAATAGGTAGACAAAAGGAGTCTGGAGTCAGCATGGCGACAAGAGAGAGCGTGATTGCTCATAAAGTCGTCATTGAGACTGTTCCCTGTGGCGGAGAGAAGAGAGAGTGTGTTGTGCACATTACATCCGTAGGGTGTATCCATTGTCCGCCTCCAACACTGACTACACAAAACGTCGTGGCAACAACCACCTAGTTTGGTGCACCCAAACCTATGGCAGTCGGTCAACATCCCCAAGGAATAGTTGGCACAATGTAACTCTGCTGGAAAGTAGCCATCGACAGGGGTACACGTAATCTTCAGCATTGGTTCATGTATGTACAAAACAAGCCAAAAAATTATTGGAATAAGTGACTTAGCTTGATTCGTGAACGAGTATCGACGAAGCCGTGGGGGTCGGTGATGGATCCACGGTGGTTGTTGCTGAAGTCAACTAGTCGAAGGTAGTACTAACTAGTTGTTGAAGGCATGGGAGCCACCCTCGACTAGTTTTCTAGTCAAGAGAAGTAGTCGAAGTAGTCATACGAAGAATAATCGATGCAGACTGGAGTTGGTGTAGTTGTACTCGTGTAAATCACTTGTGTGAGCTAAGCAAAAACCTTGGAGCTTCCTTGGTACTCCTTGTGTTCGCATAGCAATGGTCAACTTGTCAAAGTGCCTTGTTAGCCTCTGTGTGCATCCAGAAGAAAGGCAAGAAATTCCATTTGGTGTTTGCAGGGAATCAGAAATGGCGTGGAGCTTGGCTTCAATCTGAGTGCAAACTGATCACAACTTTGAACTCAATGCAAACCAGACGCTTCAGTCGTGGCTTCAGCGACTTCGACTTCAGCTTGGGTATGGAAAAGTGATTCCGTTTGTATTTTTTTCTCATGGATGTCAAGCTGTGGCGTAGCCTTGTGCATTGCATGGAGCCGAAAAGGTTGATCAGATAGCAGTGCGACCAGGTTTTCACATGCGAACTAGCCGAGGACCAATCTCCCGCTGATGCTTCTCGTATCCGCTTCAAATCAGAACTCGGTGACCTGCTTGTCATTGAGTAGATTGGTTTTGAAGATGATAGGTGCTTCGAAATCACCGATGATCTCCACGATCTGCCGCACGGTGGGTGCTAATGTCAGATTTGTATATCTAGCAATCACCATAGGGGGTACTCGTCAGAGGGTAGATAGTGGAGGATCGCCAGATCTAGAACCCAAAGGTATGCACGAGGACATAAGACACAAGATTTATATAGCTTCAAGTCGCTAGAGTAGCAAACCTTATGTCTTGTTTGGGGTGTTCTATATTGCGCCCTACGCTTAGGTTTTGAGGTGTTGGACTCATGGTGTGTCTGTCCTCCTAGGTACCCCGATATAGTCCAGGGGGTGGGTTCCTAATCGATTACAAGATAGGATTCCTAGTAGGATTACATGGTATGAGTTCTAGCAGAATTATAGGGGAATTCTAGTAGGAGTCTATCTTCTCCCTTCAAGACAGGTACCCGAGGTATATGCTCAACAAGCCGCTGAGTATTTTGTAGTCTTGAGCAGCAAGTTCGAGTAGTCTTGAAGCTTCATCGAGTAGTTCTTAATCGTCTCGAGTACTATGGGCTGATAAAAGTGTTCAATAGTACTCAAACTAGACTGGAATGTGGTCCAACTCATCTATTTCGAAGTCGAGATCCTTCTCACTGAGGATTATATGGAAGTACGAATGCAAAATGGCGCTTCATATAGAGTGCAACCCCCGAGCCTTAGATTGAATCGAAGAATCAGGTTGAGGGTAAATATTGAATCTAAATCTTTTGTCTTGAAAAAAATCAACTGATGGGTGTAGCCTAGTAGCCCTTGAGCCTCGGAATGGTTGAAATATCAATTCAAGGGTTTTCAATGTTTGCGGAAGTCATCATCCGAGTACCCTTGTAGCATCCAACCCCTGAGCTTATCACTAGGTGAGCCATAGGAGCCACGTTGAGTAGTTGTTTGTGTTGAGCCCTCGAGCTTTAGAGCGATTGGGGACTACTTGAATCGCCGTCGAGTCGTCATTTGGCGTGTAGCCCCCCGAGTTTGAGAACTAGCCTCGTCGGAGTTGTATATCCGGCACCCCCATAGGTGGTACTCGTCGTAGGGTAGATAGTGGGGGTCACCTGACCTGGAACCCGAAGGTATGCATAGGACACAGGACACATGATTTATACATGTACCTGTCCTGAGTAGCAAACCCTACGTCTTGTTTGGGTTGTTGTATATTGGCTCTGTGCTTGGGTGTTGAGGTGTTGGCCTCATGGTGTGTCTGTCCTTCTAGGTACTCCGACCCTCCTTTATATAATCTAGGGGTGGGTCCTGGTAGGATTACACGGTATGAGTCTTAGTAGGTTTACACGGTATGAGTCTTAGTAGGATTACAAAGGAATTCTAGTATGAGTCTGTCTTCTTCTTTGATGGCATGTACTTAGGATGTATGCCCGAGAGTAATTGTTTATATTCGGATAATAATATATAAAAAAATTCCAATTTTCATTAGCATAAGTATGAATATATTGCAATCTTACAAAACGTGTAGTCCGTGCACGCAACGTGTACATACCCTACTTGGACTACACACGTGTACGCCCTACTTGCTACTTGAGGGGTGAGTGAACTACTACCGTTTAGCTGCTGATCACTCATCACTTGCACTTCCTCAGTAAATGGCGATTTAGAGAGTTTACAATCAAGTTCCTCTAACTTGGACCGTATTCTAAGGAATATCTAGATTGTTCTACCCACTCTGATGCGGTACTACATGTGTAGGCGTGGTAATAGGCTATGACCCTAATGCATCTTTCACAATCCAACTAAACCCTTATGTTTTTGAGTTTAAAAACTGTATATTAATATGGCTTGGCCCTTATATGGCCCAATCCTCAATTTGGTAGGCTAAATTGGAGGGGCTTTGCCAACCTCTATGCACGTGCAGTGCGTATCAGTGGCTGTCACTGCAAGTGCGGTACTACACCGGATCACCATCGTCTACATACCATGCTTTAGGGTACTGTATTTTATGATAACAACTTTCTTAAGTTTATTTTTCAAGATATGACAACCCAACTTGCATATAGCTAGTTACCACCAGAGCTAATATGAATTAATGGCACTTATTTGGCACGATGCATGTCCAGCCTCCCCAGTTATCAGGCCGGCATAATTTTGTACAGCTCCTTCCTGCACAAGTGTACTGCCAAGTAACAAAGGCTCGTGGCCATAACTTTTGCACTGAAACGGCAAATGCACGGTATGGTACTGTATGCTTTCAGGCTAGGTGCCTAGGTGTGTCCATGCATGGTGACCCCATGGCACTTCAAGTTTTGAACAACCATGGAGATCATGTTGCTGAGAGTTTCAATTCTTTAAAGTTCTTGCAGTAGTGTCAGAAATGTTGAGGTTTCTGGCTCTGACCCCTCTCCAAATAATTGGCGGCAACAGTTATAAATGACACCAATACGTACGTGTCCTATACACGTATATATGTTGTTGAATCAGCCAACAACACTGCATATTTGTCCTTGTTGTGTAAGCTGGGCGTAATGCACCATGAATACACATTGTCCTGTCAGACATTGATACATTGAGTTCAGATCCCCAACAACCAAATTTTTTGTCTCAGCGGTGAGGTTGGTAAGGGTACATTCATATCTTTGGTACTCTCTTCATTCACTGATAGAGAAAGAGGCTTTGGTACACCCCTTTAGTCTCGGTTTAGCTTTGAAGTCGGGCCTAAAGGGGTTTAGTCGACGTGGCCACTAATGCCATGAGTGCTCACCCCCTTTAGTCGGGTTGATAATACCAACCCAGACTAAACGGAGGCCTTTTGTCACGGGTGGTATTACCAATAGGGACTAAAGGGTCTCCCACGAGTTACTACAAAAGGAAGGATAGCATCATTTACTGAGTCAGATGTGTTGTGTAGATGAGATGATGAGTAAGCTACGCGCGAGGTTGGAGGTCACGGGTTCGAATCCCCGCGCACACGTATATTTCATGTGAAAAATCGCGTGACTTATGACGTGCGCGTGCGTGGGGGCCTCCCGGGGATTTTCAAATAAATATTTTTTGACGTTGGTGTACCCCACTTTAGTCTCGGTTTGTTCACCCGGGAGTAGAAGACCCCCCCCCCCCCCCCCTTGTCTCTCGTCATTAGTCCCGGTTGGACTTGGGAGACCCATCCCTTACCAACCGGGACTGAAGGTCTTCTCTCTACCAGTGATTCCAATAATTACTTGTGATTTTTCTAGATTATAATGTATCTATAGACATAAATATATATATCTAGATGCATTATACAAGGAATGCATCTAGAAAAGTCAAAACAATAAGTAATATAGGAAGGAGGGAGTAAGTGCTAGTTTAATGGGAGGCATTTGAAGCAATAAACATGCAAACTCTCTGATTGACCTCTAAGATAAACCACGAGTCCACCATTATTTATATTATTCTTCTGGAGTCATCTCAGAAGAAGGATCCGATTTTTTTACTTTGGTTGCAAGAAGAACATTTGCTCTTCTAGTGAACCATTCTCCAAACCATGGGGTTGCTTGGTTCCCCCCACCGCACAACATCCCGCGCAACAGCTCTACCTCGCCACGCTACAGTCAACGGCAAAACTAGCTGTGAGCTGTGGCGAACTTTTTCTCCGCCACAAAAGAATAAGAACGGGAGAACTTTGATTGGTGGACTATTTTATTTATTGTATGCTTTATGTGAGAAATCGTAGATATCGTGCCTGTTTCAACTGAGCAACCTATCGGAGTCGATCAGGAACCATTATTTGAAGAAGAAGAAGACTTTGCTGTAGTTGAAGAAGGCAAGTGGTCTTCTCCCCCTGCATGTTCTATTTTATCCTATATAACTGCAATATAATTAAGTTTACTTATATGATGATATTACATTAATTTGATGGAAACACCCTTTTTAAGGACATACCTAGACTTTTTACCCTGATCCTTAGACTAGCCCGTTTAAATAAATGTTTTTAGGTAGATTATGCTAGTTGCTCAACTCGGGTTGGATAAAAAGGTCTTTTAAAAAGGAAATGCTCTATGCTTTATGATAAATGTTTTGGGTAATGCAAGAACACTTGATTTAATCGGAACATGGAGAACCACCCAAGAAAACATGTGCAACCACAGTGTCACATGGCTCTGACCTTAGCCGAATAATTAGGTGTGTGATCGTACTAGTGGCCCTTTTCCGAAAGGAGCAGAGGGGAATCCGGGTTGCAGGGGTATAGCCCGGTCCTCTTGGCCGCAACCTTTGCTAAGGTGATGTCCACTAGGGAGGGTTATGGTCCGCCCTAATCAGTAACTATGCAGGTCGTTAGTCTTTTGCATGTCTTTGTAAAGGCTTCGTAGCGTCCCTATGCAATCACACCTCGGAAGTGTGGTATGGTGCTTGGCCAGCATTGCATGGTTGGGTTTAAAGTTCTTCGGAGATTACGCGAACTGTGGGTACAGTGTGCAAACCTCTGCAGAGTGTAAAACTGATCGATCAGCCGTGCTCACGGTCATGAGCGGCTTGAACCCTCACATGATTAATAAACTTAAAGATGAGAACAAATCGTGGTTCGATGAGCTTTAGGTTGTTTTGTTATAAATATTTTCTTAAGTGGGTTGGTAAGAACTTTTACCTAGTAAATAGGCGTTCTTTAATTAAAACTTGACCAACACTAAAATGCTAACTGCTGCAAAACCTTAGCCTACCTTGATAGCCTTGCATCCCCCCCCCCCCCCCCGCTTGCTAAGTACCAACCATAAGTGTACTCAGCCTTGCTTATCGCTGTTCAGAGGAGAATTATGGAGGCGAGTTCTATGATGACTACGATGAGTTTTTAGGCTTGCGGACGCCCAGTAAAGTGCCTGTGGGAGCGGAAGACGAAGACTCGTCGAGTAGCAATCATTTCCCGTTGTTAGAGACCTTCGAGTCTCCCGCATGAGTGTAATAAGTGCTTAAACTCTGAGATACGTTTAAATACTGTTAAGGATATTTCACTCATTTTGTCTATCGTATGTGTGTGAACTGATCCTAGAGCACATATGAGATGCACTCGGTTTCTCTTCGGAAAAGAGGTGTGACAGAGTGGTATCAAAGCAGTGTTGACCGTAGGAACGCAGCCTTAGTTAGAAATGGACGAAAATTAAGGATTCATGTTCTAGATCATCACATCAACTTTCAGAACAGCTTTATTATCGCATAAAAATCTAATTTGTTCTTTGTTCTTTGTTGAGAACTGCATCATTTTGATTTCTTCTATACTGAGTTCATTTTGTCTTAACAGATGGCCAGGACATGTCAGACTGCCCGCAAGAGCACTGGAGGACGTTTCCATATGGGGTAGTTGGCTCCTCGTTACCCAGCAGCTTAGGTAGAGGCACAACTTGAGGAGGTACATCAGGAGGTTGTAGATTATCCAGTACAGGTGCAGTCAGAGGTGGTAGAGCAGGAGCACCAGGAGATGCAGCCACAGGAGGGTATAGAAGAAGACCTAGAGGAGGTTGTCTTTGAGGACGATGAGGCAGAAGAGCAGCCACAGTTGTACGACAGGGTTCTTCTGGAGGTCGACGCAGATGGGGATATTGTGATTCCACCAGTGGTTGGAGAGGCGCCAAAACTGGATGTTGCTGAAGAGGAAGAGCCTGTACAGGATGCTGCAGGCAATGATCCAGATGACTCCGGAGATGACTCCAGCAGTAGTGAGGACAGCTCCAGTGAAGAAGAGGACGAGAATGAGGATGAAGATGAGAATGATGAAGATGTTGATATAGAGGGACTAGAGGACAATAACAGTGGGATAGCAAACAACGGGAACAACAATGACAACCAGGATGGTGGCAACAATAATGATAATGAGAATGGAGATGAACAGGGCGATGATCATAGGTACCGCAGGGCAGAGTACCATGAGCACACTTATGTTGGTCCAGATGGTTTGTTTTGCATTGGAGGAGCTGCTGTAGGACACAAAGATTTCAGTGAGGCCTTTGTACATCACCAGGCATTATGTGGAGCCTGGAATGAGGGATTATTACACTACGGAGGTTCATGTCCGAGTGACCACGGGACAGGCAGGCAGATGGAGGACTCGTACGATTCATCCTATTACAGCACACTTCGCTTCAGAGGCTGCCTCCATCAACGATGCTGCTAGAAGAGCATTGTGGTCTGTCAACAACACTTTCCGTGATCGTATTGAAGGCATAGACTTTCGGTTTGTTCCCAACAGAGTCGGTGGCACTGAAAACACTGTGGTACCCATGGGTGACTTCCGAGACAGTCGTGTGGACATACTTGCTAGGATGACTGCAGCACTTAACATTTATCTGGAGGGTGCAACAGCGAAGTTAGACATGACCCATCGGGAACTTCAAAATGCACAAGCAAGGATAGCCCAGTTAGAAGTCCAGCTTGCAGGACAACAGCCGCCCGAGGAAGCAGAAGCATCTTGTCCTTCCCGATCACCTCCACGCAAGAGACTTCGTTATGGTACCGCGGCAGCAACCACTCATCTTCACTAGGATAGAAATCTAGGATATTCACCCTTTTACATGTTTTCGGTAGATGTTCCTGTGAGGACGAACGGTGTAATAAGTTGTTGCTTGAACCTTGTTTGATTTGGATCTTTGTTTGAGTGAGTTGTATTGTGGATTGATGGCCACAAATGCAACAAGAGAAAATTTTGTTAAAGATAATGGTTAGTTGGGGTTTAATTCCAGGTTGTCTTTCATCTTATCTATCGTACCAAATCAGTTGTACAAAATCTATTCGCGCCGCTCTGTGACAGTGCAGTAATGTTTTAATCATAACTCAAGCTACAGAACTCCGATTGACCTAAATCCAGTTGGGTTGGTTCACAAATTTGTGGATCAATTCCTGCAAAAATTCAGCACCATAGGGTTAGTACACGGAGAGTTATGAACAGAACAATGGGGTTAACAAAATCTGTAAAATCCTGTCGACACAGCTACAGTGTTTGAATTATATCTCAAGCTGTAGATCTCCAAATGAGATGATTCCAGTGGGGTTGGTTTCATAATTATATCCTTCACAGCTTGGTAAAATTTCATAATTTTTGGGAAAGGGCATTATGAGTTACAACTGTTTTACTGAGATCAATCGAATCTGCCACAAAAATGAAATCATGATGATTTCTTTATTCAAACTTACATCTATATACATCAGTTCAATATTCTTATCTGAAATGCCTTTCTCTAACAATCAGATGGTAAACACCAGGCCGGGAGGAGGACAGGACGTTCCACCCGTTGTTCGGGCACATATTACTAATCAGCAGAACCCGGTGCCACCTCACCACTCAATCCCGCAATGGATCCTGTTACTCGGCAATTTTTCGTTGCCCAGATGCAGCTGATTCAAAACCTCACCACCGCAGTGCAGAACATACAAGCCCATCAAAATCAGTCACAGCCACCACCACTAGCACCACCTGCCCTGAGAGACATGCACAAGGAGTTCATGAGCCACCACCCACCTACCTACTCCCACTTAACCGATCCTCTAGACGCTGATGATTGGTTGAAACCGTTACCAAAAAGCTGGAAAGAGCCCAGTGCAATGACCATGAAATGGTCCTATACACTTCTGGACGCTTGGAAGGGTTAGCATCTGATTGGTGGGATGCTTATACTGTTGCTCATCCTGCACCCAACACTGTTACCTGGCAGCAGTTCAGGGATGCTTTCCGTGCACACCATATCCCTGATAGGGTACTGAAGCTGAAATAGAGGGAGTTTCTTGCTCTGAAAAAGGGCAATATGTCTGTGAACGAATACCTGGACAAATTTACTCAGTTGTCTAGCTACGCCCCTGATGAGGTCAACACTGATTCGAAGAGGCAGGAACATTTCCTGGACGGTCTGATAGGGCCACTGAATTACCAGCTTCAAAGCCATACCTTCCCAGATTTTGCTACCTTGCTAAACAAGGCAATTGGCTTGGAGAACAAGAGCAAAGATCTTGGTGAGCAAAAGCGTAAGTTCCAATCCCAGGGACAGTCCAGCAGCAACACCCGTCCACGCTACAGCTTCCCACAGAACCCACAGTTCCGCTCTGGAGGACAGAGTGGAAAATATCCTCAAAACATGCGGTACAAGCGCGCTCGTTCCCGGCAGCCCCCAACGCTTCAACCCACAAACTCCCCGCACTCCAAACTTCCAGCAAAACCGCCCAGCTCATACTCCGGGTGCACCAGTGAGGAACACAACTCCAGTGCAGCCTAATGGGTGTTTCAAGTGTGACGAGTTGGGACACTATGCCAATAACTGTCCTAAACGCGGGATGCAGACTCCCCAGAGGAGCAATGTTGAGAAAGCTGGACAGCCATCGACTCAAGCACGCCCTGGAAATTCAAGCACTCCAGGCAATAAGGCACAGCAGAACTATGTGCGCAGCAAGGTGAACAACATGACTGTGGAGCAGGCTCAGGACGCTTCTGGGGTTGTGCTGGGTACGTTTCCTATCAACTCTGGACCTGCCACAGTACTGTTTGATTCGGGAGCTATGCATTCATTTATAACTGATCAGTTCATAGCAAAGCATAATATGCTTGTGAGTCCAATGAAGAAACCATTTCTTGTTAGTTCCCCAGGCGGTGATATGAAAGCCAGTCATCTGTGCCCACAAGTAAATCTTAAAATCATGGGGATAGACTTTCCATCCAATCTAGTAGTCTTAAAATCATGGGGCATAGAAGTGATTCTAGGAATGGACTAGTTAAGAAAGTATGATGGGGTTATACAGTGCCGAGAAAAGTCAGTTCATTTGACTAGTCCACAAGGGGACAGAATAGAGTTTATTGCTGCACCGTCACCTACCGGAAAGGAGATAGTGAATTCAATGAAGGGAAAAGTTCTGGAGGATATCAAAGTGGTGAATGAGTATCCAGATGTGTTCCCTGATGACTTACCAGGTATGCCACCTGACCGAGATATTGAATTCAGTATCAGACTCTTACCTGGCACCGCTCCTATATCTAAGAGACCGTATAGAATGGATGTTAAGGGTTTGGCTGAATTAAAGAAACAAATAGAAGAGTTGTTAAGTAAAGGGTTTATCCGTCCTAGTTCATCACCATGGGGAGCCCCCACACTCTTCGTAGATAAAAAGGATGGATCTAGGAGGATGTGTGTAGATTATCAATCTCTCAATGAGGTCACTATCAAAAATAATTATCCTTTACCCTGGATCGAGGATCTGTTCGATCAGATGAGAGGAGTGAAAGTTTTCTCTAATATAGATCTACGATCTGGTTACCATTAGTTGAAGATTCGTATGGAGGATATTCCTAAGACAGCTTTCACATCTAGATATGATCTGTATGAGTTTACAGTGATGTCCTTTGGATTGACCAACGCTCCAGCCTACTTCATGTACCTGATGAACAAGGTTTTCATGGAGTATCTTGATAAGTTTGTGGTAGTGTTCATCGATGACATCTTAGTGTTTTCTTGGAATTAGGAAGAGCATGAAGAACATTTGAGGTTGGTATTGTAGAAGCTTCGAGAACATTAGTTGTGACAACCCACCCAGGAAAATACCGTACTACCGCCTAAACCAATCCACTTTGGTCGTTAAGCAGTAATAAATATCATCCTGTTGTTAGTTGCCGGGTTAACGCCTGGTAAATCACTTATACAGCAACAAGGATCGACATATATGCATTAAAACTCACAAAAAGGCGAGTCCAGAGATACAACATAATAAACTTCCGAAATTTACCCCGAAGGGTTTAACTATTACAAATCGAAGTTTTTGTCATAATGACGTAGTTTAGAGTTTTTGAAACAGCGGAATTAACTAACGGAAACGAGCACACCATGGGAGGCCAGCCATGATGCCTTCAGTCGTCATCCTCCACCCACTCCAGCTCCCAGCCGGGCGGGATCTCTCCAGGCCACACATCACCGAAGGCATTACCTAGATCAACAGATTATAGCAAGGCTGAGTATACTAACACTCAGCAAGACTTACCCGTCGGTGATAACTACTTCACCAACTCTAGACATGAAAGGCTTTTTGGCCACTGGGTTCCTTTTGCTGGAAAGTAACAAAGAGTATGTCCTTATTTTCAAGATTTTAGCACAAGTTCTAGTGGGTTATTTCTTTTCTAAATTAGCCATCTAGTACAGACAAGGTTGTACCATACAATTTATCAAGCATAAAATTCATCAACTTCCATCATTAGGGATCTCATGGCTAGTGGAGTAAGTAGTCTCAGATAACGGTGAGAGGCCGACAATCGATTGATTCAAAACCTTCCAAGGTAGACCTAAACACATGGTGGGATGCCCCCGCGAGGACAACCACCAAATGGTTCCCAAAAATCCTTGGGTCGAGATAAAAGGCCACAGTCTTTGGTGCAGGCTATCCGGCATACCCCGCGAGCCACCCGGTCTCACCATACACCACCGGTAGCTAGCCTTGAGACGCATCCCAAGAGTAGTGACAGTTAAATCCCTAACCGTCTCATTAAGGTACTAGGCTTACCGGTCCCATTCCCGACAAGTGCTTAGTACGTTCAAACACTTAACCCACAATAGCCATTGGACCGGAGTCCACATCCCGTGCTCTTACCACATGAGCAATCCATTTAAGGAGATCTTATGATTCCTATCTAGGAACCTATTCTCGCGAGTGACGTCATCACCTGACTTGTAACGGTCCTATAGCTTAGCAGCTACCGACCTAACATACTAGTAAGGACACAGGTACCTAGGGATCATGCATCTAAGGTTCCATACAACTCCTGAACTTAAATGCACAAGCATCCATAGATAATTGTATATTAAACTTTCAAACACTAGGTTATATGCACCGGGGCTTGCCTTCGTCAGCTAAGTTAGCCTGAGCACCCTCGATGTCGTCAAGTACTTCCACGTACTGCAGTGCAGGTTCCGCTTCTCCTTCCTCGGCTTCCGGGACGAGCGAGTGGTCACTGTCAGGAAGATCTACACGGAATGCAATGCAGGGTTCAGGTGATGTGATAATTTATTTATATTATCCAACTCTTGATGGCCATATTCACCTTAATAAGTAATTATTTATTAATTTCTTTTTAAGAAGGTTATTATTGATATGTGTTTCATTCTTTTATTACACACTTCAATTAATGCTTCCTTTTATAATTGTTATTTCATGTGAAGGTTTAATACTTTTACCCCTCACTAGTAAAGGTGTGTACAAAGGTAATTTATAAATTAATTCTTCAACAGCAAGGGTGTATTCTTAGCTCTTAATTAAGTTGGGTAACACTTCACAAAAAAAGAAAAGAATTAAAAAGGCATTTACTTAATTTAAACCAACGTTAATCTATAAAAAGGCTTCCCAGCTTTTATTAAACAATAAATCACTAAAATTCAGTGAAGGGTTTCTTAAGCATCCACATACCCATGCCAGGCCATTGGACACACATATATTGCTTGGGAAACTTAGAAAATTAATTAATTTGAAAATAACAAAAAGCTAGCTAGCAATTCAAGTTAAATGCATACAAAAATAAATAAGCATCCAAATGCTCCAAACTTCCTCACACATGTTCTCTGGTCCTAAACCATTCTAGAAAAGCAGCAAGTACACCTAGAACTACTACTGATCTTGCTTTATTAAATTACAAAGGAAAGCATGCATATATTAAGAATAAATACTTTTGGTCGTCCAAAAATTGTGATTAATTCACCAGATGTGTATCTTAGCATAACAAGACAGCATGCACAAGTTGGTCACAAAAACATAAATATTTTTAGCTACAAAAATCATATAGGCAGATTCTGCATAAATGGAAAACAATTCATAAGAAAAGATTTACATCATAACGTTCTGCAATGTTTGGCACAGGAGCTAGTCATAAAATAACACACAACATATCCAAAATTGGATACAGAGGACTCATGGATTTTGAGATATTGCAAATCTAGGTTTTTCACAATTCTATTTTTCATGCTAAAAATATCAAGAAACAGACTAGGTGAGTATAACAAAAGTTGCAGGTATGCACTTGGTTTCCTTCGGAAAATCGGGTGTGACAGAGTGGTATCAGAGCTGTATCGACTGTAGGACGTAAGCCTAGTTAGCAACGGATGTTTCGTAAGGTCTCTTTTGATCTAAAGTCTCTTCTTACCTTATCCTTGACCTATCTGATGAATTATCTCACATCTTAACCATCTTCTTATCTCTTGTATATTTATCTTCACTCTCCTTGAACATTTCCTCGATCTTGCCTGTCCATTCTCTCAAGCAATAACACCCCCTTTATTCATTGGTAGAACTGTTACCCTTAACATTCTATCTGTTCGCGCAGCTCCGCAACACATCAGCGCTGTTTTAATTCTTTCTCGAGCTACAGAACTCCGATTGACATGAAATCAGTTGGGTTAGTTCCAGAATTTCATGTACTAATATCTGTTCAAAATTCAGCAGTATTCGTATTGTATCCAGGGAGATACATACGAATTAGTGGAGCATTCAGAATCTGTCAACACTGCTGACATAGCCATCTTGTTTAATTCATATCTCGAGTTCTAAACCTCCGATTGAGGTGATTCCAGTTGGGATGAACTCATAATGTTGGCCTCCTTGATCTGGGAAAAAATCCATTATTTATGGAGATCCTTGCTGGGAGCCACATCTGATCTATTAGGAGGATACCCCTGACTTTATTAACAACGTGTAGTGTCGTTCCCTTAGCTATGCCTTGATTGGTGGAATTCAGTGTTTGCATGATGTTGCTTGGTTTTATGAACTTGATTGATTTGCTTCTTTGATGTGAGTGTTGGTGTATTGTGGGTCTTATATCTGCAATAACATCAGTTGCTTAGTTGGGTTCTTTTGTACCTTCCTCATCCTTGCCATCTTTCTTTGTTCAACTCACTAGAGGTGTTACCGGAAGGAAGTTAAAGGCAGATGCAAGATGAAGAAAAGAAGACATCACTCTACCTTCCTTCCCACCTTGTGCTTGCTTCTGTCCCACCTAGCTCATTCTGATGAAGATCCTAACAATCATTGAAGAAAAAGATTGAAGACTCCGCACCGATCGACAAAGGTGGAAGACCGCCTACTTACTTCGATCGCAATGTTTTTGTTTATCTCCCTCCTCCTTGCTTCTTCTTTCTTTGAATCTCGGGACGAGATTCCGTTTAAGGGGGGTAGATTTATCACACCCTGAAATTTCCAATTTCAGAATGTGAATAGAAAGAATAATTAAATAACAATTTTCTCATAATTTTAAAATTTTTCCAACATTTATTTTTCTTTACAGGGAATATAGTATAGGAAAAATCCATTGTTTGATTTTCTAAATTAAATAAAAAGTTGTGAGTGTTGCATTCCTGCCGATGCATCTTGGTGCTTCTTGAGTACAAAAGGTTTCAAAATGCGTTTAGGTGTTGTCCAAACTCTCCCAAGAATTTTCTGGATTTTTCTGGAATTTATTCTCATTTTCCTTGAGCTATTTCTATTTATTAGAAGGCTCTAAAATATTTTTCATGAGCTCCAAATGCTTTATTTGGATTGTTCATGTCTTAATCTATCTCTAGGAATTTTCCTGGAATTTTTGTGATTTTCGGAGTATTTTTCGTGCCTTTAAACAATTTCTAGACTTCTCTAAAATTTGTTTTCACATTAAAAATAAATTCGAAAAAAAAAGAAAACTTATCCTACTGGAACGGGCCGAGCCTGAAGGCTCGACCCGCTCCGACCCGCCCGCACCCGCTCCGGTCCGCTTTGGCCCAGGCCGCCGGGCCCGCCGCAGCCCATCGGAGCCGGCCGCCCAAGGCCGGCCGGCCGGGCGCGCCGCCGCCGGCCCTCCCCTCGGCGTGCGTGCGACGCACACCGGGCGCGGCGCCCCTCCCTATAAAAGGGGGACCCGCAAGCCCCTCGCGCCTTGCCCCCGCGCGCCGCCGGCCAACCGCGCCGCCGCCGGACCAAGCCGAGCTCGCCGCCGTCGGCACTAACTTCCACCGATTCGCCGCGACGGAGGATCTACGGGTGAAGCCGACGCCGCCACAAGCATCCACGCATCAAGCAACGCCTCCTCAACTCCTTCCCGCGACCGGTGGAGCACCGGAGCGCCACCTCTGCCGTGAGGCCGAGCCCGCCGGCCAAGCCTACCGTCGGCGGCCACCTCCCCGTCTGCCCCTGTCCAAGGTGAGCCCTCCATCGAAATCCCCTTCGACTCCTCTCCGTTTTTCCCTTCTTACCCGAGCCCCTCGCCCACCATGTCGCCGGAGCCGCCATCAGTCAGAGGCCACCAGGGAGCCCCTATCCTTGCTCTGCTCGAAGTCCAGAGGAAGGAGAAGGTTGTTTTGCACATGACCCCCTGTGATTCTTGGCAAATCGTAGATCTGTTTTATGTGTCTTGCAAACCTTGCAGAAAACCCCCTAGATACTTTAGGTTCCTGAGATCAGATCCAACCAGTGCTCTTTTTCAGATCTAACACTGTATTTTATCCTTTTAACGAGCACTATTTGTTGTGTCTCGGGTTTCTTTTCAGCTACTCCCTCAGATCTATAGTTAATCGCGAATAGGTCCTTATCATCTTGTTTTGCTCCTAGTTTCTTCGTTTTAGCTCTGTTTTAATTCATTCAAGTTGCGTTAGGTTCATAATAATGTAAACTACGCGTTAGTGGTGTGTTTTCACCATGTTTTGTTTTCTGAAAATAAAATTGATATTAATTTTGATTAATGTCTAGTTATACATGTCTTTTCCAAATAAAAGCTGTATAGATCTATACATCATTTTTCATAAGCAAATTTAATTTGATTAATGTTTCTATCACATGTTTTTGTACATAAAAGTTAATTAGATCTTTATCTCTATTTTCGTAAACCAAATGTTAATTTGTTTAATAATTAATCTTTTCTAATTACATAGGCTTTTATAATAAATATTAATATGATTAATGTCAATACCATAATGTTTTTAATAATAATATGATCTACTCGAATTACAAAGTTTCGTTTATATTGTTCATATAGTTTAGTTTTTCTAAATTAAATGTTTAATCGGTTTAATCAATATATGAATCTTTATTAATAAAACTTGACTAGTTCTTTACACCGGTTTCATAATTAAAGTTTAATATTGCATTAATGTCAACATAGGGTATTTTATTTCTAAAATATCCTTTACATTTGTTTTGTTAATTAAAATGAACCTAGCTCATAGCCTTGTTCTCTCATATATGCAAAACGTTCGTTAGACATTCCTTACACAGCTCTCTCTCTAAGTGTGATCTTTCCGGTCCTTGCTCCATCTTCCACAACCATCTCTTTAAAGCAAACAAGCCTTTCCCTTCCAAGCATACTTTGTGTTCTTTAGTGATCCATCTAATCAAGCCTATCCTGTAGTGCGTTCTTTTAAAGTTTTCTTTTGATTGGTGCTTTGTTCTTAGTATGCTTGTTTGTTTACTTTGTGTATGTTTGTTCCCGATGATTGATGCGTTTAGAGTGAACGCCGTTCGAGAAGTTTGGAAGAGCTTGAAGTTGAAGATTCTGAGCAACTACTCTTTGGTTAAAGGCAAGTGTGTTCTTGATCTTTTGTCCTAAGAATTATCTTTAATCACTCATTGCATATGCTTGCATTAGTATGATGGGACCCATGTTTAAGGTTTGACTAGTTTTATTTATCATGTGCCTTGATCAACCTGGGTTTATGTTTATGTTGGGTAGACCATGCTTAGTTGCTCAACTTGGGATTATGGTGGATCCAACAATGTTAATCTTGCTTTACTTATGTTATACCTTCATTAAACAAGATCACCTGTGTTAATCGGAACATGGAGAACCACCCAGGAAAACAGTGCAACCACAAGACATATGGCTCTATCTTGGCTTAATAATTAGTGAACTAGGTGTTAGGTATGCTTTACCTGATAAGGGTTGGGGGCTGACGGTAGACGGCGTATGGACCTGGTCGGGCGTAGGTGTGGGCTTAGCTAAGATACGGTACTCGTCCGGGAGCTTTATACGTTGCACTGATCAGGTAACCTAGCGGGCAGCCTACATCTGGGGATCTTTGTAACAACCTCGTAGCGTCCCTATGCAATCACACCTTGGCAGTGTGGTATGATGCCTGATCAGCATCGCATGGTTGGGTTTAAAGTTCTTCGGGACTTCTACGCGACTTGTGGGTAAAGATGTACAACCTCTGCAGAGTGTAAAACTGACTAGTTAGCCGTGCCCACGGTCACGAGCGGCCTGGACCCTCACATGATAACTGAACTTGAATATGGACTTAAATCGTTCTCTTTGGTTATGCTTGCCATTTGATTATGGCGTATCTTATCTTATCTTATCTTTATGCTTAATTGTGGGTTGGTATAAACTTATACTTTATTAGTAATCAGGTGCTAATAAAATTTGACCAACTAAAATTGCTTAAATGCTTTGAGCCAGTCCACTATAAAGCCTTTGAATTCATTATTTCCCCCCACACTCGCTGAGTACGACAAGTGCTCACCCTTGCTATAAACAATGTTGCTCAGAAGGAGGAGGCTACTTTGAAGTCTTGTGAAGATGTTGCTGGTGCTAGGTGTACGCAACCCCCAGTCGACTGCCTGTGATGTTTGGAGCCTTTGTTTCCAATTTTAAGCGTAAATCTCTGATAATCTTTCTTTTTCTTGTGTGATATTGTTTCTGTATTCACTTATATGTCACTATATGCATGAAACTTGATCCTGGCATGCACATAGGTATGCACTTGGTTTCTTTCGGAAAATCGGGCGTGACACTATATAATGTTGCATGTATCTTCATACGATTGATCTCATTCTAGGTGTGTGCAGATTGGCTCTTCATTAGTACAGCAACGCCTAGAACACATGCATCATTGTAAATGATCTCGTCCTCATCAAAGACAACGAGTGTTTTACGGTGGAAAGACGCCATAAGTTGGTGCTCGGATTCAGCTCCGAGAGCCTCTTCTCCCGCAAAATAAGATTGATGTGTAAATAGAATAAAATCTTCATGATTGATGGGCCACACATGATTTTTCACATCACTAAGGGCTTGTTTGGGAATTAGTGGAATGAACGGGAATGAAGGGCATTGGGGTGGAGGAATTTCCACTATAAGTCGAAATTTCCCAAAATCCCCTTCAATCCTCTTCCATCCACTTGATTCCTCCATTTCCAAAACAAGCCCTAATTCATCACAAATTTGATCTAACATCACTAATTCATCATAAGCACAACACACATTTCATCTAACATCACTAATTGATCACAAGTTTGTAACTAAATAACTGAAATCATCGGGAGGCTCTCAAACCACTCACCAAGGGTGCAACAACGGCGCCGGATGCGGCTGCGGCAATGGGTGCTCCTCCTCCTCCTCCTCCTTCATCTCATGACAGGGGACATGAGCAGTGGCGGTCGTGCAGCCTCAGTGTCCTCCCTCTCCTCCTCCTCCTCCCCCTCTTTACCTTCCTCCTTCTTCTCCTCGGAAGCCGGCTATTGGTGGTTACAATAGCCCAAATAGTAAAGGTGGGGCTCTTGAACCATAATAGCAACTAGGGGACTGAGTGACTAGTAGAGTAAATATATTGCAACTGAACCGAATACATAGGGCCGACACCCATTTGTATATGCCTTAGTGGCACCCTCTGGTACAATATCTGTTTTACCCCTGGTAAGGTCACGGTACAGACTCAACTCTTAAGCCCTCCATCAGAGGCACTGTGGTCCTCTCATCCTACTGTACCACGCTTGCCCACGTGACTCTACACTACTCTATGGTCCCTCCACACGTGCCTCCCAGGCCGGTCCTACACATTCCAAAGGTCTCGAATGGACCTCCTCTCGCTGGATTTTGGTCGTTGCTCAGGTTTGTAGGATGGGGAGAAGAGCAATTAAGGAGAGAGGTTTATCGTAACCCATCCTACCACGATCGTTTAAATTCTCACACAAGGCCTGCTACTACGAAACTAAGATACATGGTAGGATGGGTTACGATCGTTTTGACTTCATATACAGTTACAGTATTGTAAGATTCCACTATCCAAATAATCAGGACTTTGGCAATCTCTGCGTACAAGTACAATACGTTTTGAATCTTAAATGGTGACCCTAGTTCACGGCATCATGGCATTATTAGAACCAGGATTCAAATGTTCGGTGGGAGCTTCATCAATAGTTCATAAGTTCTTGTGGTGCCACCGTGCCAGAAGAGGAACTGTTGAGGTTGCTGGCCTCGTAGACAACCATCAATGCATGGGCATCAATGTATACCTGTTGTGGAATCATACGACATTGCATCCTGTCCTTGGGATATCAGATTCAGATGGCACGCATTTCACCATCAATTAATTGCTCTGCCTGGATTGTCGTCCTTACAGACGGAGCCCAAATTATATTATTGCAAAAGAGGTACATGTTTCCGGATACATTTCTATTTTCTGATGAAAAAAGAGAATTAAGAACTGATCTCTATCCTACAAAATCCTAGCAGAAATGTAATGGATTTTCTTCCAAACTCGACAGAACCAAGAGGACTAACAGTGAAGGGAGGACTGCTCCAAGTTTGATCACAGGACCGCTTTCTCAACCGGCTGACCCGTTCCGTGTGCCCACAGCTCTTCCTGCATGCAACTGCGGCAAGCAGGAGGCGGCGGGGCCGACGGTTTGGAGATATCTATCATCTAAACATCTCAGTCATTGCAGGGCGTTGCTGGACATGTCAATCATGAACCAACAAGTGTGGAGAACTGGATTGATTTGATGAAAATTGTGTTGGAGAAAAAATGCCCAAATAGTTAAAACTATGTGTTTGTCTATGCATTCAAAAGAGTAAATTTCATGACCGGTCCCTACAAGTATTAGGTGAATCTCATCCAGGTCCACGTAGTATGAAATTGCATTTTTGGGTCCCTAAACTATTGAAGTGGGTCATCTAGGTCCAAACCAGCCACATCACATTCGTAAGCTGACATGGAGTGTGCTATGTACACCTAAGGACCAAGGTGGATTAGGAATCTTAGACCTAAATTTGCAGAATAGATGTCTAATGAGTAATTGAGTGTTTAAACTCATAAATGACGATGGCATTTGGCAAAGACTCCTTATGAACAAGTATTTGCGACATAAACCATCACTCAAGTTGAATACATGTCAGGAGATTCTCACTTTTGGTAAGGTCTTATGAAGATCAAAAATGACCTATTGAGGATGGGCAAATTCACGGTGGGTGATGGGTCACAAACACGTCTTCGGGAGGATGCCTAGATGGAAAGCATTTCATTCAAAAGTCAATATCCATCCTTATATAACATAGTTCAAAAGAAGAGTGCAATGGTAGCAACGGTGCTTAGATTGAATCCATAGGAGATCCTTAGTTGGTAATAATTTACAGGCTTGGCACCATTTGGTTTCTAAACTTGTGAATGTCCAATTAAGAGATCAGAGAGACCATTTTATTTGGTCTCTAAAACAAAATGGTCAGTTTACTGTTTGATCTTTGTTTAATTCGGTCATTGCTCGGTTGACCGCACCTCGCAAAATTGTGATATGGAAATTAAAATTACCCTTAAAAGTTAAATTTTTTGCCTGGTACTTGCATAAAGGAGTAGTTCTAACTAAAGATAATTTAGCTCGTCGATAATTGAAGGGAAGTTTAAAATGTTGTTTCTGTAATCTAGAAGAAACCATCCAACACCTTTTCTTGATTGTCTGATGGCTAGAATTATGTGGAGGATTGTACAAGTCTCTTTTAATATAACACACATATGAACATTGCAAATATGTTTACTGGGTGGCTAAATGGGATTAATAAGAACCTTTTGTACAAAATCCTAGTTGGAGCATCCGCTTTATGTTGGGCAATTTGGCTAAGTAGAAATGACGTGGTTTTTAACAATACTCGAGTTGTTACTCCTATGCAGGTCATCTTCCAAGGGACCCATTGGATCTGTTGTTGGGCATTGCTGTAGAAAGAGGACGAGCGACCACACATATTCAGGGTTGTCGTGTGCTTGAGACCATGTCGATGGAGATCTTTGCATCCAATGGATGGTCTTTTAACAACAAAATTGGTTTTACATGATGTTTGACATTGTTCTAGAGACCAACTTCTACTTCTTTTTTGTGTTGTCCGTGGCTATAATAAGAAACAACTATATGCATAGTTTTATATTCCCTTTTCTAAAAAATGGCATGCTGACTTCACAGGGACGTGGAACCTCACATGACAGGCTCATCGTCGACGGTGGATTGGTGCGCATCCATCGACGATGGTGGATTGGTGCGCGAGCTCGAATTCTAGGCGGTGGTGAACGAGGGAGCTCCGGCCCTTCATGCCACTAGGAACCCAACCCGCTGCCCAAGGACCCATCCCCGCCAGCCTCAAGCCTCGGCCGCACCGCCTAGGGGCTTCGCCCCTGCCGCCGATGCTGGATCTCGTTGTTCCATGACCGGCACTAGCCCCTGGCCGTGAAACCTAGGAACTTCACCTCCTTCCTAGCTGCCTCCTCCATCGATCGTCGCCTCCACCTCAACCTCCTCCTCCACCCTACCGCTTCCTCCATAGCCACTGACCACCTCCACCCACCGGTGGAACTCCCTGACCCCCAACTGGATCCACGACCGCCAGATCTTCCCCCGCTCCCATACTGGATGCCTTGCCGGAGGAAGACAAACGCGGTGAGGAAGAAAGAGCGGAAAGGGAGAGGATTAGTGTCCCACATGTCCGGTTTTTCATGTCGTTGCGAAGTCAGCGTGTCATGTTAGCTTATGGGTGTGACGTGGCTGACTTCGAACCTAGATGACCCACTTCAATAATATAGGGACTCAAAAATGCAACTTCCTAATATGGGGACCTAGATGAGAACCACCTCATACTTTAAGGACCAGCCATTAATTTACTCCATTCAAAAATACCAGTATGGTCTGCGAGGCTGCTGACTATCATTTCCATCTAATTTCAGCAAAATGACTCTCCTAATGAAACACAAATTCCACGATTTTGCAAAGACAACCCTTTGTTCTCTTGGTTTCCTCAACTCATAGTGAACAAATGCTCGGTTCTCTCAATCCCTTAACCTTTTGTGCTATTGGTTCTCTCGCACTGATTCCTCAGTGGAAACAGAATACATTTAAAAGAAACACTAGATTTGGAACAACTTGTAGTGTGGTTTGTGTGAGTTTATTTTGGAAGAAAGTACTGTAAAATGATCAATAATCCAATATTTTGTTCTCCAAATGTGTGGCATGTATTGTAAGATTGCAATAAAATTCATGTAGTGAACCTGGCCTCATTTGCCATTTGTTCGAGTTAATTTTGGTGATTCATGCTAACACAAGTAATGGGACTAACCACATTGTCTAGCATGTCTTTGTAGGCATTTCTAGGTCCCATGGATGTTATCACATGTTAACATACCATGCCCAAGCTAACATGTCACACCACAAGTTAACATACCATGGACATGTTAGGTTACTTATAGCAATTTTGAGGACTTAGTATATATTTTTGAGGCTATAAGTAATGGCATGTTAAGTATGTTAAGTATGTTAAGTTGAAGCAGAGATCCAAGTTGAAGACGCGAAGAAAAGAAAAAGAAAGGACACCGTCGGATGAACCGATGGTACCTAGATAGCAAGCGTCGGTGCAATCGTCGGACGAGTTGGTACACTGGGTGAAACCCTAGGCACCGTCGGATGAACCGACGGTCCATTTTCTAGTAGCGTCGGACGAGTTGCAGAGGAAGAGCAGCAAAGACAGTAGCACCGGATGATCCGACGGTCTGAGTGAGGACACCATCGGTCTATCCGATGCTCAGTTTAAAACAAGACAGAGATGCGCCAAGACAACATCTTCAGCACTGGATGAACCGACGCCTTGGGTCAGAGATAGCGTCGGTCTATCCGACGGTCACGAAGCAACCAACAGAGACGATTTGGTCGGGGGGTCTTCAGCACCAGATGAACTGACGCACCGTCGGTGCATAGCGTCGGAGCAGTTCTGTCAGAGAACCTCAACGGCTAAGTGACGTGGGAGGGCACTGGATGAACCGACGCCTTGGAAAAGCATAGCATCGGTTCATCTGACGCTACCTTTTTCAGCAGCTTTTAGCCAACAGCTAGTTTGGTGCCTTGAGCTATTTATACCCCCTCCACTCACCCATTTGAGGATGCTGGATTGTGTGGAAGTGCAGAGGAGTTCAAGACACATAGAAGATCATATCCAATCCATCCAAGTGCTTAATTTCTCATCCTTAGACTTGTACATGCTTTGTGTATGTGCTTAGTGCTAGGCTTAGCTTAGAGCTGAGTGAGTGCAAGGTTGTGCCAACCTTGTGAGGTGATTCTTGAGTGAATCAAGTTGTACAAGGTTCGCCGGAAGCCTTAGGGCCTAAGTGGCTCACCGGCAATCGTCATCGACCCTCCAGCTTGGTGTGGAGTGGCGAGGACACTTTGTGCGGGGGACGTGGAGACCCCTTTCCTAAGTGGAGAAGCTCCTTAGTGGAGGCGGTATCAAGGTGACCAAGGGAGCTTGGCAAGTGCCTAAGTGGCTAGCCTTTGTGGCGAGTCAAGTGGTGCTCTTGGGAGAGCTTGGTGACCGGGAAGTAATACTCTTGTGTGAGTGCTTCAACAACGTGGACTAGGGGTGGCTTAGTGCCTACCGATACCACGGGATAAATCGTGTGTCAAGAGTTTGCTTCCTCTCATCCCCTTTACGTTTCCGCATTTACTCTTTTGCAATCTTTGCTTGCCTTTACTTTTCTAGAGTAGTATCGTGCTAGGAATGGCTATAGGTTGCAAACCTTGTTTTGGGATGGGAGTTTCACACTAGAACAACCCTAGTTGCACATCGAGATAGTATGTTCTAGTTTATCTTTGTGTAAAATTAGTGAAGCCATAGGTTAAGGTTTTAAGTTTCCTAATTCACCCCCTCCCCCTTTTAGGCTAATGAGCATCCGATTCCTTACAAGTGGTATCAGAGCTGGGACTCACTTCCTTCACAAGGAAACACCAATTCGATTGGTAAATTGTGAAAACCGGCTCATTGGACGGTTAGGTTTCACCACCTAGTGAGTTGCTCTATAGAGGTATGAAAGGGGTGGATACCTTAGGTTTGGCTCCACATTTCGATGGCACAGGCTATCCTCGGTTTAAGGTTCTCATGGAGGCCTATCTCCAAGCAAAGGACCTTGATGTTAGGAGAGTCACCGATGAGGGCATGAGAAATGGTACTAAGAAGGAAAAGCAATTCGATGTGATTGCTAAGAGTATCATTTTGTCCTCACTAGATGTAGGCGTTTTCAATAGAGTTTTTAATTGTGAAAATGCTTATGAGCTATGGAAAACCATCAAGAAGCAAAATGAGGGTTCAAAAGAAGTTGCTAATGAACACTACGGTTGTCTCCTGAGGAATTCAATAGCTTTAAGCAACTTGCAAATGAAAAGGCTGAATCTATGTACTCATGCCTAAATGTGCTTGTCAATGAGATCAATGCTTTAGGTGTGAAGAACATCACGGACTTGAACATCAACCGCAAGATCCTTCAAAGTCTCCGGAAGCCCGATTATGACTTGGTGAAGGCTATCATCTATGAGAAGAAGCTCGAAGATTTGAAGCCATCTCATATCTTGAGCAAGATCATGGCACATGAGCTTCAAATCATGCCCAAGTAAAAGAAGGTGCCCCAAGAAAAGCCCCAAGAACCATCCTCTCCAACTACAAGCCATGCTCTCTCAAGCCAACAAGAGAAGATGTTGAGTAGGATGGCTACTCATGGAAGCTCAAGCGAGGATGATGGTGATGATGGTGATGATGAAGATTCCTCAAGTGATGAAGAGGTTGAATCCATGGTGGCCGAGTACGTGAAGAAGATCTTCAAGTATGTGAACAAAGTCAACATGTACGGCAACAACGTCCACTTGAGAGAAGGGCGTCATCATCAACACATCAAGTTCACAAAGATCGAGCAGAAGCCCAAGAAGAAGGTGGTCAAGGAGAGGAGATCAAGGCAAGAAGCAACTATCGCCGTCCGTGAGTGGACAAGTGGTGGAGAATCAAGTTCTTCTAGCTCAAGTGATGAATCAAGAAAGAACTTCACCACCCGCTTCATGCAAGGTCCTTCATCATCACTACACATGTGCCTTATGGCCAAAGGTATGGAGAGCAATGTAAGTGATGACGAATCCGACACCACCTCTCTCGATGATCTTGTTGAGCCAGTCCATGAGAAAAAAGGAATGCTTAAGAAACAAGTTAATGAAATTAAAGAACTCAATGCTCTCAATGATCTTAGTGCAACCCTTGCTACAAATTATGAACATTTGTTGTGCAAATTCAAATTGCTTTTCAAGGAGTGTGATGAGCTAAAATCTAAGCTTGAGAGTAATGAGACTAAAACAAGTAATTCCTTTGAGATTGATGAATCATCTATCCCTTGTGCAATTCCTATCTCCAAAGTAGATGCTTTAATTTCTTGTGTTGACTTAATTGATGAATCATGCTCACCATCTTGCAATGAGAATATTGTTGTAGAAACATGTGATTCCCTCATAGGCAAGAAGAATGATGAGCTTAAGCAAGAAGTGAAATGGTTCCGAGAGAGGTTGGCAAGCTTGATGGGCAAAGGCAAGAGCGATGAGGAACAAGTGGACATCTCTCAAGACATGAAGAGCAAAGTCCAACCATCTCAAGATAGCCGTGATCCCATGGTGAAGAAGCTTGAGAAGGGTGCAACCGTGACTTGCTACAAGTGTCATGGAGAAGGGCACAAGTTCTATAAATGCCCTCAATTTGTCAAGAAGATGGACAAGGGCGCAAAGAAGAAGTTGAACCCCACCATCAAGAGCTCTCTCATCTACACCAAGCCCAACCGCAAGAACAAGACCAAGAGCAACACCTACGTCATCAAGAAGAAGGCTAATAGAAAGGTGGTTGCACACAAGGTTGGGAAGATGAAGGAGGAGCGGGGTTGGAACCAACCCATTTGGGTGCCCAAGGAAGTCATCATCAACATGAAGGGGCCTCAAATGGTTTGGGTTTTGAAGGCCACTTGAAGGCCTTGAGTGCGGGGACTTGGGAGTCTTGGCACAATGAAGATGAAAAGATTCAAGCCTAAAAGCCAAGCTTGCAAGTTGGACATGTGTTGTCCAAGTTCCCCGGTTGAGGTAATGGAAACTAGAACCCATCTCATGTATCTTTGTAGCTCCATTGCCTTGTTTAAGTTGCATTTGTTGCAATATTTTCATATGGTAGGTGCTTATGTCATGTGCTAACCCATGAGCAACTTACATGGTTTGATTAGTGTGTAGGAAAGCTACACTTGTTTTTTTCATAGTGCATGTTTTCATATATATATCTCTTTGCATCATGAGCAAGCTATAGGGTTAGCTTCCCTTTTGTTGTCATAAACAATGTGCATACATTTGGTTGGTGATTCAAACACTAAATGCACACATTTAGGGGGAGCTCATCCTATGGTTTGGTTATGGCACTAACATTGTTTCAAGTCTATCTTATGTAGTCCTTTGGCGACGCGTTCCCGTGTGGTACTTCATTCTAAGAGAATGCTATTTCACTCTAAATGTGATCTAACATCTCTAAAAAGAGTGAATATAGCAATATAAGCTTCATGCTATTGAGTCATGTCCTTGCGATCTTATGTCTCAATATAAGTTCAAAGGAAATGTACTCATACATTCCTAATCCTTGTGGTACCCCAAACATCTTCTATAGAAGCTTCTTTCAAGTGGTGTCACATCTAGTGATATCATTTCCAAGTGGCTCATCTCAATGTGGCCTCCGCTCACCGGCAATCGTCATCGACCCTCCGGCTTGGTGTGGAGTGGTGAGGACACTTTGTGCGGGGGACGTGGAGACCCCTTCCTAAGTGGAGAAGCTCCATAGTGGAGGCGGCATCAAGGTGACCAAGGGAGCTTGGCAAGTGCCTAAGTGACTAGCCTTTGTGGCGAGTCAAGTGGTGCTCTTGGGAGAGACTTGGTGACCAGGAAGCAATACTCTTGTGTGAGTGCTTCAACAACGTGGACTAGGGGTGGCTTAGTGGCTACCGATACCACGGGATAAAACGTGTGTCAAGAGTTTGCTTCCTCTCATCCCCTTTACGTTTCCGCATTTACTCTTTTCCAATCTTTGCTTGCATTTACTTTCCTAGAGTAGTATCATGCTAGGAATGGCTATAGGTTGCAAATCTTATTTTGGGATGTGAGTTTCACACTAGAACAACCCTAGTTGCACATCTAGATAGTATGTTCTAGTTTATCTTTGTGTAAAATTAGTGAAGCCATAGGTTAAGGTTTTAAGTTGCCTAATTCACTCCCTCCCCCTCTTAGGCTAACGAGCATCTGATTCCTTACAATTCATACTTATGCAAATAAAATTAGAAACTTTGGATCTATTCGGTTCATTGGCTTATTCTAGCCTAGCAAGCACTGCAAAAAGACAAATCTTAATTGAATATATGAGCAATTTCACGTATTTTGAAAATTGTAACGTGAAATAAAAGAGTATGTGATGAGTATTAATTAATATAGCATAAATAGGCAAATTGAATTAGGAGTAGACGATGAGCTGCTACTGATCGAGTAATTAATTCTCTTTTTTTTTCTAAAAAAGATAAAAAAATTTTGCACAAAATTTCCTGATGAAAAACCACATGCTTGAATACGCATTCCAAAATACTATGGCCTCCGACTATCATTTCCATTCAATTTCAGCAAAATGAATATTCTAACAAAACACAAATTTGATGATTTTAGAAAGACAACCTTTTATTTTCTCAGTTCCTCAACTCATAGTGAACAAATGCTAAATCGGTTCTCTCGGTTTCTCCTTGTGCTATTGGTTCCCACGGTTCCTCAACAGCAACAAAATATGTTGAAAAAATTAAGTTGATTTGAAACGATAGATAAGTTATTTGGGAAAATTCAAGTTAACATCCTTGGTGAAATCAAATTAATAAGTTAACGATAGATAAATTTCAAGTTAACATCTTTGGTAAAATCAAGTGCAATTACAAATAAATAGATAAATTTTCTGAATAGTTAAATCAAACCTGACATAGATAACTTTTTTTATAAAATAAATAATTTAATGCAATCTACTAAACACTACCATATGTGGCACATTTGTTTTCTTTTTTCGTTTACAAAATTATTTATCAACAAGAGGGAATGGGTTGAGTTTTAAGGAAAACAAAAAATGACCTCGACCCTTGCGCTCTTGTTGATCAATGAAAAAATAATGAGAAATGTTTGGTGAAAACCACCCTTCGAGGGTATCATGAAGGGGATAAACTAAAGCATATAAATTTGTCAATTTCATAAGCTTTGAACCAAATATGCTTATAAGCTTTGAACCAAATATCCACTCACGACAAGAAGGGGATAAACTAAAGCATATAAATTTGTGTAAACTAAACTTGACTTAATTGTGAGATACAAAATGAGCCATGGAGAAAAGTAAAAAACCAATATATCAGCTATATTTTGTCCTTTCGCCATAATTTGTCAATTTCATAACTCACGGATGAAGTCAAGTTTGACTTTCATTTCATATATTATGTGACATACTAAAATAACATGTTTGTAAGTGGCTTCAAGTTAAGAAATGAGTTTTGATCTCATGTAATTGTTTCATCAAATATAGTTGCGTACATGAAAGAAAATATATATTCAATAAGTTGCTAATAAAAGAGAGTGCAATGAATCTACGGGCACTTGTTTTTCAAAAATAACAAAATAAAAGAGTATATGTAATGAGTATAAATTAATACCGCACAAAATTGATACTATAGAGGGAAATTGAAATATGAGCAAATTGTGAGGTATTATTAATCATGTAACCAACAGTTTATTTTCTCTAAAAAATTTGCTATGTATTAAATTGTAGGTCGTTTGGCATGTCTAGGCGCATAATTCTTTTCTATGCATCTAGATATAGTTTGTGTCTAGATGCAGCGGCGTCGCCAACGCCGGGCCGGGGGGCTGGGGCCCCTCCTACTGCGGCAAATCCCATGGAGCCCCCCCCCCCCACCATTTTTGGAGCAAACAATGAAGGATGAGGAGTCGGAGGTGGAAGAAGCACTAGGAGAGCCCCCTGGAGCTCGATCCTGGCTTCGCTACTGTCTAGATGCATAATAATGTCTATAGATGCATAATAATGTCTAGGTGAATCTAATGCATCAAGATATAGTTTATGTCTAGATGCATAATAATATCTAGGCGAACCTAAAAAAGCTAAATAGCTTACAATTTGAAAAAGGAGGGACTAGTAACAAAGAAACAAATAAAACAAATAAAAAAGTTATACAAGAATTATTATTCGTGCCCAAATCTACTTTTTTACCAGTAAAGCATCTCCAACAGTTCCTAAATACATTCCTAATCCTTAATTTTTAGCAAGATAAGCAAAAATCAATCTCCAAAAACTCCTTGTCCACCCTCATTATCTATCAGAATTAGTTACACACTTCTGAGTCCTGCATATCTTCTCTCTCCCATGTGTGTTTGTCGGCGAATCTAAAAGGCGTGGAAAGAATAAATAGTAGGAAAGAGTTCCTGATGCAAATGTGTAAGAGAAAAATATATAAAAGTGGTTAGTATAATTAAAAAATGATATAGTTTTTGATGTAAAATTATCTTATATATTTTAGAGTAGACTATTAGAAAACTGTCTTTTTATTACTTTCAATATTTTTAAAAGATTGTAAAACAGTTGTCAAAAAAAAGATTGTAAAACTTTATATTTTAGAAAGAAAATATTGGGTAATCTTGGAGATCCTCTCCCTCAAAATTGGATAAGGTCATGCGCATTCTCTTCATTGCAACAACTTTTACCAGCCTTTGATCAACATCAAAATGCACTATCGAATCCGTGTTAACTAATGATGATTACCACCACCATTCCAGTTATATGAAAGACATCACGCGTAATATTTACAGTAAGTCAGTAACTATTGGCAGTGGAATCAAAAAACAAAAGTAACTATTGGCAGTTGTCAACGTGCATCAGATTTCTTGAAAATCCAGCTGGAATGGAGTCCGTGCTCGATCTCCTGAAATAGAAACGTTAATGATTATTTTACTAGTTTATGGAGTATATATTGATGAAGTATATGAAGAAAAGACAATGGTCTCTGGAAAAGGCCAACACGTGACAGATCGGCCCGACAACAGACATCCACAGCCGAAACCGCGTCCGTCTCCTCCTCCCTCTCAGTCTCAGCGACCAAATTCCAGGGCAGCCACGCGAGTAAACTTTTTGAAAAAGAAATCACGAACGGCCTCCAAATGAGTACGAGGAAACACGAATACAAATTTCACTGTTATTTTATTTATGCACTGATTGAAATTCAAAAGGAACCACAGAATGGCACAGTGTAGTTTATCTCTATTTTTGTTTTCAAATGAGTTTTATTTGAGGCATCTCCAAGTCCAAGAAATATGAGTAAAGCTTTTTCCAAAAAGTTAGAGAGAGAATGAGGGAGGGAAAGAATTTCCAATTTTCCAAAAACTGTCTTCTGCCATCCTGGAACTCACTCTCACTCTCCTTCCCTCCATCCCTCTCCCCACACTCTTGCTTATTAATCCATCCGTCCTCTTCCCTTAATCCCCATCCCCAAATCTCCAATGGCTTCTTCCAATCCGCCGCCCCGCGCCGCCCTCCTCCTCCTGCTGCTCCTCGTCCCGCACAATGCCGCCGCCGCCGGTGCCGCGTCCCCGGCGGTGAACCCGTTCACGGCGAAGGCGGCCTTCATCCGGTACTGGAACCGCAAGGTGCCCAACAACCGCCCGCACCCGGCCTTCTTCGTCTCCAAGCTCTCCCCGCTCCCGGCCGCCGACTCCGCCTCCTTCCCTTCCGCGCTGCCCGACATCCGCGCCCGCCTCCCCGCTCTCTGCTCCAGGGCCGGTCTCCTCTGCGCCGGCCACGCTACCTCCGCCGGCGCCGACGCGGCGGCGGGGACCCGGGGCGGGGACCCGTTCAAGGGCTACAACAACGCCAACTTCTCCAACTACGGCAGCGGTGGCGACGGCGGGGCCGACTCGTTTCGGAACTACTCCCCGGACCTCAACATCGCCACCGACTCCTTCCGCCGCTACGCGCGCGACTCGTCGGACCGCGCCGACCGCTTCGAGTCCTACGAGGCCGACGGCAACGTCGTCACCGCCAATTTCACCTCCTACGCCGGCGGCGCCACGGGCGGGTCGGGCACCTTCGCCTCCTACGCCGCCGAGACGAACGTCCCGGACTCCACCTTCACCAACTACGACGCCGCCGCCAACGGCCGCGGCCGCGGCTTCGCGTCCTACGCCCAGGAGGCCAACCACGGGGAGAACGGCTTCTCCGGCTATGGCAAGAACGGCAACGGCGTGCGCGAGACCTTCACCTCCTACGGCAACGAGTCCAACGTCCTGGCGTCCGCCTTCGCCAACTACGGCGAGTCCGGCAACGGTGCCACCGACACCTTCTCCAGCTACGGCGTCGAGGGGAACGTCCCCGAGAACACGTTTCGGAGCTACGGCGCCGGAGGGAACGCCGGCGTCGACACCTTCAAGAAGTACCGCGACGACGCCAACGTTGGCGACGACAGGTTCTCCTCCTACGCCAAGGGTGCCAACGGCGGCGCCGCCGAGTTCCAGAGCTACGGCAACTCGGCCAATCCGGGGAGCACCACGTTCAAGGGGTACGGCGAGGGCACCAACCCCAACCACCACATCGGCTTTAAGGAGTACGCCGGCGAGAACAACACCTTCAAGGGCTACGCCAAGACCGGCGTCGACTTCAAGGGGTACCACAACACCTCCGGCTCCACCGCCGTGGCGCTCACGGTGTCAGCGGAGGCGGCGGCGTCGATGCATCACCAGCACCTCAAGTGGTCTCCGGAGCCCGGTAAGTTCTTCAGGGAGCGGGAGCTCGTCGCCGGCAACCGCATGCCAATGCCGGACATCAGGGACAAAATGCCGCCCCGGGCGTTCCTGCCCCGGGACATCGCCGCCAAGATACCATTCGAGCCGAGCGCCGTGTCGGAGGTGTTCGGCGTGCCCCTCGACACCGCGATGGGGAAAGCCGTGGCGTCCACGGTGTCTGAGTGCCAGCGGGCGCCCAGCAAGGGCGAAACGAAGCGGTGCGCCACCTCGGCAGAGGACATCGTGGACTTCGCCGTCGAGATGCTCGGCAACGACGTCGTGGTGCGGAGCACGGCGTCCACGGCCGGCAGCGGCGGCGACATCCGGCTGGGCACCGTCACCGGCGTGGACGGCGGCAGGGTGACCCGGTCCGTGTCGTGCCACCAGAGCCTGTTCCCTTACCTGGTGTACTACTGCCACTCGGTGCCCAAGGTGCGGGTGTACGAGGCCGACATAATGTCCGCCGCCAGCTCCGGCGAGAAGATCAACCACGGCGTGGCCATCTGCCACCTCGACACGTCGGACTGGAGTCCGACGCACGGCGCGTTCGTCGCGCTGGGCGGGAAGCCCGGCGAGGTCGAGGTGTGCCACTGGATCTTCGAGGGCGACATGACGTGGACGGTCGCGGACTGAACAATCCTCTTCCTGTTCTTGTTCAAGAAGGATAGGCAATTTTTTTCTTCACTGCTTTCTCATCAATCTGCCTTAAGGTGGTAAGAATTTATGCGGTTTGTGTAGGAGAGATCAAAAAAGGGTTGGTCAGTCAGTAATCAGATGTAAACTGTAAATCCTGGGAAATCTTTGGTGATTCGATCACCGCCGTGGTGAAAATTAAAACAAGATAGTTCTGAAAAAAAAAACTAAAAGCTTGGTCAAATTTCAGCTGAAAGTGGTGTGGTTCAAAGTACGTCTTGTCATTTTCAGTGTGTATATGTAGCAGATCTCAGAAGCTCATAGTAGTTCACTTCCTGATCTCCGGAAAAGAGTGACTACTGTAAAGTGCGAGCTTGTAACCGAAGCTTCATGTTCGGGCATGCATGGCCTTATGTAACCATGGAC